>CM061268.1:49816622-50515372 GCA_030848825.1 Tadarida brasiliensis | reverse complement strand
AGCCTTAAAATACTATGCCACCCTGACCAGTGTGGTTCAGTTGGTTGGGAATCATCCCGTGCATGGGGAAGTCGACAGTTTGACTCCCAGTAGGGGCTGTGAGGCAGGTAGCCAATTGATGTTATGCTCTCATATCGATGTTTCTCTCTCTAAAAAAATCAATAAACTACTTAAAAAAAAAATCATGCCCTCTAACTCATTCATTAGTTTATACCCTGGGAGATACTAATTGGAGCTAGCTGCCATTTTCAAAAGGAAAGTAAAAGACTAAGACCTATCACCATTCTCCAGACCCTTTCACATGATCTCATTTAATTTTCATAAAATGGTAGTGGTATAATGTTCCCCATTTAGAGACAGGAGACCCAAGGGTCAGAGAAGTTCAGAAAGTTACTCAGGTCTCAAAACTCCCAAGTCAAACTTCAGTGTGTGTAAAAATCACCTGGAAGGCTTGTTAAGACAGACTAGCTGGCCCTGGCAGGTTTGACTCAGGGGTTAGAGCGTCAGCCCACGGACCAAAGAGTTGTGGGTTCTATTCCTGGTCAAGGGCATGTATCTGGGTTGTAGGTTTGATTCCCGGCCCCAACTGGGGTCGTGCAGGAGGCAACCAATCAATGTGTCTCTCTCACATCGATGTTTCTCTCTCCCTCCCCCAATCTCTAAAAAAATAAATGGAAAAATATCCTCGGGTGAGGATTAAAAAAAAAAAAGAAGACAGACTAGCTGGGCTACACTCTCACTTTCCAAGTTGGTGGGTCTAGGGTGGAGACAGAATTTTTTTCTAACAAGTCCTCGGATGATGGCAGTGATGCTGGCCCAGGGACCCAACTTTTTTTTTTATCCTCACCCAAGGACATTTTTTTTTTGCATTTATCTTCAGACAGAGTGGGAAGGAGAGAGAGGGGAAGAGAGAAACATTGATGTGAGAGAGACATATCGACTGGTCTCCACCCACACGGCCCCAACTGAGGCCGGGGACAAACTGCAACCGAGGTACATGCCCTTAGCAGGAACTGAACCTGGAATTCTCTGGTCCGCGGGCCGACGCTATAACTGCTGAGCCAAACTGGCCAGGGCCCAGGGACCCAACTTTTAAGAATCACTTTTTATAAGTAGTGGATCTGGCATTCAAACCAGGTGGACAGTGTTCTACACATCCTTGCCTATAGCCTTTCCTACCCATCCCAACGGCAACCTGTCAACATCACAGCCCTCGCGTCCTTACTCTGCTGAAAAACCTCCCAGGGTTCTGCTTCAGGGACAACCCAATCACCCCATGTCCTTGACAGTCCACCACCCCTCACATTACTATCTACATTACATACAGCTTACAAAGACAACTGATTAGATTTTAAGCTCTCTATCTGCACTATATCGTATCTCCTTACAGTCCCCAGAATGGATCTGAATGACTTCAACAGGAAGCCTAACCTCCTCTCCCTGGAGTTCTATTTTTGTTTTACTCCCAAAGCATTCAGAACAGTTCTCCATTATAACACTGACCACTTCTTTAAAAACTTGCTTCTTTACTAGTCTTTTCTGCTAAGTTGCCAGTTCAGCAAGGACATGGATTGAAGTATCTTATAAAAACCCTCAGAGACTAGCAGAGCCTGCCATGTACAGAGAGTTCATTTGCTGAATAACAAAATGGTGGACACACCATATTCCAATCCACAAAAAAGGGACACTCACCTCCGCACGGCAAGACCTCCAAGGAGTTTGTAACGCAGAGACTCTGCCTGGGCAATAGCACAAAGACCTCTTGTGGCCACCTTTTCAGCATAAAGCTTTAAGAAAGAAATAAGATATACCCTTAAACTTGTTATGTCCACCATTGTTTTCAATTAAAAAAAAAACAGCACATTCATCATATAAGCATATACCACCGTATATATCACTGTAGCATTCCATAAGTACGAAAGCACTTCTACTCCTCACACCTAGCACACACTCAGTGACATGGACTGCACCATTCCTCATCGCCCTCTCATCACTAGCTCTTCCCACAGTCATACCAAGGAGACTGAAGGGGCACCCAATCCATCATATGTATCATTACTACACTCAAGGTAAATGTAAAATCCCTTAACCACCAGAATTGAGCAGAACAGGACTGTAAAATTAAGCTCACTTATAACGAAGACTTAAAACATCAGTCCATTTGTAATGCTCGTTGATCATGAATAAACAAAGTCTTCAGTGTGATAAGGGTTTTTAGAAATACTGTTCTAAAGAGCCATTTCCAGGTACACAATAATCACAGACATAAGCCAGGATCACTCACCTCTACACTGCCCTCAGGGAAGCCAAACCTCTTCTGAACCACAGCAGTCAATTCCCGGATGCGTCGGCCCTTCTCACCAAGAACATTCTGTGTCCTGGGTAAAATCAAAAGTGACAATTCATAGCTCTCATAATATTCCAGATATAACTTCAAATCTTGCATATATATAGTAGTAAAATCTCATTCATCAGACACAAGCAAGTATAAAGTTTGGACAACAACTAGTTAGATTTAAAAATGTAGTTTTAAAAAACCAACTGCATTCCCCAAAGCCAAATTCACTGGTTGCTCCCTTAAGCTTACAGACTAAACCATCTTAGTATATGTAATTATAGGTGAAAGCCAAGAAAATGAGTTTTTACCTGGTGGCTAAAATAATAATTTCTGTTCTAGTTGGTGTAACTCGGACCTCAACTCCAGAGTAGCCATCTTCAGCCAGTTCCCGAGTGAGAAATTCGTTCAGTTCAGCTTTGAAGATGCCATCAGCAACAAACTAACCAAAAAATAAAATTCAAAATTAGGACATGGGTGCAGATTCACTTTTCCCTGCCTAGTCTTTCAGCCAATGCAACCCTCATGAAAACTCAACACCTCCAACAAATGACCCATCATCAATCATGCTACCCTTGTTCCAAACAGAAATGTAGCAACCCTTCTCAGACAAATGCCTCTAGGTCATCTTTTGGTGGTTACTTTGACCCAGGGCCCTTAAACCTATGCCACAGAACGCAGCATAGAGTAGGGGCCACCTGGACAATAACACCTCCAATCAGACTCGTCATCTTCTCTTCATTGAAGGGTTTTTAAGACTGTCATTTTTTTTTTTTTTTAATCCTCACCAGAGGCTATTTTCTCAAATATTTTCAGATAGAGGGGGAGGGGGAGGGGGAGGGAGGGAGAGACAGAGAGAAACATCCATGTGAGAGAGACCAGGGCCCGGTCGAACTGCAAGAACTGCATCGGAGGTACCTGCCCTTGGCCAAAATCGAACCCACCACTCTTTGGTCTGCGGGCAGACGCTCTAACCCCTGAGCCAAACCGGCCAGGAAGAAAACTTTCCTTTTATATATGTACACAAGCTAAACAAAAACTGTTCTAAAATGGCACATTTACAACTCATTCATTCAGCACAGCAGGGACACCAGGCAAGCGACTGATTAAGCAGTCTCACTGCAGTGACAACTCGGACCATCAAAAAAATCCCAGCCAGGTTATCCTGCCTCACTTGATGTACCTGTCTTACAGAGCCAGCAACTCACAAAAGCGTGTGGACTTCATTTTAACATAGATGCATGCACACACAAAATTACCAACTGCCTACTTCTACATATGTGCGGCCAAAACAAGCACCCACCTGCCTATTTCTAAAGCAAATGGACTTTACTATCCTTTCCCGAGAAAAGGTGAGAAGAAACTCGATGAAGCGTTCTTCCCAGGTTTCCTCCCTCCATTAGCCCAGGGCTTTTCCTCGGGCCCTAGATAGAGCAATAAATTGTCAGCAGCCTGTCCAGTTAAGGTCTTTAGGGTCAGAAGGCTGCACACAAGAAAGAAGGCAAGAATACACTGCTACCACCCCCTCCCAAAGCCACGGTGTTAAGATCCGAAGCGAACCGCTCAGCTTACGCTCTCAAAATACCACACACTCACTAACTTAATTTGATGACCAAGAAATGCTCACAAGCGCCTTCTCCGGGGCAGGACAGGCGTCTCTGCTCTCCGCCCGGAACCAGCAGGAACCGTCTCCCTTTCCGGGCCACACTGCGCTCGCCCGGCTCGGGCCCGGTACTCAATCCACCGCCATCCGCAGCCCGCGGGAATGCCTCGCGACCCAAGTCACTTCCCGGGGCAGGGCACCGGGCCGCGGGTCCCGCGACGGCCCCTCGAGAAATCCCTGACCCACGTGGCGCTGCAGTCTCCAGGACCCAAACCCCAGCAGCTCACCTTCCTCTTCTTGGAAATCTGCACCGCCATCTTGCCGCCCTGCACCGCCGAAAGGAAAGGAAGTAGCTCGTGGGCGGAACTGGGTATAAAGGGCGCGGAGCGACGACGAAGAACTGCGCGACGTCGACGGCTGTGGCCGCTCATGGGAAATGTAGTTTTTATGTTAAGGGAGGCATTGCGAGGAGAAGCGTGATGGAGACAGCTACAGCAGGAAGCAGGAAAGGGAGCAGATCAATCAGAACTTGGGAATTGCAGGGGAGCTTACTGTAGTTTAAAAGTAAACAAGGTGAGGCGTATTGATGAAAGGTACAAATATAAACTCACAGAGCACAGTTCAACAAACACGGAAACTTGGTCCCTACACTCTACACTGTAGTGAAAATAGATGGAATGAAAGTCCTCAGTGAAATTCATTTATACGCCCAGCTGTTTCGGTCTGTGTTCATTTCCTCGGTTCCAACTGATATCCAACATTTATTAAGCATTCTAGGGGCTGTTCTATGTACTTTACATTATTAACTAATTTACCCCTACCTCCCTTTCATAAAGTCAGTTACAACTTGTAACAAAGTAGTGGCTCATGGGATGACAATTCTTTTTCAATTAAAATATTTCCCCCATATTTTACTATGAAATTTTTCAAGAGTACAGAAAAGTTGAAAGAATTGTGCAGTGCACACGTATATACTCATCACCTAGGTGCTGCAATGAACATTTTTGCTATATTAGCTTTATCACATATCTATCCATCCCTCTATTCACCTACCAATGCTTCTTTTGATACATTTTATTTTTTAAATATTATATATATATATATATATATATATATATATATATATATATATATTTTATCCTCACCCGAGGGCATTTTTGCATTTTATCTTGAGATATTGAGTGGGAGAGAGAGAAGGAGAAAGAGAGAGAGAGAAACATTGATGTGAGAGAGACACATCGAGGGGTTGCCACCCACCTGACCCCAACCGGGGCGGGGGACAAACTGCAACCAAGGTATGTGCCCTTAGCGGGAACCGAACCTGGGACTCTCTGGTCTGCGGGCCGACACTCTAACCGCTGAGCCAAACCGGCCAGGGCTTTTGATACATTTTAAAAATAAGTTGCAGACATCAGTACACTTCACCCCTAAACACTCGAACAGTTTTATGTTAAATTTGGATAGTTTGCCTGTATTTAAAATCAGGAGATTTCTCTATAAAACTATTTTAGATTATTCTTAAAAATATAGAAAGATGTAGCAAAATACCAACCCCACAGTTCCTTATAACGGCGCTCTCCTTCCCTGTTAGGTGGCAATGGGTTTTCCCGTGTGCCACAGTCCCTGGCAGCTTCTTTCTTTCTTTTTAAATTTTTTTCTTTATTGATTTTAGAGAGAGAGGAAGGGAGAGGGAGAGAGAGAACATCAATTGGCTGCTTCCTGCATGCCCCCCACTGGGGGTTTGGCCCACAACCTGGGCATGTGCCCTGACCAGGAATTGAACCAGCTACCTCTTGATGCATGGGTCAGTGCTCAACCACTGAGCCATACCAGCTGGGCCCTGGCAGCTTCTTTCATTTCTTGCCTGGTCCTAGAAGACATTTGTGCTTTTCCCAGCACTAAAACAATCCTGATGCAAAGATCTGTCCTATAATCATGGAATTAACAGGGTTCTGGGGGAACTGAGCAGAGGGACCAAGGAAGATGAAAAGAAGTGGATGAACTGAAGAGATAGATAGGCTGTGGACCTGATGTATATTGGTGATGGATTGAGGTTGAAGGGGGGAATTGAGAATGACGCCCAGGTTTCTGACTCTAGTGGTGGATGCCTGGTGACAACCCTCACTGAGATGAGGAACCCAGGGACAGGTTTTTTCCTTCATGTGTCATCTTCCTCTGCTCTTTACCTCTTTATCGAGCTCCATGGCCTGTTAATTCACTGGTGCCGACACGGTTGTAATTAACCTAGGTATTAATGACAGGAAAGGAACAAAGGGAAGGCCAGTGTCATTTGGACAGCTTTATCAGGAAGCTACAGCTTTACACCTCCCAGGGAGCCACAGGTCCATTGCCCACAGATCGCTGGGGGAAGGGACTCAACAGGGTGGAGAATGTAAAGTTGAGGGGACTAGTGAAGGTGTTTGCTGTCAGTCTCACCTGACAACAGAGGTCATTGGCCAGAATGGACATAGCCACTGCAAGCGAGGGAAGATTTGGGATACTTAATTTCCTGAACAAAGGAATTCGCTCTCTTGGACTCTTTCTCTCTTGGGCTCTTGGTTTCTCTTGCTTGACTCCTGGCTGGTGGAGCTCTCACACTCCTGCTCCTCTGCATTCGCCCCCATGGCTCACAGCCATGTGCACCCCATGCACAACAGACTAATGGACTGCAACCAGCCTGATGCTGAACTCTACCTGGCTGCAACATGGAACGGAAACTCTGGACACTGGCTTTGCTTTTAGCTCTACTGAAACCCCAATTACACTTTTTCCAGGGCTAGATTAAGGGAAATGGGACTATGCCCAGCCGGTGTGGCTCAGTGAACTAAGCATGGGCCCATGGACTGAGAAGTCCCAGTTCTATTCCTGGTCAGGGCACATGACTGGGTTGTGGGCTTGATTCCCAGTAGGGGGTGTGCAGGAGACAGCTGATTGATGTTTCTCTTTCTCTCAAAAAATCAATAAAAACATATTTAAAAAAAAAACACCAGGAAATGGGATTTTGGAAATGCAGAGATGTAATTCCATGCAAATAAAAATCACTCATTCTCCCATGAGAGTCTCAGAAAATTTTTTTTCTTAAGATATCATAAGGATTCCACCCCCAGCACTCAGTGGGGAAGGGGATATCCCAAATCCCCTGATAACAGTTCCAGGCGGCTAAAATCTCAGCCTTGGTAAATCTGCCTACCTGATTCTGCTATGCCCTCACTTGGGATGTGGGCACTGTGGAAGAGTACCTGGCTTTGTATGCTGTAGTCAGAATGTTTCCTCTTTCAGATATGCCCCTCATTCTCCCACAGTGCTTATTATAATCTTTGTCAAATCAGAACCTCTGCCTCATCCTCAGCAGTCAACCTCCCTCCTAACTTATTGCCCCCCAAATAGATTGTACAGGCAAGAACTGCCTCTCACCTATCCTGTAACTGTATGTTTCCTTGGGAAACCTTCTCTTTTTCCCTCCCTGCTCAGAAAAGAGACCCATTTCTTGCCCAAGGTCAGCCTCCCCTGTGTGTTCTAGTTCAAGTTTAGACCTTGCTCTGGCAATCATGCCCTCCCTTTCCTGTGATGCTCTTCTTTACGGGCTCTTTCCTTCCCCACCCCTCACGTTAAATATGTCACTTCCTCCAGGGTTGCAACTCTCCTAGTTGCACCTAGTTGTAGAGTAAATAAAACAAAATTTTTTACTGATTTTATATTATTACTATAGGACACACTTCGGATACCCCTACTTAGAATAAAAATAAGACCAGAGTGTGGAAGGGTGTGAGAAAACAAGCATCCTCACACTGTAGATGGAGTGTGAACTGGGCTTCTTTTGGGAGGGCAGCTTGATGGTAACCACCACAATTTAAGATATAGATTCCCTTTGGCTCAGCAAACACATTCCTTTTTATCTACTCCAGAGAAACACCTACACAAATATACATGGAGGTGGATGCAAGAATGTTCATTATAGCACTATTAGGAATAGTGGCAAAAATGAATTAAGAACAACCCAAAGCCCCTCTGTAGAGAGCAGTCATGGAGTAAATATAGTGATCGAAAAGAACGATGTGGCTGCATGCACACACGGAAAGAGCACCAAGCCATGTCACTACGTGACAAACCTAGGTGCAGAATAGCATGGACTCTATAACAGTGGTGTGCAACAAAACAAAACACATGTGCATGTAAACGCATAGAAGGGTAAATACCTAATTGACAGATAATTACATTTACTTCTGAGAATGGAGCAGTATTGGGGGCGGTTAAGGGGCAATCTACTTTATTGCTCAACTTTTTTTTTTTTTAATCCTCAATTGAGGATATTTTTCCATTTATCTTCAGATAGAGTAAGAGGGAGAGAGAAAGAGAGAGAGAAACATCGATGTGAGAGAGACACATCAATTGGTTGCCTCCTGCATGACCCCCACCAGGGCCGGGGACCAAACCAGGTCCCAGGTACGTGCCCTTGACCGGAATCAAACCCGTGACTCTTTGGTTCGTAGGCCAACGCTCTAACCACTGAGCCAAACCAGCCAGGGCATAAAGTCTCTTCTCTTAATCAGACTATAAATCTCTGTCTGCAATGGTAGCCACTGGCCTCACAGGGCTATTGAGTACCTGAAAGGCGGCTGGTCTAAGTGGAAAACTGTTCTATGTGTAAATCCAAACCAGATGTCAAAGTATAAAAAAGGAATATCTCAATAATTTTTACATGGCAAAACAATAACATTTTAAGTATATTGAGTTAAATAAAATATGCTATTAAAATCACCTTTATCTTTTTCTTTTCTTTTTTTCACGTGGCTACCAGACAATTTAGAATTGTTTATGTGGCTTTTGTTTCTGCCGGGCAGTGGGGCTGTCATCTTTCAACCAGGGGAGCCAATGGTGCTTCACTTCTCTTTGTTCCCATGAGACTTGGCACTGTGGTTGGCAGAGAGAAGGCACTTAGTTACTGTTTAAAGGCACATTATTGAACAAAAGAAAGTTTACAAGGAATGTGACCAATCTTGTTCCCTGTTTGCCTGGGTCCCTGGGAAACTCAGAGCTAAGTTTCCTGCTCAGGTGAGTTCCTGGGACACCCCCTGCCCCTCCCCCACCCCCGCTCATGGGCAAAGGAGACCTATCACATGGAATTCAGAATTGTTTCTAGAGCCCTGGAGCCAGAAAAGTGAGACCATCGCAGCCCCCTCTTCCACACACACATGCCCTTCCTCCTCTATCAACTGAGGCCCAAGTGGGCCAGCAGACAACAAGTGAATTTAGTGAGAGCAACCATCTAGCCTTGTTCAGGTTTTTCTGAACAGCCTGTGTGGCCGCTGGCTCCACACAATGGACTGGGGTATGGTTTTGAGTCCCTGCCTTTGGCTGCCAGACTAATGTCTTTCAGATTGAATGATGCTTTGGAGAAACTTGAGGTTCCTCTCATTCAGTAAACGTTCCCGAGCATCTGTTCAGTGTGGCATCATATTTAAGGTCACAGACTTGAGCCAGACAGTCAGGGTTCACATCCCTGGTCGGGTTGTTTACTGGCTCTGTGACCTTGGTGGAGTTATCTCTGCATGAGTTTTCTCATCTGTAAAACGGGATGAAAATATTAATTAACCCACCCCATGGGATAGCTGTGAGATTGAAACAGGTAGAATAAGGTGTTCCCCAAAATTAGTCTGAGTCAAGCCCTGCCAGAAGTATGGCAGTTATCAATAGGTAGCTATAAGGCAATGGTCCAGGAACTAACCTGACTTCTTTTAAGTTTGTTTTTCAGATCTAAAACCACAAATCACAGAGACAAACTCAATACCTAGTTGGGAAAGTCCCTTCCTGCACCCCATAGTAAGTGCTGCACAATCCCAGAAGGCTTTACTTCACTGACATATACCCAGACACAGTGTTCCAAAACAGGGAAAAGCCTGCTAACCTATACCCTGACTGGTTAACCCCAGCAACTGCCAAGCAACTGCTGTGTTCCCAAGCAGTAAAAAACCCTAAGCCCCACACTTGTCTCGCAAAACCTGGGACTTTATCTCAATGTTCTTGCCCTCTGCAGAGCCTCAAAAAATCTGCTTTTGCTTTTACCAGTATCCCTGGTCTAAATTATTTCATATCAGGAGACAAGAACACAAACTCTTTAGTAACAAGATTAAATGAACTAATGCAGGCACAGTCCTTAGCACAGCGGATCTCAACTTGTGGGTCGTGACCCCTTTGGGGGTTGAATGACCCTTTCACAGGGGTCGCCTAAGACCATCGGAAAACACATATTTCCGATGGTCTTAGGAACGGAGACACCACTCCTCTATCCATCTCTAGGCGGGCCCGCCAACATACAGATATGCCCACATACGAGTACGTGGCGTGATGACATCATTGCGCCAACCCCATCACATACACCCCGTACAAATACAGGTGTATGTGACAGGGTCATGATGTACTTGGCGCCATAATGTACTTATGCGGACCAGTCACACTTGTAGAGAGCAGCTACTGTGTAGAAAGCAGCAGTATTGGAGGTAAAACGACACTTCATGAATTATAATTACTGGGTAAATGTAAAATCATGTACTGTAAAATCATCAACTACTGCAAAAAAAATATCTGTACCATGGGAACTTAATCTGGATGCTGATCGGTCTTTTTATATTCAGCTGTGGTTGATGTGAATACTGCCCCTTTGTGATAGTAACAGGTATGTAAAAAAAAAAACACAGAGAATGGTAAGTCATAGGAAACTTTAATGAACAGTATTGACTAAACTATGTCATGTATCATCTTTTGTATTATTAAAACTATTGTTATATATTATATTCATTAGCACACCATCTCATGACAATGGATCGTGTAGAGAAGAATGTTAAGAAAATATAATGAGGATTTTTTACAGCATAGTTTTACCTCAATAATTACAGCAGGAATTGAGAAACCACAATGTGTTATTTGTTGTGAAGTTCTATCAGCCGAATCTATGAAGCCAAACAGACTAAAACGGCATTTTGATAGCAAGCATCTGAGCTTTGTCGGCAAGGATACCAACTATTTTAGAAGCAAAGCTGATGGACTCAAGAAAGCCAGACTTGACACTGGTGGCAAGTACCCCAAACAAAACATAGCCGTTGAAGCTTCATATTTGGTGGCACTCAGAATTGCCAGAGCTATGAAACCTCACACCATTGCTGAGGGTTTACTGTTGCCAGCGACCAAAGACATTGTTCGAGTTATGATCAGAGACGAATTTGTTACGAAATTGAGTGCAATTTCCTTATCTAACGACACTGTCCACAGAAGAATAGATGACATGTCTGCTGATATTCTTGATCAGGTAATCCAGGAAATTAAATCTGCTCCACTTCCAGTATTTAGCATCCAGCTTGATGAATCTACAGACGTTGTAAACTGTTCACAGTTACTGGTTTACGTGAGGTATATTAATGATGGCGACTTTAAAGATGAGTTTCTTTTTTGCAAACCTCTTGAAACGACAACTACTGCATGTGATGTATTTGACACAGTTCATTTCTGAAAGAGCATAAGATCTCTTGGGAAAAAGTTTGTGGTGTTTGCACAGATGGTGCTCCGCTATGCTAGGATGTCGATCTGGATGTCGATTTCAACATTTGGTACTGAGTGAGTCACCAAAAGTCGTCGGAACTCACTGTATGATTCATTGGCAAATATTAGCAATGAAGACGCTGCCACAAGAGTTACAAGAAGCCCTGGCCGGTTTGGTTCAGCGGTTGGAGCATCGGCCTGCGGACCAGAAAGTCCTGGGTTCAGTTCCCGCTAGGGGCACTTACCAAAAAAAAAAAAAAAAAGAGTTACAAGAAGTAATGAAAGCGTCACAAGTTCTGTCAATTTTCTAAAGGCGAGCACTTTAAACAGTCAACTGTTTCTGCAACTGTGCAACGAGTTGGATGCACCGAACAATGCTCTGCTATTTCACACCGAAGTGAGATGGATGCACAGAACAGGAAAAGTTTTAAAACTTTTTAAAACTTTAAAAAGTTTGGCTCTTGTCGATGGCTGTCGACAGGAAAAGTTTTAAAACATGTTTTTGAGCTTCGTGATGAACTCAAAACGTTTTTTTGTTGTTGTTGTTGTTATTTTTTTTCTTTATTGATTTCAGAGAGAGAGGAAGTGAGAGGGAGAGAGAGATAGAAATATCGATGAGAGAGAACATCGATTGGCCGCCTCCTGCATGCCCCCCACTGGGGATTGGGCCCACAACCTGGGCATGTGTCCTGACCGGGATTCGAACTGGCGACCTCTTGGTGCATGGGTCGACGCTCAACCACTGAGCCACACTGGCCGGACAAAACATTTTGTAATCAGAAAGCAAGACTGCAGTTCAAAGCACTTTTCAGCGATACAAGTGAACTGCAGAAAATAGCTTACTTGGTTGCCATCTTTGCCATCTTGAATGAGTTAAATTTATCACTGCAAGGACCAAATGCAACATGCCTCGATTTGTCTGAAAAGATCCGATCATTCCAAATGAAACTTCAACTTTGGCAAAAAAAATTGGATGAAAATAAAATTTTTTTTTCCATTTACCTTCAGATAGAGCGGGAGGGAGAGACAGGGGGAGAAAGAGAGAGAAACATCGATGTGAGAGAGACACATCAACTGGTTGCCACCCACACGACTCCAACCAGGGCTGGGGACAAACTGCAACCGAGGTACATGCCCTTAGCGGGAATCGAACCCGGGACTCTCTGGTCTGCGGGCCAACGCTCTAACCGCTGAGCCAAACCGGCCAGGGAAGACCTCAGATTCTTCATCTGGGAAGTGGAGACACTATTAACAAAAAAGAGGTGCTATAATAAATCATAAATTCCTAACTGGGCAAGTCATAGTGGGCAGCCATGCCCCAGACCTTTAACTTCTTTACTGGAAGGTTTTAAGTCAGACCTGTCCATTATTCTTGTGCCTCTAGGTTAACACACCTTTGAAATGCCAGAAGTAATATGCCTTGAAGGCACCGTCAAGAGAGCATATAAATTTGTTAACTACCCTGTAATCCAATCCTGCCTTGCTTTTTCCCATCTTCATGCAATCTTCCTTAAATTTCCTCCTTAATTCCAAATGCAGAAAAGAAACTGCCAACTGTTATTGTCCAGAGTACTTTATTTTTTTGTTAATCCTTACCTGAGGATATTTTATTTTTCATTGATTTTTAGATAGAATGGAAGGGAGGGAGAGAAAAAGAGAGAAACATCAATGTGAGAGAGACACATTGATTAGTTGCATGAGAGAGAGAGAGAGAGAGAGAGAGAGAGAGAGAAACATCAATATGAGAAAGACACAGGGATTAGTTTCGACCCCGACCGGGGCCAGAGATCGAACTGGCAATCCAGGTATGTGTCCTTGATGGGGAATCAAACCCAAGACCCTTCTGACCCTTCTGATGCTCTAACCCAGCGGTTCTCAACCTGTGGGTCCCGACCCCTTTGGGGGTCGAATGACCCTTTCACAGGGGTCGCCTAAGACATAACAGTAGCAAAATTACAGTTATGAAGTAGCAACGAAAATAATTTTATGGTTGGGGGTCACCACAACACGAGGAACTGTATTAAAGGTTCGTGGCATTAGGAAGATTGAGAACCACTGCTCTAACCACTGAGCAAAATTGGCCAGGGCTTGTCCAGAGCATTTTAGATCTTGCTTCTGGCAATTGTCAGTTTTGGCTCAAATAATTCTTACAAAAATTCTCTGCAGGTTTGGACATTTCTTACATTGGCAACCTCATAGGATTTCTATGATTGAATTCAATGTTATCTTTAAAGCACTCAGCACATGGAAAGTGTTCATAAAATGGGACAGATCGTCATCACTTTTAATGCAAATAAATAATTTGGCATTTAGGTTTACATTAATCTTCAGTGTTTTCGGTTAGGGTGAGTCACCTCACCAAGTCACTACCCAACACTAGCACATGGGCTCTTACCTCTGCTCTTTGCAGATGGACACACACAATTTGACTACAAGCGAAAGGACCGTACTTCTATAATGTATAGGGCACAGAAAGCTTTCTTAAAAGAAAGATGTGGGAATATTTGGGCCAGAGATCAGGCTGCTGAAGCAGAAAGATGGGGCCAAGGGAGAGAAAAAGGCCAGGGAGGTCCAAAGGCCAGGGAGGTCCTAAACCATGAGGCTTCCTCCAAGACTGTGGATCAGGGTCTGATCTGGAGAGGTGGAGCCCCAAGAACAGCTGTAGCAAGGCCTGCCCAGGGACAGTGAGGGGTAGGCGGGGAGAGCTGAGTGTGTGTGTGTGGGGGGGGGGGAGGTGAGGGGGGTGGGTGCCGGTAAGAAACACCAGCTGGATCCTTCCTGAGGTGTCAGTGAGCCCATGTGGAGGGCGAGCGGAAACACAACGCAGGACCCAGACAGTTAGTTTGTCCATTAATTTTATTTTATTATTATTATTATTATTTTTATCCTCACCTGAGGACATTTTTTCATTTTTTTCCAGATAGAGTGGGAGGGAGAGAGAGGAAGAGAGAGAGAGAAACATTGACGTGAAAGGGACACATCGAGTGGCTGCCACCCGCACGACCAACCAGGGCCGGGGACAAACTGGGGACAAACTGCAACCGAAGTACATGCCCTTAGCGGGAACCGAACCCGGGTCTCTCTGGACCACAGGCCGACGCTCTAACCGCTGAGCCAAACCGGCCAGGGCTGTCCAGTTTAATTTTAGAACCCGTCCATAACTGGCTCTCCCAAAACGCTGCATGCTTCGCCCCCTGGCAGCAAGACCGGCAACTACAGTGCCTTGGTCCCCCTTTTTCCCAGAAAGGGGTGGGACTGCTGCTCTTCTCAGCCGCACTCCCTGCCCCTTCAATGGGCTCTCTAGCCAAGTGGACATCTCTGGTGACTCCATTCAAGAGGCTGAGAACGTGGGACCGACGTAGCTGCGGAGGTAGGCGTGCTCCACAGAAACAAGAGGCAGGAGGCTGGCTTCCCAGGATTTGACTAGTGAATCCCACACACGAAGGACTGAATTTACTGTGATTCCACTGAGGTGACCTCAGGACAGGAATAAGATGGTAACAAGCCAGTGCTACCAACTGCCCGGCTTCCAGCCCAGAGCAAGGCCATGTGAACTGGCAGCTGGTTAGCTTGGAGACAAAGGGAAAGGGTAAGAGCCAAGGGCTGGCAAGCAGTCAACGCTGCCCAAGGGGCAGGAGCCAGGCCTGGGGTACTGAGCAGGAAGGGCTCTTTCTTAGAAATGAGTGCTTTGGGCTTTTGTAGAGAGAAGCCATTAGAACCATCTAACTAGTTCTCCAGACCTCGATCCCGGAGGCTTGGAAAACCTGGGGTTCTGGCTCCAAGTAACCTCTGCTTAGCCTTGTGCTTCTGCAGAGAGACAACGGGCATGTCTGCCTCATGAATGGTGCACATCTCCACACAGGCATTGAGCATTGGGGAGGATTCAGAGCAATGGAACTGGCCTCCACTGCTGGGGGAAATGTAAATTAGCATAGCAGCTTTGGAAAATTTGTTATCCTTGAAGAATGTTGATTGTGTGTTTCCCAAACCCAGCAGTTCCACTTCTGGGTATACAGCCTAGGGCCTGGTCTTCAAAATTTTGTGCTCACATTCTCCCTTACAAGAATATGAAGGGTGTGGTTTTTCCTTTGTACATTCTAAGTTATATAGAACTTTAACATAGGTAGGCATTTTTCACCATGTTTAAATAAACTTGCAAAGACTGTAATTTCCAGCAGCATCACAATGTCAACATTGTAAAATAAAGCAGCTAGTCACTCTTAAAAATGTCCCCATAAGAATATAAATGCCACAGCGATTTGATACCCACAATTATCCACTTAAAAAATACAAAAACAAGTTTTTCTTGAACAGTTGCACATTTTATATTGTTTCATTTTCTCCTTGAACTTATATTTCCATTCCGCACAGCCCTGGGAGTCTTCATGCACCCTGAAGAATCCAGAGTGCCCTGCGGAGTGGGTCTATGACCTCCTCCCCGTCCACTCTCCTTGCCCTGGTTGGTTGTGTTAACTCGGCTTTGGTTTAGCTGGGAGATTTTCCAGGAAGATCCAGAACCAGCTGAGTGTTTTCCCAGGTCAGCGATCCGTTGAGACTTAATTTCTTTCCATTGCTCCTTGTTTACTCATCAAGAGGGGTCTGAACCACGATACTGTTTAACCTGTTTACCATACTATTAACTCATTGTACCAACAAAAAGAAACTATCTTCTAAAACCGAAAATCTAGCCTGCTAAGTAAAATTACTTATTAACATCCAGAAATTTAAAGGGTTAGGCAACATCGTCTTCCAGATGTTATTGATTTTCCTACAAACAAGAAGCCACAGGGGTCCGCTGCTGTCTTTGAGTGGTGTGCCTTGAACAGCGCTCTCACGGCTCTTTCCCTGCAGGCCTTGCTCCCTCCTCGGGCTCCAGGGCGCTCTGCTACCCACTCTCCTCCTGCTCTCTTGGGCCGTGTTTTGGCGGCGCTCACGTTGGCCTCCGCCCCCCCGTTCGCGTTGTTCACCTGTGCCCCTGACACCAGTACCTAGCTTGGTCACAACACGAGCCGAGAAAACATTAGAGAGTGGGCACTGTCCAACCCATGGAGGAGGCCCAACTTGTCAGGAAGGACATTGTTTCGGTCAAAAATGCTCTCTAAAAGCAACTTGAGGGCCTTTTCACAGCGTCCTCAACAGGGCTTATTGGGAAGACCAGAAGCAAGCCTGTTGTCACGCAGACCAGTGATAGTGGTTCAACAAAGCAGGTCATCAGATGTGTTTTTCCTCAGATTTTTGCCTTTTCTCATTTACAAAGTCATCTAGGTTTATACCCATCTTTACCTTTTCCTTAAGTCTCAGAGGATGAGCTGTATCCTCTGATCAAAGCAAATCCCTTTATTTGTGTTTCTGACCTTTCTTTTTACTCTCATCTATGAGACTTTGTTTTCATTTGTCTTTTCTGCCCCTGTCCCAGTCATGTATAAACAAGATCAGGTTTCACAGATCCCTGGCTATCCCTCATCTCCACTCCCATCCTGCAAGCCAGAGAGTAAGAAAAAGTTCTTGGTGATCATCTTCCTTTAGTTGTCATCCAGTAACTCTTTTCTGCTTCTTATCCAAACTGTTTTAAAGAGTATTCTAAAGTCTGTCTCATTTTCTTATCTCCCATTCCTTTCTGCAGTCTAGTTATTATTCCCCTAAAAAAAAAAAAAAAAAAAGAAGCCACAGTTGGAGAAGTTAAAAAAATTTAAGATGCCGCCATCTTAATTGTATTGAGACCTGGTGAGAAGACAGTAACTAGGGACCAGGACATCTTTTTTTTTTTTTTTTTAATCCTCACCTGAGGATATTTTTTCCATTGATTTTTTTTTTTTTTTTTAGATAGAGTGGGAGGAAGGGAGAGAGAGAGAGACATCAATGTGAGAGACATCTCGATTGGTTGCCTCCCGCACGACCCCGACCGAGGCCAGGGATGGAACCTGCAACCGAGTTACGTGCCCTTGACTGGGAACCGAACCCGAGACTCTTTCTTTGGTCCCACAGCCTACGCTCTAACTGCTGAGCCAAACCACCCATGGCGGGATCAGGACATTGTTAAATTCTTTCTGTAAAGTGACTTTGCATGAATTAAAATCAAAGCAAGATAGTGAGTGGGATAAATGGTTGGGGACCACAAAGTGTTTTAGGATACCAAGTCCAGTCCAGTACCACCAGGAAGATGGGATGTCGCTGAAGAGCAGGACAGCTTGGAAGAGAGGCCGCTAGAGGGCGTCAGAGCACAAAGGACCCAGACTGATCTTGGGAAACCCAGCCTGGGTCCGTGGGGTGAACCCAAATGAAAAAGCCTGCACACTTGCCAGAATGGCTACCACCAACAAATCATCAACAAGTGCTGGTGAGGATGTAGATAAAAGGGTACTCTAGAATGCTGCTGGTGGGAATGCAGACTGGTGCAAACACTATGGAAAATAATATGATGTTTCCTCAAAAGATTAAAAAAAATGCAACAGCCATTCGACCCAGTGATCCCACTTCTAAAAATATATCCTAAGAAGCCTGAAACACCAATCAGAAAGAATATATGCACCCCTATGTTCATAACAGAGCTATTTACAATAGCTAAGATCTGGAAACAGCCCAAGTGTCCATCAGCAGATGAGTGGATAAAAAAAGCTGTGGTACATATACACAATGGAGTACTATGCAGCTGTAAGGAAGAAAGATCTCTTCTCCTTTGAGACAATATGGAGGGACCTGGAAAATATTATGCTAAACGAAATAAGCCAATCAGAGAAAGACAAATATCAAAATATCACATGATCTCACCTATTGTGCAATATAATGAACAAAATAAGGTGACGAACAAAATAGATCCAGAGACATGGAAGTGGGAAACAGACTCGCAAACTTCAGGGGCGGGGGGCTTGGGGACGAGGTTGTCAATGGGGGAAAAAAGGAGGGACATCTGGAATATTTTCAACAATAAATAAAAGAAAAGCCTGGCAGAGAGCACATCTTCCTAATCAGCCTTCTGGTACAACTTCTCACAATGAAGAAGCGAGACAGGTGCCTGGAAGAAGGTTATGGACCAATGTTGTCCAATAGAAATATAAAATGTGAGCTACATACATAATTTCAAGTTTTCCAGTAGCCACTTATAAAAGAAAAAAGAAAGAGGGTGTCAATTTTAATAATATTTTTATTTACTCCATAGATTGAAAATATTTTAACATGTGATTAATATAAAAATTATTGAAATATCTTACTTTTTGGTATTAGGTCTTTGGAATTCAATGTGTATTTTCTATTCACAGCACTTCTCAATTTGGACTAACCACATTTCAAGGGTTCAATAGCTGCTTGTGACTATAGACATTTAATTTCCAGCAGGTAAGTATCTCCTGCAGGACAAGGGCCTTAGGAAGATTTCACTGTCGTCCCAGAGAGAGACAAGGTCGGGCCAAGGACCTCTCCTGGTGCTACCTACAGCCTTGACCTACAGAACTCCTGCAGCAAACACCTTCTGCAAATATTTCTACCAGGGCACTGCTATCTCCTCACCTCGCAGCCCCCTTCTTTGCTACACCAGAGCTGCTTTCTAAAATTCCCAAATCAGGAAACTTTGATAACTCCTGTGCCCTCTGCTCCCCTCTGGTCTGAGACCAGAGCTGTGCAGGAGGTTCCAGAGTTCAGATCGCTTCACTTCCAAAGAGCACGAGGATTGGGAGGATGACAGCTTGATTCTAGATCCAGTTTCCCACCGAGAGAGGCCGATTCTCAGAGAGACCAGAGCAGGCTGTGGTCTCACCAAGCCCGGTGTGGATCCCTGCTGTGCTGGCCTTGGGCAAATGGAGTAAAGCTCTCTTAGTGCCTCAGTTTCCTCATCTGTAAGATGTAGGTAATAATAGTTATCTAATAGGCTTGTTGTGAGGATTAAATGAGATACTTAAAGTTGTGCTTGGCACGTAGAGCCAGATAAATGTTAACTCAAAAAAATCTATATTTGTAGAACTGCATTTCAACACTTTTAAAGAATACCAATTTGATAAAATATATAACAGGCTGAGAACAGCCTGTTACTGCGCTGGGTCTAGCATTGCTCTGATCAAACCTTTGTCCGTGGTGCCTGGATTGGTCTGGTATCACCTCCTGACACCTTCAGCCAAATATTAATCCCATTATTGTAGTCTGCCAATTAAAAATTTTAAACAACATAAAGAAAAAGATTGCCAATGAAAATACTTTGGAAAACAATTTAGTTATTCTCTAGTAAATAGCTAAGGCTTATTGAATGCTTGCAAAGTGTCAGATGCTTTTTCTTTTTTAAATACGCTTTAACACATAATTTCCACAACAACTATATGAATTAGATTCTATATTTTATAGATGAGAAAGATCACACATCTAGGAAGTGGCAGAAGTAAGATTCAAATCCCGACAGTCTGGCTCCTGAGTCTGAGCGTGGGCCACCCTTTCCTATTTTTCACCAGCAAAATCTATTCCTTCAACCCTAGGCCTCACCTTAAAGCTCTCACCTCTGTAAAGCCATTTCCTCCAGCCAGCCCCACCCCTACCCATCATGTGCTACTTGGCCTGTGTTCCAGGCCCTTGGTTCAGACTTCCTGTCACTTGTCATGTGACATCACCCTGAGTTAGACTGGAATCTAGTTCCTCATACCAGGGTGTCAGACTCCTGTCTGGTGACAAGTCCCAGACCCAGGCTGAGGGAGGGAGCCTGGCAAGCCAAGGTTTGGTTTCCAGCTCTGCCACCTTTGTGCCTTTGTGGGTGCCTCAAATAAAAGGCTTACTTCCCTGTGCCTCAAAGGGGTCACAAGTGTTTTTGGCAATATGTGTAAAGTTTCTGATTCAAAGTAGATGCTTTATAAGTCATGGTTTCTCTGAATTAAAAATAGGATTGTTGCTTTACAATCATAAAATGACATAATTGGTGAATTGATATGGAAGGCAATTTGGTTACAATCTAAAACTATTCTATGTATGTATGTATGTACTTATTTATTTTTTAGAGAGAGAGGAAGGGAGAGATAGAAACATCTATGTGAAAGAGATACATCTATCGGCTGCCTCCTGCACGTCCCCTACCGGGGATCGAGCCTGCAACCCAGGCATGTGCCCTGACTGGGAATAGAACTGGGACCTCTCAGTCCATGGGACAACCAACGCTCAATCCACTGAGCCACACCGGCCAGGCTCAATCTAAAACTCTTTAAATATACTAGCCCTTTGACCCAGCAATCCCACTTCTGGGGAATCACCTACAAATATATTCCCATATGTGAGAAATGATCAAGCGTAAGATATTCACTGTGGCAAAAGACTGGGAACCACCAACATTTCCAACACCACAGAACTGTTTAAACAAATTGTAATATACCCATCAGAGGGGATGCTATGAAAATCATGAACACGAATAGCATGGCTCTGTGTACAACAGGACGAACCACTTCCTAGATTTAAAAAAAGGAGAGAGCAAAGTGCAGAACAGTGTGGAAAATATTATGATTTGTGTAAAAGCGAAAGAGAAAGGCTATATAGGTAAGTATTTATGTGTGAACTGAATATCTCTGAAAGGAGATGCCAGAAACTGCTTTCAGAGGTGGTCTCTGGGTTGCCGAGCTGGGCTTCAGACATGGGAAAATGGCCGACTTTTCACTGACTACCCTGTCTGAATGTTGTATGATGTGCATGTATGTTGATTACATTTTTAATTAATTTAGAAATGAAAAAGAACACCTGAAGATATTCAAGCTCAGTCATAACATTTTTCCAAAGATGGTATACGAATGGCCAACAGGTACATGAACCAATGCTCGACATCCCTAATCATCAGGGAAATGCAAATCAAAACCACAATGAGCTAGCATTTCACACCTGTTAGAATGGCCATCATCAACAAGACAAGAGCTAAGTGTTGGCGAGGATGTGGAGAAAAGGGAACCCTTTTGCACCATTGGTGGGAAAGTAAATTGGTGCAGCTACAAAAGAAAACAGTATGGAAGGTCCTCAAAAAATTACAAATAGAACTATCGTATGATCCAGCAGTTCCGCTTCTGGGTATATATCCAAAGGAAATGAAAACAAAGTATTCAAGAGAGATCTGCACTCTCGTGTTCATGGCAGCGTTATTTACAAAAGCCAAGACATGGAAGCAACCTAAGTGCTTATTGGTTTATTGATGGATGAATGGATAAGAAAATGTGGTATTGTATATATACACATCTACATATATATGAATGTTATTCAACCATGAAAAAGAAGGAAATTCTGCCATTTGTGACAACATGGATGAATTTTGAGGGTATTATGCTAAGTGAGATAAGTCAGACTGAGGAAGACCAATACTGCGTGATCTTAATGTGGAATCTAAAACAAACAAAGAAACCTGAGCTCTGAGAAACAGAGATTAGTAGTTGCCAGAGGCTGAGGGATGGGGGAAATGGGTGAAGGTGGTCAAAGGTACAAACTTCCAGTTATAAGATGAGCAAGTTCTGGTGATATAATGGACAGCCTGGTGACCATAGATAAACAACATTGCATTGTATAACCTGCAAGTTGCTAAGAGAGTAAATCTTAAAAGTTCTCACCACAGCCCTGGCAGGTTTGGCTCAGCGGTTAGAGCGTCGGCCCGCGGACCAGAGAGTCCTGGGTTCGGTTCCTGCTAAGGGCATGTACCTCGGTTGCAGTTTGTCCTCGGCCCTGGTTGGGGTCATGTGGGTGGCAACCACTCGATGTGTCTCTCTCACATCGATGCTTCTCTCTCTCTCTCCCTCCCACTCTATCTGAAGATAAATGCAAAAAAAAAAAGTGTCCTCGGGTGAGGATAAAAAAAAAAATTCTCACCACATACACACAAAAAAGGAAACTAAGCAAGGTGATGATGTATTAATTAATCTTATCATGGTTGTCATTTTGTAATACATACATATATATCAAATCATCAGATTGAATACCTTAAACTTACACAGTATTATATTTCAGTTAAATCTCAAAGATAGAAAAAAAATCTCATTATAATAAGTGAAATGCAAATGCAAATGAGATGACACTCCCCACCCATCACTGGCCAGCATTTTCAAGTCTGGTGCAAGTGTTGGCTCATGCTGGTCCCGTGATACCATATTGGTGGTAGAGTAAAATGGTGCAGCTAACTCTTTTTGTTGTTGTTTGTCGTTGTTAATCCTCACCCGAGGACATTTTTCCATTGATTTTTAGATCTAGTGGAAGGAAGGGAGAGAGAGAGGGAGAGAAACATAGATATGAGAGCAACACATCAATTGGTTGCCTCCTCCATGACCCCGACCAGGGCCGGGGATCGAACCTGCAACCCAGGTATGTGCCCTTGACTGGGAATCAAACCCAAACTGGCCAGGGCAGGTGCAGCTAACTTTTAAACAACTTGACCATACCTAGTAAAATGTACTTGCCTTATAACAGTGTGAGGCCATTTTCCAGTGTCAGTTCAAAGCCAGAGGTAGAGCTAGGTCCCTGCCATGGCCCAACATCAGCCCCGTAGCAGCAGGTGTCTCTGTGGGGGGCTGCGGCCAGACTGGGGGGCTGGTCAAAGGAGGCTGGCCTTGCTGGACTGTTTCCAATTTTTTTTAATATGAGGAGAATGTACTCCTGCATTAGTTATATAACTAAAAGTTTTAAAATATTTTACAAACATCGTTCTCAGGAAATGTGTGGGAAAAGGAAAAAAAATGAGAGACGAAAAACCATTTCTATTGCCTTGACATTTTAGTCATTTTTCCTCCATTGGATTTTTTATGCATTGTTTACGCCTGTGCAGTGTTGAGAAGGCACACAATTTTGTATTCTGTTTTCCGTTAACTTCATAACAGCCTTGGTTAACATCTGTGACAGGTCCACGAGTCTCCCCCCGCTGTCTCTCAATGGCCTGAGGGAAAGAAGGTAGGTGGGCAGGGTAAGTGGTGAAGGTGGGGTGGGCAGTTCTGTGTGCTCTGGGTACCCATAGGGAGAGTTTCTCAACCTTGGCACTTTTGACATTTAGGTCTGGATAATCCTTGGTTGTGGGCGTGTCCTGTGCACTGTAGGATGTTTAACAGCATCCCTGGCCTTTACCCACTAAATGCCGATAGCTCCCCACCCCACCCCCACATTGTGACAACTAAAAATGTCTCCAGACATTGCTAAAAGTCAGCTGGGGGGTAGGCTTGCCAGATTTAGCTAACAAATAGAGGACACCCAGTTAAATTTGAATTTGGATTTCAGATAAACAACAAATATATTTTTAGGTAAGTATGTCTTTAAAAAGATACTGGGTGCGGGGGACATACTTGTACTGAAAATTTACTTGTTTATCTGACTTAACTGGGTGGCCCATATTTTATCTAGCAACCTAGCGATGGAGAGATCACCCTCTGCTGACAGCCCCGGCCAGAGCATCAGCTATAAAGGAGAAGACAGAAGGGATCCTCACTCCACGGGGCTCACAGTCCCATCGTGGGACAGGAGCACAGCAGGGTGCTGAACGGTGCCACGAGGTTCCTCGGGTTCCTGGCTGGCTGGGCCCTTCAGCTGCTGGTTTTGCCTCTGCCCCTCCTCCTACTCAAACTGCGTTCCCTTGGGGTGTCCATGACCTTTTCACATTCTGTCCCCCACAGCAGAAGTCACTGAAACCCGAAGAACCACACCGAGTCTCCCTCCAGTGGGCAGGTGTAAAGGGCTGGCAGCCGTCTGGGCCCCATTCCCCCCAAGAAGCACACCCCGGGGTCTGGGAGAGCTTCGAAGGCAGGCTCCTGGGGCCTCCTCCACCCAGGGTCTGAGGAGGCAGGGCTCTGGAGGTGGACCTGCCGGGCCTGGCAGGCTCCAGGGAGAGGGGATCAGACTCAGAAGCTGGAGGCAGTGGATGAGGCAGCCCAGCCGTTTGATCAAGTTTATTGAATGCCAGGCCCTGTGCTAGGTGCTGGGGAGGCATCAGCCATCAGGCGGAGCTGGTCCTTGCTCGGGTGGGCAGGTGTGGAAGGGGCAGGCAGGGGGCATCAGCGCCATCCAGGAGAGGGCACCCCCAGGACCAGTATGTCTGTCTGCGGGGCAGAGGGGCAATCAACAGGTGGTGAGTCAAGCTCTGGACGTACATGGAGTCCAAAATGCCTGAGATATCTGGGGCGATGTTCAGGGGGCAGAAGAACTCTGGGTCTGGGCTAGGAAGAGAAGTGTGGGCAGAAGCCCTGGGGGAGAATGGGGGCACGAGCTGGTAAGAGAGAGCAAAGAGAGTGAGGACAGAGCCTGAGAGCCTCGGTGTTTAGGAGCATTGAGGAAGACTTAGAAGAAATGGTAGAGGGGTTGATGCTGGGAGGTCAGTGGAGAAGAGTTCCCAGGAGGGAGCAGTCACCAGCAACCAGAACAGCTGGAGGCAGGCCCGCTGGGGACGACGGTGGATGGCACTGAGGACACTAGCCAGCACAGTTCTGGGCATCACACTTTAGGATGAACGTTCACAGGTGGAGCAGATGCAGGGGAGGACCAGGTGCCACTGGGGAAGTGTTTGAGTGCACTGGGGAGGACATGAGAAGGCAGCCTCCCAGGGCCACGAGCCACCCATAGCTGCAGCCCCTGAGTCTCTGCGTGCCTAGGGTGGCAATATTAGCGCTCCCTCTGCCCCTGGCTCACTCTGCTCCAACCCAGCTGGTCCTTGGGCAGACCAGATGGCTCCTACCTCAGGCCCTTCACACTTGTTGTTACCACTGCCTGGAACACTTCCCCAGTACCTCCTCATTTCCTTCAGGTTTCTACTCAAATGTTATCTTCTCCATTAGGCCTTCCCTGACAAACAGTTTAAAATAGCAACACCTCCTCCCAGCATTACCTAGTCCCCTTCCCTACTTTGTTTTTCTCCAAAATACATTTATCATCATCGAATAAAACCTATATTAAATCGTTTTTGTTTCGATTTGAATGGATATGTTCACATAGTTCAAGATTCAAAGTTGTGCCCATTCTTTGGCTATTAGAAGTAGTACTGCAGTCAATAACCTTGTGCCCATATTATTTTACTGTGCAGATGAAGCTCTTGCCTAAGGTCCCAGAAGTGGCATTGCTGGGTCAAGGGTAAATCCATTTCTAATTTTATCTTATTAATTTTTTCCTGCTCTCCTCACTAGAATGTAAGCTCTAAAAAAGGACAGGACTTATTTTATTTATTATTTATTTTTTGAAGGGAGGGAGGGAGGAAGGAAACAAGGGGGGGCAGAGAGAGAAAAACCTTGATGTGAGAGAGACACATCAATTGGTTACCTCCTGCACGCACCCTGACCAGGGCCAGAGATTGAACCTGCAACCCAGGCATGTGCCCTTGACCAGCAATCGAACCTGAGACCCTATGGTGAGCAGGCTGACACTCTAATCACTGAGCCACATGAACCAGGGCAGGACTTTAAAATTTTTTTATTTATTGCTGTATCCCCAGTGTTTCAAACAAGGCTTAGCACATAGTAGGTGCTCAATAAATAACATGAATGAATGAATGAATGAATGAATGAATGAATGAGCCATCCCTAGAAGCCTGAAGATCTGCTCCTGAAGACCATTCCAGTCTGCCTCCTTTCCAGCCTCAGGGCTATGGATCCTTATGTTGTAGGACATGAGAACAGCACCAGGTGTCAGACAGGTGGGGTCAGTCTGGACCTGGGTTCAGCAATCTTGGTACTTGAGTTTTGGCTAGGAAAGAATTCAGAGCCAAGACTCCAACTATAAGAGGACATTTATTTAGAATATCACAGAGGTAGAAGAAGTAATTCGTAGAAGAAATGGGCTGAGGTAAAGGAAGGGCCCTTGGAGCTTGGGAATGAGGAAAGTAAAGGTGCGGCACCTGGGGGGTGGGGGGAGCAAAAGTTGAGGACATGTTCCCAGGAGGGAGAGGGCCCTGGGTCCTCCGTCCTAAGAGTTTTGAAGGTAGAGATTTTAGGGGCGGTCCCAGGGGAAGATCTCAATAGAATATTCAGCAGCTCTCCAGGTGTGTCTTTTCAAGGTCTCCATTGACTGATTGGTCAGTGCCAGGGCAGGGGGTCATTAGTCAATGCAGCGGATGCTGAGGTCAGCCATGGGTTGCTTGCCTGGTTTTGCTGCTTTTCTGGGCCTGGAGCTAAAATACCACTGAGGCCTGATGTTTTCTCTAGGAAGGAAAGGTCAGGGAGTCCAAACTCATGACCAGAGATATGCTAGGGGGGGAAAGATAGGTCACTTCGGGTGTGAGGTTCCACCCTGCAATTGTCCTTTGCTAGGCACTGAGGGCTTTTCACCCTGGTGACCTTCTGTACCTGGCCCATCGTCCTTGCTCTGCTCACGTCTGTCTAACTGCCTACCACACTTAGAGGACACACTTAACTGAACACAGCACATGGTCCCTCCCAGTCCCACAAGCCCTCCAGAAATTGAAAGCCTTTTTTCTAAGCAGATACGGAGTGCTGTTCCAAGGCTGGTTGTTCTCCTCCTTCTGCTTTCCTTACTTTACCGAGGAAGGCATTTAAGAAATGTGTCTACTACTATTCAGCATGCCTCACTTCACCTCTCAATTCCCTTCCTTGACTACAGTCTCTTTGTTTTAAAACATGTACAGAATTGCTAAGTGCTTGAAGAATGATCAGGTGGCAGAGAGACTGGGCTAATTTTCAAAAATGAAATTCATTCATGGAGTGAGGGTTTATTTTGTGCCTGGCTCTGTGCTGCCAATGAGAACAGATGATGAGAACGTGATGAAGATTATTCTTTCAGGGTTCATCATTCACTGGGACAGAGCACCCAGGAAGTTTCTTTGAGGGTAGGCACTCAGTATCCGCCTCATCCCCATCCCCCACAAAAATGAGTCTTCCAGCGCAGCCGGTGTGGCTCAGTGGTTGAGCGTTGATCCATGCACCAAGAGGTTGATTCCTGGTCCGGGCACATGCCCAGGTTGTGGGCTGGAACCCCAATGGGGGGCATGCAGAAGGTGGCCAATTGATGTTCTCTCTCATTGATGTTTCTATCTCTCTCTACCTCTCCCTTCCTCTCTCTCTAAAATCAATAAAGAAAAAAAAAAAAGTCTTCCAGGTCTCTAGGGCAACAGTGAAGAGGTTAACTTGAATAATTCTCTGATTGTTCCCTCACCTGTCAAAGGACTGTTTTTTGTTGGTTGGTTGACTTTTGGTTTCATGTTTCTGGGAGTGTCTGTTGATATTTGTCTGAGTCAACTGTTTAACTGTAGGAAAGTGGTCATTCTGATTCCAGGTGTTCCCCTTTGGGCCCTTCAGGGAATACCAGGTTGAATTAGGACTTCTCCCATTGGCTCCCTGGTTTCACCAGAGTCAGGAGGAAGGAGAGGGGGTGAAATTTGGAGCCAGACTGACCTGGGTTCAAACTCTGACTTGACAACCTAGTAGCTGTGTGGGCTTGAGCAACTAAGGTCAAAGCTCCCTTCCTCCTGTGTTCCAGCACCGCCTGTCCTTTCTGCCCCTCCTATAACCAGCCACCAGATAAAGAGGGTTGAAAGGGTAAAGTCCATACCCTGTGAGTCAGGGTTGGGCAGAAGATTCCATAATGGTAATCTGTGTGCCTCAGGCCTGGCCACCTATTTCACCTTCATGGTGACATGGGCTCTTGTCACCATGGGACCCAGGGCTGCAGATCATCCCTGAGGGTCTTTTGCAGCTGTAGCTCCAAATAGGTTTTGGCTCCTAATCTAAACTTTTTGGATTTTCTCAAAAGTCTAGATATAAATTAGAGCATTGTTTAGATCTCTTGAATCACACCTGGAACTCAAGTATCCATAGCCTGTGTAGCCAGGGGTGCTCTTACTAAACTCCAGTAAACAGAAAAGTCCTGAAGACTCCTAGACACTGGACACCTGCATCCGTGTTTATGCTAGAATGGGGGACCCCACATTTCTATATGGACTGCACCATCAAGAAAAGGTCCTTCAAGCCCGAAAGAAACTGGAGATTCTTTTGACTCTAAAGAAGAGTCAGCCTGAAGCAGCCTGAACTTGAAGACTACCCAGGGGTTATTTCAGGAGATGATAGTGATTAAGACAAAGGGTTTGGCTTTAAAACTGGAACAAAACTACCCCTGCAGATTTGAGATGGTGACTGGATCAGTAGAGAAGGAAATGTCATTTCAAGTCCTGGAACTGGTGCTGTCTAAACTGGAATGTTCCACTGTAGCCTGGGAGAGACGCAGGAGACATCCCAACTACATGCAACCTATAGACTTTGTTTGGATTCTCACTCAAACAAACCAAGTGTTAAAAAAAAAAAAAAAAGAGGTATTTAGGGGAATTTGAAAACTGACTAGGTATTTAAAATGAGATATATTTTTTTTATTTTTATTAAAAAATTTTTTTCTTTCTTTATTGATTTTAGTGAGAGGGAGAGAGAGATAGAAACATCAATGAGAGAGAGCATCGACTGGCCACCTCCTGCATGCCCCCCACTGGGGATCAGGCCCACAACCTGGGCATGTGCCCTGACCGGGAATCAAACTGGCGACCTCTTGGTGCATGGGTTGACACAACCGCTGAGCCACACCAGCCAGACTAAAATTGAGATATTTTTAAAAAAATATGTTTTCATTAATTTTTTTAGAGAGATAGAAACATTGATGTGAAAGAGAAACATTGATTGTCTGCCTCCTGCACATCCCCTATTGGAGATCGAGCCCACAACTCAGTCCGTGGGCCGATGCTCAATCCACTGAGCCACACCAGCCGGGCAAGATTGAGATCTTGATAACCGTCGAAGCTGAGTGATGGGTACGTGGCATTCATTTGCTATTCTTTTTACCTCTGCATATGTTTGAATTGTTCCATAATAAAAGTAAAATAAAATAAGGCTAAAAAAATGGAATATTTGAAATGTTAAGATCAAATACTTCTCTTTCCTTACATATCATCAATTGTTTAACATCATGCCACTTTTGTTTACTTCATATTGGAATCACAATTTTCTGGTACAGTTTTGTGTTTTTCCTGGAGTTTCTTGGCACCTTTCTCATTAGTTACTGAGAGGAGAAACATGTACTTTTTTTGCCATATGACTAAGAGTTTCTAGCTTCTTAATTGTACTCTCTATTGACTTGGAATTCACTTTATTCTTTTTTTTAAATAAAATTGACTTGAGAGAGAGAGAGAGACAGAGAGAAAGAAAAATGTCGATTTGTTGCTCCACTTACTTAAACATTCATTGGTTGCTTCGTGTATGTGCCCTGACCGGGCATCGAACCCACAACCTTGGCATATTGGGATGACACTCTAACCCACTGAGCTACCTGGCCAGGGCCATTTTATTCTTGAAGACATTTTTAACACACTGTTAATCAGAGCCTTCTGTTTTCCTGTTCTAATTTAAATAAAATACTTCTAGGAAAACAATGACCACCCTGGGGGTTCGTTTCAATGTGGGCCCGGGTTCTATGGTGTCTTGGATATTATATGTCTTAGGTCGGGCTCCCCAGAAGCAGAGCCTGCGACAAGGATTCTGGTGGAAGTGAGACCGCTCTTTCAGTTAATCACGGTCACCAGGATAGAGCAGGAGAAGAAAGCTAAGAAGGAAATATTCTCAGCAGGAAACTAGGTTCAACCTGGTCCCATGGAGACTCTGGTGTTTGACCCCCTTGAAACAGGGGACTGTTTTGTGCAGCAACTCACAGCAGCTGGACGATGGGTGCACCAGACTGGTGACGGGGATTTGAGAGCCCCATCCACAACTCCAGTGGTTCTCAAACTTGTTAAAACAGATCGCTGGGCCCCACTCTGAGAGTTTCTGATTCAGCAGAACAGGAGTGGGGCCTGAGAATTTGCATTTTTGACATGTTGCCAGATTCAGCTCCTGAGACTATACTTTGAGAATCAAAGCATTACATTATATGTTCCTTGTTTGTTTTCCTAGAGCACAAGCTCAAGTAATTTTTTTCAGCAAGAGTGCATGGGAGGTAAACTTTGTGTGTTTGTTCTCACAAGTCTATTTTGCCTCTACTAGTGTTTTTGTTTGTTTGTTTGGCTGGTTCAAAACATTTCTTCTCAGAACTTTGCAGGTCACTGTTTATAAGCTTCTAGCTTCTGAGAAGCCCAGTGCTAATTTGATCTTTATTACCTTATAGATAACCTGTTTATTTACTTTCAACTTCCAGAGCTGTTAGGCTTTCTGAAACCTCATGAGACCCTCGGTTGCATGATTTTTCTTGGATTCTGATCAACAGCAATGAGCACTTTAAACCTAAAGTCTTTTTTTTTTTTTTTATTGCTTTGGGGAAATTGTCTTTTATTGTTTCTCTGGAATTCTCACTACTCAGATATCAGGTTCTTGAATTGATCCTTTATAACTCAATTTTTTTCCCTCTTAAAGAAAATCTTTTTTGTCTCTATATTCTTGGAGAATTCCATGACTTTTGCTTCTAGACATTATTAAGTATTTTTTTAAATTTTGGAATGCAGAGATAATACAGAGTTCCCATGTACCCTTCCCTTAGTTTCCTCTCTTAGCGTCTTACGTAACAATAGTACATCAAAACTAAGAAATGAACATCCATACATTACTATGACCCAAACTCCAGATTTTATTCACATTTCAACAGTTTTCCCATTAACATCCTTTTTCTGTTCCAGGACCCAATCCAGTATACCACATTGTATTTAGCCATCAAGTCTCCTGAGTCTACAATGTGACAGTTTCTCCGTCTTTCCTTGTTTTGTGTCTTTTTTCTTCTTCTTCTGATCACTTTGACAGTTTTTGAAGAGTACTAGGCAGGTATTTGGTACAACATCCCTACTTCGGATTTTTTTCCTCCTGATTAGATTGGGGTGAGGTGTTTTGGGGGAGAATACCAAAAAGGTGAAGGACCCCTCTCATCACATGACATCAGCCAGTGACCATAACCTTGATTACTTGGCTAAAGCGCTTTGTCAGATTTATCCACTGTAAAGTTACTATTTTTTCCCTTTCCATACTCTATTCTTTGGAAGTGAGTCACTCAATCTAGCACACATTCATGGCGGGAGAGCCAATTAAACTCCATCTGGAGAGGAGAGCAGCTGCATATGTTATCTGGAATTCTGCCGTGAGGAAGATTTGTCCCTTCTCCCATGTATTTATTTATTCAATCATTTGTTTAGATCGGCACAGACTCGCATATTTATTTTAGACTTTGGGTTATACTCCAATACTACACTATTTATTTTGTTGCTCAAATTGTCCCAGCTTCGACTATTGAGAGCAGGTATTTCTATGTCCCTTTGACACACTCCATTCTGATTTATTTAAGCACTTCCTTACTTCCTGGCACTAGCTTCTAGACTGTCAAATTACATATTTTTTATTTTGGCCATCCTACTTTTCATTTCCCAGAAAATTTTCATGTTTTCTGACTGATCCTTTTTATTAGCAGTCCTCTCTTGTTTTACGGAGCCAATATCATCCCCAAATTAGAATTTACTTCTAACCATAATGTTGTACATGTTGTTTATTGGATTCAAATGATCAGAATTACTCTCTAGACAAAGCATAAAAGACCATTTTAGTTACAATATATGTAAATAGGACAGCTCAATGTAAAAGTGATAGTGTAATTGTCAGGGTCCAAAGGTTGAGGTGGAGGACAGGTGGAGAAGAGTACGAGCGCTGACTTCATTTCACATGGAAATCACGAGATAAAGCAAAGGCAGATGGAACTGAAAATAAAGATTTTAAATAATCATTGAGCTTGAAGCAATAATCATTAGAAGAATAAACTAACACTGTAACTAACACAATGTGGGAGGAATCGGAAGATGAGCAGTAGTGTAAGTGAGCAGATTTCTTTATTGTTTATGAGTGGATATAATTCAAAATAAATATTAATTCAGTTCATCAAGAAAAGGAGGTACGCCCTGGCCAGCTTGGCTCAGCGGTTAGAGAGTCAGCCCGCAGACCAGAGAGTCCCGGGTTTGGTTCCCGCTAAGGGCACGTACCTCGGTTGCAGCTTGTCCCCGGCCCCGGTTGGGGTCGTGTGAGTGGCGACCACTTGATGTGTCTCTCTCACATCGATGTTTCTCTCTCTCTCTTCCGCCCTATCCCTCCTGCTCTATCTGAAGATAAGTGCAAAAAAATAAAAAATAAAAAAAATGAAGAAAAGGAGGTATATGCATATTAATCAGATTTGTGGTAAAAGCCACGACATCTCAAAGCAGAAAAGATTATGGGTCTCCTTTAGAGAGGTGACCTAGACCAGGGGAGCAAGACTGAGTTTTTACTTAGTAATATTCTGTATTGAAGCATTAAAAAAAACAAAACATGTATTACTTTGATAAAAATAATATTTTATAAAATATTTTATAAAAATAATTTCAAGGTATGTAACTTGTTGAATGCAAAAACATGCCAGTGCTTGACAGAATGAGCAGGGTGGGAAGGGAAATGACAGGGCCGGATGAGGTACAGTGTATACAGGGTTGTGGCTGCAGAAAACAGTCTACCTTGGGTAGGGGGTTTCCCAGAGGCAGGGCCCTTTTCCTCTGCTCCTTCAGCACGTTCATTCATCCAACAATTCACCTAGTACTGGCTGAGTTTCAGTTTCAGACTCTGTTTTGGGACAGAGACTGTGGAGCTATCTTTGCTCTTGACATTTAAACCAATTGTTACAAATGACTGCTCACCCTAGAACTGCCCCCCCCCACCCCCTCACCCCAGTGCAAAAGGTATATAGTCCATGTGCACTTTCCTTTTCAGGATGGAGGAGGCTGGGGGAGGATTCTGGGAGGTATGGTGACCACAACTCCTTGTTTGCCCACCACTGTCCTGGTTTTAAAACGGAAAGTCCTTTGTTTCTGAAAACCCCTCTGTCCTGGGCAAACCTGGGCACTTGGTCACCCTTGTCCAGGGGGTAGTGCTAGCCCTACATCTCACTTCTTCGTCTTTGTTCTGCTAGAGGAAACCAAGAAATACACGGCTTGTATCATCTCTGGAGCTAATGGCATGATCTACTTTCTGAATTTGGGGGGGGGACTGCAATCATAGAGTAGGTGGGTAGCAGATTAGGGAGCTGAGGATACTGATTTCTGGATGGCTAAGGTGAAGGGGAGAGAGGATTCCAAGTAAGTGAACTAGGAGAGATGGGGTGGGGTACCTTAAGGTAGGGTGGTTTCTTCGCCTCCAAAATTGCATGTCTGGGGGCATACAGTTTGACCGTGGGAGGAGACTAGATTGTTATATCTACCCCATTCCTTAAAATGCATGTATTTAATAAATATTTATTGAGTACCTACTATATACTATGATCTGATTACTAAGTTACATTATAATAACTTATTAATTGAGTCCTGTTTTAGACTCTGGCGATGCCACACGGAACCAAACAGATTCAGATACAGATAGAGAGTTTACAAACCAGAAGGGAATGTTGACAATTGACCTGTGGGTCTATCTATTTTTTAAATCCATTTGTCTATCCTTACACCAGTACCATTCTGTCTTCATGACTGTAGCTTGATTTAAGTTTTAAAATGTATGGATCCTCCAACTTTGTCCTTCCCCTCCTCCCCAAGATTGATTTAGCTATTTCCATATAAATGTCTACTAAAAAAATGCTTATTGGGATTTTGATTTGGATTGTATTGAATTTATAGATCAATTTTGGGAAAATAACAGCCTAATATTGTCTTCCAAGCCATGAATTTGGTATACTTCTTTATTTATTTAGATTTCCTTTGATTTCTCTCAACATTGTCTTATAGTTTTCAGTTTAAGGGTCAAGGTCTTGCCTGCCTAAGTATTTTACGTTTTTTATGCTCTTGTAAACAGAATTTTAAATTTCATTTTCAATTCCTTCTTGCTAGTGTATAGAAACACAATTGGGCCCAGCTGGTGTGGCTCAGTGGATTGAGTGTTGTCCTATGGACTGAGAGGTCCAGGTTCGATTCCTGGTCAGGGCCCATGCCCGGGTTTTGGATTTGATCCCCTGTAGGGGGCACGCAGAAGGCAGCCGATCGATGTTTCTCTCACACATGGATGTTTCTATCTCTCTCTAAAAAAAATAAATGAAAACATTTTTTTAAAAAGACACAATTGGTGCATGGGACGGCGCTCAACCAACTGAGCCACACTGGGCTTTTTTTTTTTTAGAGTGGAAGGAAGGGAGAAAGGGACAGAGAGAGTGAGAGAGACAGAGAGAAACATCAATGTGAGAGAGACACATTGATTGGGCTGGGGATCAAACCTGCAAGGTACGTGCCCTTGACCAGGAATTGAAACTGTGACCCTTGGGTGCTCAGGCCGACACTCTAACTTCTGAGCCATACTATATCCATTCTTCCATATCTTTTCATGACTTGATAGCTCGTGTGTTTTTAGCACTGAATAATATTCCATTGTTTGATGCATCTCAGTTTATGATTATTTTTAGTAAATTTATCAAGTTTTATAATATTTCTTTCACCCCAGTAAGATCCCTCATGCCATTTACTGTCAATCCCCATTACCCTCCTTCTCACCATTGTCCAGGCAGCTATTAATCTACTTTCTATCTCTATATACAGGGTGGGGCAAAAGTAGGTTTACAGTTGTTCATATGGAAAATAAATAATAATTCAAGAATAAACTCTGGCCCAGCCTGTGTGGCTCAGTGGTTGAGCGTCAACCCATGCACCAAGAGGTCGCTGGTTCAATTCCCGGTCAGAGCACATGCCCAGGTTGTGGACCAAATCCCCAGTCGGGGTGCATGCTGGAGGTGGCCAATCAATGTTCTCTCTCATCGATGTTTCTATCTCTCTCTCCTTCTCCGTTCACCTCTCTCTCTAAAAAATCAATGAAGAAAAAAAAAAAAGAATACTCTTTTGTGTACTCACAACTGTAAACTTACTTTTGCCCCACCCTGTATTTGCCTTTTCTGGGCATTTCATATAAATAAAAGTGTACAACATATGGTCTTTTGTATGTAGCTTTTTTCACACAGCATACTCTTTTTGAAGATTATCCATGTCATAGCACATATTCATATTTTATTTCTTTTAATCGCTGAATAGTATTCCTTTGTATGGATATACTGCATTTGGTCTACCCATTTTGTCTATGTTGATGGACATATAGATTATTTCCAATTTTTGGCTATTGGGTCTATTTTATTTTGCCTTTAATCTTGGGCCGAAACCCTAGTCTTGCGACACTGTCTTTGTTGTTAAGATATAGTACTTCTGAGGTTTCAGCGGAAAGCCTGAGGTGTTTACTAAATTGCAATAACTTGGGGAGACTCAAACTTATCTCCCCCGTGGTGGGAAATGTCTAAAATCTCTGCTCAGTTCTTTCAGCCTTCTAGCGACTACTTTCCACTGAGCGTCATCCGCATGTATGTACAGTTAGGAGTCCACCAAAAACTTGAGATCAGTCTATATGCAGATTTGGAGTTTTAACCCTGCTGTGGCTCCCCCATTTTCAGGATTTCCCTCTTCGATTTCTAGCCATTCTAGCAACCCCAAATTCCTTCCTCTTATACTTCAAGCAGCCTTCTGCTCCCTCAAGGTTTCTGCTTGAATTCTAGCTTCCTTACACTGCCCAGAATGGGGAGGACCCTTGGGGGAAATGCATATAAAATTAGATTTTACCCAGTGTGATTTCCTTCTTTCAAGAGTGAAATTCCCTCAGGTTTTGACTGCTTTTGCTTGCTCTCCAGTGCTTTCAAATCCTTGTTATTATACTTTGTCCGAAGTTTGTATTGTTATCTACAGGAGGGTTTCTGATAGAAGACACTTTACCATTACTAGAATCAGAACCAGTGTCTCTCTCTCTTTTTTTAGAAAGCGAGCAATACTAAGACAACCTGGCAAAGGCCTTTCTGAAAGGTATCTGTCCTTTCCTGTCATCTCCTGGCTCTGAGTTCTTACTGTGGCTCACTTTATTGCATTTCACAGTGAAGTGGATATTTATAATTTTTGGCTACTCAGCCTCTAAACTCTCTTCTTATGTCTGGGGAATCCTTCACTCCATGATTCTTGGAATAAGTTAAAGCCTGTTTCCCAATATGGAAATCACAAATACCAACAACACAATTTCTGGGTTCTGGCAGCAAGGGCAGGGTCACATGACCTCAGGGCAAGGGTACACGACCAGGCACAGCCAATCAGGTGCATGGGGGACTTTGGCTCAAAGATGTAGGCCCAGCAAAGAATCCTTTCTGGTCAGAGGTGGCAGTGGCCATACCGCGTTTCTGGGGCTAGGCTTAGGGCTGACAATAGTGAAGGTATGAGTTGCGGTGTTCTTCATTCATCAGTAGCAGCTATCTGCATATCCTGCCAGTAAGTTCTTTGTATATTTAAGTCAGCCAGAATTGGTTTTGTTGATTACAAACCAGAACCTTCAATTGTCCACTTAGTGATAGTTAAATACTAGTAATCCCATCACAAAGAAATCTTGATAGATATAAAACATATCGGGAGCTGACTCATCTGTGAGCTGCTTCCTCAGGATATGGCCGCTCTTCCTTTTCAGCCCCTCCTCTCCCCTCTCTGTGCTCTGGCCACAGATCCGTCTGAATTCCTCCAAAATATCTTGTCCTTTCCTTCCTCCCTGGCTTTGCAGCTGTTGAATGTCCTCTCCCTGGAACGCAGTTACCAATCCTCCCCTAAACTGCAGACATTGCCTCCTAACTGGTCTCCCTCTCTGCATCCCCTCTGGCCCATGTCCAATTCACTCTTCACACAAAAGCCAGGGCCATCTTTTTTTGTTTGTTTTTTCTTTATTGATTTTTCGAGAGAAAGGAAGCAAGAGGGAGAGAAAGACAGAAACATTGATGAGAGAGAACATCGCTTGGCCGCCTCCTGCATGCCCCCCACTGGGGATTGGGCCCACAACCTGGGCATGTGCCCTGACCAGGAATTGAACCAGCAACCTCCTGGTGTATGGGTTGACGCTCAACCACTGAGCCACACTGGCTGGGCCAGAGCCATCTTTTTAAAACGTATGTCGCCCTGGCCAGTGTGGCTCAGTTTGTTGAGCATCATCCTGTGCACTGAGAAGTTGCTGGTTGGATTCCTGGTCAGGGCATATGCCGGGGTTGCAGGCTCATTCCCCAGTAAGTGGCATGCAGGAGGCAGCCAATAGACATTTCTCTCTCTCTCTCCCAAGAAATAAAAAAAAACCCCTCAGGTCTGAACATGTCACCGCTCTACTTAAAATCTTTTAAAGCTTCTTTACTGACCTTTGGATAAAGATCAAATTCCTTAACATGATGCCCCAGGTAGGGAGACATGTAAGGGGTAGACGTCCAGGACTGGCTTGACAAGGACTGAGGGGATCAAAGGAGGAATCAAGGATCACACCCAGATTTCTGGTTTGGATAGAGGTAGGGATATTAACCTTAAACATCACCAAGGCATGCACCAGTCAGCCTCGCATCCTTTGTTGAACAGGGAGCTGAAAATTCATTCACCCACCCATCCACCCACTCACACTTCAATCTGACATTCAACTACCTGACCAGCTAAGCAGAGGCTTTAGGTTTGAGCTACAGCTCTACCTTTTATTTGCTATGTCCTTGGCTTAGGGACTTTCCCTCAAAGAGCCTTTCTTTTCTCATCTACACAGCAGGAATAATACTTCTTTTCTCTCCATCTTTTGGTAAGGAATTATTATTGTGAGTGGTAAATATTCAAACATGCGACTGGCCCAAGTTGGGCCCTAGTTGGAGATGACCATCTCCTGTGAGCCTCAGTAGTAGAATCTATTTGCCTCTTAGAAAAATTACTCTGCTTTTCAGGAGGAAGATGTATTACAAATGGGTTGAGACAGGGAAGATGGAGACTCTGGGCCTCTCAACCATCAGTGCCCTTGGAGAAATGCGTGGGGAGGTGGCTGCATGGAGGGTGGGACAAACAGACCTGCCCCGCACCTCAGAGTAAGCCTGGATCCTCCACTGTCCACAGTCAGTCCCTCAGCAGGTGCTGTTGGCTCTACTTCCAAATATATATTAACCCCTTTATTTTTTCATTTCTGCCACCACCACCCTAGTCTAAACCATTATCTGCTCTCCCTTGCCTACTGCAATAATGGAATGTCCTGCTTCTGCTCTTGTCTTGCTCCAAGACATCTCCTTCCAGCAGTTAGAGTGACCTTTAAAAATGTAAAGCAGTCACTGTTCCTCATCTCCTAAGTCCTCCACTGGCTCCCCAAACTCCTCAGCCCCAATCACAAGCACTGCATGATCTCCACCACTCCTTCCCCATCACCCAAACCCAGGCACCCTGTTCCTGGGCTTCTGAAAGGCCCGGCTTCTGTACTTGCTGCTCCCTCGGCCTGGGTAGCTCTCCCCCGGGCTCTCCCCACACACCGCACAGCACTGGCTCCTTACCTGCAGGTCTCAGCCCACAGGTCATTTTCTTGAAGAGCTCTTTTCTAAGTACACTTGCCCCCTTTATGCCTTGACCATTGTTTTATTTTTTTCATAACACTTATTACTGCCTGAAATTAGATTGTTTACATTTATAGAGGTCTCCTCAAGATTATTACTTTCACATTTTTATTGATTGTAATTACACTAGGAATACATAACAACATTGTATTCCTGACAGGTAAGGCAAAAATACCACCTTCACTGCTCTTACCACATGCTAGATCCCTCACTGGAATGACAGCTCCGTTTGTCCTATTGATCACTGTCAGTTTCTAGAACCATGTATGGCACGTTCAGCAAACAGTTATTGAATGAGGAGTAAATCAAGGGACAAGTTCTGTCTCTAAGACATATTAGCTTCCTTTGGGGAGGGTCTTGGAGGGGAGGTCAGAGGCCAAGGTCCCCAGGAACCTATGGCTTTCAGCAAACTACTTAGCTTCTCCGGGTGTCAGTTTGCTCATGTATAAAAAGGGGGAAAGAACATTTATCTCATAGAACTGTGAGCATCAAGCAGTGCCAGGCACACCATGCACCCCCTCATAAAGTCTACAGGCTAGCAGGAATGTACTTGAAATCCTGCATGTTGACTCCATAGGCTACCAATCTGTTCAGTGTCCCAAGAAAGTTAGAGCCATGCTTCCCAAACCGGGCTGGGAGGAGCTCTGTGCTGGCACAGGTTACCTGAATGGAGATCATGTGGTTTGGTTGAACTCCTGTTTTCTAGGTGGGGAAACTGGTGCAGAGAGTGGCAAGGCCTGGCCTCTCCATCCTGGTAAGGGTCCTCTCTGGCTCACACAGTGAGCCTCCTCTCATCACACACAACTCTGGTGTATTCCTCTCAAGATCCCTGACCTTAGTGGAAACAGCAGGTGGCTTCCTCTCCTTTTCCTGCTGGAGTGAGGGTGAAGCCCAGAGACCAAGGCCAGGTGGAGAGTTTCTAAGCCTTAGCTCTGAACACTGTCCAGATCCTGGACCACCCTGCCTGCCTGCCTATTGGTTTCCCAACCCCCCAACAGCCTGCCCTCTGGATATAATTATAGTAATTCTACTGGGATATCCTTACCTGACTATATATATAGCTAGCATAGGTATCTGTTTCTGAGTATAATTACAGGAGATGTTTACAGACCCACAATCACATCAGAGTAGATGACAGCTTCCTTTCCTCCCATTAATACTCCAATATTAGAGACCTATCAGGGCCAGTGAGCCAAACCCAAGCAGCGAAAGATCTCACTCTCCTTCTACCTGCAAAGCAGGAGTAACCTCAGACAAAGCCAGGTTCCAACCAGGATTTCAGACACCATGGGGCCTGCAGGGGGATGGGTTAATATCTACTAGGCATCTACTGTGTGTTAGGCACTCAGGGGAGACCAGCAAACACCTACGACCAATTCTGCAAGCTTTAGTGGGTATTCGTCTCCCACTTTACATGTTTGGAGATTGGTTCTGAGAGGGCTGATGTTCTGGGTCACCCACCGCAGCCTCTGGAGCTGGGCCAGGGTGCTTTCCATCATGCTACCTCACCAGGCCATACTCCCAGGCGCAGCAGGCCAGCTCTATGCCCCTTTCTTATCTCTCTTCTCACTGTTTCCTCTTTTCGGGCAGCCACTACCGCTGCCCCTGCTCCCTCCGGTCCCCCTCCCACTTTCATCAGTTCACCACCGTCGCGGTCTTCTCCGGCCCCCTCCACCCTGCTTCCTGTCTCTGTTGGGTTGTTGAGTGTTATCTCTCCAGAGGGTGGGGAGTTGGGTTGGGGGGAGGGTGGAGCTGAGGGTGACGGCCTCGCCAGTTACCCGGAGTCCCCCACCAACCCCCATCCCTACCCCACCAGTGGCGCCAACCGGAACTCGGCCTCGGGGTGGGCAGACCCTCGGCTTTCACCTTCCCGAAGACACAAAGGCTGCCCTCTGGGTGCGCGGGGGAGCGCGCCTCCACACACGCACAGCTGCAGAAAGACGCGCACACCGCTCCATCTGCACAAATACATTCCTTACCGGCCCGCGCACACGGCGTGCAGCACTCTCGCGTGCACACACGCGCACGTATATCCACCCCGGCGTGCGCCCTCACGTACATAACACACACACACACACACATCTGGACACGCACCCGTGTGGACCCCCAAATGCCCTGCGGGCCCTGACGCCTCCACCCGCCCTGGCCTGGCGCTGGCTGGGAGGCGCGCGCACACAGACACGCGCGCACACACAGACACGGGCACAGACACACGCACACTCCCCGCACTGCTCCACGCCCCTGGCCGCGGCCTGGGTGCTGTGCAGCGCGGCGGGCGGTTCGGCGGGCGGTGATCGGGCGGAGGCGGGGACGGCGGCGGCGGCGGCGGAGGCCCGAGAGCGGAGGAGGCGGAGCAGGGAACCGGGAGCCGGCTGGCCCGCGCTCCTCCTGCCGGCCGGGGATTTTCCAGCCTGGGCGCTTACCCCGCGGACTTCCCTGCGGCCGCCGCGGACCATGGGCGACAAAGGGACACGGTGAGTGCGGGAGGCGGTCGGGCCCGGAGCGCGTGGGGCTGACCTGGGCGAGGGCACCGGCAGGGGTTCTAGTCCGCACCCAGGCTCTGCGTTCGCGGTCATCCCAGGACCGCCAACGCCCGGGTCAGTGGCACTGAGTTCCCCTCTGTCCCCCGAGGTTTCCCTTGTAGTCAGTGGCAGGGCTGTGGGCGGGGGTACCCAGAGACAAGGACACGGCTGCCCCGTCTGGTTCATGGCTCCTCGGTGGCGAGACACACGCACACACACTCACTCCCTGATACCCAGCACTGGCTAGCAGACACAGAGACCCACGGGGGCAGGCTGACACACAGTGACACACACGCTCATGTGGACACACGGGCACACTCATCCATGGGCATGCTCATGCTGGCACACACTCGCTGATATTCACTGGCACACACTGATCACATGCAGTGACACTGTCACACACAATGGTACACACTTGTCAACACATTCTTGCTGACTGACGGTCATGTTGGCATACACAGGTCACACTCCAAACACATCAACTCTAACACATCTTAATGCTGGCACACACACGTTGGCCTACACTGTACACACACACACTGTCACTTTCACTCACTGTAACAAACACTCTTACTGGCATACACATGTTGTCCCCCTTCCCAACATGACCACTTGTGCTAGCACATATCTCACTAACATGGTGTTCACAAGACCACACCAACACTGACCCCACCAGACACAAACCAGACTGATGCCCACGCAGGCTGGCACTCCATGGTCACAAGTTGACAGACCCTGGGGCTGCTGACACACTCACTCTAGTCGCCACTTGGAGAGAAGTGGAAACACATATCACACAGTGGGAGGCCAGCCTGCAGCCTGGGAAAGAAGAATCCTATCCACTCTATTTCCTTTCCCTCTGACCTCCCTGAGGCCTGGCATGGCTGGCCAGGATCTGTTTTGAGCTGGGGGGTGGGGAGAGACTTCTCTCTCTGAGGAGCCTGCCCTGACTCAGAAAGAGAGGGGATATGTCTCTGAAGTGGAAAACTGGGACAAAAAAAGGGGAAGGGGCTGGAGCTGGGGAAGGGTGGCCCCTGGGGACAGCCCTGGTCAGGTGCTCAGCTTTGTCATCCTAGTCTGCCCCTTCAATCTGACCACTTCCTTAAATTCTGATAAAAGCTTCTCCCTTATCTCCTCCTCTTAGCCCTTCTGCAACCCCTCTTGCATTTTTCTCTTTCCTCTCTCTTGTCCTTGTGCTCCACTCCTTCCTCCTGTCTTCTCTCTCTCCACCCTCCCTCCCTCTCTCCTTGCTTTCAGTAGTTATTTATTGAGCACCTGCTGTGTGCTAGGCATAGTGTGGGGATCAAAGATGTGTGCTAAAGGAGCTAATAGACTAGGGAGAAATGACCTCGGTGGCCATCGTGCTCCGGGACCACTGACAAAGCTGTTGCACACCCACTGCCGTCTGACACACTCTCTCAACAGCATGAAAGAGGTACTCCAGAGATTATCAACATATTCCAGAAAAAAAAATTGAGGCTCAGAGGTAACTGACTGGTGCACCTAAGATTTAGAAACTGCTTCCCAGCCATCCTCCTGACAGCTCGTCAGAGAGGTTAACTTTCCTCTTCCCATTTTCTGGAAGAGGAGCCAGCGCTCAGAGAGGTTACCTGACTTGCTTAAGGAGGGGTCAGAGGCAGGGCCTGGACTGGAGCCCACTCGGTCCCGTTTCTCTGTGACTTGCTCTTGGGCACTGCCATGCCCCTGGAGGATCCTGGATGTGAGGCCAGGGTGGGGGGCCCTGCTCTGTGTGTGGAGCCCCAGGCTGGTGGGGGAGGTTTCAAAAGATTGTGAGGTGTCTGCATGCACCCTGATGGCTGGTCCCCATTACAGCCTGGCCAGCACTGTGACCCAGGTCTCTGTCCTCAGCAGGAGGATGTGTGACTCTCTCTTCCACATCCATGTCCCCCAAAGCCAAGATCCTCCTGCCCATTGAGGTCAGACTTTTCTCCTTGAGAAAGTCAGGAGCCTTTGTTCCTCTCCTTCATTCTTCTTCTGCTGCTTCGCCATCAGGGTGACTCAGCCCCTCTTGGGCCTTGGCTTGCCTCTCTGTGACTTGGGGAGGAGTGTCATTGGTCTCCTGCTGCCATGGGTTGTCAGCAGGATGAGGACACCATGAGCAGCCAGGCGTCTACTGGAGACCCTATCCTTGGAGGCAGGACCTTTTCCTTGACTCCTGCTCTACCTCTAACTCACTGGGGGACCTTGGGGACCTTGGGCAATTGTCTTCACCTTTCTGGACCTTAGTTTTCCCACTTGTAAATTGGAACTATTAATTCTTTAAAAATTTCAGGGTTCTTCTTGTGTTTACTGAATTCACTGGATAGGGTAGGAGGTGCTGCCTGGAGCCCAGGCCTGGCTACACTCCACCCAGCAGCAGCCCTGCTCCCCTCTCAGTCTTCCCTGTAGCCCCAGTTGGCTGCCCCCTCCCTTCCAGGCAGGTTTCCCGAGTAATTTGGAAGAGAAAGGCAAAACCAATAATGGGCTACACCTTGCCTTGTTCCATAAGCAGTAGGACTCTGCTTTGCCTTGGCCTTAGAAGAGGAGACAGCAGGTATCCAATACTCTAAGGATCAGTAGTCATCACATCCATCCCTGAGCCTGGATTTGCATCCCCCACATGAAAATGACTATGGGAATTAGTCAGAAACTGTCGCTCCCCTCTAGGAACTTCGGGGTCAAGGGGGAAAGACAAATACCTGGATAGGACTCCTTCCAGGCAGGTAGTATGCCGACTGCTCTAACAGGGTGCTCTGGGAGCAACCCGACATTCATTCAACAAATGTTGACTGAATGCCAGGGGTTCAAGATGAATGGCTCCACTCTAAATCCAGGTCCCCAAAGGATTTAGAGCAGAGCAGGTGATTATAATGCAGGGTGACATGTACTGTGGGAGGCTAAGGGGTCCCCAACACAGTCCTGGCAGGGGGCATGGTGAGGGAGGCTTTCCTGGGAAGGAGGTGGCATTGGGGCTACTGGGTTTCACCTGGAAGGATGAAGAGGCCAAGGGGGTGGGATTGGGATGTCATTCTTGGCCGAGGGTGCAGAGTGCGCAAAGGCTTGGAAGTGTGAAGCAACACGTGCAGCCTGTGGGTTTGGCTGGGGATGCTGGGTGAGCCTTAAGAGGTAAACAGGACAGTCATCAACAGCCTGGAATGTCAGGCTAAGGAGAGAGGCTTTTCTCCTGAGTGGAAGGTGATTCAGAGAAGAGTGTGAGGAGGGGAGGGATGGGAGCAGACTTTCATTTCAGAGGGGGGCCTTTGGCAGTGGCAGGGAGGGTGGCTGGGAAGAGCAGGCCTAGAAGCAAGGCCAGTGAGGAGGCTGAGGCGGAGCCTGAGAGAAAGGGAGCTCTGAGTGAAGGCTGTGGAGAGGATGCAACTGAGAAACAGGAATAGGAAAGTGGAACCATTTTGCTGACTGGTTGTTATCTGGTACGTGTCAGGAGTTACACGCGTGATCTCATTTGGTTCTCCCAATGATCCTGTTAATGTAGGGACTGCTCTTTCCATTTCACAGATGCGGCAGCAGACGAGGAAAGATTAAATAATTTGTCCACTGCCACTTAGCCAGTGAACTTCTGAGTCCAGGCCTGTCTGCCCACAAAGTCCTGCTGCTGCTCTGTACTTTCCCCCAGAGGGAGGGGACATGTCTAGCTCATAGTTGGACTCCTCCACCTCCCTGGTAACCCTCAAGTTGTGCCTCCTTTCTGGTTCTTGCTGTTTCTACTAACTCAATTGGCAACATGAAGGATCAGAGTTAGACAACAGGGGGGACTTCCTGAGAAGCAGTGAGATGGAATGAATTTTCTTCTCCTACATGTTTATGAAATCTTTTTTGGTGGGGGAGGAAGGGCGGGTATGATGGGGATGTGTAATCACCAGCTGTCTGTGAGCTTGGCTGTTGTCTCTCTTGGTGGTTGAGTTCTGTGCAACTCATCTTGGCTAGAACATGGGGAAATCCTGTGGCTTTGGCCAGGGTTACTTGTGGGGCTACTGAAAACAGAAGTGTTGAGCCTGACCTACCGTCCATGATCCCCAATTCTAGGCCAGCCTCTGGGCTTCAGACTTCTCCATGGCTGTCTTCCCTCCAAGTTTGGGCCTTCTTGCATGAGACCGAAGCATGGGTTCAGGGGTCCTGAGTCATGGGCTGACCACACCTCAGAGCTGTGGCAGCGGCTTGGGGTCAGCATGCCCTGAGTGGCTTCTGGAACTGCTGCCAGCGGGACCATATTGACCATCTAATGAGGACTGCAAGGGGGAAAAGCTTGACAAGGAGCCACACTGGAAGTTGAGGAAGGTGTAGGGATACTTCTGCATAGAGGGGTCGGGACCTGGGGTTGGAGGGAGGGGAGGGATATAGGTGAGAGGCGGGGATTTGAAAGTCTTGGGTTCAGAGATGGTAGTTGGCGTGGGGAGGGTGGGGAACATGGTGCAGAGAGAAGGTGTGGCCTATGACGAGAGGAGAGTTAGGGACAGCTGGGGCCTTGGAGAGCACCGATGGCCATGGCTGAAGGTGGAGAGAGGAAGAAGGACACAGGGGAGGGTGTGTCCTGGGAGCCAAAGCAGCAGGGAAGGACCAACTGAAGATGAGCTGGGGAAAAGACCCCTGGGATTTAGCCAGAGGGCCCTTACTGTTGAGGGGGTTTTGTTGGAGTGGTGAGGACAAAGCCAGGTCCAGGTGCAGAGGAGAAAGGGAAGACCCTGTTGTTCTTCGTGCCTGGAGCTGGGGTGAGCCTCTTGGAGGAAGAGTATGAGGCCCTGGGCAGTGGGGAGAGCCCAGAGGGCTATGGGGACCTGGGGTGTAAGGCTCAGCTGAGGTCCAGGAGGGACATTTCTGGAGTGTGAGCTGGTCACAGGGGAGGCATGTCTGTGCTGACTCCTGAAAGGGCATCTAGGGGTCTTGAGGAAGGCTTCCTGGAGGAGGTGCCCTCTGAGCTGAGTCCTGGGGCATAAGGAAGGCTTAGGTATTCTAGATGCAAGGAAGAACCTAGCCCTGGCCGGTTTGGCTCAGTGGTTAGAGTGTCAGCCCACAGACCAAAGAGTCACGGGTTCGATTCCGGTCAAGGGCACATACCTCGGTTGCGGTTCAGTCCCCTGCCCTGGTCGGGGTCGTGCGGGAGGCAATCAGTCAACCAGTCGACGTGTCTCTCTCACACTGGTATTTCTCTCTCTCTCTCTATCTCTCCCTCTCACTCTGTCTGAAAATAAATGGAAAAATATCCTCGGGTGAGGATTAAAAAAATAAAATAAAAAAGAAGGAAGAGCCTATGCCAAGGTGCAGATAGGGGGTGCAGGTGCGCGAGTGTGAGGGGTGAGGCTGCCAAGGGAGATGGTAGTTCTGGTGAGAGGGCCTTGGGTGCTGGGGTCGGTGGGTTTTAAGACACTTTCTCACTCATTTGTTTATACCCCAGGTGTCTCTGTTCCCCACCTGGTGAGTTCCCTGTGGTTCCATGTTATTTCTGTTTCCTGTTTGCTGGTCCATTATTCACCTCTGGGTCTGGTCCATAGGAGCTGTCTGGCAGGGATTTATTGACTGGACTGCACTCCTTCCTCCCTTCTTGCCTCTGCTCTCCGCCTAGGAATTCCCTAAGTGCTGAAATTAGGTCTTCCCCACTGGGGAATCCTAAGGATGGAAGCCATGCTTTCCACACTAGACGGGGTGCTCGGGGGTCTCCTCCATCCGATCGGGAAGTCCTGAGGGAGAGAACGTATCCCCTCTATGAGAATGGTGTTCCTATGAGTGAAGCCTGTTTCTCCCCCATGAGGCAGACTTCTGAAGGTGGGAGCCATGTATCCTACATCAGAATAGGGGGTCCTGAGGGTGGACATGTGTCCAGCACAATCCCTGGGATTAGAACTGGTATTATCTCTCATGGTTCCCAGACACCCTCCCTCCCTCCCTCCTGTGTGCCAGAGAGGTCCTGCCCCAGGGGTGGTTTGTGTCCTAGTAGGGTATGTAGAACAGAGGGGGTGGGGCAGGACAGGATGGCTGCCTCTGAGAGGGGAACAAAGGACTCTGTTGTCCCAACCCCCCTCCCAATCCCCCAAGGGGCTCTGGCAGGGTCATCTCTCTGGAGACAGGCCTCCTCCTTCCTGTGACTGGCCCATCTTTAGTCCCACTTTAGAGGAACTGCTTGTTCCTTCCCAGGAGACTTGGTGCCAGGCAAGCCCCCAGGAGGCCAAGGCCCAGGGACTGGACCAGACAGGTCCCTGGAGTTCTATATGACTGAAGTCATCACAGCGATTGAGCAGCTTTCCCTTTGCCTAAGTCTGGGCTGGGTCTGGCTGAGACCACAGCCAGGCGTGGGGTCCGATGTACGAGGAGAGGGATCTGTCTGTTAGTCTGAAGAGCGTGGAGCAAGGTGGGGTGCTATGGCTGGAGTCAGGCCGAGGGAGGCAGGACTCTGCACTCAAGGTCTGAGCTGTTCAGTGGCCATGCAGGGTGTAGCTTCTCTCTCTGGGTGGACCCAGAGGCCCAGAAACTGGATGAGGGAGGAGATCCCTCCCATTCTGGCCCCGGGCCTCTGCTGGTGCTCAGAGAGAGAAGGGGCATGCTGCGTCCTTCTGCAGCTTCATCCCCTTCTCCCAGCCTGTGCAACCAATGGGCATCGATGTGTTTTGGCAGAGGACAAGGGGAGAGAGTAGGGAGTGGACAGCTGGGATGCACCATCTCAGGAGGGTCCCAGAGGTGTGCTCTAATGCTTACTCATTGCTGTGTGACATTGGGCATGACATTTATTCTCTCTGGGTCTTGGTGTCCCTATGGAAATCAAATTAGCCAGCATGTGTAAGGCCATCCTGGCTGAGTCACCCCTTTCCTGTGTTCTGTTAGCATGTTTGGGGTGACCTTTCTTCTGGAGGACGAGAAGTTGGGGGGTGGGTGCACAGCTTAGGCCTCTGCCACAGACCAGGGAGCTGGGCCTGGGTGGTGTGGGTTGTGCTTTCTCTCACAAGTTCTTGCCTCAGCAGCCTTCCACCTCTCAAAGCCCTTAGTAACCCCTGGTCCTGGACCGTTTCATTCTCTCTGCGCTGGCTGTTTCCTCCTCATGGACACCCCCCTCTGGACGTCCACAGCCTCCTCTGTGATCTGATTAGCATAGATTAGAGGCTGATTAGAATACAGGGTAGGCTCTAGCAAAAACCAGATTTCCTGGTTTTAAATGCCAGTTCTGCCACTTACCAGCTGGGTGACCTGCCCCAGTGATTTAACCCTCTGTCTGCTGCAGCTCCCTCATCTGTAAAATGGGGTAGTAACAGTGCCTGCACAGCAGGTTGTTGAAAGGATGAAATGAGTTAAAATAGGTAAAGTGTGGAGACAGTCCCGGGCACAAGGGCAGTGTTATTGAGGCTCCTGGATGACCTCTTGCTGGGCCTGCCTCCCTCCCCCAGTGAGGGACCCTCTTTGCTTCACTTTTGAGGCCCCAAAGGGCTCAGCACAAGCCTGTTTTATCATTGGCCCTCAGTACAAGGGTGATGCCCTGACCCCACACAATGCCCAATGCCCTTCTGTCCTTTGAGGTCTGAATCATATGTGGCCGCCTCCTCTGGGAAGCCCTCACTGATCTCCAAGTGCCTTGTGGCCTTTTGTGCCATTCTCTCTCTCTCTCTCTCTCGCACTGGTCCCACTCTCTCTGTGTGGGTCTTCATTCTTTGCACACTTGTGATGTCCTCTGTGTGAGGCCAAGGGCACCTAGCCTGGGTCTGTTGTCTCTAGCACCTGCGCAGACCTGGCATGGCACTGAGCTCCATAAATATTTGTTTAGTGAAGGAGGCTTAATATAGGTATTTCACTGGAAAAAGATATACTTGGGGTTGGTTGGTGAAAACAATGGGACATCACTGATGATTTGAAATGTCTAAAGGTGGTCCAGAGTCACAAGCATTAGATAATTCTTTGTGACCCAAAGGGCAGAGGTCACTAGATGATGGGCTTTACCTTGCTAGGAGACTGTGTCCCGATAGCCAGAGCTCCCAGGCAAGGGGACTGGTGACTCACTGCAGCCTCTGTGCCTTTGCTCCTGCTGCTCCCCCATCTAGAATGCCATCCTCTCTGTTTATCCAAATCCTACTTCCTAAATAAGTTCCCTAGCCATGGAGCCATCCTTTCCTGGCCCCAGAGAGTGGGCTAACTTCCCCATCCCCAGCCTCAGACATTACTGAGCCTCTTCTGGGTCTGGGCAGTGGTACGGGAGAATGGGCAGTTCCTCGTTAGGATGGACATCTGGATCTGGCTACAGTATACCCAATGTGGTTTGACCTGGCATGAGGAGGGGACCATGGCTTCCCATGACCCACTGGTGATCAAGGAGCTCTTTATGCAGCTGGAGAGCACAGAACTCCCCATCGGCTTCCACTGGGCAAGTACCCAGAACCCACCTAATTACTGGGGACAGAGTTCTGGGCACAGCATCCAGCAGGCTGAGGTCATAATCAGCTAATTAAACCACCCAAGAATTGCTCCTTGGCCCAGAGGAGTGGAGGGAAAGGGGGTGAGAGGTGGTGAGGCTCAGAACAGATGTGAGAATGAGAGGGATGCTGTGCAAGGGAGGGTTCAGACACTGGGCCTGCAGCACAGCTGGAAAAAGGAAGCAGGCAGTAGGCAGGGGTGCAGGGAGAGAGATGAATGGACAGATCAGATAAGGTGCTATATGGGGACAGCACCCAAGTGACATGACTGCGGTTCTGGCCTGGGAGACAGGATCCCCCTTCTTCACTGTCCCTGTGATACGGTGGAAGAGCTGCTTTTCTCCTTTGGGCCTCAGTTTCTCCACGTGTCAAGCTGGAAGTAGAGGACCGTTGGCCCAGAAGGTCTCTAGGGCCTTTCCTTCTTGATTCCAGAGCTAGAAGGGAGGAGGGCATCAACAGTAGGCTGTGTTCCAGCATGGCCTCCAGCATCCCTGTCCTCTGGAAGGAGCAGACTGTATACAGGTCTGATGCAGTCTGAAACTGCGTGGCTGTAGGTTCAGCAGAAGGCAGGACTGTGGGGGCAGAAGGCAAGCCCTCGGCCTCTGTCATGACCTTATCCCTGCCCTGTCCTCAGGACTGTCCTAGCAACTTAGTGTCCTCAGCGAGCAACCATTTAAGGCTGCACAGTGTCTTTTCCATCCGTCTAGTAATTTCCCAAGCAGCACCCCGAGATGTGTGGGGATAGGGCTCCCCGAAGGTAGAGCCATGAGGTATGGAGTATGGATTCGAGTCCGACAGACCCGGCTTTGCGGTCCAGCAATATTGCTCACGGTCTCCATGAGCTGGGCGAAGGAAGTAAAGTGTCTGGGTGTCAGTATTCATATTTGTGAAATAGGTGTAATATTCACACCACTGCATGGTGGCTGGGGGCCGAGAGGGTGAGGACTTGATCAAAAGTCATTGTTAGTATTCAAGACCTGGAGAAGTGGATCTCAGCTTTCCTGTCTCTGCCCCTCTTCCCAGCCTGTCCTGGACTGTGCACACAGCTGGGTGTGCAGGGGTGGGCGGGGTGGCTGAGCTGGGCCAGAGGAGGAGCAACGCATAGGATGGCAGGAAAGGGAAGTGAGATTGCCCAGGGTGGGCGGGTGGAGCAGAGTGATGCTGGGGTGGCCTGGGTTCCCTCCCTCGTGGCCCCTCCCACGGGTGATTCTCTAGGAGGAAGTGGGGAGAACTTGAGGTGCAGGAAGCCAGGGGCGTGGGTGGGCCTTGTGGAGGGACCGAGGCCTCTCTCCCTTAGCCCCTGCCCCCAGGTGCCAGTGAGGAGCCCAGAGCCTGGTTTTCCGCCAGGGAAGCCAGCAGGCCCGCGTTTCACACACTCAGACAACAACCCCTAGTGGGAGGTGCCTCCTTGGAGCTGGGGTGTTTGGAAAGCAGAGTGCCTGCTGAGGTCTGGAGGAAAGGCAGCAAAGGCAGTGAAGAAAGCCACCTTCCCCTCCCCCAACCTCTCCCCCAAGCTCTGGGCTGTGACAGCTGGGGCCTCTGACTCCGAGGACGCTGGTTACATAACTCAGCACAACTCCCTGCTTCCTTCTTTCATTCCTCCCCAGAGGGGCCACGGAGGAGGTGCAGCAGCTCTGCTCAGAGTTCCTGGGTCTGAAAGGTCCCCGTGACCATCCCTTGATTGGGGTGGTGGTAGGTGCTGCCCATGCCATTGTGGGAGGAGAGCCGTGTGCCCTGCCTGGGTGCAGGCCCCTCGGCTGGCTGTGCGCACCGCCCGCCTTCCCACACTCCTGGGAGCAGAGCTGCAAAGGGGCGAAGCCTCATCAGAGGAAACAGGCCGTGTCGTGTCCTGAGATCATTTGCCTGCACAGTGCCCCCAGAGGGGAGCTTCTCTGAAACCGGAGGAACAAATAGCCAGCATTTTCCAGTTTGTTCCATTCAATTTCACAAACATTTCTCAATGTTTGTTGGGTGCCAGGCCTGTCCCAGAAGCCGCTTGCCTCCCCCCCACCCCGCAGTGGCATGTCTCTCTTTTAGGGGGAAGCTGATTCAAGAAGCAGCTTGCTCCGGTCTCCCACTAAGACCATGCCCTTGCCCTTTCTCATAAGGTGGGGTTGGCCCGCCTGGGTTCTGGGATGGCAGGGAACATCATGACAAGGGACACGCCCTCACCCCACCTTCCAAGCTAGGGGTTTCAGGGTTGGCTTGTACCTTTCTATTCAGCCACCCCTGCCCTCCCAGGGAGGTGCCCATGAACAAATACTTTTGTGAGTATCTGCCACATTGCAGGTCCTGGGTTGGGCACCTAAGGTATGAAAAGGGAACAAACAAGTCTTGGCCCTCGGGCTGCTCACATCTTTTGGGGGAGAAGAGCTAGATCATCACAGCACACTCAAAGAAGGGGGGTAGTGGGAATCAATTTATACTCAAACAGAGCAAGCCCAGTGGGTAAGGGTCAGAGGCAGCCCCTCAGAAGGGGGAACACTGGAGCCAGTTTGGAGGCGAGTTTGAGGTGAGCCAGAGCGGATGCTTGTCTTGGTGGTGTTTGTGACAGATGTCAGCCAGGACTGACTTGCTTCATCAGACACTTGAGAACCCACCGTGTGCCAGGCACAGTGTCGGGCACTCGCTTCACCTGCTGTTTGGAAGGGTGTCCTGGGACTGCAGACTTCTTGAGGACACAAAATCTAGGGTGAACGTAGAAGTTCTGCCACATGGCATCCAGTGAGTGTTGGACCCGGACGGTGGGACTGGGGCAGGTGTATGGGAGACACCAGGCTCAGCAAACTCACCATTGGAAACCAGGGTCCGCCCAGGTCTCCTCTGGTGGAGGGCAGGGGGAGCAAAGGCTTCTCTCTGGCCAGGAGACCCTGGGAAGGTCTGATGACTGTTCCCAGATGAACGATGAACACGAAATAGTCGGGAAACCATGTCTTACGAGAAACACCTCTAGGCTTTGGGGCTGTGGGGTGGTAGTGGGACTGGACATGTGCTGTCTCTGCACCTCTGAGGGCCCAGGGGCGTGCTGGGGAGAGGCGGGGGCTGGGCCGGCCCTTTCACCTCCCCTCTATCAGTAGCCTCGTGTCTGTGGTGAGTTTTTCAGCCTCTGGGCATAACGTTTCCAAGCTTACTCTGTTCTGCCTGCGCTAATGAAAGCACCCAGCACATTAGTAGGTTGATTTTATTATGGGTCTTATGGGTCTGTATAGCCCCAGGGCAGTGGAAGAAACCTGCAGGCATTTTTAAACTCAGTAAGAACTTTTTTCTTTTCAATAGATTTTTAAAAAATATCCTAAAAATGACAAAGATGATCACGCGGCAAGCATAACCGAGTGGCGGATATGCACGTACTCATTCCTCATGTTATTTGGAGTGCTCACTTCGGCAGCAGCGACTCAGTGTGCATAGCTGAAACAATCCAGCCATCTGATGTTCACCATTGTGCAGAGTCAGCTTTGCAAAAGAAAAATAAAAAGTAAAAATTTTTCATAGGAAGAACTTTCAAACACAGAACCATGACCCAGTCCCAGACTGAGCCCTGACCCAGACCACAAACTGACCTGACTCCTTCCAGCCTCAGTTTCCTTTGGAGTGTAGAGCTGGGGGAGGGGGTGTATGTGCAGAGAGCTCTGTGGAGAAAAGAAATCCTAATCCTAACCCTTGGGGTACCCAACCTGATGTGATGGATATGTGTCCCCGTCACCAAAGTGTTTTCTTCTCCCCATTCCACTGTTGCCAGCTCAGTGCAAGCCCCACTTCCGGCCTGGACTGTTGCAGTAGTATTCTGGCTGTTGTCCCTCTGTTCAGTCTAAACCCTCCAAATCCTCCTCTTGTTCTGACCCTGTCCTTCCCCAGCTTAAAAACCAATGAGTTGCTCCCCATTTCCTCTAGGACAGTCCGCATCCTTCAGGGGGCACTGGAGGCCCTTCATGATCTGTGCCAAACTCCTTCCCACACTCCTTTCCCAACTCTTCCAACCACAAGCCAGCGCTCTGGCTACACTGATTTTGGGGATGTTCCTCCACACTCTTTGTACTTTCCACACTTCTGTGCCTTTGTTTAAGCCATTCTGTCTGGATAGCATTCCTCCTCTGATCGATGAAATCTCCCGTATATTTTAAGGTTGAACTTGACGTCAGTGCAGTTCAACTGAACATGTGGCACTGGGCACCTGCTGCGTGCTTGGGCGTGCCACCTTCCCTTGCCGTCTTGCTCCCTGCACAGGCAGAGTCGGTGCCCTCCTCCACACTCGTTCACCGCCTTGCAGGCTTCCATGTTGGCGTGTTGTATTGTAGTTGGCTGTTAACATGTCAGTTTCCTGTGTTAAAGGGCAGATGTGTGTTTGGTACCTCTTGGACCCCAGCACCTGATAGGGGCCTCAAGTAAGTGGGGGCTAGAATTGGGTGGGGGAGTGAGTCAGGGAAGAGTCTCTGAAGAAAGTGAGCCCTGAGCTGCTGACCCAAAGGAGAAGCACTCTTTCCCTCTTCTCACTTCCTTCCTGGTCTTGGTGCTGAAAGAAAACAGCTGAAACTGTGAAAAGGGAAATGTATATATTTTGAATGAGGGGTTAGGATTTCCTAGCCTGGAGATAGAGCCCTGGATGGTGTGGCTCAGTTGGTTGGGTGTCCTCCCATGCACAGGAGGTTACCTGTTAGATTCCTGGTCAAGGGCACATGCCTGGGTTTGGGGCTCACTCCAGTAGGGGGCATGCAGGAGGCAAATGTTTCTCTCTTAGATGTTGTGCTTTTACATGGATGTTTCTCTCTCTCCCTCTCCCCTTCTTTCTCTCTAAAATTCAATAAACTATTCTTAAAAAAAAAAAAAAAATAAGGCGTATACCTCTTCCCTTTCTCCCTCCCTTTCTCCTTCCCTTTTTTTCCTTCCACACACATTTTCTGAACCTCTAGGACATACCAGACACTGGGGCTACAAAAATTGATTACATAAAATGTCCTTATATTTTTCTTTCTTCTTAATGTTCGTGCCAGAATCTGCCTTTTCCTTATCTGGCTCGCTGGATCTGAGTTCACGTCTTGGCGTGTCACTTAGAGCTCTGTGAGTGTGGGCAGGCCGTATCGCTTTTCTGAGCCTTAGTTTCCTTGTGTACACCACAGAGGTGATAACGCCCTCTTCATAAAGTTGCAGTTGATAATGTGTGTGAGGTGCTGAGCAAGTGCCTTTGACAGTGGCTCCTCACTGAGTGAGAGCCACTCTCAAACTGGAAGCTTCCTGAGGGCAGTGACCATGTCCAGTGTGTCCTCAGTGCCCAGGACAGGGCCTGACACATAGTACATGAGGGTGATCAATCATCTCTGTTCTTGTGGGACTGTATCAGTCCTGCATCTTGGGAAGCCCCCAAGTATTGGGCAAATGGAGACAGTTGGTCATCCTATGCTATAGTCTCCGTAAGGGTTTGTAGAATGGATCTATGACTCATGAGGGAAAGACAGAGGTAGGACTTGGATGAGCAAGAGCAAGTGCTGGATGGCTGGTTTGTGGGGTGAGAGATGGTCTGTGAGGCTAAAAGGCTATTGCTGTCAAGTAGGTTTTAGGCTTCTGAGGCCCATGTACTCTTCCTCTGACCCATCCAGAGAGAAGTCAGTCGTTGACTTCTACTTTTTCTGGGAAGGCCTATAATGAGCCCCCAGCTGCTCCTCTGCCTCGGAAGCTGGAGGCCTCTTGCTCCCCGACCCACTGTGTTCCGGCGTGTCTGCCCACTGTCTTCTGAGCCAGGGCTGGGAGGTGGCAGGGCAGGGCTGCAGCCCCATCATCAGGCCCAGGACCGGAGACTGAGGCCTCAATTTCCTCACATGTTCCATGGGGATATAGCTCTTCCTGCCAGGGTGTCTGTGAGATGTCACTTGTAGAAGGTACCTTGCCATATCTAGCACATCGTAGGTGCACAGGTGTCATTTGTTCTCTTCTGTAAATGGGGACAATACAACTTGTTCTGTATACTTCCCAGGGCTGTTGTGTGGGCCAAATGGGATGTGGGACATGGGAACACTGGTAAACCGTGTCATACCCTTTAAGAATTGGGGGGTAGGGTTCCCGTAGAGCTGCTCCTGCTGGCCCAGGGTTCTAGGCACAGGTCGGGGCTGGCCCTGCCCACCCAGGCATAACAGGGTCTTCCTGGGTTGTGCTCCAGGATCACAAAGAAATCCAGTGGTGCTGTCCGTGTGTGCACACGTGCCCTGCACTCAGATGGGTTCAGCTTCTGAAACCATGGCAGGAGAGACAAATAGTCAGACCCGGACGGACCATGCAGAGGGTTTAGTAGCAGCAGGAAGCATGACAAGAAGAAGGAATGTCCTCAGGAGCCTCGTCTGTCTGTTGGGCTGGAGGCAGGGCCTTTGTGAAGGCGGGTTGTGCTCAGATCGCCTCTGGGCCCTTCCTCCAGCCCAGAGGCGGATTCACCATGAGGCTGGTGCGGCTGCAGCTTCGGGCCTTCACGATCCAGGGCCGTTTCCAAGCCTAGCAATGTGTCTACCTGCCCAGGGGTTTTGTGAAATGTGCAAAAGGAAGATTTTTTTGTGCCTTTTTCTTTTTAAGAGGGCTTCCAAACTTTATGAGCTTCAGGCCCATCCAAGGCTGGATCTGTCCCTGCTCTGGCTGCTTTGTGCCCGGATGTCGGTGCCACGTTGCTGCATGTCCTCAGGGAGGTCTCATCCCACCCAGTGGACTTGGTTATCAGTTGGAGTCCTCCCTGCTGAGGCAGGACCTGAAAGGCATCTCACAGAGCCGGTTCTGGGCCTGGCCCAGCTCACAGCTCCTGCTTGCTGTGTGAATAAGAGAATGGAAAAGGCCTCTCAGCCCTCAAACTTGCTCATCTGCAAAGTGGGCATAATTCCTACCCAAACCGCCTGTGGGAAGGTTGAGATAACATACTACAGATAAAACAAGCCCCAGGCTTGTCGCGGGAGCTCAGTAAATGTTGGTGGAAGCCGGATGGAGTTGGCTCAGGGGAACCCACCCCTTCCACTGGGATGGAGCCAGTTCTCCCGTGGAGTTCACCTGTGCTGTGCCTGACGCTGGCCCCTGGGGTACAGCTGCTGGGCTGGGGTGGTGGTAGTGAGATGAGCTAAGAGGGTAAACATGTTTTCAAGCTGTGAAGTTCAGCTCCCTGGGAAGGGGCTGTTGTGGGAGAAGGGCAGGGTGGAAGTCTGGACTGACCGTCCCTGCTCCTGGGTTGGAATTTGAGGTGGGGGGTTAGGGGGAGCGTCAGTGAGGAGCCTGACCTGATTTTGTGCCTGAGTCAAGTTCTCCCCGCCCCGCTGAGCTGACCTTTCCTGCTCAGAAAGGAAGCGAGGCCAGCAGGGAGCGCTGCTTCCCCTGCAGTGGAGAAGGGTTGCTGAGTGGTGGTTGCCTCTTGGTGCCCCTCTCAGGGGAGGGAGGGAGGGAGGAGACGGGTGGGGGGCTACAAGGAAAGAACATGGACTTTGGAGTCAGGCCAGGTTTCAAATCCAACTTGCATTATCTGTTATGTCTGTGACCTTGAAGCAGTTCATCTTTCTGAACCTCGGTTTTCTCATCTTTAGAATGGGGGTGATAGCATTCTCCCCCCTACCCCAGGATTGTGATAAGGCTTCAATGAGATAATGTAGGGGTTAGCATGGTGCCTGGCACAAAGAGGTTCTCAATGAATGTTGATTGTCCCCCTTTTCTGTCCCGACCCTCATCAACCTGCCTTGCAATTCACCCCTATACCCACAATTGAACTGTGGGCTCCCTGGGGCAGGGGTATGTCTTGTTCCTCCATCATTATACCCTCAGCTCTGGTACAGCGGCTTCAAAACACTTTGAATTGGTTGGTGAGAAGCTGCATTGGCCCAAAGAAAAGACAGAAACTAAACTCGCTGTGCACCTACTGTGAGCTCCTGCTGAGGCCTACTGTGTGGTCTCTGCCCTGCAGAGCTCAAATGGCCACTTGTGACTTGCTGCACAAGGGACTTTGTTTTCTTTCTTCCTAACACCCCTGTAATTGAATCATTATTTGGTCAGCATTTAAGATCTGCCCGTCCCCACAGGAATGCAGGGGCCCCCGGAGCTGTGTCTTCAGGTCCCTGGCACGGGGGCATGTATACATTTTTGTTGAATGAATGGCTGTCCTTTCCTTTCCCTTCTCTGAAGTTAGGCCTGGTGTCCCTTCCAGCCCAGCCACTTTCTAGTTGGGGCAAGTCATCCTGCCTCTTTCAGCTTCAGTTTCTTCTTTAAAATGAGGAAAATAATGGTCCCAGATCATCAAGTGCTCAGCTGTACCTGGAACAAGGTAAGCACCCGTCCACATCAGCTGCTATTTTCCCAGTGATTTCCGAGCTGTCCTTCCAGTTCTGACCTTCAGTGACCTCACCACCTCTGGCTAGGAGGAGACTGGGGAGAACATTCCTTTCCTCAGACCCTCTCTACTGGCCTCACAATGGATTTGGAGCTCTGTGCAAACTGTTTATGTTTCCCCCGGCAGAGTTTATTACCCAGCCGGGCCTTCTGCAATTAATTACAAGCAGAGCAAATAACTTGTCTCTGGGAGGCTGGGCTTGGCATAAACAGTGATATCCAGCCAGGAGCCAGCCCAGGGGCGAGGCTTTTCCCTCCAGCCTTTGGAACAGACTGGGATTCGAGGATTAGGGCTGGGAGGGGTTGGATGGGGTAGAGGGCCAAAGAGAAATGCTTTTCCTTCAACAGTTTTTCCTGGACTCCTCCTTAGCCCTTGGGGTGCTGGTATATGCTTTCTCTTTTAATCTTCCTAATTACCACACAAGCAGGGTCTCTGTTTGCAGATGAGGAAACCGAGGATCAGCTAAATGAAGCAATTTGCTCAAGGCCACACAGTTTGCAGGGGAGGCAGGATCTGAAGGTTCACTTGCAGCTGAGCAGAAAAGTAGACCAAAGGAGAAAGCTGGAAATTGGAAATCACCAAGGGATTGTTGGTTCATTCATTCGTTTGTCCATGCATTTATTTATTCATCATGTATTTGTTGGGCCCTGTCATGTGTGAAGGGGGCCTGAGGAGGCAGTGGTGACTGTTAGTGACTGGGCTGAGACTCTGAGATACTCCCTTAGGATGGTCCCAGTAACAGGCTAATGTGTGGCAGAAGGCAGTTTCTTGAAGGTCCAGGAAGGGGGTGGCCTCTATGGGTCTCTAGTGGTCATAGCCACACCATCTTACACAGAGATGGCTTAGGGAGTAGTCTTCCACAGGAAGGGCCTTCCAAGGCTGACCCACTCCTCCCAACCTAGAATCTGGAATTCTCAATCCTTGAGTCCGTGCCTGTGGGCAGAGAAGGCTCAGAGGAGGTTTGGCTCCAGGTTACACAGCAGGAAGGCATGGGGACTCTTGGCAAAGGGCTTTTTCTAGTGCATTTATGTCTGAGAGGGGAAATGACTGATTGGCAGGGGAAAGCCTCGCTGGCTGTCCTGATCCCACGCGCCCTCCCCACTCCGGGGTTGTGAGTTCAGTGTTTCCTGAAGGCTCTTCCAGTCTGGCAATTCCCGCTCTACTGGAAGTCCTGTGCAGATCTCTGGAGCCTTTCCTCTTTGCAGGGAGGAAAGCTGAGGCCCAGAGAGGAGAAGGAGCAGGGCACTCCTGCTTCTCTACTCATTTTGGACACGATGGGCTTGGATCCTGGAACCCTTGGGCTGAGCGGGAGCCCATCCCTATGGCTTCAGGCCATGGTGGAGATTGTGGCTCAGCCTAAGCCATTCACTCTGTGTCACCAGCACCTGGCCCAGAGCCTGGCATGTAACTGATGCCCAGGAAAGGTGTGACTTGGGATGAGTGACTGGCTGGAGGGAGACGAGGACATAGGGGAGGACTCTCTAGTCCAAGAGGCGTTGGGCTTCAGTCCAAGTCACCATCTCTCCCACGAACTAATCTCAGTGTTGCCTTCTGGGGAAAGAGACCAACAGTCCTCACTTACAGGGTCATGGTGCGTATGATCAAAAGGCAGCAGTGACTATTCACAGTTGCCAAAAAATGGAAACGGCCCAAATGTCCATCAGTGGTTGACTAGATAAACAAATTGTGGTGTGTCTGTTGGGGGTTGCAGGAATGGCGTCAGGTGTTAGACCCGTGGGGTCAGACTGAACCTGGGTTTAGTAACCTTGGTACTTGAGTTCTGTCTAGCAAAGATTTATTTGGAAAATCACAAAGGCAGAAGAAGTAATTTGTACAAGAAATGGGCCGAGGAAGCAAATTATAGAAGTAAAGAAAGGGCCCTTGGAGTTTAGGAGTAGGAAGGTACACGGGATGTGCCTGGGGGATGGAGGAGGTGAGGGGGAAGGGAAAGGCACGGGTTTGCTCCCAGGAGGGAGATCAAGCTGGGTCCTCTGTCCTAAGGTTTCAAGGGTGGAAATTTTAGGGGAGGTCCCAGGGGAAGATTTCAATAGACTATTCAGCAATTTTCCAGGTGTGTCCTTTCAGGGTCTAGGTCTCCCCTGATTGATTGGTGGGCTCCAGGGCAGGGGGTCATTAGTCATTGCAGCTGGTCCTGAGGCCAGCCTTGGCCATGGCGTTGCTTGTCTGGCTTTGCTGCTTTTCTGGGCCTGGAGCTGAAATACAACTGAGGCCTAGATGTTCTCTCTAGGGAGGAAAGGTCAGGGGGTCCAAACTGCATGACCAGCGATATGCTGGGGGTTGGAAGGAAAGGTCACCCTTGGGACAAGGTCCCACACTACAGTTGTCCTTTGCTAGGCACCCAGGGCTTTCCACCTTGGTGACCTTCTGTACCTGGCCCATCATCCTTGCTTTGCTCACATCTGTCTGACTGCCTACCACATATCCATATCATGGAATAATGTTCAGTCACCAAAAGGAATGAAATACTGCCCTGGCCAGATTGGCTCAGTGGTTAGAGCATCGGCCTGTGGACTGAAGGGTTACAGGCTTGATTTCCAGTCAAGGGCACGTACCTGGGTTGCAGTTTCCATCCCCGACCCTGGTTGGGGTCGTGCAGGAAGCAACCAAACGATGTTTCTCATATTGATGTCTCTCTCTCTCTCTCTCTCTCTCTCTCTCTCTCTCTGCCTCTCTCCCTCCCTCCCTTCCAGTCTCTAAAAATCGATGGAAAAACATCCTTGGGTGAGGATTAACAGCAACAATAAAAAGGAATGAAATATTGATGCATGCCACAACACCAATGAACCTTGCAAACATTGTGCTCGGTGAAAGAAGCCAGTCACAAAGGCCACATATTGTGTGATTCCACTTCTATGGAATGTCCAGGATAGACACATCCATTGACGTAGAAAACCAGCACTGGTGGTTGCCAGGAGCTGGGGGAAGGGGAGGACACGGGAAGAAGCTACGCATGGGTGAGGGATTTTACTGTGGATGATAGAAATATTTTGGAACTAGATAGAGGTGGTGGTTTTGCACAGCACTGGGAATGTACTAAATGCCACTAATTATTCACTTTAAAATGGTAAATTTTATGTCATGTGGGTTTCACCCTAATAAATTATTTTAAAAATTGCTAATTAAAAAAAGGCAACATCTGTTAGAAAGGGATGTTGGAGATGGGGCATGGGTGTTGTCATGAGGCTACTGGGGAAGGATGGTGTGGGAGTGAGCAGCTGTGACAGGGTCAAGGTGTTGAGTGGGTGGCAGGAGTTTCGCAGGCTGGTTAACCCCAAAGGTTATAGAACAAGACTGCCCGCGTTCAAAGCTGTGTGGCCTTGGACAGGTTATTTAACCCTCTTTGTTTCCGTTTCCCCACCTATAAAAAGTCATAAAATTTATTATGGGAATCTTTATCTTTTATTATGGAAACCTGAAAGTTTTTCTGAGGATTAAATGAGTTAATATCTGTAAAGTGCTTAGAATAGTGCTCGGCACAAAGGAAGTACTGCGTAAGTGTTAGCTACTGTTATTAACACTCATTCCCATTCTTATTTGTGTGTCCATTTACTGCACACCCCTGCTGAGGCCGGCCCTGGGCTGCATCCTGGGGACACAGCTGTGAGCATGACTCAGGGCCGGCTCTCAGGAGCTCCCTCACATCCTGGTACGGGAGTCACACCCCGGCACCTGCCTCCCCTTGCTGCGCCTGCAGCTTCAGCTGCTAATGAAGGACGTTCATCACCTTCCGCTTCGCAGGAGCTGCCTGAACAGACACCGCCTCCCCCAGGATCAGGCAGGCCTCTGTCGTGGCATCAGAAAATGCCCTGGGCTTTGGGGCTGGTGCCTTGGGCTTGTGGGGACCTTAGCAAGTCCCTGGGCCTTCGTTTTCCTGTGTGTCACTGGAGAGGTCAGGCTGGCTGAGCTCTGGGGTTCTTCTCGGCGTTTCCCGACCTCCAGGCCTGAGCCCCATGGTTCTCTAGCCTCTGTGCGGGATGGGCCTGAGGGGCCTGCTGAGATTTGAGTTATTAAAAACGGACAATCTTTTTCAGCTGGCCAGCCAGGGTAGGGGTTGGGGTGGGTTTTGGGGCATCCTGCCTGAGCCTCGGCCTTCAGGGACTGGGCTTCTGTCCCCTTTTTGGGGGTGGCCACCCCCACTGGTGTATTCATACACAATTGTGCCCAATCCACACTGACATTTGATTACTGCTTCTTTTCCTCCAGCATGTCCCATGCTATTAGCTTATCCTAATTTCTGTGTTTGTTAACGACGTTCAAGAGTTCCTCATGCGAATGCTCCACAGTTTATCGAGCCCTCCCCTTATTTGGCATTTACATGATTTCCAGTTTTTTGCTCTTGTAAATAGTGCTGCAATGATTAGCTCTGAAGCTACCTGATCACTTCCCGAGGGCAGAATCCTGGAAATTGCTGAGATTCCTGGCTTGGCTGATGCCCTCCCCCCTCCCCCCTGCACACCTTTCTTGTTCCTAAGGTGAGCTGGCTTGTGGGAGAGAGGAGGTACCCTCCAGTTAACTCTCAGTATGAGTTGTTTCATTTATCTTTTGCTATATAATCAGTCACCCAATAGCTTGGTAAATCAAAACAACATTTGTCTTCTTGTCTCTCGGTTTCTATGGGCCAGGAATATGGGCAGAGCTCAGCCGGGCAGTTCTGGCTCAGGGTCTCTTTAGGTCACAGCTGGCTCTGGGGCGGGAGCAGCTGGGTGCTTACAACAGGACCTGGTGATGTTACCCCTGGAATCTGGCCAAGTCTCTCTCTCTCTCTCTCTCTCTCTCTCTCTCTCTCATTGCTACCTCTCTAATCAGGGCCACCTTCATTTCTCACCTGGGTGAATAATAACAGCTAAACACTGTGCTGTAGGCCAGTTAGTGTTCCAAGTTCTTTACACACACAAAGTTGCTTAGTTAATCCTTGTAACAACCTAAGGAGGCCGGTGCTGTTGTGAATTCGATTCCAGCTAATAAATGGCAGATGGGAATTTGAACCCAGAGTACTCTTGTTATTGTCCCTGCTCCTTAACTGGTCTCCCTGTGTCCACTTTACCCTCTCGGCCCTTCCATTTTCCACCCAGCGGCCAAAGTGAGCATGTTAAAGTGTAACTACATCATGTTTCTTCCCTGCGGAAGCCCCGTGAACATCTTCACACAAATGACAGTAAAATCCCGACTCCTGACCGAGGCTGCCTGGTGACCAGGCCCCGCTGCCCTGCCCCTGCTGGCTTCGCCTACCCACCTCCCTCAGTACCTCCAGGGAGTCTTGCTCCATCCCCTAGAGCCTTCCCATTGCAGGTTTTGTTCCATTTTGCCTTAATGCAACATCCCCACCTTTTTATTGTTGTTAATCCTCACCTAAGGATATTTTTTCCATTGATTTTTAGAGAGAATGGGAGGGAGGAGAGGAGATGAGAGAGAGAGACATCGACATCGATGTGAGAAAGACACATCACTTGGTTGCCTCCCACATTCTCCCTGACCAGGGCTGGAGATCGAACCTGCAACCAGGTACGTGCCTTTAGCTGGGAATTGAACCTGAGACCCTTCGGTGCGCAGGCCAATGCTCTAACCACTGAGCCACACCAGCCAGGGCCCCACCTTTTTCCCCTTTCAGAGTTCTACTGCTTCTTCTTTAGCTCCTAGTTCAGATTTCACTTCTACAGGAAGCCTTCTCGACTTTCCAGGCTGGTCAGGTCATCTGTCCTGGCCGCTCAGAGCACGGCATTTGACAGCACTAATCAAATCACTGTAAACTGTTTATTTGTTCGATGCCTGTCTTGCAGGGCTGTTGTATTGCACACTTGCAGGGGATACTATTGGCATTGTGATCTGTGCCATGGCACCCCCTTGGAGTTGTGCAGGATCCTATTATCTTCCTGGACAGAAGGCAAACTTCATGTAGACAGGTTCCAGTCCACAAATCTGCCCTCGTCACCATATCTCTGGTGGCCAACAGTGTCTGCTACACAATAGGTGCTCCATAAATATTTGTTGAATATTATTAATAATAATAGAGCTAATATGTATTCATAGGTGCCAAGCACTGTGCTCATTTAATCCTCAGAACAACTCTTGGGGTAGGCCTACTATCATCCCTTCTTCACAGGTGCAGAAACAGGCTGAGGGAGGAGGAGCCACTTGACTGCTAGCCTCTAGTGAGGGCAGGTTTCAACCAAGGCAGACTGCTTCACTGTGAGAAAGGGAGTGGAAGAAGCACTCCCAAGTTCTAGCAGCTTAGAGCCAGTCAGATGAGGGTTGTGAGGGAAAGCCCAGACACAAGTCATCACACTAAAGCCTCTCAAATGGTGGTAAGGACGTATGTGTGGGGAGGGAGAGAGGAAGGAGAGAAAAGGCCCCTGGACCGGAAGTGGGTTTGCTTTGGGGCCACTCTCCCCCTTAGATGCCGGGCCTGGCTGCCTACCCTCCTGACCACAGCCTGTCTCCCAGGCTGGCTGTACCATATGGAGGCCCGAGGAAAGAGGGTCCCAGCCAGGGCAGGGATGGGGTGGGAGTTGGGGTGAGGGTGGGATTTTCTCCCACGTGCTGAAGTCATACCAGAGGCCTCAGTTCTTACCTACTTGGAGGCCTGTCCTTCACCTCTCGCCTCCCCTGAGAGGAAGGGGGACAGGAAAGCCCCATTGTACAGGTGAGGGAATGGAGAGAGCCGCAGAAGTCGTGGGATTTGTCCCAGTCCCAGAGCCAGGACCAGAACCCAGGTCCCTGGAAGCCCCACAGCTGCCAGCGCTGAGCATGTGCACGCGCGTGCGTGCGTGCGTGCGTGTGTGTGTGTGTGTGTGTGTGGTGGGGGTGGTGGACAAAGATGATGCCTCCCTGCTCCTCAGCCCCAAAGCTCCTCGGACTCCTTGTCCCAGCAGTGTGTTCTACCTAGAAAAAGCCTCTGCTGAGGCGCCGTGGACTGGCCTGAAGTGACTGTCAGTCCCTGGTCATCGGGGAGCCCAGAGCAGCGTCAGGGCCCACACTCCCTGCTTTGAACTGCAGGGTTTCCCACTGGACTGTGGGCTGTCTAAGGGCTAGGCCTGCACTCCCCATCAGATCAGTTTTGCTCCACAATCTTTTCTGAGTTTGCGCTGACTCCTGTGTGGAGCCCAGCCCAGAGGCCGGGTCTGGGGGCTTTCGGAAGAGGTGGTACCTGAGTGGGTCTTGAGGGAGCAGTAGGAGTGACCAGGTGGAGTCCACGTCCCCATTCTCCTGAACCTTTGCCCATGGGGGTACAGAGCTGGGCAGGCCCTGGTGACTGATGGGGCCTCCCCACCACCGCCCCCCTCCCCCCAGGGCTACCCGGCCCTAAAGCTTCCAGAGGCTCCAGTCCCCAGCGCCTTCCCAGCCACCTGCCCCTCTGAGGCCTCAGCTTCTATCCCTGTCTCGTTCCTCACAAGTTCAGTCTGCTGGGGATTCTGTTTTGGTTGGAAAGAGGAGGCGGAGGTGTTTGCGTGTCTGGCTCTTTCCTCCTTTCTCATTCCTCCTCCCTTCCTCCGGCTTGCCTCTCAGGATGTTTCCTCTGTCAGCCTGGCTCTACTCCAGCCTCTCCCCTCCTCGGGCAGGCAGCAGCCATCCTCTCCCTCACGGGGCTTCTGTGGGCTGTGGCTTTCCAGAGGGTGTCCATTAATGCCTTCTGCCCCAGAGGAGGGGTCTGCAGGGCACGGCCCTCAGGGTGGGGTCACATCGCCTCCACCTTCCTCCATTGTTTAAAACCCACATCTCCTGGGAAAGGAGGCCACAGGCCCACTCCACGGCTGCCTCCTGCTCTGCGTGGGGCCTTGGGCTCATCCTTTCCCCCGATCTGGGCCTCGGTTTCCTGGGGGAGCCCATGGCCAATGCAGCCCCTTGGCACAGAGGTACATAGCGTGCCTTGTGTTCATTTGGTAGTAGTTTTGTGCTGCTTTGCCAAGGATTTTTACTTCCAGCATGGGGGCATTGGGGAGCTGCCCCCGAAAACTTGGCAGTGGCTTGGGACGGAGAATTTGCATTACTTCCCCTCCTACCTTCTGCCCTGACTTTTTTCATGTCCCAAGCTGAGGTCCCATCACCCACTGAGGACTGTCACTGACCCCTCTGTCTGCCCTTCCTGGCAGAGGTTCACAGGTGAAGCAGACGCATGCCCTGTGGGCCTGACAGTTCAATCCGGGCCTTGTATCCTCAGCACCATGCACTGGGCCTGGAGCAGGGTTGGAGGAGCAGCCAGGGCAGCAGAGAGGGGCACGATGGAGCAGTGAGGACGAACAAGTGTGAGGGAGCACTTCCCAGAAGAGGTAGAGCTGACTCAGGGTTTTGAAAGGTGGGAAGAGTTGGACATTTAGGCAGGGTGGGAAGGGCATTTCAGGCAGGAGGAATAGCCGGTGCAAACTCTGAAACAGAGGTGTGTGATCTGGGGCTTAGGGTATGCTGGGGAAGTGGCTAGAGGGGAGGCCGGAGAGAAGGGCCTGGATGTGGAAGGGCTCTGATCAGGGGCTGGGCACCCTGGCCTGTTGGAATGATACCAACAATTAGCCCCCTCAGCTGGGTCCCAGGTCTTTATGCTGCAGGCCTGGGCTCGGAGGGTAGGCAGGCAGTGGAGGGATGGGCCCTGCGGGCTGGCCAGGGCTTGGGATGGTGTGAATCCATCCCAGGGTTACTGGGTCTGCTCCCCTGGGCCGAGCAGGTTGTGGGATTAGAATCTGTCAGGGCTAGCCGGTTAAAGCAGGCTTTTTGACAACACATAAAATAGAACCAGGTTCATCTGTGGTCTCCATAATTTCCTGGCTGTGCCCCTGGGCAAATTATTGACTTCTTTATACTGCAGTTTCTCCTACAATAAAGATATTAGAAGGTATCTCTCAAGATTATTACAGAAATTGAACAAGGTAACTTGTGTAACATTTCCATTTTCCTTCTCCCTTTGTCCCCTTCCTCCCTCACACTCCTCTCCTTAGTAGGGCTGGCCCTTTAGACGGAGGCCTGAGTATAATTTAAGGACTCTGGGCATCCTCTGCCCTGATAGCTTACCCCTAAACTTCTCCTCCCAAAAGGCTGTGGATTGGGAATGCCCCTGTTCAATATGCTTTCCCAGGGCAGTGGGTCTCGGTGTCTCAGGGCTCCAGCATCAGCATCACCTTTAGAAATGCAACAGTTAGAAATGCAGATTCCCAGGCCCACCTCATACCTACTGAATGGGAACTCTGGTGGTGGGCCCTGGAAGGCTGGGCTTGAACAAGCCTCCCAGGTGATTCTGACCCAGGCTCAAGTGTGAGAACCACTGCCTTATGGACAGGTGTCCAAGGGCACTTCATTGGGGGGAGCCTGGCTTTGGGCCTGCAGTCAGAAGACATGGATGCCCAGGGGGCCGGCTTCATAGGCCTGTGACCTGTGTAGTCACACCGGGCACTGAGCTCAGAGGGCTCATGATTGGTTTAATGCTCTTCTGTCTCCATCTCAAAGCCTGAACCAGGGGCCTGGCATTTTCATTTTGCACTGGGCCCCCAAATTATGTCACTGATCCTGGGTGCAGGTCAGCTGGGTATCCTCGGGCAAGTCACTTTCTCTCTCTGAGTCTCACTGCCCTCATCTGTATAGGGGGTGATAGTCCACATGTTCTAGAGTTATCCTTAGGATTAAACATGATGCCTACGTTCAGCAGTTGGCATGGTTCTTGGGCCGGGCCAGTGGAGAGTGGCTTCCTGGGGCTGTGTGCCAGCCCTGGGCGCACCTCTGGGGACACCATGGCTTAATGGGGTTTATGGCCTGGAGCAGGGAGACAGCCAGCCAGAGATGCACACTGTGAGAAGTGCTCTCAGAGTGTCTAATGGGGGGATCTGACCTAGCTGGGGGTCACTGAAGGCTTTTTGAGGAAGTGCCTAATGAGTAAAGTCTGCGATCAAGTGAGACGAAGTGGAGGGGAACTCGGTGCCAGGGTGGATGGCGCTGTCCAGGTGGAGGCAACAGCATCACGGTTGTGGTCCCTTCCTAGTTATTAATAACAGATCTTTGGGGCAGGCTGAGGTGGGATGAGAAGTCCTAGAGGGAGGAGATGGGCCACAGGGACTGAAAGTGGGTCAGGAGGTGGCCTCGGGGCCTCACCGCCTGGTCCGGGTGCCTCTCCTTCAGAAAGGCCCTGGACCACAGTGCTGGAGACTAGGAACGGGCCCTTGCCCGGAGGCCTCCTGCAGCAGGGTAGGAATGTGGCGTTGCCAGCTGGTGCCGCGGGCAGGCAAGATAATACTCCTCCGGAAACCTCGGCTTCCCCTTTAGCAAAATGGGCCTCCTAACCCCATCTGAGTGGGCTGTGGTGAGGGCGAAGTGAGATGAAGGCACAGAAGCCCCAGCACAGCGCCACCTGCGGAAGTGCTCAGGCCGTAGTCCGTTTCTCTCACCCTCCATCCGTGTGGAAGTGGGGAGCCCAGGTTTGGCTCAGGAACCCCTCTAGCCCAGGCTTGCTCCCTTAGTGGTGGTGGTGGGTGTCTTTTGTTTAACTGTAAGGAAAATTAGACTGATAATCGCTTTCCTAGAGATGCTCAGATGAGATTAAAGACTAACCAGCTTTGGAGGCCAGAAGTAGTGGCTTTGGAGATAGCTAAGTGCCCATTTTCCCCTTGGGGGTGCAGCCTGGGTTAGATTAAACCACCAGCTGTAGAACAGAGAGGGCTGAGCTCCCCCATCTGGAGTCCTCAGTCCAGGCTCAGCTCTCTCAATGTGACAGCAGCTTTAATTTATCACCGGCTTCACTGCACCAGGTACTTCCCATGCATTCATCAAGAGAGGCACTATCTCATTGGGGAAGAAGGGGGACATCTGTAATACTTTCAACAATAAAAAAAAGAAAAGAAAGGCACTATCATTACTCTCATTTTAGAAGTGAATCAAGGTGATTTGCTCGTTGCCCAAGGTCACCCAGCGTGAGTGGCAGACCCCAACGCTTTGACCACTACCCCAGACTGACTCCCATAGTGACACACTGTGGGGCAGGACCAAGTCCTGCATTTCTCTGGGCCTCAGAGTTGCCACGTGTGCCCTGCGGGGTGGGACTTGCTGTTCTCTGAGGCCCCCTCAGCTCCCATGTCCTGGGGCCTGCATTTCTGGGAGGGCCTGCCTCCCGAGGTGGTGACACCACACACCCTGTCCTGCATCCAGGCTGCTGTTGCCTTTACTGTGTAGGAAATGACCAGCTTTCTTGGGCCCTCTCAGCTCCAGCCTCCCAGGCCCCCTGCCATCCGGGGCTGACCCCGGGCCCTGCTCCCTCTCCCTTACCCACGAGGAGGAGCAGGCATGGCCAGAGCCCATGGTTTCTCCGCCACAAGTGCACGTGGCCCAGGGCTGGTGCGGCTGGAGCCCTGTGGGAGAGTCCAAAGATAGAAAGTGTTTGCTGGAGAACTGACCCAGGTCAGTGTGGCTGGAGGGTGTGGGGGGAGGGGCAGGGAACCATGAGAGAGGAGATCGGGAGGGAGGGCAGGGGCCAGATTGCAAAGAGTTTGTGGGGAGCAGTTAAGGGTTTGTAGGCAGAGGAGGGACCTGATCAGGGTTGCATCTAGAATGACTGACAATGCCAGCGTGAGTTCACACAGTGTCAAGCACGCAGCATTTATAGCCATTAGTTATGGTTGTCATGCTTTTCAGTCAGTCAGTCATTTGTGAATACCCAGATTCCATTTCTTACTAGCTGTGAGACTTTGGGCCAGTCACTAACCTCAAAACCTTATTTTCCTCACCAGTAATGTGGGAAGAAGCTTCTTCCTAGGGATTATATCAGGATCAGAGAGAGACTGTGAGGGGATTTCATCTAATCCCCATTAATCCTGCAAACGCTGACCTACCCAGCCCCTTGTGTAGCCTGGGCCCTTCCCACGTGCCTCCCTGCTTCACCGTTTGGAGAGGGCAGGACTCAGTCACTGGTTCCAGAGGGCCCAGCCATAGCATAACCCCTTGCAGACGGAGCTTTACTTTCCCAGACTCCTTCCTGTCCTCGGCCTCAGCCCTGCATTGGCCGACTCCTGCCTCCTCCTCAGACTCTCCTCAGGCCTGAAGCCCTGGCTGAGGGGCTCCAGCCTTAAGAGCCCACGGAGATTCCCAGTAAGCCAATGTGGTGTGGAGTGGAGCGTGCAGGACCTGAGGTAGTCACATGCCCTCTTTTTTCATCTGCAAAATGGGAATGGGACTGCCTACCATATTAGTCTCCTACGGTCCTGTGACAAATGACCACCAACTTAGTGGCCTAAAACAACATGGATCGGAGATCCTAAAGTGGGTCGCAGGGCTGTGTTCCTTCCACAGGCTCTAGGGGAGACTCATTCCTTCGCCTTTTGTAGCTTCCAGAAGCTGCCTGCACTCCTTGGCTCCTGGCTCCATCCTGCACCCGAAGGCAGCAGTGTGGCCTCTTCCAGTCTCTCTCTCAATGCGTCTGTCGTCACGTTGCCTTTTCTCTCTCTGCCTCCCTCTTATAAGGACCCTTGTGATCACCCCCGGTCCACCCAGATAATGCAGGAATCTCCTCATTTCCAGATCCTCAACTAAAGCACATCTGCAGCCCGGCCCATGTGGCTCAGTGGTTGAGTGTCGACCCATGCACCAAGAGGTCGCCGGTTCGATTCCCCGTCAGGGCACATGCCCAGGTTGTGGGCCTGATCCCCAGTGAGGGGCATGCAGGAGGCAGCCAATCGATGTTCTCTCATTGATGTTTCTATCTCTCTCTCCCTCTCCTTTCCTCTCTCTCTCAAATCAATAAAGAAAAAGAAAAAAACACATCTGCACAGTTCCTTTTACTGTGTAAGGTAGTATTCGCAGTTCCGGGGATTAGGACGTAGGCATTTTGGGGGCCATTATTCAGCTTTGCAAGGTAGTTGTGAGGATTAAATGAGACAAGAAATGTGAAAGGCTCAAATAGTGCCTGGGACATGGCACGCAGTCCCTCAGTACACTTTCTTTCCCTCCTTTCTCTGGGCCCGTCTCCCATCCATAAAATGAGGCCTCATCCGTCTTGAGCAGTGGGATCTACCGTATTTACAGTGTGCAGTGGGGACAGGCTGACCCCCTTGGCCCAGCCCGGAATTCCTAGGAAGCAGCAGCACTGAGTCCTTCCCCTAGGACACCCCCAGAGGCCCTCAAATAGCACCCCCCTCTCCCCCTCTCTCACTGGGGCAGCCCTCCTCTCAGTTCCTGGCCTGCCGAGCACTTCCCATCATTCCCAGGGATGACTGATGAGAAAGGCTGAGCTCACTGGTCCCTGGGGAGGGCAAGGGGTGGAGGAGGAGAGGGAGAGGCTGGCAGCAGCCTCAGTGAGAGAAGGGAAGAGGAGAGGCCAGGAGAAGAGATTTATCGGGGGAGAGGTTGAGGTTATCAGTGCTCAGGATGAGTGGGAGAGGGTGGGGCAAGGCCTCCAAGCTGGGCATTAAAGAATGGTCAGCTTTTTCTCTCCTTCCTGGGCCTGGCCCTGGCCACGCCTCTCTGTCCCTCTGCCAGCCACCCCTTCTAAGAGGCCCTGGGACCCGGAGGAGTGTGTATGTATATTGGGGATAGGAGAAGGGTGTGATAGACCAGCAGGGGCTGGAAGTGAGGGATTGCTGCCTGACAGAAATACCCACTGCCCGCCCTGGCTGGTGTTGCTCAGTGGTTAGAGCATCGGCCCATGCACCGAAGGCATGTGAGTTCGATTCCTGGTTAAGGGCACATCGATATTTCTCTCTCTCTCTCCCCACTCTCCCTTCTACTCTCTCTAAAAATCAATGGAAAAAAATATCCTCGAGTGAGGATATTTTTAACAAAAAAAAAAAGGAAAAAGAAAAGAAATACTCACTGCCCTTTGTGAGAAGAGGGCCATCTCTGCCAGTGTCCCTCCCCACCCCTTCCCTCTGCTTAGAAGTCAATCCCCATTTGCCCTCGGGCTCATCATCTGCCTTTACTGCACCTCACTTTTCTTATTTGTGTGTGTGTGTGAAGAGGGCAGATGTGGTAATGACACCATTATGGATCTGAGAGAATCAAATGAGATAGTGATTTTGAAACGTACACTCTGCTAAATGAGGATGCGTAATTCCATGCATATGGGACTTTAATGTTCTCTCTTCCGCACCTTGCCGGCCTGGCCAACTCCTAATCCTCCGTCAAGTCCCAGCTCAGATGTCCCCTGCTCTCTGCAACTTCCTCAGCAGCCAGCCCCTGTTCATCTGGACAGCACTGAGCCTCTGCCCCACCCCCGGAGTTACCGGCACCCTCTTTACACCCCCTTGTGCAGGACAGTTGGTGTGTACATCCGTTACACCCATCATATGTGGGCAGGGCATTCACCACAGACCCCTCTGTTTCTCAAGGTCACGGTAGTTGTGGCAGGACAGAGGCAGGATGGCGAAGGCATGGGGGAGCTGGCCTCCTGGGGTCTGACCTGGGCGAGGCCCCCACATGGCAGTTTAGCCCTTAGAATTGAGCACACCCCCTGATTGACTCAGGCAGACTCACAAGAGCCCATCTCAAAGCTGATGGCCAAGTCGTCCAGGTACGAGGGCCCTTCCCTTTCCGTGAGATGAGTGCTCATGCCGGTGCCTGGGGCCCCTGCTGAGAATCAAGACATCAAGGGGGGCATGTTGATCATGTTTCCTGATGAGGTGAAACCTGGGCCAAGAGACCAGGGGAGGGTTGAGGGAGGGGCTGTCCAGGCCTTAAGGAGCGCATTTCATAATCTCACCCATCACACTCTAAGCACTCCCAGGAGGCCCGTGCCCCAGTGCCTCCGGCCCACTAAATACACAGAGAGTGCCAAATCAATGTTGGGAGATGCGGCATGGTAGTCAAAGGCTCCTCCAGCCCCTGGCTGTATGTTCTGGCATGTGATCGCTTAAGTCTTTCCCCCACTAAACCCTAAGCCACGTGAAGGCGGGGCCCTGGATAGCCTTGTTCACCCTGGCACTGCTGCTTCCTCTCAGTGCACTGATCCTCCTAGATACTAGACTTGGACTGTGTGCCAGGTATAGGCAGACATCAACTTGTTCATTCCGCTCAACACACAGGAGGTAGGTGGTGTTACCCCATTATCCAGGTGAGGACAGGTGAAGTAAAGAACCATTAAGTGGCCTGGCCGGTGTGGCTGTGGTTGAGCATCGACCCAAGCACCAAGAGGTTGCCAGTTCGATTCCCAGTCAGGGCACAGGCCTAGGTTGTGGGCTTGATCCCCAGTGGGGGGCATGCAGGAGGCGGCCAATCGATGTTCTCGCTCATTGATGTTTCTATCTCTCTCTCTCCTTTCCTCTCTCTCTCTAATATCAATAAAGAAAAAAAAAAAGGAATCATGAAGTGCCAGGATAGTGATCCAGACCCTCTTCCCAATTGCTGTTCCCATGTCTGCACCAGTCATGTGGCCTCCCTGGGGCTCAGGGAAAAACGAGCATGTAGGGTGGGGAGGGTGGAGCGGGTTCTGAAGGTGTCACTCCAGACGGGTTGGTGGATGAGGAAGAAGCTAGCACTACTTCCCCTGGCAGCTTTTTTACAACCTCCCAGGAAAAAGAAAGGGAACCGGTCGGGGGGGCAGGTGGAGGGTTTGGAGTGGGTATGGGGTGTTTATTACTAAGTACCAGGTGTGGTTTGGGGAGAGGTTTGGATGTGCCCCAGAATGTTCCTCCCTGCCCGCTGCCTCACGTTCAGCTGCTCTTGGCTGACTTCACTGTGACCACCTCATCCGCAGGCCTGTGTGTTCTTGGAAGTAATGGAAATGCATTTCTTAAAAATGCTCGATAATTCAGCCTTGTCCTAATAACAGACCTTTGTCTGCCCAGCACTCTGGCCTCCCAGGAACTTCTCATATCCATTATCTCCTCTCAGCTGCTCAGGCCCCTGTGAGGTAACATGACCCCCACCGAGAGCCCATGAGCCAGCTAAGGCCGGGTTGGACAGGGACCTGCCCAAGGCCACCCAGTCAGTCTGTTTATTGTGGTGGTGGTTAGTATTTCACCACTTACAGAGCTCAAACTATGTGCCAGCGCCTCATTTAACGCTCCAGACAGCTGAAATGCAGGCTGATGAAGCGACAGTCCTACCCAACCCCAAGTCCGTAACTCCTTTATGATGGTCCTTCCCTGTGCCAAGCACAGTCCCTGCCCTGGAGCAGCTCCCATCCTGGGGGTGCAGTGCAAACCCCAAGGAGGTGTCCATGAGATAGGCGCCCTCAGCCTGGAGGCACAATAAAGCCTCCCTGGAGGGAATAACGCCTCTTCTCCTTGTGTTCTTCCTCCTCATGAAACATGAGATAAAGTACCAAGCCTATGACAGATAAATGATAAATCTTAAAATAATTGGTTTTAGTTTTCCTAAATTTAATAAAACTACTCAGTTGGAACTTTCGAAAGAAGGATAACTATGATTTTGAGGTGACTGATGAGCACGTTTTACACCGTAATGTTACTGTTTCAGAGAACCTCTTGCGTCCTAAACTAGACCACAGCGCATCCAGTAATGAATGCATTTAGTTTGGAACACACTTAGGGTAAATTGTATCTTTCAAAAATATCTAATTCTTTTAAAATTCAGAAGCATTATTATATTTTTCTTTCTTAATTTATCAAGCAGATGGTATATTTCTTATTTTCTGCTCTGTGACTTTGGGCAAGTTACTGAACCTCTCTGTGTCTAAGTTTACTCATATGTAAAGTGGAGGTAAAAAGAATATCTACCTAATAGGGTTCTTGTGAGGAGTGAGTTAATATAATGTTTAAAATAATGTCCTTCTTGTATTAAACACTTCATAAACATCACTTGTAATAATAATAAATATTATTATTTCTTAATCAGAACATATACCCAGATTAAGTTACCAAATCCAGTCAGGTTGCTTTTCAGCAAATAGGCATGCAGCTAATATTTACTGAGTGCTGGCCCTGGGCTTGTCTGGGCCTTAGACTTGGGGCTCAGCTGCTCTCTTGCTCTGCCCAGTGACCTGGGTTCACTCATTTCCACTTCTTGTTCCCAGCCTCCAAGGTTGAGCTCATAAAATGTGTAGGCAAAGCACTTTGTGGATCGATGCTAACTAATAGCAGCTCCCTGGAGCTGGCGTGCCTGCAGGGAAGACAACTGAGGCGACTGAGACCAGGCTCTGGGACGGCCCCCATGGGGAAGACCAGTGGTGTCCTCAAGGTGGGACCTTGCTTTCCCTCCCCCTGACGTCTCCTGCCACTTCAGCCAGGAGTGTGTGTTGACAGAGTTGGGAGATTGGGGAGTGGGGGATTAGTGGCCACAGGGGAAGAGTTTTTCCCATTTTGTGGCAGAGCCAGGAGCAGAGACCCATTCAGCCCACATATTTGGACACATCCAGGCTAGAGCTAAGTACACAGCCCATCCTGAGCATGGTGTTGGGGATCTCCCCGTGACCCACTTCACGGTCTCTCAAGAAGTTGATGGCCCTGGCCAGGACAGACAGCTGCTGGCCTCTGCTCAGACACATGGCTGTCTTAAGGATGGCAAGGAAGCTTTAGTTTAGCTGAGGGCATGAATGGGAAGTTGGCATGGGATGAGGTGGCAAGTCTCCCTCCAGTTCTGCCCCAGGGGAAGCCCTTCTCTGTGTCTTAGACCAAGCAGTCTGTTCTGGGAACTGTTGTGGGGGTAACAGATGGGGACTGTCCCTCTGAGAGGTCCTAGTCTGATGGAGAAGGCATGGCTTTGTCCTCCAGGAGAGAGACTCCTGTCTGGTGGGGGGAACGTGACTCCTGTTCCCTGGGATTTCCTATATAATGGACAGGACAGAGCCCTCTTGTCCTCTGGTAGCTCCTCGTTTGAGGAAGGAGGTATGACGCTTATCCTCAGAGGCCTCCTATCTGATGGAGGAGTCATGGCCTCCTCCCCCCAGGGAAGTCCTTATCTGATGGAGGAGATCTGACCTCTGTCCTTGCGAAGGCCCCTCTGATGGGGGAGACTCATCTGGCCAACTCTCACTCAAGAAGCCCCATTTGATGGCTTCAGCCTTTGCCTCCCTCCTCCCTACCAACTCTCCCTCCCCCCACTTTGTCTGTGGGGAGCCCAGGTCCGTAGGTAATAGCCACAGAAAGCTGGGTGGAGTAAAGTGCTTGGCGGCTGTGGGGCAGGGAGGAAGGGAAGCAGAGGACGGTAGAGGAGCCCCTATAGCAAGTGAGGTTGACATGGAAGATTCCCAGTGGAAGTGCCTTGATGGGATAGTCTGACGGACAGGAGTCGCCTAATTGTACCAAGTATCCGCTGGGGTTAAAGGGTGGAGGCTGCCCCAGGCTGGGAAGGGAGACTTGAGTGCTCACTCCAGGGAGCCCCTGTCTCCATGCAGGCCAGACTGCTGGGGAGGAAAGAACCCAGAGACCCTCACCCTCGGAGGGTCCATGTGCAGGCCGAGGGCTGCCAGCCCAAAGACATCCGCCCTCTAAGGCCTGAGAAGCCCAGAGGAGGAGAGGAAACAGGACGCGTATCAGGAACGCCTTTTCCTTTTCTTTGTAACCAACCCCCTCACTTGGGGCTGGGGAGAGCTGGTCCTGCAGGGCCTGCCCTGGCTTGGCTGCTGCCGCCTGCAGCCCCTGGCTCTGGCTCTTGCAGGGCCTCCCTCCGTCGCACGCAGCCCCCTGCCTGGGCTGCTGCTCCCGGGCTGGTCCCTTCACTTCGCAAAGACGCAGGGCTGTCATCTGTAACATGGGGTAAGACTTCCTATCTGCCTCTTAAGGAAGCTTGTTTTTCTCCTCTTTGTAAGATCTACATAACTGAGATGTGCACTGAGCACTTCCTGTGTGCTGACCTCTGGGAGGGGCGGGGACAGAGAGCGGAGGGTAGGAACAGGTGTGGGCACACAGGAAGTCTGTTTGGGACTTGTCTGAGAAGTCGGGGGACATCTGAGTAGAGATGTCCCAAGGCTGGAGGCTGTGGGGTCAGAGAGGGTCTGGCTGGAGATGGAGGTGTGGACTGATCAGCATCTGGTGGCAGCTAACGTGGCCGAGGGGGTGGAGTCATGCAGGGAACTGCTTGTCATGGGCTCTGGGAAGGGGTGGAGGCCAGGCCCCAGAGGCCACAGCCAGTGGGCTCAGCTCCGCAGCCTGTGGAGAAGAGCTGGGCACAGAGCAGCATGGGGGACCCCTCAGCTAGGGCTCCAGGGGCCCAGAGTACTGGGTGCTGAGATGGGGTCACTGGATGGTGCTCCTGGGGAATGTTGAGACCTTTACCTCAGCAGGCTGGGTGTGGGGTGTGTGGGGAGTGGTGGGCCATAGATGAGGAGGTAGTAAAGGTAAAGTTGCTCAGACATCCAAGAAGGTGGTCAGCCAGACTGGCATTCTTTTATTTTCTCATTATTTGAGTTAGTCCTCTGCTGGCTAGAGGGCTACTGTGGGAGTGCATGTGTATTTTTGTAGTATGTGTATGGTGTCGGTATGTGGGGTTGTATGTGGGGTGTGTTGTGCGGGTGTGTATATGGGGTGTACTTAGAATTTGTGTGTGTGGTGTCTGTGTATGTGTCTGGTGTGGTATGTGTGAGAGGCTGTGTATGGTGTACATGTAGTGTGAGGTGTGAGGTATATATGGTATGTGTGTGGTGTAGGTATAGTGGCAAGTGTATACAAGTGTTTGGGTGTCATGTGTGTGATATGTGGCGTGTTGTGTATATGTGTGGTGGGTATGGTGTCTGTAGGTATGTGTGGGGTGCGTGTGTCTGTGGGTGTAGGTGTGGGGTGGGTACGGTGTGCATGGTGTGGGTGTGGATGAGATGTATAGAGTTCGTACGTGTGGCCATGTTCAGATCCTTGGTCCACACTGCATACAGCAGCTGGTGCTGAGCTGTCTGCCTGGGCTGGACCTTAGAAGCATCCACCAGGTTTATGAATTTCTCTTCTCTACTTAGGGTTATGCCCAATGGTGTACTGCTAACAACTGGCCTTCCAGAAAAAAAGGGGTAGGAGTTGTGGTATTTGCCAATTTCTGTGGTGTAAATTCTCACACCATGGATTTCACAGTACTACCATGTCATTGAACATGGAGTTGGGAAGAGGTACACAGTAGGACACTATCATATAGCATCCCCACCATACAGATTAGTAAACGTGAATAGATCCAGATCATCATAGTAAAATTCAATAAAATAATTAGTAAGTGATCAGTTTTGAGTATGTATTCCCTTTGTTTTTATTTTATTTTATTTTTAGAGAGGAAGGGAGAGAGAGACAGAAACATTGATGTGAGAGAGAAACATTGATCGGCTGCCTCCTGCACACCCCACATTGGGGATCAAGCCCGCAACCTGGGCATGCACCCTGACCAGGAACCAAACCGGGACCTCTCAGACCATGGGACGACGCTCAATCCACTGAGTCACACCGGCTGGGCTATTCCCTTTATTTTGAATATAATTTATTTGACTACAGGTTTAGATCAGGATTTCTCACCATCAGCCCTATTAACATTGGGACTGGAGATTCTTTGTTGGGGGTGGGGAGGGGGCTAACTTGTGTATTGTGTAGGCAGCATCCCTGGTTTCTGTCTACTAGATACCAGTAGCCCCTTTGCACCCCACCTCCAAGTTGTGACAACCCAAAATGTCTCCATGCTTTGCCAAATACTCTCTGGGGGGCAAATTCACCCCCAGTGTAGAGCCACTGGTGAGGGCTATGCTTAAAAAGTAGCTCAAAAGCCCTGGCCGGTTTGACCACAGAACTTATACGCATGTATGCATAACTGATGGACATGGACAACAAAGCTGGGGAAGGGGTGGAGGGTCGGGGAGGAGGGTGTCAATGGGGAAAAAAGGAGAAACATCTGTAACAAAAATAAATTAATAATAATAATAATAAAAAAAGTAGCTCAAAAAATTCCTTAGAATGTGACAGTTGGCTCTTATGAGCCCCAGCATATCAAAAGCACCTTATTGGCTAAATGTGAGGCATAGATTTCCCTCCAAAATTCTTTCTTAGGAAAGAGCTGCCACCTTAGGCCATGGCTGTCAGTCCTTACAGACAGACCCCTGACCTCAGAGGGCTCTCAGCCCCTGCTAGACCCCAGAGCGGTTGATGAGTTGGAGTTGGAAATGCACCACCATACTGATCTGTTCTGATGTTTTATGAAATGGGAAAATGAGAAAAATATAATGCTTTTAAATTGATATCTCATTTTAATATAGTATGTAATTATATATATATTTTAATCCTTACCCAAGGATATTTTTCCATTTGTCTTCAGATAGAGTGGGAGGGAGGGAGAAAGAGAGAGAGAAAGAAACATCGATGTGAGAGAGACACATCGATTGGTTGCCCTGCACGTCCCCGACCAGGGCCGGGGACAAACCGCAACCAAGGTATGTGCCCTTGGCTGGAATTGAACCTGCAACTCTTTGGTCCGTGGGCCGACACTGTAACCACTGAGCCGGCCAGGGCTAATTCTATATTTTTTAAAGTTTGTATGTTCACATTGATAAATAAAACTTTATTTTCCCACTGGGGAAGTCATGGACTGTGTGTGTCCGGGGCCTCCCTGGATCCAACGGGCTCCTGCTGAGGCCATACCCGTCCACCTGTGTCTCATCTTGGTGGCGAGGCTGTGCCCACCTGATTCGCCCCTTGGCCCAGGTCCTATTTTTCTAGTTTTGAGCTCATAGTTTGGCCGTCATTTATTCATTTATTCAAAATATTATATTATTAAGCACCGACTGTGTACCAAGGGAAATGAATGACTGAAGGGAGAGGGTTCCTGCTCTCCGGAGTTTGTCAGGGTTTCAGTTCCAAGGCCGTCCACTGAGGAGAGGATGCACAGGTCCCGTGTGGCTGCCCCAGGGATGCAGGGCCGGATGGAGGACAGGGAGGGAGCCGTGCAGGTGTGTTGGTGGCTCTTGTGTGCCTGGAGCTGAGCTGAGCACATTATACATCATCTCACTCCACCCTCCACTCTGCTTTTGAGGGAAGGTGCGTTTATCTGCGGCGCATCTCTCTCCCCGCTTCAGGGTGCAGGTGCCCTGGGGACAGGGCACAGGGGCTGTATCTCCTGCTGGTAGGAACAGTGCCAGGGCCGGAGATTGGACAAATAAAAGAAGACAAGAAAGGAGGGAAGTAGGAAAGATGGATGGAAAGAGGAAAGAAGGGAAAGAGTTGGGGGGAGGAGCAAGCAAAGCCCGCCTTCCCCGGATGAGAGGAGTCAGGGCAAGGGTGCTTTAAGCTGAAGCAGGCAGGGAGGGCTTCTTGGATGAGGTGACTTGGGGTGAAAGGATGGAAAGGATTGCAGTAGGGAGAAGTGCTGGAAAGGCTAGTGCAGAAAGAGAATTGCAGGGTTTTCCTGGAGATTTCTGGAATGTGAGGGACTAAACTAGAGTTTAGTTTAGTCCTAAACTGCTGCTTTTCAGCTGAGAATGGGAGGGAGACAGACAAATAAAAAAACTTCCCTGTCTTCAGCAGGGGCAACATCACCACCTACTCCAATCCCAAGGTCTTCATACCAGAGAGACATTTGGCAAGAGCTCTCCCTGGGCACTGGAGGGGAGGGCAGAGTGTTGGCGATAACAGTGATAATTATAGTCCACTGATATCGGCTTCCCTTTATCAATTCCCCACTAGGTACTAAGTCTTTTTTTTTTTTTTTTTTTTGTACTAAGTCTTTATAAATTCCTTCAACTTATGGGGTAGATATCACCCCCTTTTCAGACCAGAGGACGTATTCCTCAGAGAGGATGCTCTACTCACCTGAGGTCACACAGGACTCAGGCAGGGGCTGCTTCGTCGTGTCCACGCCGTTTTATCCGCCAGCAGCCTTCCCTTCCTGCCTCCAACCCTAGAGAAGGCTGGAGAGCATTCAGGTGCCATCTGTGTGCTCTTTGGGATCCAACCGCCAGCCCACTGGGTGACATTTTCATTAGCCTTTGACTTTCAGATCTCCAGTTTCTTGGGTTACCAGAAAACAGGTTATGCTCCTTTAAGAAACTCTCCCCTTTGTCATGGCTACCTGGTGGCTCCTCTCCTTCTTCACTCTGCACCCCCTGAAAATCTCCACAAATAGGGGTCATGGCCAGAAAAGTGAACCCATGAATGCAGCAGGGTGCCGGAGGAAGTGCTGTCTGCCTAGAAGCCAGAGGCTGGGAGCTTGACTTGGCCAGACCCCACATCCACCACCCCTGCCCCTCAGACCTGCCAGACACCTCCATGTGCCCTGCCAGCCTGCAGAGGCCCAAAGGGGTCACGGGGGATTTTGAGCCAGGGTAGGACAGGAGCACCAGAAGCCTGGGCCTCTCCTCTTTGTCACCAGCGCGTCTCGGAGCCTGTTTCCTGGCCCCAGCGAAAGACTCTTCCCTCCCTTGGGTTTTGCTTTTTCAGTCTGGGAAATGAAGCAGGCTGCACTGTGATCCCTTAGGCTCCACACATCTGTGAGATGGGAGTGGCACTTCTGTCCTCCCGCTTCCTCCCCCCTCCTGGGCTGTCCTGAGAAGCAGGTGCACTAGCGGAGGGTAAACAGGCAGGCGGTGTTCTGCCGGGGAGGGCTGTCCGATTCTGGCAGAGCAGACAGGCCTGTACACAATACCTCTGATGCCAGGGAGAGTGTGATAAGGGCCCTAGAAGCCTTTCTGCTGCCACAGCCACCTGCTCCTCACGCCTTCCTGCTCCCTGGTGGCTGTTCCCACACCCAGGAAAGTGGGTCAGAATGTAGGGCAGCTGCACCTGACAGTTAATGCCCCCTGCGTGCTCCCCACACTACCCAGCTAAGCCATGATGGCTGTCAGAGGCAGTGAGTGGGGGGGAGTTATGGGGTCTGGAGCATCTCTGTGTCCAAAATACAGTCCTGGCCAGTCATTCGTCCTTTCCCCAAATGCCCGTGACTCCTCATTGCCTTCTGTATGGTCCAAGTTCCTTAGCTTGGCATTCAAGACCCTTCACACCTAGCCCAGGGCCGGGCACATGGAGGTGCTCCAGGACTATTTGGCAGTGAGTGGACCCTTCTCTGGCCCATCCTTCTCCCTGGTGCTCCTCTCAGGCACTCAGGACACGTTTTAGCCACATCAGTCTGCCCACTATCTCCCAAGCACCCAGGGGACTCAGTTGCTGTCTTCAGGTCTCCGCCCGAGGTGCTGTCACTTCACCACTGAGTGTTGTTCAGGACCTCCCCCTTGGCTACATCCTCCCTTCTAGCCCTTCTTGACTTCCCTGACAGAACCACACAATCCCACCGAAAAGGTGATATTGTGAGTGGTTAAAGGTGTGATCTCTGGAGCCAGACTGCCTGGGCTCTGATATCTAGCTCTCCCCGTCACTAGTTGTGTGACCTTGGGCAAATCACTTAGATGTTCCTAGCCTCAGTTTCCTCATCTGTGAAATGGGGATGATAGTAATACCTCCTTATAAGGTTGTCGGAGGAACAAACGAGCTAATATTTATGACATACTTAGAGCAGGAACCGGCACTTGGTTTCTCTCCTGGGTGAGTTTTCTGATGTTGACTGAACACTGGCTAATATTTGAAGGTCTTCCCACATTCACTGTTGAAAAATATAACATTTTTCTCCAGCGTGAATTTTCCGGCGCTCACAAAGGCATGGATTGTTACCAGCGCTCTCTCAAGTGGCTGGTGATGGTGAAGCCGTGTTCACGGACGGTCTCCCCAGGGTGGTTTCTGATGTTAAGACGTGTTTTGTCTAAATGATTTCTCATAGGTGACCCATTTATGGGGTTGCTCTCGTGATACTGGCTTTATGACTTTGCATAAATTATTTAGGATCACTGAGTCTCAGGTTTCTCCTCTGAAAAGATGGGACTATTTAGGTGGAATAATACAATATCGTAACGTATGTGACCTAGCACAGCACCTCGCTCATAGGGAGAACTTAATGCACAGAGGACATCGCACTTGGTGGGTGTCTCTAACTTGGCCTTTTGTCAGCAGGGACCATGACTTGTTTATCTTAATGCCCCCAGAGCCTGGCAGTGGTAGGGGCTGTGTAAATGTGGGTAAGTAATAAGTGGGAGAGCCTTTGGTCAAAGCCGAGCAGACACCTGTTTTGAGTGTATCAGTTATATTCCTGACTCAGCCTGCTGGTGACTGGGACCCTGCCCCTATGAAGCATTTTCTAAGCCCAGTGACCATTGGTCCTGACAGCCAAGGAGAACTATAGACAGAAAAAGGGATCTCTGGAGTCCACTCACCTAGAGAAACTCCTATCCATTACCAACCACCATCTACTTAAACTTCATCCATACTCACTTTTGACTAATTCTCTCTTAGAATATTCATTCAACCTGTATTTATTTATTATTTTTAATACATTTTTATTGATTTTTTCAGAGAGAGAGGAAGGGAGAGAGAGAGATAGAAACATCCATGTGAGAGAGAAACATCGGCTGCCTCCTGCATGCCCCCTACTGGGGATTGAGCCTGCAACCGGGGCATGTGCCCTGACCAGGGATTGAACCGGGACCTCTCAGTCCATGCGGTGACGCTCAATCCACTGAGCCACACCGGCCAGGCTCAACCTGTTTTTATTTATTGAGTACCTACTATGCCCCAGTCACCATGCTATGCCCCAGGGCTCTACTGTCAATAACACATATAAAATCTGTACTCTCACCGTGGCCGGTTTGGCTTAGCAGTTAGAGCATCGGCCCCCAGAACAAAGAGTTGCGGGTTTGATTCTGGTCAAGGGCATGTACCTCAGTTGTGGTTCGGTCCCCAGCCCTGTTTGGGGTCATGTGGGAGACAGTCAATTGTTACGTCTCTTTCACGTGGATGTTTCTCTCTCTCTCTCCCCCACTCGAAGATAGGTGGAAGGATATCCTCAGGTGAGGATTAAAAAAACAAAAAAACCCACCTCTATTCTCATTGAAGTGATGTAAGGGAAGCAGAGGGTGAGGAGACAGACCATTATAGAGTGTGGGAAGTGCTGTGACTGGGCATACACTGGGTGTGGGAGTTGGGGGCATCTAACCCAGTCTTGGGGGGAGTCAGGGAAGGCTGCCTGGAAGAAGAGATAGCTGAGCAGAAGACACAGCACAGGAGTTCTAACAACTGGCACTGCAGGCCTGCGGAGGGATCAGGAATCAGAGTTGTGGAGTCCGGGCTATAAAATTACAGAAATGGAGATTCTGACTTCAAAGAGTTCAGTCATAGAATCCATATTTCTCTACTTTACTTACAACCTTTTTTCCAGACTCTCCTTTCTCCAAGACTTGAGACATATCTTGTTAGGGAAGTCCTGGCAACTTTATAAAGTAATTTATGCATATTGTACAAAATGGAAAAATAGGAGATATAAAGAAGTGGGTGGGTGGGTGGAGGGAGTCTCTTTCAACCCCTGCTACTATTGAGGCATGCCCCCTTTCCTTTCATTCATTTTTTAGGAGTTTGTTTTAGTTTTTTAAATTGAGATATAATTTACATAACATAATAGTCACAGTTTTAGTTTGTTCACAAGGTTGTATAACCATCACCACTATCTAATTCCAGAACATTTTTATCACCCAAAACAGAAACTCCTATCCATTAGCAATCACTTCTCGTTTCCCCCTCGCACCAGCCCCTGGCAACCACTGATCTACTTCTTGTCTTTATGTATGTTCCCATTCTGAACATTACATATAAATGGAATCAAACAATGTATGGCCTTTTGTGGCTGGCTTCTTTCACTTAATGTTTTCAGGGTTCTTCCATGTTGCAGCATGAATCAGTACTTCATCTCTTGTTGTGGCTGAATAATATTCCATTGTATGTGTATATCACATTTAAAAATACATTCATCAATTGATATTTGTTTTGTCTTTTATGACTATTATGGATAATGCTGCTATGAATATTTATGTACACATTTTTGTGTGAACGTCTGTTTTCAGTTCTCTTGGGTATATACTTAGGAATGGAATTGCTGGGTCATATGTTAAATCTATGTTTAACTTTTAGAGGAACTGCCAAACTGTTTTCCAAAGTGACATTATATTCCCACCAGCAGTATGAAGGCTCCAGTTTCTCCACATCCTTGACAACACTTGTTATTATCCTTTTTTTCATTATAGCTATTCTAGTGGGTATGAAGTATCTCACTGTGGCTTTGATTTGCATTTGCTCAATAACTAATGATGTTAAACATCATTTCATGTGCTTATTGGCCACTTGTATATCTGCTTTGGAGAGATATCTGTTCAAATCCATTGTCCATTTCTAATTGGGTTATTTGCCTGTTTATTATTGAATTGAAATAAGGTCTTTATATATCCTAGATAGTAGACTTGTATCAGATACATGATTTGAAAACATTTTCTCCATTCTGTGGGTTGTCTTTTCATTTTTTTGACAGTGACTTTTGGAACTCAAAAGTTTTTAATTTTGATAAAGTCAATTTAATATATATATATATTTCTTTAGTTACTTGTGAATTTGGTGTCATATCTAAGAAACCATTTTCCTAATTCAAGGTCATGTTTTCTTGTAAGAGTTTTATAGTTATAGCTCTTACATTGGGTCTTTGGTCTATTTTGAGTTAATTTTTGTACATGGTATGAGGTAGGGAGTCTAATTTCATTCTTTTGCCTGTCGATATACAGTGTCCCAGCATCATTTGTTGAAGAGACTGTTTTTTCCCTATTGACTTGTCTTGGCTCCCTTGTCAAAAATCAGTTGATCATAAATATATGGGTTTATTTCTGGTCTCTCAATTCTGTTCCATTGATCTATATGTCTATCTTTATGTAAGTATCACATAGTCTTGATTATTGTAGCCCTGTAGTAAGTTGTGAGTTCAGGAGTGTGAGTCCTCCAACTTTGTTCTATTGTTTTTTTCAAGATTTTTTTTGGCTAGTCTGGGTTCTTTGTATTTCCACATGAATTTTAGGATCAGTCTGGCAATTTCTGCAGACAAGTCAGTTGGGATTTTGATAGGGATTGCATTGACTCTGTAGATCAATTTGAGGAATATTGCCATCTTATAATTTTTCTTTTGGTATTTATTGACTACAACTTGAGCTCATGCCAAATATATTATTTTGAATCCTGATGTATTCTGCTTAATATTCTATCATAGGCATTTTCCCATGTTCTGAAAGGTGCAAGCATAATTTCACTGCTATGTAACATTCCATTGTTTGGCGGTACCACACAGGATTATAAACTCTTGGTTGTTGGGTGATCTATCATGGAAGGTACTTTGTTCTGGGTCCCTTGTGGGGCAGGCTTCTTTCTACAGGCACAAATGGACACTGGGAAGACTGGGGTTCACAGAACAGCAGTGGAATATTAGTGTTAAGTTATCAACAGGTACCCCATGCTGCAGGTGGGGTATGGGGCTCCCTGGAGAAGCCAAGATTCTGGTTCATGGAGAGTTGACCTGCTGGCCTTCCTGTCAGCACCACCCTGATGAAATGGAATCAGAAAACAGGATTCAATAGGTTTGTAGACACTGATAGAGCATGTTTGTTTTAGGCATGTTTCTCTAGAACGGTGGATTTTAAAGGGGTGGGAAGAGATTAACTAAAGAACTTTCATGCATGTATGCATAGCCCATGAACACAGACAATAGCGAGGTGAAGGCCTGCGGTGGGGCAGGAGCCAGGTGCAGGGGGCCAAGGCAGAAAAATGGGGGACATCTGTAATACTCTCAACAATAAAAATTAATTAATTAAAAAAAGACTTGGTCCCACTACCACCCCAAAATTTGCAGCATGAAATTCATTTAACATTGTAACTCACTCAGTTCACCTGAAATGAACGTTTCACTGAGTCATGCTTACTTTTTGTATCAGCCAGGAGAAGCTGGTCTGCTGCAGTAACAAACAACCCTCAAATCTTAGTGGTGCTAGAACTTTCTTTTTCTTTCGTGCAACGAGTCTATCATGTACCAGGTGTGCCCTGGAATTTAGGTTGCTGGAGGCTTCTTCATCCAGACCTTTGCTGCTTTCTGTGGCAGAGGAAAGGGGGTGTAGTAGGCCAAAGAATGCCCCCCCCCAAAGATGTCTGTATCCTAATCCTTGGAACCTTTGAATATGTTATATTACATGGCCATGGGGAATTATAGTTGCAGATTGAGTCAAGGTTGCTAATCAGTTGACCTTACAGTAGTAGGGCACTGAATATATTCATAAGGATCTTTAAAAGTAGAAGAGTGAGGCAGAATAGGTCAGGGTGATGCACTGGGATAACTCAACCTGCTGGCTTTGAAGAGGCCATGGAATAAGGAATATGGGTGGCCTAGAAGCTGGAAAGGGTGAGGAAACAGATTTGTCCCTAGAGCCTCTGGAGAGGAACATAGTCCTGCCAACATCTTTTTTTTTTTTTTTCTTTTTTAAAGATTTTTTATTGATTTTTAGAGAGAGAAACATCAATGTGAGAGCCCCAGACCAAGGATCGAACCCACAACCTAGGTATGTGCCCTGACCGGGAATCAAACCCACAACCTTTTGGCATACAGGGCGATGCTCCAACCAACTGAGCCACCCGGCCAAGGCTGTGAGGTACATTTCGAACTTCTGAACTATAAAACTGTAAGCTAAGTTTATGTTATTTTAAGGCATTAAGTTTGTGGTCATTTGTTAAAGGCTCCAATGAAAACTAATACAATGGGCATGCACCAGCCCTTAAATGCTCTGCCTAGAAATGCCATGTGACACTTCTACTCCTATTTCATTGGTTAGAGTAAGCCACATGGGCATGCCTAACTTCATAGGACTGGAGAAATTTGCCCAGTCTTAGTGGGGAATGGAGTGCTGGTAAATATAGTAATGTCTACTATACCCTTGTTATCTGCACTTCATGCTTATACCTTCTATTCCATCAACACAACAACAATTGCTGGTGGCAGTTCTTTTTTTTTTTTTGCATTTATCTTCAGATAGAGCAGGACGGAGACAGGGAGGAAGAGAGAGAGAGAGAAACATTGATGTGAGAGAGACACATCAAGTGGTTGCCACTCACACGACCCCAACTGGGGCCGGGGACAAACTGCAACCCAGGTACGTGCCCTTAATGGGAACCGAACCCGGAACTCTCCGGTCCGCGGGCCGACGCTCTAACTGCTGAGCCAAACCGGCCAGGGCTGGTGGCACTTCTTTAAGTTGATTTCATGATCAACTAATGGGTTGTGGTCCCTGGTTTGAAAACATTGCTCTATGGACTCTCTTCTGCCCATGTCTCATGGACCACGTGACACACCCTAGGCAGAGCTGATTGGCCCAGGCGTGGGACACCTGACCAAAGTTGACCAATGAAATTCCTCTCCTGGGAATTGGAATTGGGCCATTCAGCAGTTAACAGAGGGAAGCTGAGTGAGAGGCAGAGTAGAAAGAGGGTCAGCGTGAGAGCCAGATGCAAGCGGAAATGATGGAGGAGCAGAAAGGCCCTGAGTAAGCAGAGAGCGGTGGTCCACAGAGACAATGGAGCAGCCGCGCAGAGAGCAGTGCTTCCGGGAGAACATGCAGCCCCAGAGGGAGAGGTGGAGAGACAGAGCAACCATCTGAGAGGCTGATGGCTTCCCTGTCCCTGGCTCCAGCTCCAGTGCATCCTGCCTGCGAATTCTTCCCGTGAGATTTTTCTCTCCTTATCATACCCCTTCCTCCTTTTCTTGAGCTACCCTCGGTGGGTTTCTGTTCCTTGTCTCCAGTGAGCCTTAATCAGCTAGAACACCACTGCTATTTCCTGTATGGGATCCGGCTTTGACCCAGAATCGGGCTTGTGGGGCATAGACGGGACTTGGGGGTAAACCTGACCTCGATCCCACAGTCTCGAAGTTTGGCTTTGGCCACAGTCTTGTCCGTTTGTGCTTGCTCTTCAAAGTAGACAGGCAGATGCCATCTCTGTGGTGCTGCACCTGTGGGGGGTCCCGGTGATCTGGAAGCACCCCCACAGGGGCCTTTTTGCTGACAGCATTGGAGTCCGGAAGCTGGTGGAGTTGTTTCAGGGAGGGCTTGGCTGTACCACAGAGTGGAAAGGAAGCCACAGTTCACCTGTAGGACCCTCGGTTTTCTCATCTCTGAAATGGGATTGTTGAAGGATCAGCAGTGTTTTGGGAAAAATACTTCGAGACATGACTAAGGCATAACATGCTCTCAAGTCATGGTCAGCTGCTGTTGTTTGAGGAAGCCATCAGTGTCCCCCCTTCCTGAGGAGGTGGCCCTAGGGGCTGATTGAATTAGTGACAGAACATTCCCTACCAGTGGCCACGCTTCCTGCCTCTCGCCACCCTCACTCTCCTCACCCCTTACTGGCTCTTTCATTTCTTCCTCTTCCCCTCCCCTCTCTTGCCCTCATTTCCTCTCTTTTCTGTTCCTGATCTTGATAAAAACATCTGCTTTAGAAAGCAGCAGGGTTGGATATAAAGTACCCAGCTTCTCAGGCAGACGGGCAGAATTGGGTCTGAATCCTGACATAGCCCCTTGCTTGCTGTGTGTTCCTGGGCAGGTTATACATCTCTCTGAACCCCTAGTTTATTATCTATAAAATAGGGTTATAATGCCCATTTTACAGTGCTGTTAGGAGAAATAATTAATTAGGCACTTAACAAATGCTAGTTCCTTCCTAGCTCCCTTCCTCCCTTTTTGATTCTCACTCCTTTTAGCCTGGCCTCCAGCCCCTTCTGTGCCCAGGATACCACTTGTCCCTCTCAGGGATCTCTGGTCTCCTCTGCAGGTCCAGCCCAACTTGGGAGCTGCTAATTCAAACCATGTGATCTGTATTTCTTTCTCACTTTAGCAATTATTACACTCCAGCTGACTGTGGCATCTTCACACTCCAAACACGGATAAATATTTATGAGGAGGAGAAAAGCTCAGAGCTCCTAGGGGAGGTGGGGGAGGAATGTGCCAGGCCCTTCCTTGCAAGCCAAGCTCAGACTCATCAGTGGTCCCTTGGGCCCCGGAATAAGGGGTAGGTGTGTGGGGGGCTGTGGAGGCAACACAGAGCACCCCCACTCCCCTTCTTGGAGGAACGCCTGTTGCTGTGACACTGTTGGCCTCACCCTGCCTTGCCCTGGATGCCTGCTGGACCACCTGCTCCTGGGAAGGACTTGAGTTGTGTGATCCCTCTCAGCTGTGTGTGGGCCTGCTCTACTGCCCTGTGTCTGTTCCATCTCTCTCTGCTTGTGACTGTTTCTCTCTCCCTCTTTTGTTTTTTGTTTTTTTATTTGTTTGTTGTTCATCTCTAATTTCTTTCTTTCTTGTCCTCACCCAAGGACTTTTTTTTTTTTTTGCATTTATCTTCAGATAGAGCGGGAGGGAGAGAGGGAGGAAGAGAGAGAGAGAAACATCGATGTGAGAGAGATACATCGACTGGCTGCCACCCACACAACCCCAACCAGGGCCGGGGACAAACTACAACCGAGGTACATGCTCTTAGCGGGAACCGAACCCGGGACTCTCTGGTCCGTGGTTCAACGCTCTAACCGCTGAGCCAAACCGGCCAGGGCTCATCTCTAATTTCATCTTTTAGTTTCACACCTCCTGGGCCATGTCCCTCTCCCTCCTCCAGCACCTTCTCTTACCCCTGGGTCTCTGTCTCTATCTTTCATTTTTCTTCTCTCCCTCCCAACATTACTCTGAGCATTTCTGGGGCTCAGTGATGGGAGATAGGTAGGGGGGGTCTCAGGCTCCCACCCAGCTGTGGGGGAGGGCAGGGGAGCTGCTGCAGACTGCAGTGTGCTCCAGAAGGCAGAGTGAGCTCTTGGAGGGAGTCAGGGACCAGGCCTCTCATGGACTCTACACCCAGTGCCCTGCTGTGTGGCCGTGGGCACATCCCTTCCTCTCTTGGGCCTCAGTTTCTCAGTTAATTCCTTCGCTAGTTCATTCATTCACCCACTCAACTCACACTTACTGAGTCCTTGCTACCTGCCATTCATTAACACATTTGTTGAACACCAGCTAGGCGCGCCGGTCCAGGTACTTGGGACACATCAGTGAAGAAGAGAGGCGAAGATGCCAGCCCTCGTGGAGCTGACACATTAGCAGAGCAGACAGGCATAAGTGCAATCAGCAGTTATGTAGTAGGTTAGAAAGTGGTGAGTGCTGTGGAAACAGGAAAAGGAGAGGGAGAGAAGAGGCAGGAGTGTGGGGCAAGGCACTGGGTGAAGATCCACCATATAAGGCTGGGCAGGCAGATCTGTGGGGCAGAGTGTCCCAGGGAAAGGGACTGCTGGAGCAAAGGCTCTGAGGCAGGAACCACCCTGGCGTGTTGGAGGAACTGCGGCGGGCCATGTGGAGTGAGGGAGAAAAGTGGGAGGTGATGCTGGGAGGTAAGGGAGGCAGGGCAGACACACAGACAAGGCTTGTCCTCTGCATGAACTGGGTGGAGCTTGAGCAAGTGAGCAGCATGGTCTGACTTACATCTTGAAAGACTCCCTCCACCTGCAGGTTGAAGAGACTGAGAGGGCTGTGGCCAGAGCCCAGGAGAGCTGTAATGGCAATAATGGTGGCTTGGGTGGGGTGGTGGCAGCGATGGTGAGATCTGATTATGCTGAGCGCTGTTTGGGCTCTCAAGGCTTAGACAGTGCCTGGAAGTCTCTCCAGGCCTCGTGTCCTCCGTCTGGCTGATGGATGTCCTGCAGGAGCCTCCCTCTGTGTGGCATATGCTAACCCTGGCCTTCCCTCTTTCTCTGCACAGGGTGTTCAAGAAGGCGAGCCCAAATGGAAAGGTGAGTCTGCAACAGCTGCACCTCAGCTCCTCCCTGACCCCAAACTCTTGTCCTCTCTGGGGCATGTCTACTGACCACGCAGGACCCCGCACACCCACCCCCATCTGAGGCCCTTAGGAGCCCTCGGCCATAGTGGGAGTGGCCCCCTGAGGAAACTGTCTGTCTGGGGTGGGGTGGTACAAGTCCCCTGGACTTTAGGGAGCCCCTGCTCTGATGTGGGGAGACATGATCTACCACAGAGAGACATCGGTGTGAGTGCAGTAATTAGAGTGAGTGCCAAGGGCTTCGGGGGCACTGCTTCCCCTGCTGTGTGCGGCCCCTGGAGCCTCTCTACTGAGCCCTGGTGTCATCTCGTTCTCCCGGGCAGCTCCCAGTGCCTGTCCTGCTTCCTTTCTTCCCACAGGCCCCAGGCTCCACCCTGCTGTCCTCTCAGGTCAGCAAATAGGTATTACTGACATAATCGTGTCAGGTCCCAGCGAGTGGATGGGGACTGGGGTAGGGTATACCAAGACAAATAAGGCACAGCCCGTGCCACCCACAGCCAGATGGAGTAGGCAGACGTGGGAAGTGATCATTTCAGTTTAAAGTGGCAGGGGTGAGATACAGGGCTGCCCGGGGGCTGCAGGACCCAGCCTGGTTGTCAGGGACAGCTGCCCCTAGGAAGTGTGTGTTTCCAAGCAAGGCCGGGTGAAAAGGGCATTCTGGGCATGCAGAGAAATCAGGGAGTGTGGGAAGATCACAGCAGTTGCATCTGAGAGCCCAGAGGGAGGCCGAGGGAGCAGGAGCTGAGGTGGGGAGGCTGCAGGGCTAGGTCCTGGCGAGTCTGGTGGTGGGCTTAGGGGCTTGGACTCCTGGCCTGGGCTGGCAAACGGCACCTCGTGTGCTCCCACAGTAGACATAACCAGCCACCTTTCCTGCTGAGCCAGGATTCCATCCCAGATTCCTTCTCAGCTCAGGGCCCCAGGCACTCCTACCAATCGATCAGAGTTGGCTTTTGGAATGAAAGCCATTTGTCATCTTACCTCTCGGCACTGAGGAACCATTAAAGGGTTTTCAGACTGGAATAGCATCATTAGATTAGCATTTTAGGAGGGCCAGGCTGCTAAGGGGGGGTGTGAGGCTGCAGGCAGCAGACCACGAGGGGCTAGTGCTCCGTCCAGGCAGGAGTGGCTGTGGGGACGTAGAGCAGGGGGTAGACTGAGAACTATGATGGAAGGACGCATCAGGATTTAGGGGTTGTGGAGGAGCAGGAAGTGTCTAGGATGACCCTGTGGATTCTAGCTGAGGGTCTTCCCTGAAGGCTGGCTCCCGAGGGGGACACCAGCTCTGGATTCCTCACTGCTCGGAACGCTGGCCCTCACATGAGTGGGTTTCTGCCAGACTGTGCAGAACTCAGTGTCACAGCTTCAACCTGTGTCCCTGCCCTCGGCTCCCCTGGCCTCTCGGCCATGCGCCCGGACTCCTGCTCAGCAGACCTGTCTGCTGCTGGGCTGCTCCACCCTCCGGGTGCTCGGCGAGAAGATCTCTCCAGACCTCAGGGTCTCCTCTATAAAACGGAAACAATAGCAACTTCTTCACAGGGGTTTAGGATGAACATGTGTTTTCAAATTTGTACAAGGATTTGTTATTCTTCGTATTGGGGCTCAGGTCCAAGGCCAGTTAGGATTTTGTTGAGGGTCAGGGACGGGTCTAGGAGTTTCAGGGGCAGCTCCCAAGGTTTTCTCCAGGACACGGGCCAGCCACTTTTCGGGAGTGTGTTCTCCGGACCCACAGCTGCCAATGTAACTCTGTGCCTCTCTTCCCAGCTCACCGTCTATCTGGGAAAGCGGGACTTTGTGGACCACATCGACCTCGTGGACCCTGTGGGTGAGTCCCTGGAGGCCAGGGAGGAAGGCAACGGGGGAAGTGGGGCTGGCCAGGCCCCTTCCAGAGAAGTGTGTGTTGAAGCAGCCCAGGGATAGTCCTCAGGCCTCTGGTGCCAAGAATGGAGCGTGAGAAGCTTCCTGCTTCCCGTTTACTGAGCAGCTGCTTTCCCCTTAGCTGAGGGTCAAGTGAGAAGGACTGAGGTGAGAAGCAGGGAAGGCATCCTGATGATAATGAAGGATGAGGATGAAGGTGACGGCAGCCACCTCTATTGTAAGACTTTAGAAGGTAGCTGCTATTATCATCCTGCTTTACGGATGCGGCGATGAGGCCCAGAGAGATCAAGGAGCCTGATTCAAACCCAGGCAGCCTGGATCCACAGAACCTTTGTTCTGCTGCCTCCTGATGGCAAGGGCTGGGAGATGGAAGGGAAACCTTGGGGGGTGTTCTCACTGACAGGAGGGTCCTCCCAGAGCCTGAGGCACCTCCCAAAGTCTTATTCTAGCTCAGGGTTTCTCAACCTCAGCACTCTGGACATGTTAGATTGGATAATACTTTGTTGCTGGGACTGTCCTGTGCATTGTAGGACATTTAGCAGTATCCCTGGCCTGTACCCATTAGACCCCAGGTGTACCCCATCCCTGTATGACAGAAAATGTTTTTAGATATTGCTAAATGTCCCCCTGGAAGGCACATTGACCCCTGGTTAGGATTCTAGGACCATAGCTCTCGTTAGAAGAGCTTGATCTCATTGCCTCTTCCCATGACTGCTGGAGGGAGGGAGGCCCAGAATCACCCTGTTGTACGTATGGGGCCCAGAGAGGTTAAGTGATTTTTAAAGCGAGATATGAACAGACCAAAGGGAGGCCAGTGGAGGTAGCAGGTTGGGAGGGTGGGCTCTGGCAGCTGCACGAGACCAAGTCCCGGGGAAGAAACGGGGATGTGTTGCCTGGGGGGAAACTCAGACTGAGACCTCCTGGTCACATCCCTGGGGGCTGTCCTGGGGCAGGAGGGCAGGAGCCAGCGGAGCATGTGGTAACAGAGCCCAGAGGGGAGCAGAACACAGCAGCTGCTTTCATTTCAGCAAAACCTGGCCCGGATGGGTAGGAGCCCGTGTGTACCTTATTTGGCCTCTCAGTGAGAATATTCGTGTTTCCCAGTGGAGGCAGCAGTGGGTCTGATCATGGGTGCTGCCCAGATCCTGCAGACTGTTACAGAGTACATGGAAGATACGCCCTTTGGCCTTCCTACAATTCAAAACTTCTAAATTCCAAATTATACCCGATCAAAGAGGTTTTGGACCCATATTATTATTGCAACAGATGGAAGAAGTAAAGAAGTTCAGTAACCTGCCAAAAGTCACCAGCTGGGTCTGCAAGGCCAGCCTGGGGGTGGGAGGTGGGGCGTGGTGGTGCCATCCTCTCGGTGCTGGCCTCCCCATTTCTCTCTTGGTGCTTTTGACAGACAGATGGTTGGGTTTGGGTTTGGCGTGGTGGTTGGGGCTTAGGAGTTTGAGAGCTCAAGCTGGGAGGGTCTGCTCAACTCTCTGTCCTTCCTCCAGATGGTGTGGTCCTGGTAGATCCTGAGTACCTCAAGGAGAGGAGAGGTGAGGCCCCCACCCCCAGCCTGTCCAGGGGCCTGCTCGTCCCCGTCCCACCTCCAGCCCAGGGCCTCCCTGACTCCCAGACAGGACAGCAGCCAATGCTATTGTCTCTCCCTGCCCACTCCCTCTGTTCTTCCCTCAACAGCCCCAACACGCACGGCACCCACAGCACGTCAGAGCAGGTGCCCTGGCCTCCTCCGGCCTGGGGCAGCCCTGCCCCATGCCCAGTTGGGAGAACCATTCTAATGCCCTGAGCACTTTCGCATCAATATATCATGATGATCCCAAGGCTGGGCTGCGAACAGGGCCGATGTTAGAGTCACTTTACAGAAGAGAAAATTGATTGTTGGGAGGTGAAGGACTTGTCCAAGGTCAGCAGGAAGACAGGAGGCAGAGGTTAGATTGGGTTAAGACCCGATGCCTCTTGATGCCACCCAGCACTTGTTTTCCCCTCCCCCTGCTCTCTCCAATCGTGCCCCTTCACACGTGCCTGGGCTGGGGTGGGGGGGTGGGGGTGGAGGACACAGCTGATCCCCCAGTCAGCCCCCCATCCTCCAGGTGCCAGCCCATGGGTGGCTCTTCCAGGCACCCAATCCCCTGTCCCAGTGGGACAGCCCTCCCCATGGGAACTTTGGGACAGACCCGTGGCTACCAGTTGGGTCGATCTCAGGGCTACAGCTGCTGCTGTGGGGGGCTTGTTTGCTGCCCTCCCAGGCCCCTCCTCAGTTCCCCCTGCTCCCGCAGTCTATGTGACCCTGACCTGCGCCTTCCGCTATGGCCGGGAGGACCTGGATGTCCTGGGCCTGACCTTCCGCAAGGACCTGTTTGTGGCCAACGTGCAGTCCTTCCCTCCGGCCCCCGAGGACAAGAAGCCCCTGACGCGGCTGCAGGAGCGCCTCATCAAGAAGCTGGGCGAGCACGCCTACCCGTTCACCTTTGAGGTCAGGGACTACCAGCCCTGGCCCCATCCAGAACACCACCTACAGGAAGCCCTCTGGGCAGGCACAGCGGGGCAGCGAGGGCAGCAGCTCCACGTAACCTAGGTTCCAAGTGTACGCTGGGACCTGGGGCACTGTCACACTGTCACACTGCCTGGTGTCTCTTCTCTGGCCTCTGCCAGGGGTGTCACCCTACCTCTGAGCCCCTCCTCAGACCCTCCTGATTCCAGGTCACTGGTGGGAGGAAGTGGGTGTAGGGGGCTGCAGAGAAAGAAGGAGTTCTTTCTCGCCACTGGGTCACTACAGGCCGTCTCCTCCCTCGGACTGGCTGCCCACGCGCCCAGCTTCAGCCAAGCTCACCAGTGAGGGATGGCAAGTGGTGGGTTTCCCTGTCTGCCATCTTTCCATTCCGGGACTCCAAGATTCCGGGTTTTTTAATGTCCTGTTTCTCAGACTCTGATTCTGTGACAAAGTGAAATCTGCTTGCTCTCCTGGAGGGTTAGAGAAGGGGGGAGGGTTCGGATCGTCCTCTGCTTCGTGCAGGTGTTGGTTTCCTGCGACTGTGGTGCGGTGGTGCAGACCTGGTGCAGTTAAACCCAATTGTTACCTTAAAGTTCTGGAGGTCAGAAGTGAAAAATGGGCCTCCCCAGGCTGAAATCTAGGTGCAGGGCTGCATTCTTTTATTATTATTATTTTTTATTCCTCACCTGAGGATATGTTTCCATTTATCATCAGACTGAGTGAGAGGGAGGGAGAGAGAGAGACACACACTGATGTGATAGAGCCACATCGACTGGTTGCCTCCCGCGTGGTCGGGTCAGGGCCGAACCGCAACCGAGGTACGTGCCCTTGACCGGAATCGAACCCGCGACTCATTGGTCCACGGGCCGACGCTCTAACCGCTGAGCCAAACCGGCCAGGGCAGGGCTGCGTTCTTTCTGGAGGCTCTGGGGCTGAATGTTTTCTTGCCTTTTCCAGCTCCTAGAGACCACTCACATTCCTTGGCTCGTAGCCTCCCCTGCCCCTCCCTCCGAGTCTTTCTCCTCCCCTCACTGATGCTGAAGGACTCTTTGCTTCCTGCTTTCACGTTAAGGACCTTTGTGATTCCATCTGGCCCTCCTGGATCACCCAGGACAATCTCTTCCTTCCCGAGATCCTTAACTTAATCACATCTGTAAAGTCCCTTTTGCCACTAAGGTAACATAGTCACAGATTTGGGGGATTAGGATGTAGTCATCTTTGGCGCCATTATTCTGCCTACTACGGGAGATATCATGGAAAGATCTTTTTTAACCACTATTTTGTGAGGACTGGGCTAGGCTAAACCCTTTAGATTAAAAAACAAAACACTGACGTCCTTGGCTTTACTGGAGGGGCCTTTGGCCCCATGTGGGGTATGGCTTGAAGATGTCTGAAGGGGGAGACAAGGTCTGTCTCTGGAGCCCCTAGTCTGATGGAAGAGGCATGCCTGTCCTGAGGGGCCCCTGGTTTGATGAATGTGTTTGGGGGTGGGGGACATGGGGAGGCAAGTGATGAATGTGACAGGAGGCTCATTCTGTCTGTCCTCTTAACAGATCCCCCCGAATCTTCCATGCTCGGTGACGTTGCAGCCAGGGCCTGAAGACACAGGGAAGGTGGGTCACCCCAAAGGGAGCACCTCTCTGAGTACAAGACACTTGTGTCCCCAGGTCCTTGGCTTTCTCTCCAGGAGGTGCCAGAACCCTCCCTGGAGAAGCGTCCTTGTGTCCAGGCCAATCTAATCTGACTCTTTACAGAGAGGGCGGCAGGCCCAGGATCGTCCTTACCCCACATTCCGTTATGTGGCCAAAGGCTCTTCTGAGTCACTCTCACCGACCTTGGTGTTGGCTACAACGGGACCAGAATGTTCTCTGGACTACCACATGACCTCACCTCATATGGAGGTGCAGTCACTTCATAGGTGGGGAAACTGAGGCTCAGAGGGAAGTGACAGCACTAGGGTCTCAGGCCCCAGCTCTCTGAGCCCCAGTGTCCTCATCTGCCACATGGAGATGGTAGGATGCGCCTTCTCGTGTGGTCGAGGGGGTGGGGTGAGACGCTGAAGCAATGTACCCAGCACCCGGTCTGCCCACGGGGTGCTCCCAGACGGCTGCTGGGGCTCCTGTTGTGTCTGGCTGGCTGCCTTGGTGAGGATGGCCACCCCGACGGGTAGGAGTCCAGAGAGTAGAGCCCAGTTCGGGGTTTTGGGATGCCCTGTGTTGTGGGAGCCGGGGAGCAGCTCTGTGGGAAGGTCAGGAGGGGAGGCAGCCACAGAGGGAAGCAGCACAGCCCTGGAGCCGAGCACCAGGCTCCTGAGTCAGACTGTGGGAGCGTGGGGTCCATTCCACATCCTCATTTGTAAAACGAGAGGGTGGTTGGCCGTGCTCTTGGAACCCTGCCACTCCCAGTCCCCGTGGTCAGTGACCCCTTCCCCGCAGGCCTGTGGTGTGGACTATGAAGTCAAAGCCTTCTGTGCTGAGAACCTGGAGGAGAAGATCCACAAGCGGTGAGACGGGCGCAGCTTCCGGCTTGGGTGTGGGCTGCCTGCTGGCAGAGAGAGGGAGACAGGCCAGGGTCAGAAGAAGAGATAAGCGACAATACCTGGAAGTGTTCAAGGAGGGGCCACACATTCCAGCATCGGGAGCTCTGAGGAGGACACTCTGGCAGGTCACGGAGGGCTTCCTGGGGGAGGTGGCTCAATTGCCGTGGCTCAGGCCTCAGCATTTTTTCCTTTACAGCATTGTACTTGCTTCCTCCATCTCCCTGCCTCTAGTTTTGTCCCCTTTAGACTGCATGTCTTTTTATTTCGTTTTGGAAAAAAACCCGAAATTCAGATTGTTTTAAACAGTGAGCTAGTTGTTCCCAGGCCGTCCTAGAACCCATTTCCCAGTTCTCCTGGGAGGCCAGCAGCAGGTGGTGATCGTGGAGGGTGTCCAAGGGGCTTCTAAGCAAGGGAAGTGAGGAAAGTGAACCCACCTAGGGGAAAAGGAGGGGGCGGTCAGCTCATGTCTCAGAGAGGGGAAGTGTTCTGGAGAGGTACAGCTCTGAGCAGACAGAGAGCCCAGGCTGACAGCTGGAAACAACTGGCCCTGTCTTCTGGGGTGGGCTGCCTCAGCCCCCAACTCCAGGTGCACCCTGCCTGGGGCAGTTCCTGCAGGAGGCTGGCTGAGGACACTGCAATCGCTTAGGGAGCGGGCTGAGTGTGCCACCTGGTGGCTATAGGCATATTGCAGGCATCTCCATCTCCTGCCTGGGCAGCGAGCCTCTGTGTGTGTGTGTGTGTGTGTGTGTGTGTTGGAAGGGGGTGAGGAATGGGGCCCTTCTTCCTTGCATATTGCAGCCATCTCCATCTCCTGCCTGGGCAGCGAGCCTCTGTGTGTGTGTGTGTGTGTGTGTGTGTGTGTGTGTGTGTGTTGGAAGGGGGTGAGGAATGGGGCCCTTCTTCCTTGCATATTGCAGCCATCTCCATCTCCTGCCTGGGCAGTGAGCCTGTGTGTGTGTGTCCCTTCTTCCTTGCTTCTCTTTCACCTGTTTCTTCGTAAGGTCTAAGACCACAGGAAAGGAGGGGGGTTGTGGATTTTGGGGGTGGAGCCTGATCGGAGCAGGAAAGAGGAGCAACATTGAGAACCACTGCCCTCACCTCACCACCAAAGGGACATTTTAAGTCCTCACCAGAGTTACTACTAATAATGATATAGCAACTGTCTTTTATCAGAGATTTACTAAGTGCTGGATAGTATTCAAACTGATGGGCATGTATGAACTAATTTAATTCTTATAGCTGCCGTAAGAAGTTGGTCCTGCTACTGTTACTGGTTTACAGAGGTTAGTTTACTCAAGGTCAAGTGAGGGGAGAGCTAGGACTCTAACCCTGGCTATCTGGTTCCAGGGAATGGAGGCGGCTTATCTGAGGATACCAGCATATCTAGCATATCATGGAGACTGCCTCACTGAGTCCCCATCCCCTACCTGTCCTTGTTCCTCTCTGAGCCCCTGTCACTTTCACTGAGCCCCATCTAGTCTCTGGGCCTCCACCTTCTCACCGAGTCTTTACTCTCTTCCCTGGCTGCCTCCCCTGACTGAATCCATGCCCTGTTCCTGAACCCGTCACCTCTCCAAGGCCCCATTTCTTCATGGGGCCCATGTTCCCCCAGCATATTTTTATTTAATAGTTCGCACACATTTGTTAGATGGCAGACACTGTCACAGGTGCTGAGGACAAGCAGTGAACAATTTAGACAAAAATCTCTGTCTTTAAGAGCTTACACTATCAGATGACGTAAGGGATACAGGAAGTGAAGATGTAGCCTCCTTCTTACCACCTTGCTGGCTGCCACGACCCAGACTCGCATGAAGAGCTGCCATGGGGTGGCCCGGCTCTGGTGCGTGGGAGGTCAGACCAGGAGAAGATCCAAGTGGCTAGATCCAGGAAGCTTTCCTGGAAGGGGCAGAAGTGGTGGAAAGAGGGAATTATAGGCAGGAACCCAGTGCAAGTGAAGCTTCAGAGAAAGGACTAGATAGACCATCTAGGATGATAGTGAGGAGGTGGGGTGGCTGGGGACAGAATGGGGGAGGGTGGAGTAGGGCCAGATGGGACACGGCTCCTATGCCAATCTCTGCAGTCTGGACCGGAGGCTACGGCCATGGGGAGCGATGGCAGTCTCTTGAGCAGAAGAGGGATGTGAGGATTGCAGGGAAAGGGCATGGAGGCAGGTGACGCCGGTCATCTTTCGCTCTGTCCGTCTCCATTAGGAATTCTGTGCGCCTGGTTATCAGGAAGGTTCAGTATGCCCCGGAGAGGCCTGGCCCCCAGCCCACAGCCGAGACCACCAGGCAGTTCCTCATGTCGGACAAGCCCTTGCATCTCGAGGCCTCCCTGGATAAGGAGGTAGGAGGCTCAGACTTGGCGGGGGGTGGGAGCTGCTCTGCCAGGGCTGGGACCTTAGATCCCAGCTCTTTCATGGCCTCAGGACTCCTCAGGAGGACTTCTACCCCCAGCTCTAGGACCACAGGGCTCAGGGGACCTAAGATTTCCCTTGGGGGATTCAGGGAAGCCTCTTGAGACCTAAAGGGGGGGCAGAAGGGGGCATGATTCCGAAGGATGCAACTGACTTCAGAAATCAGTGTACCTTCCGAAGGGTCCTGGGTCCTGGCCATCTCCCCAAACCCCCATCCGCCCTCGAGCTGTGAGCATCCCTTCTCCCTCCTGGGAACAGCTGAAAGCAAGTGCTTGGGGCAAGATTCAAATTGAGGTCCTTCAGTGACGATTCAGAGCTGGTTCCCTCAGTGTTCCCAACCCTTCCTCACCTTTCTCGTGCATCTTCTAGACCCTCCTGTGTCTAAAATTCCATGCAGCCAGAGCTGGCAGAGACTTGATACAGCATCACCTAGCCCAACCCCCCTCCCGTACAGAGGGGAAAGCTGAGGCTTAGGTAGCCTGTCCAAGGTCACACCACTCTCATTCTCATTGTTAGTATTATTGTTATCATTATTTCTGCTACTAAGCCAAGACTGGAGCCTAGGAATATCACCTTCTGATCCAATTACCTTTCAAGGTCCCACAAAGGAACTGAAGTCTAACATGCCTGGTGGCTTAGCATCAGTGGGAAGTGTCTGATGAACTAGGGGCCAGTGTCAGAGTGGCCAAGATCTGGGGGACCCCAGGAGATGTGTGTGAGGCCTCTTCTGCCTCCCCCTCTCTAGAGCTTCGGTGTCCTCCGATCCAACCCTTCTCCCTTCTTATGCCTCCCAGATCTATTACCACGGAGAACCCATCAGCGTCAATGTTCATGTCACCAACAACACCAACAAGACAGTGAAGAAGATCAAGATCTCGGGTACCCCAGGCAGAGGGCCAGCCCAGCGGGCGGGCGAGAGGGAATCCTCCCAATGATAGGGGGTGGCTGAAGGCTCTCCCCTTGTTAACAGCCTTGTAAATAACTATTGGCTACAGGAAAGCCTCTAAGCCAAAGGGTAAGGCTTTTGAGGCTGCTTATTGGCCAGGGAATGAGTTACTGTTTAAGCCACCTCCTCTTAGGTTCCCTGGGTTCAGGGCAAAGCTTTCCTGAATGGGTATGTTTGGGCTGCCCTTTGGGTGGAGCATGGGGTGGTCTCCTGTGGAAGCCCCCAGTGGACTCTGGCCATTGCCTGGGGCTGAACATCCCCAACTCAGGGGAGCCTAGGATGCCTGGGAGCTGCATCCCCGACTCACACCAGCTCTTTTCCCTCTTTCTCCTCAGTGCGCCAGTATGCAGACATCTGCCTTTTCAATACAGCCCAGTACAAGTGCCCTGTGGCCATGGAAGAGGCCGAGTAAGTGAGCATAAGCCCAGTCTTGGATGCGTGGGGTTGGGTGGGGAAAAGAGAAACCCTGGGTCCATTTACAGGCCCAGATGCCTCTTCCGCACATGGCAGAAGGCTGGGCCTCAGACTTTCTTGCCACTCATGGTAGATGATCCTGAACAGCCTTTGCAAAAACATGCTCTTGATTTAGCTCCAAGAAAATGCTACAGCCAAGGAAAACACCCACTGAAACTAGCACGACAAGATACTAGCTAATGAATTCAAGGGAACTGGGGTCATAATTATACTGTGCCAGAAACCTATATTGAAGGGCGATACTTTGCTCTGAGCTTCCTGGCAGCCAAAGCAAAGAGGGTAAGGCACATAGTACACAGCTTTTCTAGTCTGATAAAGGAATAATCCAGCTCACTGGGTAAAAGGAGTTGTGTGGGAGGGTAGAGAATAATTATTTTTTAAAAATCTAGGTTTGAGAAGAGCTACCACGATTGAGCATGGAACTTTGTTCCAAGCTTATTAGCAGCTAAGGAAAGAAGAGACATCTTAAGTGAAACTTTTTTTTTTTTTCCTCACCTAAAGGAAGTAGATGCTGCTATTAGAAGACACACTTGTTTTTTCTCCAGGCTCTGCATAAAATTTTTTTAGCAGTTGCATTTCATTTAATGTTTCCTGTATGTCTGTGCTTATTTACATGTAATAGCAATCGGTATTTTTGTAACTTAAAACATTTTAAAAATATTACTTTGTGGTCTTTGAGATGTCCTAGCCATGCTGGGGTTGGCTCTGGGGGGACATTTGTACACCTGCCTCCATTCTTCCCAGCGACACGGTGGCACCCAGCTCAACCTTCTGCAAGGTGTACACGCTGACCCCCTTCCTGGCCAACAATCGAGAGAAGCGGGGCCTCGCCCTGGATGGGAAGCTCAAGCATGAAGACACAAACCTGGCCTCCAGCACCCTGTGAGGACACACCCTCTCTAGTCCCGGGCTATGGAATCTTCACCCTGCCCCAGTGGGTCCACACCGCATTGGTCCCACCAGTGCCAACACAAGGCATGGGTTACCCTCTTCCCAAGCACTGTCCAGGGCCCATCCTCAGGAGCCTAAGCTGCCAGGGAAGCTGTCCCTTTACTCCCACCACTATCCAGGAATGACCCAGAGAACACAATGGACCTCTAGACCCAGATCCCTTAGTTAGTGCTGGGCTCTGCTGGCTTGCTTGGGGGAGAGCAATCTGGAGAGGCTTCCTGTAAGAGGCAGCAAATCCTAACCTAATGTTTTCAGTCAGATGGGATTTGTCCCTGAGGCATAGTGAGGCTGGAAGGGAGAGAGTGGCTCCTGGACCATTCCCAGAAAAAGGATGAATCAGGAGGGGATTGGGAAGTCCGGAGAGATGAGGGCAGATGGGGGGGGGGGTGCCCCTCAAAGGCAGGGATTCTAGGGCCATGTGGTCATTCCTTTCCAAGTTCCCACCCCCTCAGGGCAGAGCTTACCTTGCTCACACACTGCTGTGCTTGCTCATGGTGGCTGAGTAGTCCAGGAGAGGCACAGATGGCCTCTGCCCCCACCGCACCCCACTGCTGCCATGTCTCGCCCACCGAGGGGGCTCCCATGAACCGGCTTCCCTCTGTCACCTTGCAGGTTGAGGGAAGGAGCCAACAGAGAGATCCTGGGCATCATTGTTTCCTACAAAGTGAAAGTGAAGCTGGTGGTGTCTCGGGGCGGGTGAGTGCTGCAGTCCAGCCCGGGACCCCTCAGCTCAGAGGGGTGTGCCCCTACCTCCTGCAGCCTGCTGCTCTGTTCTGCCACCCGCCTTGAGGGTGAACCAAGCTCCAGGGCTTCCTGTTCCGTCTCTTCTTCCTTCCTGCTTGTCCTCCTCCTCCTCTGCCCCTTTACCCTGTCTTGCTTCAGAAGGCCTTCAGCCCCTCCCTTGCCCCTTCTGTCTTTCCCTCCTTCTCCTCCACCCTCCTCTTCTCTGTCCCACTCTGGGCACATGGGTGGAGGGAGGCTTCCCAGAGTCTATGCTGTGGGGTGTCCAGGGGGTTCTGTGCCCCTCATCACACCTCAGGGTACAGCACCCACCCCCACTCATGCCCATGCTGATCTGCTGGGGAAATGGCTAGAGGGGCCGAGAATCCCACAGCTGGATTGGGGGTGTTCTGACTCTCCCATTTTACAGGTGGAGAAACAGGCCCAAACAGTTCCCCAAACATTTCCTGCAGTCTCCTCCCCTAATCTCGGGTCACGGGCGTGGACCAGACATCGTCCCTGCCCTGGAGCACAGTCTGGTGGAGGGAGGCTCGGAAAGAACTGCTTTCCCCCTATATTGGACCTACATACTGTTATAAACCTAGATTAGGATTTCTAATCGGTCACAGAGATTTCTTTTCCTAATTCGTACATTTCTACAAAAAGATTGGAAAACTAATAGCATTGGATGTTCAGTCCCCTTTATTACGAGAACAACGCCTCATGCAGGTGGCAGCGTGTAACACTGGCCGCAAATTACAGGACATCTCAGAATCGCAAATCCCAAGCCCCACACCCTGTGACTCTTGCAGGACCCAGTCTGCCTCGAGCTGCTTTCCGGAGAAATCTCCCGTGAATTCCAAAGTGCTTCCTTCACTAGGAAGGCCTCCCAGAAGAGGCAGCACAGGGGTTCGTTTTCATGTCGCCTCAGAGAGGCCTTGGAGGGGGTTTGGCTGAGCTCGAGCCGGATCTCAGGCCCGGGGAAAGGCGAATGCCATGTGCGTGTCCCTGAATGAGCAGTTGTAGCCACGCAGGGGGCGGGTGGGAGTGTGTTCCAGCGTCTTCTCTACCCAAAGGGCAGCAGAGGTAGTGAATGAACATGTTTCTGTTTTCTTCCTTTCTGAACTCTCTCCTGACCACTTCTCCCGCCTCCTCTGACCTACCCAGCCTGTTGGGAGATCTTGCGTCCAGGTAAAGTCCCTCCCTTCAACCTGATTGACTCGCCTTCCAGAACTGCAGGGCACTGGCTGAAAGAAATCTCACGGGTCACTTTTGATTGCCAGGCTCAGGCATGTGCTGGGACTACAGCCCTCCCCGAGGGACCAGGGGGGATGCGTTTTTCCTTTGAAAATCTCACCCTGCTCTTGAATTACACCCAAGTGACAAGGACCTTTGCAGACAGCAAAGCTGGCTTTACTGATCTAGGGAGTAGCCCTTAATTAGTCTGAATTATAGAATGTTTTGGAGAAATGCCAGCTTCATGGCTTTCAAACTTCTACACTAACGAGAATGCACTGCTGGCCAAGTGTTGCTAAGGCGAGGTCCTGTGGAGCTCTGCTTTTGTAGACGGGATTCCGGTGTTACCAGAGGGGTCCACGCACATTGCAAAACTGCACAGGCCCCAAATGCAGTGGTTTTGCCTCCTTCCGCCACAAGACGGCAGTACTACTCACTAAGAAATCAGACCATTCAGAGGGGTGAAATTCAATTCAGTTCAGTTCAAGTCAGTGAATTTCAGTAAAGAATTCCCCAACCCAGCCTTGTGCCCAGGCTTGTGCTGGGTGCTGAGGTTCCAGACGGGTCAGACACAACCCCTGTCCTTGATCGATCAGGCCTGGTGGAAGGTGAAGGTCTAGATTCTTCCATCCGGATCCTGTATGGCTTTAGTGAAGGTTGACCACACCATCTCCCACCAGCTTCCATTCAGAAAGCTCACTCTTCCTTGTGAATCTGGAAAAGCAATCCCCTTGGGAAGCAGAAAGAGAAAAAAGAGACAAATGGTTTCAACAGCCGTGTGAAACCTCCGTGTTCTTCCTGAGGGGAGGTGATGACTCTGGCAGGCCCCGGCTTCAGTGTAGCCGAGCCTTGCACCTGCACCAGCTCCTGAAGTCCCAGTGGCTCTGGAATGGAGGTGTTATCCCCATTCTCCAGACGAGCTCAGTGAGCTGTAAAGTGCCCCCAAGTGAGTGGTGGAGCTGGCAGAACAGACCTTTCTGTTTGCCTGTCCCCTCCATTGCCCGGTCCCTCCCTCCCACCCAGCGGGGCCCTGGGCAGCAAGGTCAGTAAGATGAGGATGTGCCTGGCAGCACCCACAGTTGGCAGGGCCTCCTAGGCTGACACCACCTCAAGCTGGGAGGAGGAGCCTTTGGGGCTGCTTTTTTTTTTTTTAATCTTCACTCGAGGACATTTTTCCATTTTTTGTTTAGATAGAGTGGGAGGGAGAGAGAGGAAGGGAGAGAGAGAGAGAGAGAAACATCGACGTGAAAGGGGCACATCGAGTGGCTGCCTCCCGCACGACCCAACCAGGGCCGGGGACAAACTCTAACCGAGGTACATGCCCTTAGCGGGAACCGAACCTAGGTCTCTCTGGACCGCAGGCCGACGCTCTAACCGCTGAGCCAAACTGGCCAGGGCTGGGGCTGCTTTTGTAAGAGGAGAGCCGAGGGTAGGTGGGAATCACCTCAGTTCTGAGCTGTGCTCACTCAGTGGTTAAGGGTGTGAATTAGGGAGTCAGAATCCTGTCTGTCACTTCCCGTTAATAGCTGTGTGCCCTTGGGGAAGGTACTTTTACGCCATGTGCCTCAGTTTCCCAATCTGTACATTGGGTGCAATAATGGCATGGTTGTGAAGATGAGAGTTGCTCTAGGCTACGTGTTGCAGCAGAGTTGGCACCATGTAGCATCTGGTCTTATCTTTCTGTCAGAAGCACTGGCTGGTGGCAGCACCTCCCCTGTTTTTCCCCCCTGCCCCACCCTCCGTCCCCATGCAGCTTTAAGCCTCTATGCACAATGTAGACGCCCCAGGACCTGGGTCCCATCCAACTTGAATTTGATTAAACTGACCTTAGCAGTTCATCGCCCAGGTGGTAGGGGACCAGAGCCACCTGAACCCTTTCACAGGAACCTCCTGGCGATGTTGGGAGATGGAACAGAGTGAGGGTGGGGGGAGTTCCAACCAGGAAGTCGGGGGGCAGTGTCAGGGAAGGCTGGGCTGGCTGTGGCGATTTGAGGTTGGCAGGGCCCCTTGGCACCTGGAACCACCAGTGACCAAGATGCACACACTGTCCTGGGCAATCCCTTCCCCACCCCTGTGCCTCCTCTCAGCCCGTGGGAGTCCAGCACCCTTCTCAGGAAGGGAGGTTTCCATTCTTTTTGGAGCCAGGAGAATAGGTCTTCTAGTTCAACTCCAAGAGAGACTGAGGCTCAGAGAACCAGGGCCTGAGGCCAGATTTCCTACCCCTACCTCTTCTACCATAAGCCCTCCCCATCCTCACACTGCCAGGGCGCTGAGTCTCACAGCCAGAGACCGGGCTCAGGGCTCACTGGGTCTGGTCTCTGTTTCAGTGATGTCGCCGTGGAACTGCCCTTCACCCTAATGCACCCCAAGCCCAAAGAGGAACCCCCACATCGGGAAGGTGAGCAGGATCTGTGGGTCACTGGGGTGGGGGGTTTCCAGATAGCCAACCCCCTTTCCCACCAGCTGCTGTGTTTTCACATCACCCCACCCTGCTCTGGGTCAGCCTTCAGCCCAGGGTCACCCCTCTTCCCCAGCTCCCCAAGATCTTTTGTGAGGCCCACACTCCTCTTTACATCTAACTCCCTGGGAGACAGAGAGGTCTGGCTCTATTCTCTATGGGGGTGAGGGTGGGTGGCTTGGGAGTGGAGGGCGGCCCACTGGCCGTGCTTGGAACCCTCATCTTGCATCCAGGTGTTGGAGAGAGGGCTACATGGATAAGGTGGCCCCTGGACACACCATCTCCATAATTATTCCAAGTGATAACAGATGGATCATACTTCATTAAGTCTAAAACTATTTCAGTCAACAGAGACATTATAATATGTACCACAACGAATGAAAAATGTTCCCACAATTAAACTATGCAATGCTGTTGATTGTAGAACACCCCAAGTTCAGAGATGTGAAAAGGTAAAAAAATGGTTCTTTTAGAGGCAGTGAAAGTCACGCATGCAAGAAATGAATCTAAGTCACATTGGAAATATGCCCAAAGGAACAGGGTCCAGAGGCTTTGCTGTTCTCCTGGGGCTACCGTGGGCCTCCGGGACCCTCCCCGAGCCCTCCAACCTGCCTTTAGGATGATTTGGGGCATTTCTAAGACAAGGGACCAGCCTTCCTTCCCCACTCCCTTCTTCCTTTGCCTTCCTCATCTTAGCTCGGTTGTTTCGGGGCGGGGACCTGTGCCTCGATACCCACTCACCACTAACCCACGGGTGCCCGCCCACCCTGTGTTTAGTTCCAGAGAACGAGGCGCCAGTAGATACCAATCTCATAGAACTTGACACAAAGTAAGCCAAACCCTGCTGCAGATATCTGGGGGCGGGGTGAGGGGTGGGGCTCGCGCAGTGGGTGGGGCAACAGGGTCGTTTGCATATGTGCTTATTAAACCCTGAGGAGCAGCTGGGCTAACCCTGCCTGCTGAGAGCCACCTCTGCTCATCTCTTCAGCAATCTGCTTGCCTGCATGTGACTTGAAGGACCCTCCGTGCCTGGTCCTCTTCCTCCTGCTTTGGTGGGATCTGTCTTCCTCCCTCATCCTTTGCATGTCCGTCAGTCCGTCCACAGCACCTGCTCAGCTCACACGGGGCTGGTTCGTGGCACTGGGCTGGGGCTCTCCGCCTGCCTGCACCCAACCAGTGGGCTCAGGCTGTGGGGTGGGGGAAGGTTCTGGGGATCTTGTTTCTGAATCCTGAGGACCCATGCGGATTTCCCTGCGGCCAAAGGCCATCAGCTCACTGGACAGTGGCCCGAAGGGGAGGACCTGGGCTGACATCACGAACCACCTCCAGGGCAAAGCCGCTTTCTCACTCCAGTTCCAAATCTACTCTTCCCTCGTCTCCCAGGAGATATCTGGGATGTGTGTCCCAAGTCATCCTGTGAGGACACTCCACACAGCTGACTGAATTCTGGGCACTGGAGACTCAGTGGCCCTAAGTGACGTGTTTCATGGTAGAAGGGAACTCATTGTTCTTGGAAGCGGTCCTTGGTCCCGAAACCCCACTTAGGCACCGCTGTGCTGGGGGATCCAGAATATGCTGTAAACCACGGGTGGCCTGGCCTCTCAGTGGAAATACGTTCTTCCTCTGGCCCCAGCCCAGCTCCTCAAGAACCCGGTCAGTGGGCATGAAAGGGAAGTGTATGCCTTCCTCTGGTATTTCCATAACTGACAAGGCCAGATGTGACCAGTCCCACTGTCACTGGTGGGTGTCCGGAGGTGCCAGCCTGGCAGGCCGTTCTGCCCAAGGTCAGCCCCAGAGACCAGTGTCTGAGTCCCACCGGCAGGCCGTCCCTCTGCCCCCTCTGAGAAAGTCTACTCTCCCCGCCCTGCAAACACCTCCCTATTTTCCTTGTCTTTCCCACCAGCGATGACGACATTGTGTTTGAGGACTTTGCCCGTCAGAGACTGAAAGGCATGAAGGACGACAAGGAGGAGGAGGAGGATGGTACTGGCTCTCCGCAGCTCAACGACAGATAGACGGGCCAGCCCTCGTCCCGGGCAGCTCCAGGTCCGCCCACCTGCGCGAGGCTGCTCATTTGTCGTCTTGTCCTGGTGCCCCGTCCCCTTTGTTCTTCCAGTTTCTACCGGGGCCCAGTGGTCTTCCAGGTTGTGGTGGTGACCCTCTGGCCGCAGGGTGGGCCCCACATCACCATGCCAACAGGGCCACATGCACCACCATAACCCTGTCATTGCAGTCACCTCTCCATCCTCCCTCTTCCTGCTGACCCCTGGAAAGGCCGCCATGGCTCTGGCCTTGGAATTTGACTTGAGATGGGGAGCAGGGGACAGGATAGGGCACAGGGCGTGGGAGGGTGGGGATGAAGGGTCAAGACATGTGAGAGAATGTCCACAGTCTCAGGTGGCTAATACAGTCTGGCAGCTAAAAGATGATCACGTTGAAGGCCACTGTCTTCTGGCTGGAACGGCAGACTGTGGATAGATTCTCAATGCCTTTTTGCAGTCCTGATCCACTGAACACTTCTCCCTTTCCACCCCTGGCCCTGCCCCATGTCCCTCTGCGTCTGACAGTGACATTGGTGTAGACCCCAGGAGTGGAGAAAAGCGACTGGACTGACTTTCTTACCAGCAGTTACCTAGTCTAAGGCAAGCTGTGTGAACTAGCCCAGGTCTATGCCAGCATTGTCAGGATGTAACCTCCTAGCTACCTTGTGTCTTATGTGTGTGTCCTATCTATAAATATGCACAGAGAGAGAGAAAGGGTCTTCAGAAGGTCCCCCCCTCCTCCAGGCAGAGTGAGCCGAAGCTCCAGAGCAGGTGGCCTGAAGGGTGGCTCTGAGATGGGTGCAGGGGCGGGAAGGTGAGAATCTGCCCTGCTCCCTTTCTTTGTGGACTTGTGATTGGTGATCCCATGGGAAGCAGGGCTGGAAGTCCAGAGGGAGCCGGGGACATCGGAGTCCTCCTGCCTCCCCTTGCAGTTCTCCAAGGCTGGGTTGGGCTGGCCCTGCAGGCTGAGAGGCAGCACCTCAGGCCACTATACCCACAGGCAAAGGGGTCCTTCCCCAGAAGGTGGCAGGGTCCATCGGGATGCCCTTACTAAAAGGGAGGGGACTGCTGAGTAGCAAGGAACTGTTGTTACCTTGGAGAGTTAATGACCCCCTCACCAGTAGCTCCCAGTGTCATGGGGACCCAGTACCCTTTGGCTGGTGTTTGTGTGATTTAGACCTGGGGTGTTTCCAGGGCAACAGGGCAGGCAGATGATGAGGTAGAAAGTGTTCAAAGGTCTCTGTTGTCTGGCCTTTGCTGCTCACTTACTGTGTGACCTTGGGCAAGTTCCTTTCCCTTTCTGGGCCTCAGTTCTTCACCTGGAAAACCAAAGGGCCCTCCCAGCTCTGGCCTCCAAGAATTTGTGAACACTGAAGTTTCTGGTGGAGGCCGAGCCACTGACTCTGTTCTGGCTGCCTGCAGAGGGGACTCATTAGACCCTGGAGGTGGCAGGACCATGGAGAGCTCCTACTTCCCCACCCGGGGCCTGGGAAGGACCCTTCTTGGGCCTCTGGAGGGTTGCCTGATATCAAGGTGTAGCCATACCTAGCATGAGCTGCTCGCCCCCGGGCCGAGTATTACAAAAGGACAGAGCATGTATTTGCGGAGCCTCCGGGAGGTAGAGGGGTTTCAGGGGGTGGAGGGGTGCTAGTGATAGGGCCTCCAGTAACTCAGCCCCCTGTGGGTACAGACACCTGAGGTTCACCTGATACCCAAACAAGTGTATTGATTTATGGAGCAAGAGGCTCTCTCCCCAGTTCCTGCTTCCTTCTGTCTCTAGCCCATAACTGCCTGAAGGGAGACAACATTTTATTATACAGGTTGAATCTCAGCCCTTCTCAGTCCAGTCCCTCCTGGGGTGGACTGGGCAACCACTTTCCGTGGTGAGATTGCCAGTTCCCGTGCTTGGCACTGCACTCTAGCCCTTCCCTTCTGGCTCTCATGAAGACTCAACCCTAGGGACCCCACCCAGTTGAGAATCAAGTCGCTCAGGACAGTCACACCCCCCGGGCCAGACCGGGGGTCCCAGCTTTAGGCGCCTGGGCATCCAGCTGCCCCCACAGCTTGCGGGGCAGTGGGCACCTGAGCTGTAGAGTTGATGACGTGCTGGAACAACGCACCACAAGCATATGGTCCAGTGTCTTCCTCTGGAACCTTTGGGCTGGTACGAGACCCTTTAGGATTTGGGATAGTCGCTCCCCTGCACACCTCCTCCAGCCCTACCTGTGCACACAAAAGACTTGCCACTGGTTTCTTGAGCTTCCACCCCAACATCTCACTCACCCTTCTGGGTTTATCCCAGGGTTTACCTGAAATTTCTCCAGGCGCAGGAGGCATCATAACCCCACCCAGGCTTTTATTCTTTGGGTGCAGGAGTGCGGAAGGGCAGTGGTCAAGCTCATCTGAATCTGGCTTAACCATCTTTGGCTGCTGAGCTCCTGCTCAGCGCTGAGCACTGGAGACCCAGAGATGGGTCAGTCCCAGCTCCTGTCCTCAGGAAGCTCATGGTCAGGGGAAAGTAATGGGGGAGCAACGGGGCCATTTTATTCAGAGCTCCATGGCTGCTGTTAGTCCATATAGTGCCTTGATGTGAATTAGAAACTGCCCCTTCCGGGTGGACTCCGCCCACGTCAGCATGTGCGGTTTTGTGAATGGTGCACAGGCTGGGGTTGAGCCCTGCTTGCCCGGGGCTGGCGGCCTGCGTACCATGTGCTGCAGCTCAGAGGACACTCGGACTGGTGTTTCCTCTGGCCTCTTCCGGAGAGAAAGGCCCAGGTCACCTCTCCAAGCTTCGGTCGGCTCTACTCCCCCTGCAGCCTCCAAACATGACTGAGTCCTTCTCTGCAGGGCTGCTCTCCATCTGAATCATGTGAGACCTTGGAGTGAAACTGGGGTTTGGGGGGTCCCACTGGGCCCCAGCCCACAGTGTCAGTTCTTTCCATGCACACATCTGGGGCCTGTGCTGGCCATGTAAGGTCACACTGGGACTTTCCAGTGGGCCACGAGGGTGGCATGTAGGTGGTAGTCCAGGCCGGAAGGAAGACCGTGGCCCTGCGTGAACATCCCCAGGCAGAGGGGCCGCTGGACTCCTCGACATTCCCACTATAAGAAGAGTCAGTCCCGGTGAAACTAAGGACTGGGCTATTTGGCTGGACTCCATGGGCCTCCTCAGCCTCAGGGTCCAGGCAGGCGAGAGTGGGCTCCCTTGGGGTGTTGCTTCAGCTGGGGGAGTCACTGACAAGCTGGTTCCCACAGGGTGCAGTGAGAAGCACGCTGGCCTGGCAGTCCACATTGCCTCGGTCTGACCATCACCAGCCAGCTGAGTAGGCGTGAGCAAATCACCCAACCTCTTGGGCTCGGTTTCACTGATGGTACAGCAGCCCCTTCCCCACTTGACTCAAGGAACTGTGAGGCCCAGGAGGATGGAAGTCAGTAGAGATGAAATCAGCCCTTGGGCAAACAGCCGCATGGACCACGTCCTGCCACCGCAGGAGAGTGGCCCAGGGTCACACAGGAAGTTTGCTGTGGGCTGAGCCCTCCTTCCACTGGTCATCTCCTGCCCCCTTCTCACTTAGGCAGATGTCAACCAGAGTGATACGTAGCGAGGTCGGCTTTGGGACCCAGCTGAGGGGGAAACTGAGGCACTATTTAGGAATGCCATTCCTATAGATAATGGTCCCAGCAATCAGGACAGAGAGACAAGACCTGGATATTGTCAGTGATTGGGGCTGGAAGCATCTTGGGCCCTCCCAGGCTTTGTCCCACTCACATCTTCCATCTCTCAGACCCCACAGAGGCCAGAAAACCTTGGCTCTGGTCCCAGGTTAGTGAGAACTCCCAGCCCCCAGCCCCTGAATCAGTACTTCCTCAAGGAACCCAAGGGTGAGGTGGAATAGAAATGACCTGCCCTCCCCTTCAAAGTACAAGTTCCCCTCCAGGGTCCACCGGAGCTGCCAATGCTTCTTGATGATACTTGGGAGGTATTTGGGCTCAGGGAAAAGCCAGTCCTCTTACACAGAGAGCTGAGCCCCAGCTGACCTGTCCCCCAGTGGTTTCAGCAGCCCACAAAGGCAGCTTCTCTCCTGCCAGCAACTGGGGACTGGGCATTCTCTACCCATCCCAGAGGAAGGCATTAGGCCCCCATCTTGAACTCTTATAGGGTCTCATGGACATAGGCCTATACCTGTTCTGATGTTTTTATTTTTAACGTCAACAAGGACCAAAACAGACTCCCTCCACCCTCATGCATAAGCCTGCATCGGGCCCGCATCTTGGCCCAGGCAGCTCCATCGCTGTCCTCCCTCCAGGACTGGAGTGGCCTACCTGTTGGGGCAGGATTTCCACCTCTGATGCTCCCCTGCAGGGTCACTGCCCAGTGGCTTCAAAGAGAGGCCCATTGAAGGGGGAACACCCTCCCCCATCACTCCCAACTCTTCACCCTGAAAGGGAAGTCAAAGCACAGGTCCCCAGGACCCATGATCTGTAGACACGCTGACACAGTGGTTTTCAAACCAGGTGCTGTGGAACCCCTGGTGTTCCACAGAGCTTTGTCAGGGGCTGCTAAAGTGGGAACAGAGGGGTGGAGGCATAGCATAGGTCTCCAGCTCTCTCCCCATTCTCACTTCCACCAGAACAACTCTGCTTTTATCTGTCTTGCCTATTGAGGTTTCACCTTCAAACTTGCTTTTGAAGAAAAAATTCTTCAAACCATCATTCTGAGGTTTGATCTTAGACCAGCAAGCACAGGTTCTATTCTTGCTTTTCATGTTGGAATGGATACTTTGTATTGGAACTTGGGTCACAGACCCAGGCCTAAGCATTGGCTTATTCACACACACACACACACACACACACACACACACACAAACACATTAGATGGTTTTGTAGACCCCACCCTGAAGCTGGGCCCTAGGTTTCATTTGGGCAGGGCCTGGTGCTTAGTGAGGATGGGTCTTGACCCTGAGATTGGCCCACGCAGCACAGGGGACTGTGGAGCAAAGAAGCAGGCCCAGCCCTCACCCTAGGACTTAGTGTGTACCCCAGTATGATACCCAACTCTCCTGGCCCAGGCACATGGGATGACAGAAGAACAGTGTGATGGGTGGAGAAACAAATCGGGATCCTCTGTACATATAGCCAGATAGATGGGAGTCCAGGTCTCATAAAAGAAGTGCGGAGGCAGGACTTGATAGCAAAAGTCTCTCCTGTGAGTGCAGAATCTGTCCAGAGACTTACAAAAAAAAAATTTTTTTTTTCTTTATTGATTTTAGAGAGAGAGGAAGGGAGAGGGCAAGAGAGGGAAACATTGGTGAGAGAGAACATTGATTGGTTGCCTTCCTCATGCCCCCCACTGGGGGTTTGGCCCACAACCTGGGCATGTGCCCTGACCGGGAATCAAACGAGCGACCTCTTGGTGCATGGGTCAACACTCAACCGCTGAGCCACACTGGCCGGGCTGTCCAGAGACTTTTTAGGTAGTAAGTTTCCTTGAGAAATTCTAATCGGATTCTACTCCCAGATTTGTGGACAATCAAGTGTGTGGGCCACAGGAGGGTGCCTAAAGAGAGGCTGGTCCCCACCTGCAGTCTCTGAATTCTCTCCTTGCCAGCCTGCCCCTATGCCCAGGCCCCTCATCAGGGCTGAGGCAGGGCACTTTGGTGAGACCTGGAACAGCCATTGGCACAGAATCCTGCCTCTCCCCAGCCCAGGCCATTCTAGGTGAAAATGTGAGGCTCAGGGCACTGCAAGCCATGTGACATGGGAGAAAAGGTGTCAACTGGTGTTCCACATTCAGTCTGAGTGTGCCCTTGGAACCCACTGACCTCAGTTTCTCCATGTGTAACGTGGGGCTAGCGCTAGGCTCTGCCCACCTCACAGGAATTACTGCAAGGATCATAGGAGGTGTGGGCACGAGAGGTGGAGTCACATGAGAAGTGGGAGTCACAAGCTGGGGCTGCGATCATGGCCTGCGCTGCAGATCAGAACAAGTGCAGGGTGCACGGTTACTGGAACCTCTCTGCTCAGTGTTAAGGGCCAGCCACAGACACTTGGGGGTGCTCTTCCTACTCAAGGGGAGCCAGTGCTCAGCCTGGTACAGTGACTAGGTGTGGGGAGTGACAGGTGACTGGGACAGGTCTCCAGGTCTGTGACCCTTCGAAGTCATTATTTTGTGACACCTTCATTCCAGGTTGATTTGTTGTACCTGTGGCATTCCTTATTATCTCAGATAAGTTATTACAGTTTATTCAGCTCTAACAGGACAATGAACAAAAGAACCATAAATAGGAGACCATTAAAGGTCTTTTGTGACGGGTGCTGGCTGTGCTGTTATTTGTCTCTTAAGTCCCCGGCAGAACATAGACCAGCAGATGCTGTCCCTGATGCCCTGGACTGGTGGAAAGGACCTGTGGCTGGGCCAGGTGTTTTCTTCTGCTGGCTGTGGTCCCAACTCCAACCTCTTCCTGTACCCCCTTTTGGAGACTGCCAGGAAGTTTTCTCCTCCCCCTGCTGCCATTTACCAGCCTTTTGGCCTTGGGGAAGTTGCCAAAACTCTGATCCCTCCCAGACACCACTGGATCCCATGACCCCTGGTTTGCTTCTGGGGTGAAGCCGTTCCAACTTCTTTTTGGCACCACTGACCACTTCAGCTGGAGTCCTGCCCCAGTCCCAGCCCTGATTCTTGTTCAGTTCTCTCCTGCTCTGCCGGGTCTTCCTGAAGTCACTTCAGTTCTCCACAACTTACCCTCTGCCGATTCCAAAAGAACCACATGGGAGGAGTAGGATATAGGTGCGAAAGATTCAAAGTTCTAAGTGATAACATACTGTACTAACATGAAAGGAAGATGCTGATGAATATAAGATGACTTTTCCTGGGAAATGGATTATATATGGAAAAACAAAGTTTTACATTCCTGTAAAATAATGTGTAACTCAGATCGAAGCATTGCCCTCCTGGTTGGCCAGAAGGTGGTCTGTTTCCTAATGCTCCCTTTCAGCCAGAGAAGGGCAGCAGGAACATACTGACATCTGAATAGGGAGACCTGAGCTAGATTTCCATTCTGTCCTCCCACACGGATTGTATCAGTCTGAGTCCAGACAAACAAAGCCTATGTCAGTATTTCAGTAGCAGGAATTTAATTGAAGAAACTGGTTATTAAAATGTTGCAAGAATTGCCCTGGCTGGTTTGGCTCAGCAGTTAGAGCATCAGCTGGCGGACCAAAGAGTCTTGGGTTTGATTCTGGTCAAGAGCACGTGTCTCAATTGCAGTTCGATCCCCGGCTCTGGTTGGGGTCATGCGGGAGGCAACCAATCGATGTGTCTCTCTCACATTGATGTTTCTCTCTCTTCCCCCCTCCTCCCTCCCTCCCTCTCTATCTGAGACTCAATGAAAAAATATCCTTGGGTGAGGATTAAAAAAAAAAATGTTGTGAGAGTTGAAAGGGTAAATGAGATGTGAGGCAACCCAGAGATCAGGTACAACAAGAAACCACAACAACCTGCAGGGTGGAGGAGAGGGAAAGGAGGTGGTGTAATGGAGCTGAGGAGCCAGGACGGCCCAGCAGGGACCACTGAGGGAGAAGGGATCTGAGGAATCTAGACCACAGAAGAATACAGCTATTGCTGGGGATGCTGCCCCAAGCAGAGAGAACTCTGGTTTCTTTTCTCCTCCCATCCTCCAATTTCTCCTCTCCTCCCACCCTCCAATTTCAATTTCATGTGTGTGCCTCTTTTGGTGGAATCTAATTAAAGCTAATTTTCAAGGAATGTTTGGAAATGTAGTTTGTAATGGTTGGTGCCCTGCAGTACAGAGCAGAAGGTCGGGGACTAAATCAGAGACCAAGTAAGGAAATCACCAGCTCTTCCTTAGTCTTCTCATCCAGGGAACAGAAACAATTGCACTGGTCTGATATCACAATTTAGAAGGAGTGCCCTGACACCTAACCAGGACTCTAAATACGGGAGAGGTATTTGTTGTTGCCTCTTAACTTGGAGGTTTTTTCCTGCTGTCACTGTCTTCATGGTGCTTTGGGGCTTCATTTATCTAGCTTTCAAAACCATAGCAAATCAAACTGGGTAGGAGATTCAAATTCTGGCCAAGACTGAGCAGAGTAAGTCCACTATAGTTCATCTCTCCTATTGATTGCATAGGAACTCTGGACAAAAATACAAAACAACTACCTAATGACTCTGAAAATTAGACAAAAGCAGGAAGATGGTGCAGAGGAGTCAAAATTTGGAGAAGTAATTTGCGTGGGGTAAATTTCCATTTCTTTCCTCTTTTCTCTTGTGGATTTGTGCTGAAATTAGAACCACCAACAACAGAAGGTGAGACAGAACTTAGGGTCTGAACCTAAATTAGTTGCTTGCCTCTAAAAACAACAAAATCAACATTCTATAAAGGATTATAATAGGAAAGAGTCTACACAATATAACATTTCTAATATCTAGGATACAATCTTAAATTATTCAACATACAGAGAGCCAGAAAAATATGACCAGTTCTCAAGGGAAAATACAATCAACATATGTCAACTCTAAGATGACTTAGATGCTGGAATTATTAGAAATAATAATTATTTTGAAGTAGCTATTATAACTTGAAAGTGATGGAAAGATAGTTGTTCTCAATAGAGATATAGAAACTACAAAATGAGCCAAATGGAATTTTTAGGACTGAAAATAAAATATCTGAAATTAAAAATTCACTGGATAGTCTTGATAGCAGAATGAAGGTGACAGAGGAAAGAGTCAATGAACTTGAAGATAGATGGGAATAAATTATTCAATCTAAGAAACAGAGGGGAAAAGATTGAAAAAGATGAACAGAGACCTAGGGAATAATATCATGGAGTCTAAGTTTCATGTCACTGAACTCCCAGAGGAGAGGAGAGACACTGCTGCGGAAAACAAAAAATTGCTCGAAAGGCATAAATTGACAAATTCAAACAGGTTAAACTCAAAGAAAACCATATGATACACAGAAACAAATTGCTGAAAAACGAAGATAAATTCTAAAATCTTGAAAGCAGTAAAAGAAAAATGGCACATTCTTTTTTTTTTTTTTTTTTTTAAATCCTCACCCGAGGACATTTTTGCATTTCTCTTCAGATAGAGCGGGAGGGAGAGAGGGAGGAAGAGAGAGAGAGAAACATCGATGTGAGAGAGACACATCAAGTGATTGCCACCCACATGACCTCAACCGGGGCCGAGGACAAACTGCAACCCAAGTATGTGCCCTTAGCAGGAACCGAACCCAGGACTCTCTGGTCCGTGGGCTGACACTTTAACCACTGAGCCAAACCAGGCAGGGCAAAAAATGCCACATTCTTGTATGTTCTTCCATACAAAGAATGGTGATTTGATGTAGCTCTCTCAACAGAAAACATGGGGGCTAGAAGAGAGTAGAACAACATCTTTAAAGTGCTAAAATAAAAAGAATTGTCAACCCAGAATTCTGTATCCAAGGAAAATATCCTTCAAGAATGATGTAAAATAAAGAGATTCTCAGATGAAGAGAATGTAAGAAAATTCATCACTAGCAGACCTGCACTAAAAAAAAAAAAAAAAAAAAAAAAAAAAGCTAAAAGAAATTATTTGGGTTGAAAGGAAATGCCCATATCTTCAAGAATTAAGAGGAACAGAAATGGTAATTATTTGGGTAAATATAAAAGGCTACATTGGTCATCTTAAGTTCTTTAAAATGTGTATGATTGTTGAAAGAAAATATAAATTGTCTGATAGGGTTATCAATGTATATAAATGGAATACATATGACAGCTATAATGTAAAGGTTAGTGGGGGAAGATAAAGAGAACTGTTTGTTTGTAAAACTTCTGTATTAACTTGAAGTGAACCAATATTAATCCTAAGTATACTGTGAAAGGTTATTTATGTATATTGTGATTCCTAGAGCAACAACTAAAATAGAGTCAAAATACAGATAAATTAAAATGGCATACTAAAAAATATTCAGATAGTCCAAAAGAAGGCAGGAAAGTTGGAGCATCAGAATAAACAACAGGGAGGACAAACAAAAAAATAAAAGTAATAGACCTAAATCCAACCATATCAATAACTATATTAAATGTAAATGGTCTAAACATAATTAAAAGACAGAGATTGTCAGACTAAAATCAAAAATAAGATCCAAGTACTTTCTGTCTACAAGAAACCCTCTTTATATATAAAGACAAAGATAAGTTAAAAGTAAAAAGATGGAAAAGATAAACATACAAACAATAATAAAAAAGAAAGCTGAAGTGGTTATATTAATATCATTCAAAGTAGAGTTCAGAACAAGGAATGTTACCACGGATAAAGTGGGACATAATATAAAAAATAAAAGTGTCAACTTACCAAGAAGATGTAACAATTCTAAATGTATATGCATACTTAAAGTGAAGCCTGACAGAACTGAAAGGAGAAATATACAAATCCACAACACTACCAGAGCAAGAAGACAGAAAATTAGTAAGGATGTAGAAGACCTGAACTACACTATCAATTAAATTGACCTAGTTGACATTAATAGAGCATTTCACCTCAAAACAATAAAATATGCCTTCTTTTCAAGTACACATGGAACATTCACCAAGAGAGACTGTTTTCTGAGTAAAAACAAACAAGCAAACAAACAAAACCTTAACAAATTTAAATAATAAAAAATATGTTTTCTGACAATAACAGAATTAAACTAGAAACAAATAACAAAAAGGTATCTGGGAAATTCACATATACTGGGAAATTAAGCAAAATATATCTAAATGGGTCAAAGAGAAAATCACAAGGAAAATTAGAAAATATTGTGAATTAAATAAAAATAAAAACACAAATAATTAGAAGTATGGGATGCAGCTAAATTATTTTAATAGATGCAGAAATGACATTTGACAAAATTCAATATCCATTCATTAAAAAAACAAAACTTTTTAAATTTGATAATGGGCACAGCCAACACCATACTTAACGGTGAAAGACGGAATGTTTCTCCTCCAAGGCAAGGATGATTGTTCTCACCACTCCTTTTAACATCCTCCTGATGGTCCTAGCCAGTGCAAAGAGGCAAGAAAAAAATATAAAAAGCCTACGGATTATAAAGGAAGAAATAAAATGGTCTCTATTCACAGACAATATGATTATTTACATAGAAAAAAAGAGCTACTAGAACTAATAAGTGAGTTTATATAGGTTGCAGGATACATGATCAATATACAAAAATCAGCTGTACTTCTCTGTATAGTAACATCGAACAACTGGAAATGGACAAAATAGAAATATTTAAGTATAAATATAAAAATATGTGCATAATCTCTCTGCACATCTCTAAACACAAAATGTTGAGGAAAGAAATCATAGATGACCTAAACAAATTGAGACATGTATTATGTTCATGGATTGGAAGATTCGATATTGTTAACATACCAATTCAAATCAAGATCTTTGTAGGACATTTTTTGTAGATATAAATCTTATATGAAAAAGTTAAGAAACTAGAATAGCCAAGCAAATTTTTGCAAAGAAGAACAAAGTTTGAGTTCTCCACTACCTGATCTCAAGACTTACTATGAAGCTACAGTAATCAATAAAGTGTGGTAGTTGTGAAAGAATAGACACACACATTGATGAAACTAAATTCAAAATCCAGAAATAGACCTGCACATATACTGTCAATTGATTTTCCAAAAAGGTACAAAGGCAATTCAATCGTCGTCTTTTCGATGAGTAGTGCTGGTGAGGATGTGGAGGAACTGGAATGCTAGCGGTGGTAATGCAAAATGGTAAGACACTTTTTAAAATTTTTATTTTTCAATTACAGTTGACATACAAGATTATATTAGTTTCAGGTATACAACACAGTGATTAGACACTTATATACCTTATGAAGTGATCACCCCAATAAGTCTAGCACCCCTCTGACACCATGCATAGTTATCACAATATTATTGACTATATTCTCTATCCTGTGGTACAGACACTTTGGAAAACAGTTTGGCAGTTTCTTATAAATTTGTATTATAGGATAGTACACCTGAAACCTATATAATTTTGTTAACCAATGTCACCCCACTGAATTTGATAAAAATTTTTAAAATTAAAAAAAAGATACTATAAGACTTAGTAGTTCCATTTGCAAAAGAAATGAAAAGTTACATTCCTACAAAAGCCAGTAGAACCCTGGCCAGTGTGGCTCAGTTGGTTGGACAGTCATCCCGCACACCGAAAGGTTGTGGGTTTGATTCCTGGTCAGGGCACATACCTAGGTTGCAGATTCGATCCCTGGTCAGGGTGCATATGGGGATTCAACCAATCGATGTTTCTCTCTCTCTCTGTCTCTCTCTCTCAAATCAATAAGCATATCCTCAGGTGAGGATTTAAAAAAATCCATCCCTGCAAAAGCCAGCACATGAATATTTATAATGCCTATATTCATAATTGTCAATAACTAGAAGCAACCCAAATGTTCTTCAACTAGTGTGAATGGATAAACTATTGTACACCATATAGTGGGATACTGCTCGGCAATAACAACGAACAAACTGGCATATATACCTACAACATGGATGACTCTCATGTGAAGATTCTACTAAGTGAAAGAAGCCAGACTTAAAAGGACAAATTTTGTGATTCTATTCATATGACATTCTGGAAAAGGCAAAACTATAGGGATAAAAACAGACCACTAGTTGCCCTTGGCTGGGGTTGAAGGAGAGTGGTCACAAAGGGGCAGCAGTAGGGATTTGGTGGGGGGGAATGGAACTGTTCCACATCTTTTTTTTTTAATCCTCACCTGAAGATGTATTTGTTTTTTACTGATTCTTTTAGAGAGAGAAACACCGATGTGGGAGAGAAACATTGATTGGTTGCCTCCTGTACGTGCCCCGACCAGGGATTGAACTTGCAACCTAGGTATGTGCCCTGACTGGGAATCGAACCCATAACCTTTTGGTGTACGGGATAACACTCCAACCAACTGAGCCACCTGGCTGTTTGGCAGGAACTGTTCCATATCTTGATTGTCTAAATCAACTGTATGCCAAAAAGAGTGGATTTTACTCTATGTAAATAAAACAGCAAAGTGGGGGGGAGGGGCATGCAAAAAGAAACGAAACAATTTATAGCTCACAAACTGCAAACAGTATTTACTTTGCATGTACCATTTGCTGGGGCTTATGCTGGGTCTTGAAGACACAGATAAATAAGACAGTCCCTTCCTTCAAGGCGCTCACAGATTCATAGGAGGACAAGGCATGACAACAAAGGTTTAGAATTGCTGTTGGATATTGGAGATGGGGCTGACAGTATTCATGGCATGCCATGAGAGCAGTGAGGAGGGGACATCACGTTCAGCTGGGGTGGTGGGTGGGATGGGTAAGAAGACAGGCTTCCTAAAGGAGGAATTGCTTCAACGGAGTTTTGAAGGATGAAAAGGAGTTAGGCAGGTGAGAGAGGCTAGGGACATTCCAGGTAGAAGAAGGGAAAGCACATGGGAAGCCTCAGGGGGTGAGACAACCTGGGGCCCTCAGGGAATTGTTAGGACTTTGGTGTAGCTAGGATAAAGGGAAGCAGAGGAGTCAGCAGGAGATAGGACCAGACCATGGCCATGGGGAGGGTGTTAGAGATAATCAGTCCAAAGAGCTTGGTTTTTATCCAGAAGACAGTGGGCCAGGTTTTAAGCAGAGCAGTAAAAGGGATCAGGTTCATGCATTTTTAGGGCCACTCTGCTGCATTGTGGAGGATGAACCAGAGTGGGAGGCTAGAGGCAGGAGGACCAGAGAGGAACTGGGGCAGGGATCCAGCTGAGAGATGTAGAGCATGGGATCAGGGGGGAAGCAGAAGGACTGACTGGAGAGGTATTTAGGGAATGGCCAGGACTTGCCTCCCATTCCATATTTGAACATTCATTCTTAAAGAAACTGCACTCGCTGTTTCTTCTGCCTGGATTGATCTTTCCTGGGCTCTTTACAAAGTACATTCCTCCCCATTTGCAGCAGTTCTCAACCTGTGGGTCGCGACCCCTTTGGGGGTTCAAGGACCCTTTCACAGGGGTTTCCTAAGACCATCGGAAAACACATATTTCCGATGGTCTTAGGAACCGAGACACCGCTCCTCTGTCCATCTCCAGGCGGGTCCGCCCACATGCAGATACGCCCACATACAACATGAGGAACTGTATTAAAGGGTCTCGGCATTAGGAAGGTTGAGAAGACACCTTGCGGGTGGTGGTGGGGGGGATCTGCCTAACTACCCCATTTAAAGGACACCCTTCCCATTACTCTTCACTCTGTTTATTTTCCTCTTAAGAAGTATATTGTGCCCTGGCCAGTTTGGCTCAGTGGTTAGAGCGTCGACCTACGGACCAGAGAGTCCTGGGTTTGGTTCCCGCTAAGGGCACGTACCTTGGTTGCAGTTTGTCCCTGGCCTCGGTTGAGGTTGTGTGTGTGGCAACCAGTCAATGTGTCTCTCTCACATCGATGTTTCTCTGTCTTTACCCCTCTCTCCCTCCCACTCTATCTGAAGATAAATGCAAAAAATGTCCTCGGGTGAGGATAAAAAAAAAAAAAAGAAGTATATTGCTTATTTACTTGTTTACAGTCTAAACACATGACTCTCGGTTCTAAGCCTCACTTGCCCCCTTATTAGTGGACCTTGACAAATTATTCATCTTTATGTACCTTAGTTTTTCATTTGTAAAGTAGGAATAATAATACCTACTTCATAGAATTGTCATCCGGCTAAAATGGTTTCATATGTATCAAATGCCTAGAACAATCCTAGCACAAAGTTAGCATATATGTGTTATTTATTACTATTATTTTCTTACAAGGGCATATACCTTGTCATTTTTCTTCAATACTGTATCCTCAGCTTCTTCTTAGTACAGTGCTTACTTAGTATATAGGCACTTAAAATACTTGTTGAATGAATTGTGACCAAACGAAAGAAGGAACTTCTCCACCTTCACCAGCAGGTGACGCATGAATGCAAAGAAAACTTAAAACTGGTTCCACTTCTACACAGCTCGGCCACCAGATGTCGCTGCAGTTCCCTGGCGGCAAGGAACGAAGGCTGAGCCAGTGGCTCAAGTTGGTCAGACAGGATTCTGGATGAGTATTCCAAGTGGAGGAGCCAGAAAGCTATAACTGTATTAAAAAGTCAAAGTCAAGAAACCAAGGATAAATTATGTTTTGCATGATTACATATTCCAAAGCTGCATTTTCTTGCTGTTTTCTTACTTGCTTCAGCAGCAGCAACAAGGAGCTGGCCATGCAGGCATCTTATGTAACAGAAACCTCAGCTCAGTGAGGTGGGAGATTATGGGAGTCCAAGGCAGTGGGCATCTGACATACAGCAGAGGCCACAAGCTCTGCATGATGCTTCTCTCCCTGTGCTGTGGACTTCTGTGGGGCAGGGACAGCGCTCACAAATCTTGTCTGTGCACCAGGACTGGTGACGTGAAAGGGAACTGGGCCCCTGAGAGGAGATTCTGGTCTGGTGCCAACAGTGGGCCAGAAAACCAATCAGTACAAATAAAGGTCCGGGGTGGGGGTGGGGAGGCATGTACAGTGACAGAAGCAAGAGGGCGAGGTAAGGAACGCATAGGGGACTCTTGGGTTGTCCTGATGCTCTCGATGTGGGGAAGGCATCCCAGGCAGAGTGCACTGTGTGAACGAAAGTATGGGGATGGAATACCCTGGCTCAGTTGCTGAAATCTGAGCAGTTTGATGTGGTTGGAAAACAGTGTTCAAGATGCTGTCCAGTGTGGCTGGAAGACAGGGTCAGGGGCGGGGAGGGTATTAGTTATCTAGTGCTGGCAAAGTCCAGCAGTCCAGCACTTTTTCTTTTCCCCTCCAGGTCTTTTCAAAAGTCACTGGAGTCCGGGGCCCACCAGCCTGGTATAGTCCTTGCTTATTCTTGTCCCCATGTAATTATTAATAGTGGCCTCTTCCAGTCTCCAAAATTCCCTAGTATGGATGGTCACATTAGTTAGGGGTTCGGTGTACTTCCATTATCACAATGACCCCATCTTTACTGAGGGCAGGAACAGGCTCTTGTCCATCTCAGCAGCTGCTCAGCAGAGACAAGAAGCTCAGGAAGAATGAGTTATATGCCTGGGACCTCAGAGATTGGGGGTCCAGAACAAAACTCTGTCTCCTCTCAGGGAGAGGTAGAGATGCCCCTTCCATCAAGAAGGATCCCCCAGCAGGGTTTCTGCCTGCAGGAGGCTGGAGTGGGTTTCTGAGGCCTGCTGGTAGCTGCCAATGGAGGCTGAAGAGTCCTCCCCACCCGTTCCTTGTTTGCTGTCTTTTCCCATCTCCAGGCCACCACAGGCTTGGGTCTGGCTGCAGGAGGCAATGACTACAGGGGTGGAGATACAGAGTTAGGAGGTGAGGCAGCCCTGGGTCAGATAGTCAGACCCAGAGCAGGGCAGGGATGCCCCCAGAGAGCATCCTGGGCTCTGGATTTGCTCTGTTCCTGATGTCATTTATGACCTGGAAGAGGGCTGCTGGACTTTCTGGGCCTCAGTTTCCCCACCAGTACAATGACGGGTTAGTTAAGGTGATCTGCATGGGACTGGCCAAACTGCCCCGAGGCAGCATTGAGGGAAGAGAAGGGGCAGTGAGGGAGGGGTGATGGATGGAGGAGGGGACTGCGAAGGAGCCAAGTTCATTACCCCAGGAATATTAACTGCCCCCATCACTTCCCTCAGTCCGAGAAAGGCAACACCCATAAATTAGGGCTGTGAGTCTGCCAGGCAGAGCCTTAATGCAGAAGAAGATGGACTCCAGTGAGAACAGGCAATGACTTTGGAGGCCGCAAGTCCAGCCCCAGCCTGGACAGAAGGAACCTGGAGCCAGAGACAGGCGGGGGTGTCCAAGGTCAGTGTCGGACTGGGCCAGGACGGCAGAAGCCAGCTCTGCTTTGTTCACTGCTGAATCCCCAGCACCCAGCACGGTAAGATCTCAACTGGTACTTCTGACTAAGGATCAAATGACAGCTTTCAGACTGAAACCTGGACTCTAGCTGGGTCCTCACTGGTTCCCAACCCAGACCTAAGGGGCATGGGGAGGAAAGGGGTCACAGAAATAACCTTCTCAAGGAGATGGCTCCCTTTGTTTTTGAGAGGAAGTTTCACAATTCTTACAGGGTCACAGAACTCTGAGGAGTCTGACATGTTTCTCCAAGTGAATAGCTGGTGTCATGTCTATCGTGTCTCCGACAGTTACACCCCTTTTCTCTCCCTCTCCTGCTCTCTACCGTACCTGTTCTCTAAGGGGACATCCTGGACAGAATTTTCCCCCTGGCACTTGGCCCCTGCAGTGCCCTGCAGTCTCGTGCCCACCGCAGACTTCCAGCAGCATTCCCAGCATATGCTTAGAGGGGAGGCTGGCCATTCAGTGGGGGCCTGCCACTGCTGAGAGAGGGTCTGGAGCAGGTGGGTGGCATCAGGGTGCCAGGGCAGGGCCAGCCAGATCCCTCCATCTCACCTTTTCCTATACCATATCTTCTGGGCTTCTCTAGAGGCCCCTTCCCTTATCCCCTTGCCCATCTGGCTTCCCGTAGGCACGGCTTAGTTCTGATTCCTCTCTATGCTTCCAGTACCCACCAAGAGACCTGACACAGAAAGGATGGGCAGAAGGAACAAGTGAGAGGCACCCTGCAGCTCCCCTGTCCCACACATCACACCTCTCCACGATCCTGACTTCTCCAAAGGTGGAGGTCCCTCTACTGCCGCCCAATGGAGAATGTGGGGACGCAGATCCATCTTACCCACGTACATCCTCCCCGCCATGAATGGTCTTCTCCAGTTCTCAGACTAGCACAATCTTTCTGCCTGTAGGCTTCTGCACAAGCAGACAACTTCTGATATTTCTCTGTTCTGAAAACTCCTACTCATCCTTTAACACCCCACTCAAATGTGACTTCCTCTAAAAAATCTCCCTAGGTTGGGTCAGGGGTCCTTACTCTGAGCTTTCAGTTTCCTGGGCTTTCTTTTCTCTGAACCTTGATTAAATATGACTCCTCCCCAGGATCATTAGCGTCTCTGGGATGGCAAAGTTGTATTCAGTAAGTAAAGGCTGAGTGAATGGCTGGGTTTGCAGAGGAGGCAAAACTGGGGCCCCTGGGGACCTGTTGATAGCCCCGTAAGACCAAAGGTCACTAACAGGCTGCAAGAAGGATAGCAGCCCAGAAACAACATCTAATGAGCACCAAGGTTAAATATCAACTGGCATACATTTGGCACTCAGTTGATTTTTGACAACTATTGATTTGATACTTAGCTTAGCAGCAGCTCTCATATAAAACCCTCAAAGATTTTTGCTGACAATGAACCCACAGCTAATAGCATGTTTTATTTGCCAGGACTTAGTGCAGTCTTTGGCTACATTCTCAGAGGACACGCCTTTGGAACCGGGGAGGTGACCTGTTAAAGACAGTTCCCTAACCATGTTAGAGACACTACCACTACTTTGTTCTAGGGGATTGGCAGAGCCTCCTTTGAAGGTCATTAACAGATGGGAATGCTTCAGGAGAATTTAATCCCTTCTCATGAGGAATTTGCTGGGAGAAGATAAGGACTCATGCACTGTCTCCAGCTCTGAGTGTAAATAGTGTAAAGGGCTATCCTGAGGTGAGTTGTGCTCCTGGCCCCAAGGCAAAGCTGGGACTGACCGGTCAGGAAGTCCCAGACAGATTCTCTGGTGATAGAAGGGATGCTCCTAGGAAGAAAGGGAGTGAGCACCTTATGGAAAGATGGTGCCTTGTTGAGATAGCTTAGGAAGTGGCTCCCATACTACCTCTGAGGTCCTTTTCAATGTTTATAAGGCACCATTTCTAGAATGATATGGCCCTAACATTCGGAAATGCTAGAGTTCTGGACTTCTGTCACGTGGTTCTAGAGCTCTGAGATCCTAAATGTGAAATAACCCAGCCTGAAGACCTTGAGGCAGGAGATAAACCTCTTAGCCTAGCCCTACTGACCCAGAACCCACCTGCCTCCTTGCTCCACATATCTCAAGGGGTCACTTTATCCATCCCCACCTCTGGGCTGCTCCTCCTTTCAGCCTCTCACATACCCAAGGAGCAATTCTTACCCCTCTAGCCAGGACACTGGGACATGACAAAGGATACAAGGGAGTATCAGGTAATTTATCAAGAGGTGATGATGCCAAAGCAGCAAATAATGATCTATCCTCTTTCTTGTCTGAAGTAACTGCCTCAGTTCTCTGTGGCTGGATTTTCTCCTTGGTAGCCTCATCTGAGGCTAGCATTTGTCAGTCCAACCACATCACCCCCACAACCCCCACCCCCACAGCTGTGATGAGGATGGAGGGCTAAGAGGATGTAGGCTCCCACCCTGGCTGTGTATAAGCCCATCTGAGGATAAAAAGCAGACTGGTTTGGAGAGCAATGCCATCCCATGGGAAGTCTATGTGCCTAGTCTTAATCCTGCTATGTACAGCCAGAGTCCATTTCTTTTCCCATAGTCCAGAAGACACCAAGGATCATTGCACCTTAGGGAGGTCTAAAATGCCCTCCCAAGTGCCCCCTCCAACTCCCTTCAACGCCCCAAGGTCAGCAGAAATGAGATGGCACCACTTACAGGAGCAGAGTATCAGAGATTATTGCAGACTTTATAGAAAACTGCCCAAGGGACATCCAGATTTCTTGGGTAGGGGTGGGAAGGCAGGCCTCAAGCCACTATGTTGAAGGAGGGTGACTTCCTGTGTGCAGAAGCAGCACAGGCCAGCCATTCTGCCTGACCAAGAGGGTGGGAGTCAGGGAGAGGCAGCCCCCTCCCCACTCACCAATTGTGCTTTGGGATCATGCAGAAGGCAGGGCGCTGAGGCTCTGACCCTGAACAGAAGGGCTTGTACCTAAGACAGGAGGTAAGAGACCCCCTGCAAGAAACCCTTAGGGAAGAAGAGTCACATGGGTGGGAAAGAGCATGTGGGCAGCAGTTCCCAGCCCTTCAGAGCCCCCTTCTTTACCCCCCTCTGAGGCCATGATGGGTGGGCAACCCTGGTTCTGAGGCCCGACTTCACACCCCCAGGACTCTCCTTTCTCTGTGGGGATCTGCCAGTATGGTTGGGGGTGTGTGGCACCTGCACCTGTCTTGCAGTACCAGAGAGCTCATTTTAGCAGGTAAAGGGGGTGGGCACATCCCAGGGATGGATTCCTCACTGGACCCCGGTCTAGTGAGTGGCAGAGGTCAGTACTGAGTGAAAGCTATGGGTGTAGGGGGAATCAAGAGCCTAAGACTTGGGCAGGGGGATGAAACTCAGATTGGGGCAAAGAGCTGAGACTCTGAGATTGGGGCAACCACTGAATTCTGGGGGATCAGAGCCCTGGTGGGAAAGGCTGAGGTCCAGCTCCACACTAAGGCTATAACAGGATGTGCCTGTCCCTAGAATGGGAGAGACCAAGGGAGCTGAGCCCCAAACCTGGGCCAAGGAAGGGAGGGGCCTGAGCCAGAGCTGGGTGGTGGGTGGTATGAAATACATCCTCTGATGGGGGAGGGTGCCCAATCTTTAGAGCCCCAGGATGTGGGTCTCTATGCAGGATGGAGGGCTGAGATCTGGTATGAGAAAAAAGGCTCAAAGTCCACCAAAACCTTTTCATGGGAGTGCTCTGTTTCTGAGACCAGAATGGGATGTGAGGGCGCAAGCTCTGGGAAGGGAACCGAGGGCTCCAAGCTGGAGATGGCGGTCCATGAAGTCTAGGGTGATGTTCCCCACTGAGAAGTCAGGGCTCAAAGAACAGGGTAGGGGAGGCAATCTCTGGGCTTTAGGGTTTTAGGACAAGGTGTCTTAAAAGAGGAGAGGGGTGGTTGATGGGTCCCTTGCCTGGAATGGGTGGGTAGGGCTTCTGAAATCAGAAGGGGGGTCTCTGGGACTTTGATGGTGAGAGCTCTCAGAGGCTGGGAAGAGGGGGGTACAGCTTGGGAACTCCGTGTGTGTGTGAGTGTGTGTGTGTGTATGTGTGTGCGCGCGCGCGCAGGGGGGTAGTGATGCCACAATCCAAAGGTCTCAGGCCGATCAGGGGCAGGTCTCAAAAGCCTCAAGTTCGAGAGTGTCTCATATCCACTTCTTCAGGCCAGGTAGCCTCAATAGAGTCACCAGCTGGCAGGGGCACCCCCAACCTCCAACAGGCGAATCTCAGAGGCCCGAGCTTGGGGAAGTGGCGCGGGAGCCGGCGGGGGCGGCCGGGGCAGGCGCGCGGCGCGGGTCGGCGTCCTGTTCGTAGCGGTAGTGGTAGCCCTCCATCTGGTCCCGGCAAGCCTCGCGCAGGTTGCGCATCCAGCGCTGGATACCGCGGCGGTTTAGGTAGAGCACCATTAAGAAGATGAGGCCGATGAGCGCCAGCACCAGCCCAAAGAAGACATAGGAGGCTTCCAGCTCCGGGCCGGTGAGTTCTACATCCCCGGGACCTTTGGCGTCGCTGTCAGCGCAGCGCAGCCACGCCTCGTCCAGGTCCAGGAAAGGCCGGTTGTGCAGCTGCGGTGGGTGGGCGCATCGCAGTCGCCGCGCGTCGGGGACGCGCTCCGTGGCGTTACGCAGCCAGGCCAGCAGGGGGCGCGCGGCGCAGCCGCAGCGCAAGGGGTTGTCGGCAAGCAGCAGGCGCGGCGCGGGCAGTCCGCCATCGCGCTCAAGCGCGCGCAGGTCGTCGGGGCCCAGACCAGCCAGCGCGTTGAGGCGCGCGTCCAGCTGCTCGAGGCGCGGCCGGAGCAGCGCGTTGGGCGGCAGGTGGCTCAGCGCGTTGCCCGCCAGGCCCAGGAGGCGCAGCTCCTCAAGCGGGACAAGCGCGGCGTTCAGCGCGGCCAGCAGCGCGGGGCCGCCCCGCGCCAGCGCGTGGTTGAGCTGCAGCGAGCGCAGCGTCGGCAGCCCGCGGAAAGCGCCGGCGCCCAGGGCGCGCAGCGGGTTGTGGCTCAGGTCGAGCGCCGCCAGGCTGGGCAGCCCGTCGAAGGCACCGTCCTCCACCACCTCGATGTTGTTGTGCGTGAGGCGCAGCGCGGTCAGTAACGGCAGGCGCACGCCGCCCTCCGCCGCCTCCTCCTCCCCATCCGCGTCCCCGCCGGCGAAGGCGGCCGCGCGCAGCACCGTCAGGTTGGCGCCCACGATGGTGAGGTTACGCGCGTCGGGCGGCACGTCCCGCGGCGGCTGCCGGAGCTCTGCGCCCGACGCGCAGCGCAACAGCAGCTTGGGGCCGCCAAAGCAGTAGCACTGGAAGGGACAGGGCGCGGCGGGCTGGCTCAGCGCCGCCGCCACGAGCAGCAGCCCCTGTAGCAGAGGCCCTCTTGGCTCCGGCTGTCCCGCGCGCGGGGCCATCGTGGCTGCGCCCGCATCCAGCGCCCGGGCCGCCGCGCTCACCAGTGAGTTCGGAGCGCCTTGGGGGCGGGGAGGGGGCAGGTGGGGCAAGTCCTTGACCTGGAGAGGCTGGCAGTCGCGGTTGGTCCGTCCGTTGGCTCTAGAATCCGAGGAGCCTTCACTTTCCTGGCTGGGGCGAGAGGGGTCAGGCAGGGAGCAGAGCCCCCCGCCCCCAGTGCCCTACTCGCCCTGCGCGCTGGCCTCCGGCTTCCGCGGCCGTTCCGGGCTCCGAGCCGAGTGGGCAGGGTTTGCCTCCCCCCTCCCCGCCTCCTGGCCACCTCCTCCGCCCCCAGCGGAGTCTCCGCGCCCTCCTCGCAGAGAGGCGGGGTAGGAGGCTTCTGAGAATCTGAGCTTTTGGTTGCTGTGCCTTCTCTTCCCCCTCTCCAGCTCCGGGTCTGCTGAGAAGTTTGGCTCTCCCAGGTTCTCACTTGCAGCCCCCTAATCTCCCTTACTTCCCGTGTTTAAGCTGGTTCCTCCCCCTACCCTCTCTGGCACTTGTGGGTCTGGTCCGGACCAAGGAGAGCAGGCAGGTGGGTCAGCATCACCGAGCGAGAATTTGGGGCAGGACTTTACTACGTCTCCCCTGCAAGAGCAGGAAGGGATGAGGGGTGAGCTGAGAAAATTAGTGATTTTTCAGCCTCTTCCTAATCTCTGTGACCTAGGTGAGGGCTGTGTCGGGAGAGACTGGAAAATCCCCAGCGACCGGCCCCCTCCCTAGCGACCCTGGTTACTTTAGGCCTGGCTGGGTTACTACCACCGCAAGTCCCATGGGACTAGTGTTTTCTCGACCCCCATCCCACCCTACCTCCTAAAGTCAGCCTCTCCCCTCTCTCCCCAACTCACTGGCTGCTATGCCTGGAGTTCTTTCATCTGGTTTCCTCCACCAGGCTGGACTCCTTCTCCGAGGATTCTCCCAGGCCTTGGGATCAGTGGGTGTGGTGATTCAGCTCTTTGCTGTCCCCTCCCTACTCCAGCATCCAGGCAGGCACCCCATTAGACTGTTCTATTGGGTGTCAGGACTCTGGGGTTGTTGGATGCTGTCAACTGCCCCTCCTTCCCTCCAAGATACCCCACCTGTAAATGATGAATGGGTGGGAGGTTTGGGGTTCCAGTGGTTGGGAGAACAGGAGCAGATTTTGCAGCATGGAATGAGGGGATGATCTCAGAGGGGGCTAGGGTTGAGCTGTTTATGGGTTTGTTTTGTTCTGGATTTTTTTTTTTTTTTTTTGGTAGAACTGGGAGGCTCCAGACCTGATTTGAAGAAACAGGCTCCTGAGAAGGGAGCACTCCTGGTCTTGGCATGAATTATTCAGGCTGGAGAGGCTGACACTTGATCCTGCAGGCCATTCTGGTATCAGCAGAGCTGGTTGGGATAGAGGCTCCCCCCACCTAAGATCAGTCAGTCTCTTTCTCCTGAATTAAGGATGGTTGTTGGGTTGACTCCTCCCCCGAGGTTATATTTAACAGATCAATACCACTCAAGGAGAAGAGGCAGACCCTGCGGTGGCTTGGGTCTCCGGCAAGGACCACTGTTAAGGACCAGAGCCGTTGATGCTGGGGAGAGTGGGGGAGCTGGCCTTTCCCTCCCCCTTCCCTCTCTCCCAGGTATTGGCAGATGAGAACTGTAATTTACACATGCATGATTGGACATGTCTGTACCTATGTACATGTGAGGTTGTCCACATGTGAGTATACACAGACTCATGCTCACTTGGGTGTGCATACACATGTATAGGAAGGCTTGCATGAACCTGTCTGTGCAGGGTTCCAGGCAGGCTCATCAGATGTACTTCATCTCATGCAAGTACATGCAGGCTCATCCATACATGTGCACATGTGAACATAGATTTGAGTGCATCCTGGTATGTGTCCATGTATTCATAAGCACAATCATACTTGAACATTCATACTTCTGGGCCCATGCAGGTTCCTGGCTGTGTTCTGGGAGGGGCAGGTTTACAGACCCATGCATGCAGACACGTGCATCCAGAGATTGGCCAGCACACTCTGAACCCACACCTGCCCTCTACCATGCCCTTGGTCTGTGGAGGTAACCATCTGTGGTGTCTTTTCTCATATAAGCACAAGTGGTCAGCAGATGCCATTCGGGCTGGACCCTCAGCTCTTGTACTCCCTCCAGCCCTGGTCCACATCAGCTCCAAGCCCCAGCTCTGTCGTCTCCACAGAGGGAGGCACTGGCTCTTCTTCACTATTGTGTTTCTACTACAGGGACCAGCACAAGACAGTGTAAAGTAAATGTTTGTAGATGAATGAATGACTGAATGAAAAGGTCTCTGCTTCCCTGTCCCACTGCATAGAGCTGCTTTTGCTTCCAGCCTCTGAGGAATCACAGTCAAACTACCAAGGTAAAGCCCCCTCCCCAGGTCCCCATGGTGATTGGTTCCTGGTTGGCTGATGGCCCCCCGTGAAAGGGTTGCAGGGCAGTAGGCAGCCTTGATTAGGGGTGCTAAACACCTCAGCTGGGAAAAGGAGACCCAAAGAGAACCAAGAACCATTAGGTACCACAGCATAAGGCAATGATTGTGTTTTATAAATGGAGAGACTGAGGTCAGAGGGCCAGGGACTTGTCCCAAGGCCAGTGGTTGTCAGGGCTTTGCCTGGAAACCTGGTCCTAGGGTCCTTATCCAGGGCTTTGTCCAAGGTAGTGGCTACATCTGAGAGGGTCCAGTGCCACAGGGAAATCTCGTCTCATCCTGACCCCAGGGAGCTGAGGCCAGGAACAGATGCTGGGGTGGGTCTGGTGTGACCTTGGACGTCTCTCTAACTCTGGGCTGTTAGCGTCTACTTCTGGAAAGTAGGTGGGCTTCTGAATTCCTATCCTTCCTCGTCCTCTCAAAGCTGCTGTGATAAAGTGAATGGAAAGTGCTTTGAAACAAGAAAAGCCATATCACCTAGGGTCTGGGGGCCTAGCACCCTCTGCCATGCTTTCACCATGTGGCTCTGGACCAGGCCTTGCCCCTTTCTGTGACCAATTAGCTCCCACGTCATTTTGCCTTGTTCCATCTTCCTCCCTCCCCAACAGAGCAGATTCATGGTAGACAGTAAAAGGAGTGAGTTGCCACTTGCTGTCTCTGGCCTCTTCCCTGCCCTCCCTTCTTTGTGCAAGTGTCCCCTTCTCTGTCCAGGTTCCCCCCGGAGCTCAGTCTGTGAGCCATTTGGAGCCAAGCCTCATCTCTGGAGGAACGGCCCTGTCCATCTTAGGGATGTCAGTGTTCAGCATATGGTAGGTATTCAATAAAAGTATGTCCAATTGCATTTGAGGCTGTGTTTATTCCCTGAGGCATCCAGTGGGAGTAGCTTTGCTCAGACTGTTTGTCCCACCTGGGTGCCCTCTCCGCTTCACTCTGTTTCTCCAGCCCAGCCCACTGGAAGCCTTCATGGCTTCCTTCTCTCCTTTGAATTTCACTTAGTGGTCAGAGGGTTAGAGCTCCCCTATACCCCCTGATGGTCAGCAACTAGGGCTCAGGACTGGTCTGATTTCCTGTATTGTCAGCACACAGCTCGGAGCTCGGCATGGAGAAAGACACTAGGGAACATTATTGAATGAAATAATGATTTAAAAATCTCTGGATGGATCATCCCATCCCTGTGAGGCAGGCTAAGTGAGGATGCTCCCTCTACACTTCACACCAGGAGATACCTGCCCAGAACGGTTAAGTGCTTTTCCCCAAGGTTGCACAGCTGACTGGATGGGAGCCTGACGAGCTCAGGTTTCCTGCCCCCTCCTTTGCTGCAGCCCGCCCATCCTAGGCGCTCTCTTTGGGGAGTATGACTGGGTCAGATCCCAGGGGAGCCTGTGGACAAAGAGTTCAGGCCCTGAGGGTTTCCTTAGGACTCAACAATAGAGTCACCCCAGCCCCACCCACGCATAGTGATAGTCTGCTGTGTGCTAGGTTGAGAATCCCCCTGGTCAGCAACTCTGGGCCCCAATTCTTGAATTTATTATCCCATTAGACCTCAGGGTCCCTCTCTGAGCCTTTCCAGGTGCTGTTCCCTCCCTCCCCTATTCTAGCTCCTCCACTGGGGTCCTCTTGCCCCACAAGGGCCCTGTCCTCTGTAAGCCCCACTTCCTTGGTAGGAAGCCTGGAGAGATTGGCAACTGTCCTGAGGTCACCCAGCAGGTAGCCCCTTCTCCATCCACCTCCCACTCAGTTTTGTCAGTTAGAGGGTCTGTGGCAAGTTTACCTTCCCAGATCTAAGTTTCCCTGTCTGCAAAGAAGGTGTGTGTGTGTGTGTGTGTGTGTGTGTGTGTGTGATGGTCTTGGAAGGCTTTCGAGTCCTGTGCCCCTTGGCTTTTTAGAGATGGGGGTCATGGAAGGGGAGGTAATGCTATGATTTTCCCTAGTTGGTGCCCCCACCTTCTCAGTGTGTGACCTTGAACTTTCCACCCCAACTAGAAAGTGGTGGTGGGATGGTTTGGGGGTTCTGATGCTGTAGCAGCCTGCAGAGTCCCTTTATCCTGGTGGTCTCCCTTTCCCTCTGCTCCCCCTTCCACCGAGGCAAGTGGGGGAGCAGCTGACAGGGCTGACATGATGGAGCTCAGCCATTAGGTCACAGTGGGGGAGGCCCCAGGTTCTTTCTTGTGTAGCTTCTGCACTGGTGGGAGGGGAAGACTCCACTGCTGGCTCCGCTGTTCATTTCTCACTCCTTCCCCCATGTGAGACATGGGAAAATCCTTGGGCTCAGGATTCATTTTCTCCATTGAGTCAGCAGAGGCCACACTGCTTCTGAGGGGTGGACAACTGGCTATTAAATAACTCTCTGATATTTTATACCCGCCTCCTCTGCTCTGTGGCCTGGGCCTCTGGGGAAAGGCTAGAGTAAATGAGCTGGGTGAGTCCTCTGAAAGTCATAAGTGCTCCTGCCCCCGCCTCAACCCAGCCTTACTGCCACCCCCAGGCCCCTGGCCAGGGGAAAAACTATTCCTTACTACCTCTTCACAGTGCTTTACAGTTTCTAAGTGGTGCCCCAGGCTGGATTTGTTATCCCTGGTTTAGAATTGGAAACTGAAATTTGGAAAAGGGAAGTGACTCCATCTGGCTTTTGTTCTTGGTCTGCCGATAGCTGGCTGTGCAACTGTGAGCAGGTCCCTGTCCCGTTCTGGGCTTCTGTTTCCTTATTGGTGTTTCAAGGTGGTTCAGCTGGTGGGTTGCCACTGGCCCCTCTAGCTGCAAAATTTCATGAGTTGCTGCCCTGGTCTAGATCTCCTCTCATGGAGCTACTGTTTGCCTCCACACTCTTCTTCTTGGGGAAGCTAAAGGGCAGAGAAGACTGAGACTCAAGGTTGGGCAGGGGCTGGCCCCAGGATTCTGGTGTAAATTCAACTGAGTCAGGAGCAGGAGTGGGGGGGAGCAGAGTTGGACTCTTTCTCACTTCTTCTGCCCTCCCTTCCCCTCCTTCCTTTCTTTTGCAGGTAGAGATCAGGACAGACCAAGGGCAATAACCTATTTAAATCTTAATTTCCTTAAAACTCAGAGTCTCAGAAGCCGTAGATGCAGTTGGAGAAAGTGGGAGCAAAACCCTTTTCTTACTCTGCAGCGGGGTCAGGCTCCTGATAATGGGAGTTAGTGGGCCCAGGTCCCCTGGCTTCACCACTGTTCTGCATCATTCGGAAGACAGGATTGATGTCTCTGTTGGTTATATGAGAACACTTGGAGGTTAAGAGCTATGCTTGGGGTCACTCCAGATTAATTCTGTACATTTTCTGATTCCCAACTTGGTGCTCGTGCCACTGCTCTTCTCCAGGCAGGGAGTTGGGGGCTGAGGGATGGAAATGGGAGGGGCAGGTGGGTTCTTGCTTAGATCTGGGAGTGACCTTAGTGTGCTTGGCTTCCTTTGCATCCTCTTAGGTCCTCATGATCCTCCTTGGCTGTACCAAGCCTTCTACTTCCAGAATTACAGAATTTTGGAATCCAAACATTGAATTCAAAGAACCACAGACTCAGAGCCGTAGAACCATGGTCTGTTTGAATCAGAACATAGACTCCTATGGTGCTTGACAAGACGAATGGTGGTGAATGAAATACTTAGAGCCTGCAGCAGGTTGTTATAAGAATATTCCCCAGTGAATCCTGCCTGTTTCCACACTCTCGTGCTGTCCCTTTCCACACTGACTTGGGTTTGGCCATGTGAATTCCTTTGGCTATTGAGGCATCAGTCAATGTGAAGCAAGCAGAGGATTTAAAAGTGCTTGTGCGTTAGGACTCCCCTCTTCTTGCTCCCCTGAGATCTCCATGTGTAGAAACTCAAGGAGGCCTCTTCGAGGAAGAGACCAGGAATGAGCCATCCCAGCTGAAGCCCTCTAGACCAGCCAGCTCCCAGATGATTTTCCAGCCGACTCCAGCTGTGTGATGGCCCCACAGAAGTCCAGGAGAGCCACCCAGGGGACACAAACCCACATTGCTGACTCAGAATTGTGAACAAATAAAATGGTTTTTGTTTTAAGCCATTAAGTTGGGGGAGGGAGGAAGTTGTTAACATAGCAGTAGATAACTGATTCAGAGCCTTGGAATTAGAATGATAGAATCTTAGTTACAGATTCCATACATTCACAGGATCATAGATTCCTGGGATGAGAAACTGAAATTTTTGATGGAGTGTCTGAGGAATAGAAGGGGCCTGAGAACTCTTACTTTAACTTCTACCTAGTGCTACTCCTTTAATTCACAGACCAGTCAGCTCACTCACCCCCTTCCAACCTGGAGCCCCACCCCCCAGGATTTCTTAATTCTTCAGAGTTCTGTTTATTCTGTCACACAGGCTTGTTCCACCCCTCAGCTGGCTTCTCAATCCCTTTCTTCTGCTTTAGGAAGCTTTCTCATGTTGATCTGCTTGCTCTGGTCTTGGGAGCTAAATGTGGACTTGGTGGAAATTTGTTTTGGTATTTATCCCAGTTCCTGGCATAGCGCCTGACACAGAGTAGGGCTTAATGAACATATCTTGAGGAAAACCACCACCACCACGAAACTCTTAGCATTTTTTCTTTTCCCCTATGTTTCGTGATCTGTCCGTGGTGCTGAACGTCTTTATCCTCCTGGCCACTGTCTCCCTCAGAAAGGAGAGAGTGGCCAGGAGGGTAGGAATCATGGAATCATTCCCATGTCCTAGAATTCAGTCTCTCTCTCTCTGTCTCTCTCTCTCTTGCTCTGTCTCTTTCTCTCTCCCCTCTCTCCAAATCTCATCTCCCCCCACCCCATCTCATGGAGATAATTGGCTTGGACTAGTTAAAAGCAAGCTAATACACAGTGATGTATATTAGTCAGGTTTACATTCAGCTATGTGCATCAGAATGCCCAAAACAACAATCTGTTAAATGATATAAACAACAATCTCTTAAGTGACATATAAACAGAAGTTCGTTTTTTTCTCATAAAAATCTAGATGTCTAAGTAGTTCTCCACAGTTGTGAGAAACCAACACTCCTACCAGCCTCACACTCTACCTTCTCTAGTATGTAGTCCTCATTCTTGTGGTGCAAAATGGTTGCTAGAGCACCAGCCATCACATCAGGTAGCAGATGGAAGCAAAGGATCAATAAGGGGACCCCTTCCCTTTATGGGTACTTCCCATAATTTCATTCAACACTTTCACTTACATGGCCATATCTAACTAGTTTCAAAGGGCCTGGGAAATATATCTATTAACTGGGAGTCAATGTGTCCAGCAAAAAGTTGTGGTCCTTATTACTGAGGAAGAAGGACAAATAGCTATTGAAAAGTAACTAGAAATCTCTGACATTACTAATGGAGCAGTGGTGTCGATGGTGACAGTCACTATGGTATACTAGTTGTGGTGTTCATAGTGACAGCAATGGGAATAGTGGTGGTGGTGATGTTGGTAGAGGGGTGATGATGGCAATGGTGATGGTAATGAAGAAGAAGGAGGTCATGGTGAGGATGGTATGATAAAGCTGGTAGTCAGTATAAACTCTGGTCCAGTAGCACAGACTTACTCAAGCGTCAGCCTGGGTCAGGAGAATACCAGAAGGGGTGTGATTTGTGGCACCCCTGCTCCTTTGCAGTTCGTCAGCCATGAGCCTCTCATCTTCTTGAGTCCAAGTCACCCCCAGCAGAGCATAAATCAGATTCTCCCCATTTAGGCTGGAAATAACTCTGGAATAAAAACGTAGGGCCTTAGGGAGGTGAAGCAGGAAGGGTGATATTGAACTTCCTTTTATTGGACAATAAACACTGATAGAATTTGTTGTTACAGTCAAGAAAGGCTTTGCTGTGAAGTACACAGAGAAACACGTGGACACATAGCCTCAGAAATGGAGACAAATGGTTGCAAAGACACAGATGCAGAAAGAGTTACAGATACACAGAAAGAAACAGGCCCACAGTCAAGGAGACCCTCAGGCACAGACATGCTTGGTCTCACAAGGGGGCACCAGGCCAGCCCTGGTTCTGCGGCTGAAGGTGACCAGCTGGTGGGACTTGGGTAGGAGGGAGTGTGTCCTTCAGGATGTCTCCCCATGGGCCCGAGGACGCACCTGGAAGCCATTAGCAGAGGTGCCAGCAGATTCTGGCTCCAGGTGAGAAGGCGTGGTGAGAACATGTGGCAGCTTCCTGCCCGCTGGAGCTGGCACATGGAGGACACCTTGGCCTGAGCAGTTCCAGCGTCACTCCCCAGCACCCCCTAGAATGCAGAGGTAACCACGGCGCAGGCTCTGGCGCTCAAGATGGTTGGTGAGCCCACTTCCCGTTCACCTCCCGAGTCTTTGACACCAGATCTCCTGACTTTCGTAGTGACACTCCTTTTCCAGGAAGACTTCCTGATGATTTCTCTGTTCCTGGGCCTTTGTCTCTTTCTGTGCTTCTGCTCAGAGCTCCTGTGTGATATCTTCCTCACCTCTGTACCCTTTCCATTGATCTGTGCTTTTTTGTACGTGGCAACCATGCCTGGCTCCAGCCACTGTGCCCTTCTCTCGGCCCAGCTGGAGCAGCTTTGTTTGACTGCAGTTTCCGCCCTTTCTTAGGAGATGTTTGGGTCCTACCCCGGCTCTCAGCCCCCTCTGCTGCTAATCCTTGGTCCTGGGACTCATGGCTGACTCATTTCCCACTGCCGGAGTGTTAGAGCCCTGCTCTTTGCAGACAGACCATCTATTGCCACCAGCCTCAAGAACTGGAGCTTCTCTGACCCCCCAGAGCCTAGCTCCCTTTCCGGCTTCATGTTGGCCATTTCCCAGAGTGATCTCGTGCTGGTTTCCCCCAGAGGGTCAGGTTCTAGGTCTCTTGATTTCCCCAACTGTATTTCAAAATGGTAAAGAAAGCATTCAGCCTCAGGTAGGGTCGGGGTAGCTTCCCCCACCCTAATAAAGGCATCATGTCCCTGGGGATCTCTAAGCTCATCACTCTCTGGAAGGCTTGAGTGGGCAGGAAGACCTTGAAGACTGGCCAGAACTTTGAATATTGGCTGCCCCACATATTCCTGGACTTAGGACAGGAACCTCAGGACAGATGGATAAGACAGCAGTCCGAGCAGTCACGAAGCAGTTTCCTTTTGGGGCCACCCCAAACTTGTGCCTCAGCAGCCCCCATGGCACACCCAGTATAAACAGCTCTCACCCCCTCCTTAGTGCAGGGCCTGACTGAGGTTGGGGCTTCAATTTGGCCCTGCCAGTGTGTCACCAGCCCTGCCCTGGGAAGGAAAAAAGAAGCCAGTTGGAAGTTCAGAAAAGGAAAGGCTAAAAAGGAGCCCACAATCAGCACTAATTAGCCACTGGGAGAAAGAAAAGGAGGCCAGAGGACTGAGTCTACTTCTGAGAGAAAGCACCTGGCAGGCAGAGAGCCATGCTGGTCTGCACCCCAACACCACCCAGCGTGGGGCTTGGCCCCACACAGGCCAACTGGCCCTGGCTCCTAGGTCCCCCTGCTGGGGGAGGGCTCCCATAGACCCCATTATGACCCTCTCCTCTGGAAGGGGCAGCTGGTCAGAGGGAAGGCGGGAAGGCAGGCAGACTTGACTGAGCACCTGGTGTATACAGTGCACTGAGCTCACTTTACATACATGATTGTATTTAATTCTCACAGGGGCCCTGAAATGGAGGTACTTTGGCCCCTATTTTAAAATAAAGATGTGGACACTTAGGTTAAGCAGTTGACTCAAGATCACACAGCTTAAAAGGGGCCGAGGGCAGAGTCCAGCTCAGGCTGTGTGCTCTGCAGCTTGTGCTCTTGTTGCTATAAAATGAGTGCTTGGAGGGCAGAGCCCTGGCCTGTGTCATTTCTGTGCCCCCATGCTCAGCCCCGGGGAGGGACAGGCACATGGCAAGTGCTGAGAGAAGCTGTTGAACTCACCAGGCAGGACAGGCTGAACCAGGGAAGGACAAAAAAGGGGGGCAGATGGAGGGATGGTGGGGGTGCTACAGAGGAGCAGATCCTCTGAGACACTATGCAGGGTGGCCCTGGGGGGAGCTCTCATGGGGCTGAGGACAATCTGGAATGAATGCAACCTGTGCCTGGCCATGGGGGAGGCAGGGGAGGAAGGAGTGTGGGAACAGTGCTTTTCTTCTCCCCTCTGCCACTCCTACCCCTCCACCCACCCCAGATGGTTAAGCTGTAGAGAAAACAAAATGAAGAACCTTTAGCCCTTGCTGGAGCCAAGCCACCCCTGCTTAGGCTGGGCAGATCACCAGCAGTCCAGCTGGCCAGGGCCAGACGTGGTCCAGGGTGGGGTGAGGGGCATCGAGGAGGAGAGAACAAGCACACCAGGCCTCAGGGCAGGGCACAGTGCCCCTCTACACAGGCTGGAACTTCTGACGGGCCAAGTGTCCCTAACGAGAGGCAGCAGGATGGGGAGGGGGAAGGGACCCTTCTTTGCCTTGCCCGTGAGCCCCCCAGTAGCAACCGGAGAGTAGCAGAGACACATTTAGAATCAGGCAGACTTCCCATAGCAGCTGGTTCAGTCTTCATAACCTCCACCCTGAAAAGTAGTGATTCTCAGCTCTGGTTTTAAACGTGAGGAAACTGAGGCACGGAGTGCGTAGGAGGATGGCTGGGATTCCAACCCTGGCTGGTTGGCTCCAGGCCTGCTCTTAATCATCATGATCTCCTGAGGAACAGCAAGAAGCTTGCCTGTCTGCACCCACCAGCAATTAGGGGCCCCTCGGTGTTGTGAAAAATGTCAGTGGAGTGTGTCTGATTAGGCTCATCAGTGCCCAGCGTGGGACACATGAGTTTTTAAGATGGATCGCCATTATCCTTGGCTGAAGAATTGCGTGGGGTTTTCTAATTACAAATTAGTCCTGCTGGATATCATTATGCTCCCTCTTGTACTGGCTTTTTGTGTTCTCAGTAATCTCACAAAACTTTGAAAATCATAGTCAGCCAAGCTTATTTTCTCGGTCTTAAAATACACAGCCAAGCTTTTATTAAGACACAATGTTGTTATATTCTTAACAAGTAAATGTTTGACTCAAGATTACAAGGAGACAGCAGTTATTTGAATTGCACCATTCCACGTTGTTGATGAATCAGAAAAGCAGGACAGATATTTACCTTCCTATAGAGAACCTTCCTTCATTCAAAAAGCACATTTCCTGTGGTAGAGGGAGGTTCTCACTTAAGTATTTTAAACTGTTTTCAACCAACAACTGGGCAAGTAGCTTGGGTTAATTTGATCATTTCTAAGTGAGATCTTTTTACTGAGGACTGAAAAAAATTTCAGATTTAACAGCACTAACAAAGACAGTAGAAAAACGATTTATTTATATCATTAAAAAAATGAAGAAGAAGAAAATGTGGTGGGCACCAGGACCCAGCACAGGTTTACGTAAAGGAAGTCAGGCTCACCCCTCCTCTCTCCTCCTTTGGGAGAACCGAGTAATAGATCAGAGGTCTATCAGAGTCCTGAGAATCTTGACTTTGAAAAGGAATTTGGAGCCCTGGCCGGTTTGGCTCAGCGGTTGGAGTGTCGGCCCGTGGACCAGAGTCCCGGGTTTGGTTCCCGCTAAGGGCACGCACCTCGGTTGCAGTTTGTCCCCGGCCCCGGTTGGGGTCATGTGGGTGGCAACCAGTCGATGTGTCTCTCTCACAAGACACATCGATGTTTCTCTCTCTCTCTTTTCCTCCCTCTTTGCCCCCCCCCCCACTCTATCTGAAGATAAATGCAAAAATGTCCTTGGGTGAGGATTAAAAAAAAAGAAAAGGCATTTGGATTATCTCCCAAAGTATTTTTTATGGTGAGATGGGGGTTAGGATCAAATAGTGATACACTAGGCGAGTCTCTGGCTGCCTGGACGGCCAGAGGAGGAGAATTGCTTTGTGGATCAATAGCAGCCTGGAGGGCAGACTAGAGCCCTGCTTGGGGCTCAGTCCTGTGCTGACTTACACAGTCTGATGTATTTCTGAAGTACTTGGCCAAATAAAACACATGTATCGAAATCTGTGGGCAGGAGAGTGACTGTGTCTGATGGCAGGACTGGGTTTCAAAATGACATAGATTGATTTGAGCTATAGGTGACAACCATAAGTTCAAGTTCATGGAGGTTAATGTCAAGTTCTTATCAGGATCAAAGGTTGGGCTGGAGGAGAGGAGAAAGAATCACTGATCATAGACTGTATGCCATACTCTGCATAAGATAGCTCATTTAATTATGAAAACCCTTAGAGGAGAATGTTGTTCTCATTTCATAGGGGAAAAAACTGAGGCCCCAAGAAGCTCAGCATTTGCTCTAGGCCACAGCTAGTAAGAGGTGAAGCTGAGATAAAAACCGAGGCTGGTCAGACCCATAGGCGCACCTTCTCAAAAAAGTTCAGGAGGAATGAGACATAGCTGAACAGTAGTTTATGTAAAAGGAAAACAAACACACGTATTTATGTGGTGTTAGTCCCAAATTCTAATACCCAGGCTTTTCTGAGCCTCTCCTCTGGGACCAGCCTTGCGCAGGCTCAGGGTGCAGAGATGAGAGCACAGCCCCTGACAGCCGAGCGTGGTCTCGGGAGAGAAGCAGACACCACAGTGAACTTGACAGTGCTGGGCACACTGAGTGCTCTGGGAGCCCAAGGAAAATCATGGCCTCACACTCCGGGGGGTCCCAGCAAACTGCACAGAGGAGGCAGTGTCTGGCCTGAGGCCTGAGAGTGGCTGGCTTGTCCGGGAACCCAGAACACACATGGACTGAGCGTCCGGGTGGGGTGTACCAGCCTGAGCACGTCATTTCTGGGCTCCACTATGAGGCCCAGGAAGGGCCCAGGCTGAAGGGATGGGGAGGCTTGCCAACTCTCCACTCCCAGCCCCCAACCCAGAAGTGGAGGAAGCGAGCAGGAGGGGAGCGGGGGTTCTGGAGGACACCTGGGAGCCAGAGTCAGGGACGTGCCTCTGGGAATGCTGCGGAGGTTCTGGGACCGTGGGCTCTGAGCGTGCCGGTTACTTCACCACCGGCTGTGTCCCGCAGCTGTTCCTTCAAGTGAGAAGAGCCAGAGACAGGTGTTCAGGAGCAGTGAACACACAAAGAACAGATGTCCCGGGAGTCATTTGGAAGAGGCAAGGAGAGCAGCTCAAGTCCTTGTGCCCATGGGGGAGACAGTGTGATTGACATGTACAGAGGTCTCTGAGATGGGGTCAAAGCCAGGTAGGTCGGAGACAGAGGTCACAAGATGGAGGAGTGCTGCTGAGATACCACTGGGCAGGCCGTGCTGGGCCGTGCAGGCTGAGTTCAAGATTTTAACCTTTATCCTAAAGCAAGGAGAAGCCACTGAAGGCTTTTAAGCGGAGAGGTGACAATTTTATTTGCACTTTGGAAAGATCACCGTCACTGCATGATTGAAGGAGGCTGAGTGCAAGAAGGCAAACGAGGAGACGCTCGGAGGAGTACACGCGCAAGACGGTGGCGCTTGGGCCGGGTGGTGGTGTGGAGGTGGGGAGAACCACGGTCTGTCACTAGGGGCCTGGTGACAGGCTGGATACGGGGCAAGGTGGGGGATGGCTCCAGGGTGTCTGGCTTATGGATGCTGAGATCATTCACGGAGAGAGGGAAGACCAGGTGCAGGGTGGACAGGGTGGACTTGGCCATGGTCCTGATAAGTTGGAGATGCGAGATGTTCAAGTGGAGACATTGAATGGGCAGTTGGATATTGAAGTCTGGAGTTCAGGAGCTGTGTCAGGGCTGGAGATGCAAAGCTGGGAGTTGTCAGCATTCAAGTGGTAATTGAAGCTGCCTGCTCATTCAGGGTCCCCATGGGTCTATGTCTGCTGTGAAGCAGTTCCTGACCTCCCACCTCGCCTGAAGGCTGGCCCAGGGCTGCCTCTGGGCTCCCACAGCTTCCCTATTGCAGTGTGTGGGCAGTGTCTGCCTCACCCCTTAGATGGTGAGCTCCTTGAGGGCGGGTACCACGTGAATCTCTGCACCCCCAGAGCCCAGCACAGGTCCTGGCACAGTGGAGGCATTGGTGGCAGTCTGCGAATTGATGCATAAAGAAACTGTCAGTGGAGTGGGCTGCCATAGAAGGAATGAGCTTCCTGCCCAGAAGGCTTGTGAGCAGGGGCTGTACAGCTCATGGGGGAGCAGAGGAGATTCCTATGTCCAGCAGGTGTCCCCTTATTCCTGAGTCCAGGGTTTGGGCTGGAACTCTCTGTGATCTCTGGAGAGACTTCTGACCTCAGCCCCTCCCCCACAAGCCTCCCCACTCTGGAGCTGCCACTCAAGTGTAGATGCCTTGCTAGAGTTTAGCAGAAGCTGCTGAGGTAGCTTTGGCCTGAGCTGCTAGGGCTGGCTGCGTGCCCTGCCCAGCCTCCTCGACCTCGGCCTTGGCTGGGGCCCTCCTCCCTCCTCCTTCCCCAGCCACCTCTACTCTGCCCCACTGCATCCCTTACTGCAGCAGCTTGGCCGCTGCAGGAGCCAAAGTGGACCTCTGCCTGGAGATTCTGAGGGCTTGGCAAGAAGAGGGTGTACCTGGAAGGAGGAGGAGAGGGAGCAGATCGGTGAAGATGCTGGGAAAGGAGAGGGAAGGGGAGGGGCTGGGAAGGAGCTAACAAGACACAAAATGTCCCCCCAGGTTGGAGGACCTTCAAGATTCTCTGGCTCCCTCACTTTGTCCAGAAAGAAACTGAGGAGTGGGTTGGGTGTGGTGGTGGGGGGCGGTGGTGACTTGCCAGAGGATGCACAGGGCATCAGAAACCTTCTTGTGCTTGGAGTGGGGAGGGAGCAGAGGGCCCTGGAAGCCAGGGGAGGCCATGATGGGGACTGTCCCACCTGAAGGAGTGGGTGGAGAGGTGTGGGGGTGCTGGAGCAGAAGGTTTAGGAGTCAGGGTGGGCTGAGACTGATTTTTTCTTGTAAGAATACCCCCCCCAATTGTCTCCCCATCACACTAGGAGCTCCTGAAAAATAGAAACAGCCTCTTCCATCTGATTGAGATAGTCCAAGGCAAGGAATAGTCTAGAGTCTTCTTGAGGTTGGAAGACTGGCTCCTCCACCAGACTGGGGCCAGGACAGGACCAAACCTCCATCCTCTGTTTATCCACGGCACTCCGTGTTGGGGCCGTGCAGCGGGAGAGCGGACTGGGACCAGGAGATGCAGAAGGCCCCTCAGAGGGGCCTAAGCTTCACATGACTGAGCAGCCCTGCCCCACTCAGAGGGGAAGGTAAAACTCGAAGCCTGGGAAATAGATAAAAGCAGCAGAGAGGAGGATTCCGGCTTCCGGAGCAGATTTCTCACGGAGTAGCAGGGCCTGGTAACATACACATTGTTACAAGAGGTGGGCACACTGGGCTGTTCCCAGTCTGGCTCAGAGTGTTCTGCTTGAGATAACTGGGGACCGTGGTCCACACCAGCTATGCCAGCTCTGGTGGCAAACACAAGCACTGCAAAGGACTGCCAGGCTGCCCCAGAAAACCCAGAGCTACTTTGGCTCCCGAACTGTGCTAGGACATGACTACAGAAATTTAAAAAGACCGACACAGCAGTGCCACCTCCTTGTTAATACCATTTTTATGCTTGGCTTGAAAATACAACTTATTTTACTATTTTTTTTTTTTAGTGTGCTCACCCTAGAAAAATTGTAAAATACAAGTTGAAAGAAAAATAAACATATCTATAATCCCACAATCCAGAGACTTTAAAGAATTTTTATTTTTCAATTATAGTGGATATCCAATATTATTTTGTGTTAGTTTCAGGTGTACTGCATAGTGGTTAGACAATCATATACTTTACAAAGTGTTCCCTCCAACATTTTCAGTGCCCATCTGGTACCTTACATAGTTATTACAATATTATTGACTGTATTCCCTGTGCTGTACTCTACATCCCCATGACTGTTTTGTAACTACCAATTTGTACTTCTTAGTCCCTTCACCTTTTTCATTCATTTCTCCCCACCCACCCCGCCCTCATCAGTTTGTTCTCTGTGTCCGTGAGTGTTTCCATTTTGTTAGTTTATTTTGTTCTTTAGATTCCACATATAAGTGAAATAACATGGTATTTGTCTTTCTCTGACTGGCTTATTTCACTTAGCATAATACCCTCCATCAATGCTGTTCCAAATGGAAAGATTTCATTCTTTTTTATGGGTATTAACCCCTAACTGAAAGTATCCTTGGCAGATATGTTCTCCCATATGTTGTCTTTTCATTTTGTTAATGGTTCTCTTTGCTGTGCACATACTTTTTAGTTTGATGTAGTCCCATTTTGTTTAGTTTTTCTTTTGTTTCTGATAGCAATAAAGCAGGAAAAAATATTGCCAAGAGAATGTCAGAGATTTTACTGCCTATTTTTTTCTAGGAGTTTTATGGGTTCAATTCTCACATTTAAGTCTTTAACCTCTTTTGAGTTTATTCTTGTATATGGTGTGAGATGGTCTAGTTGCATTCATTGCATGTATCTGTCCAATTTCCCAACGCCATTTACTGAATAGACTGTCTTTACCCCATCGTATGCTCTTGCCTCCTTTGTCAAATACTAATTGACCACATAGGCGTGGGCTTATTTCTGGGCGCCAGAGGCTTTTTTGATAAATTTTCTTCCAGTCTTTTTTCTATGCATATTTTCTTTTAATTCAGTTAATACTGCTATAATCTTTAGAATGGTTTTACTTTATTTTTCTTATGGTTATTAAAGTATTAAAAAATGAAAGCAAAGACAAACATTAAGGAGCAGAAAGAATTACTCATGATCCCATCAGCCATTGTGTGAAGACATTGGGCTATTTACTTTTAGTCATTTTCCTGTGCTCCACACTTTTAGAAAACATGTCAGAAGCTTAAGTACAAGTGCTCTGTGTTTACAGTTTGGGAGACAGCATGATGTATTTATAACAACAACCCTCTCTGTGCTCCCTCCCCCCCCCCCCCCCACACACACACCTGTATTTGAATCCTGGCTCTATCGCTTAATTTGGGAAAGTTACTCCACCATTAAAACTTCAGTTTTGCCCTGGCCAGTTTGGTTCAACAGTTAGAGCATCAGCCTGCAAACCAGAGGGTCTCGGGTTCAATTCCTGGTCAAGGGCATGTATCTGGGTTGCAGGTTCGACCTCCTGCGGGAGTCAACCAGTCGATGTGTCTCTCTCACATCGATGTTTCTCTCTCTCTTTCTCCCTCCTTCCCTTCCACTCTATCTAAAAAATCAATGGAAAAATATCCCCAGGTGAGGATTAACAACAACAACAAAACATAAAACTTTAGCCCTGGCCGGTTTGGCTCAGCAGTTAGAGCGTTGGCCCACAGACCAGAGAGACCCGGGTTCGGTTCCTGCTAAGGGCATGTACCTCGGTTGCAGTTTGTCCCTGGCCTCAGTTGGGGTCGTGTGGGTGGCAACCAGTCGATGTGTCTCTCTCACATCAATGTTTCTCTATCTCTCTTACTCCCTCTCTCTCTCCCACTCTATCTGAAGATAAATGCAAAAATGTCCTCGGGTGAGGATAAAAAAACAACAACAACATAAAACTTCAGTTTTCTCAGCTATGAAACGGGATCAACCATTATCCAGTTATGGAGTTGCTCCTGGCCATGCACGCAGCACTTTGTGAGTCCTCGATGAAAGTGTAGTGGACATTTCTCACATGTTTTGGTGCCTAAGACTAATCCCTTGCTTTGTATTTTGAGTGAGTCTCCCACTAGGTGAGTCCTTATGAAAACTAGGACTCCACCTTCCACCTCAAAGCCAGAGGAGGACAGATACCCTCCCACTGCCACGCCCTGCCAATTTGCCCAGCTGTTCCTGGCTCAGGAGTTGGATGTGACGATTAGTGAGGCTGGGAGGAAGATTTGTTAGAATTCATGTGTGCTTATGTCATGTAGCAGTGCTACACCTGGCTGTGTAGTGTGGCACTGATGTTTAAAGGCTGTCCTGGTGGAGGCTTTGGGACCAGCTGTTCCTATGGTATGACCTTGACTGTGAATCCAGCTGCCCACTCATTTGGTTGTCCAGCTTTCTCATCCATTGTGAGCTGCCCGGTGGAACTGCCAAACAATGTTTTTTCTGTTTTGCTTAGTCTGAGTCAGTTTCTGTTGCTTGCAACCACAAAAGTTAGTTCCTAAATCTTTTCAACAGTAGAATAAATTTCAGGCACTGGCTTCAATTTCCAGCCAAAGTTTTCATGCAGATAAGTCCTGGATGTGTTAGAAGTGTTGTACTTAATGCTGGCCTTTTGGACAAAGAACAGGGCAACCCTGTTCAGTGAGATCTGTGTCTCACTGCTCACTCGAGAGCCTGCCTAGAGAGAGGAGGTACTGAGAGATGCTGAAGGGAAGAATAAAGGAAGGGAGAGAGCAGGCAAGGGAGGGGTTTCCACATGCCCACTTCCTGCAGGCAGCTTGTTGTGTGCTCCGCTTGAATTCCTAAGGCTCCTTGGGCTTCCATCTGCTAAATCCTGTGTCTTGAGCAGCCTGAAACCGCTGCAACTCATTTTCTTCTCCTCTCACCCTTATGTGTCTCTGTGTTTCCCAGAAGATGGCATGACCCAAGATTAAAACCCTGGGTGTCTCCCAACACCCTTCCAATCTACCTCCTAAACATTTCTCAATCCATGCCTTGCCTCCCCAGGACACCGGCTCAGCCTGTCACTATCTCTTATCTATTCGAATTTGCTCATGGGGACCTTGCTCGACATAGGGCTGGTCTTCAGGAGGCCAGTTGGGTGGCAGGAGCAGGCCCCCCAGAGGCCAGCTCACTCTTGACAAGCAATACTGCTTGCCTGGGATTCTCAATGTCTAGGCAAGGGGCTGTGGGCAGGCCCAGTCAATGAGCAGAGCTCCAAAGACTCAGGCCAGACCTGAATCCCACCTGGAGATAAGCTGGGACTATCCATCTTGGCAGAGGGAAATATTTGCATGCCCTTCTGGAACTCCTGGTAGACAGGGCCTGGTTCTGTTATCTCTATTTCTTCCACTCTCATCTGCCCCCAGTTCCAGGGCAGGGCCTGGCCTGTTGTCAGTGCTCAGGAAGTGTGGGTTGATCAGAAATTCTGGAATCATTGCCTCAGGCCTTTCTTGGCATGCCACCAAAAGTGAGACCAGGACCAAGTTACCTCTCCTGCCTCATACACCCCATCCCTACCTTGAGCTCCAGGCTTCATCCACACCAACCCGTTCCCTGAATGTGTGCCAAACTTTTGTACATCTCCATGCCTTTGGACACGCTGTTCCCTCCACCCAAGGCCCTCCCTCAACCAGGTCAGCCTAATGAACTCCCACTAATCCATCCTTCCTTTAAGGCTCAATGAGTGCAAGTACTGCCTCCTCTAGGAAGCCCAGGAGGCTCCCTCACTGTGCACCCTCTGGGCCCTGCCCATGCAGGCCTCTGTTTTACCACTTGGCACAGAGTGTTGTGGGTATGTATACCCCCACTAGATAACACTTCTGAGGGAGCTGGATCTGTTTCTCTCTGTACTTCCAGTGCCTAGCCAGGGCCCGGGACAAAGGGAAAACCAGGATGTTTCCTCTCTACCCACCCCTACCCCTTGGAAGCAGGAGATTCAGCTGGAAGGCTTGCAGGAACGTGAATGCCAGGCTAAGGAGAGAGGCTTAATCAGATTTTAATTATTGAATGATAATGGTGGCTGGACCCCCTCATTTGGGGAAAGAAGTGTGATTTTTTTAATTTGGCCCTCTCCCAGCCCAGAGATCAGGGAGTTAGTTCTCGGCAGAAAGATGAAAGATGGGCCTCTGCCTGGCTGGGCCCACTGCTGCCCCCTCCCCTGGACTCCACTTCTGCGTTCACTCCCAAGTCCTAATGTCTCTCCTTGTCTCCCCAAAGGCCGGGGTTCTGGGATCCACCCCCACTACTCAAGGGCCAAGTCCAAACCTCAATCCCCTGTTATGTAAGTGAATTATCTGCTGTTCCCAACCAGCGCCAGCCAGCTCTCTTCCTCCTTCTAATTGATTTAATCTTCTCATACCAGAGAGCTGGGCGGGATTGGGGAGACAGTGTTGATCAGAAGCCAACACATCAGTGATGTAGGCTCATTAATTACAGGGAATCTAGGTCATAGATTGGCTCTGATTCTCCCCCTCCCAATCATTTGGGTCTCTGAAAGGACATTTTCAGCTCCTCCTCAGTCTTCAAACCCCAGTGTTACATAGAGAGAAAGTTGAGGGTCCCATTAGACCCTGTCTATCTCTTAACTCTCCCTAAACCACCAGCTTTGGGCAGAAATTTTCAGCATTCTGATCTGAGCACAGGGCACAGCTAAACCCAACTTTCTGAGGGATGAAGAGATGAACAAATGATTTAATTTTAAGGTGGGAATAGACCTTAGTGTTGCCTTTATTTACTTCCCATATCAAACAAGTCCCCACTTTGCAGCTTCTCTAATAAAATATGTCCAGATTCTACTTGTACATCCCCAAGATGGGGCGCTCACTCCCTGAACATAGTCCTTCCCTTGTATGATGTCCTTTCTCACAAGGGGATGTGACATCAGCCTTGTAACTTCCTCTGTGACCCAACTTTGCCTCTGGAGCCACAGGACATGCCCCAGGAAAGCCAGCCAGATCCTGAGACATGGTGATTGTTATCCATGACTTTGCTTTTCTCTAGGCCAGACACCCTGGTTCTTTCACCAGTTTCTCACTGGTGACTTTAGAAATTACTCCACTGTATCTCCTATGTGGATACGCCAATGGATGTCATCGTCCTAGATGTGATGAGTGAACACAGACTCCAGGGCAGTGTGACCAGCTCAGGTCAGGGCAGGACCATCACCTTTCCAGATCTTGATATTCAACTTCCAGTGATACAGCCTGAAATTGCTTGAGACTGTTTGGCGCCTTAGCACGTTTTTGACTTAGCTTAAACACGGAGCATCTAACCCCCATAGTCATTTTTCTGACATTAGCAATGAAAAGTCTCCATGCAAATGATCTTTGTGATATTACAAACACCTCCATGTTTCTTTCCCATAATTCTTCTTTCCATCTACCGTGACATTTATCTTTCCATACAACCATGCAATTATCCATCCACTCCTTCACCCACACAACTATCTATATATTAATCCACCAACCCCAATATCCACCTACATACCCTTCTATTCAGCTGTCCATGAATTCACTCATTCATTCATTCACCTGTTCATTTACTTACCTACCTACCAACCCATTTACCCACTTATCCATTTTCTGTCCACCTATCTGATCATGGACTTATCTTTCCATCTATGCACTCACCTACCATACACCCATATACCCATTCACCAATCCATCCATCCATCTCTTCATCTACTCTCTCCTAGTTACCCATACATTTACATTCATCATCCATCCATCCATCCAATACTTACTGAGATTCTATTACATTTCATATCTTGAATATTCTAAATGATTCAAAACTAAATAAAATACAAGCCCCCCTCCTCGGTCTGTCTGTCTCTCGGTCTTTACTCTTCTTTGGGGAGAGGATGGGAGCCAATAAGGCAGATAATTCCGAATACTGTAAAACAGAAACAAAGAAAATGCTTTGGGGACTCAGGGAAGGGAGAAATGGCACCTGGATAAGGTTATGGATACCTTCCCACCAGGGGAAACTTTTGGTTTGGGCCTTACTGGAATAGCAGCATTTGGACATACATAGATGCATTGGAAGTAATTCCAAGTAGAAGAAGCAGCATATCAACGATAAAGAGAGCAAAATTTGTGTAGCATTCTTTATACCCCTGCCTAAGTGCACCATACAGAGCTGGACACACTGTAATAACCAAATATATACTTGCTGATTGATAGTTTCCCTTCTCCAATAGAGGCACCCCCCAACACTTGATCTGGATAAGATTTTACTCTTTATCTTTAAGAAGATTCTACTAGATGGCCTTGGACAAGTCACAGAAACTTTGTAGGCTTCTCTGAGTTTGGGGTTGTATTTCTGTCTCTATCACGTGGTCCCCCCCCCATTTTAATTATTTCTACCATGCTTTCTGTTGAGAGAGCAGCATTTTCACATATCTTAGATTTTATTTTCTTCTGTTGGCACCAATGAACTCAATCCCACCTGTCCTCAACTTCCTCAATCCCATACCCAGGCAACAAAATCTGTGATGTGGATGAAGGGGGAAGTTCTGTGCAAGTGAAATAGGGTTTAAGTAGAAACCAGCAGCCATGAATTCAAACCCAGCTTTGCCATGAGCTTGCTATGTGACCTCAGGCAAGTTTCTTTCCCTCTCTATTTTATTTCATTTTTAAAAAAATGTTTCCTTATTTTTTAGAGAGAGAGAGAGAGAGAGGAAGGGAGAGGGAGATAGAGACATTGATGAGAGAGAACATTGATTGGCCACCTCCTGCATGCCCCCCACTGGGGATCAGGCCCACAACCTGGGCATGTGCCCTGACCGGGAATCGAACTGGTGACCTCTTGGTGCATGAGTCGACGCTCAACCACCGACACACGCCAGCCGGGCTCCCTCTCTATTTTAAAGGTTCCTCTCCCCCTCCATAGAATTTTAGCACTGAATACAGCATTTGAAATTGTCTAGTCCAACATTCTCATCTTATAAATAGAAAAACCAACTTATAAAACCCATGTGACTTGCTCTAGATCATATCTAGATTAGGGGCAAAGCCAGAACGAAAGTTCAAATTTCCTGACTTTTGGTTCAGGGTTTTCTTTACCCTACTACCTCATTTCAGACTCCATTCACAGCCCCTGTTTTTGTCAGGGAAAGTTTCCTCTCCCACCTTCATTCCCCAGGAAGAAATGTGTGAATCTTCCAGTGTTCCTCTGGCTGTGTGTTACTGATTCATGTCTGGGTGGGGGCTGGGCAGGCAGTATTTAAGAGCAAGTATTCCCAGCCTGGCAGAGTTAATTATGTTCATCAGGAAGAGAACGGAACAAGGCGCTCTGGTTATCTACTGGTCTTTAATCAAATTGAGAAACGAGGAAATCCATCACCCAGAGGCTGAGGGAGTTGGAGAGCTTGGCTTCCGCTGGCTCCAGAGTCCTGTAATGGTTTGGGCGCTGTCCAAGGTGCTGACATCTTCACTTACTGCTCCCAGTTGCTGGGAGGAGCTGGGAGGAGCCCACTCCCACAGAGGGATGGCTTGTAGGAGATCGCCCAGGATAGAGCAAGAAAGGATCCAGGATAGGCCCAGGATATTGGAGATCCGAATCTTCCCTTTGCATCCTGAATCTTCCCTTTCCATTCATTTGTCTATCTGCTTTAGTAAAAATATCATTATGGCCAGAGTCCTGAGCTGGGATTGTAGAAATAGAAGAAGAAGGGAGAGCCCTAGACTCTTTGCTTTTGAGGACACAGCCCCTAGTCACTGGCCTTGGGGACTTCACCATTTTTAGGAGAGATGTGGCTTCTGCTTTTATAAAATCTTCAGTGCAATGGCAGAGACATGAAATTGCCTTTGAGAATGTATTAATCTGGTGGAGGAACATCATTCTACCTTTAACTCTAGCTCAAGTATGATATAAGGGAGTCATGGCTCATGTCTGCATGGAGCCTTCAGTCTGATGGGGGAAGACATGGTCTTTCTCTAGAAAACTCTCAGATTGTTTGAAGAAGACATGCTCTTAATTTAGGGGAGAACCTCAATTATAATCAAGGAGACAGATGGACAGATCATTTAAAATGTGCAAAATAACCAACCAACGAGCTCAGATCTTCACACATGTAATTGTGGTTATTGGTGCTAGCTATTTGGTGTAAATCAAGGAAGTCTTCCTGGTAGAGGTAAATTTGAGTAGAGCTTAAAGGAAAGCAAGAGACTTGGGTCCTTAGATCTTAGGCCCCTTGAGAATAATGACCATACCTTCTCATTACTTTATATCCCCTTTGTAGTAAGCACAAGCTTGGGTACTGAGAAAGCTCTTGTTTAATAAACAATCACCAGCAGATAGAGAGTGAATGTATCTATTTGGTGGATTGGGAGACAGGAGAGTGAGAATGAAGTAGGGATCAGGTTGGTTGGAATGGAGAGCCAGAGGCCTGTGTGGGGACATGGCAGTGGAGTGACAAGGGGGACAGAGGGAGTAGCCCTATGTGTGTGCAGGCCACAGAAGCACAGCATTTAGAGCAACTACCTCATGTTTCTGGAGTTGGTGAGAGACACTGTATTGAATCTTGGATAAAGCTAGAGATTATTAAATTACAAAGTCATAGACTGCTCAGCTTCTAGGGCTATACAATCATGGGAAGTTAGAGTATTAAAATCATAGTATCTTAACAGGGCAGAATCACAGTGTTGAAATTATAAAACTGTAGAATCTTAGTGCCAAAGAGCCTAAAATCCAAGAAATCTTAGTGTCAAAGGGGAAAAGAAACACTATTTTATGGTCCTCCTCTATTTCTATCCATTGTGGTGCCCAGAGTGTTCTAGTACATTATCCCATTTAATTCCTATCACAAGTTTTAAGCCATCCAGTCCCATTCCTACTCAATGTAGTGCTTCTGACAAAGATTTATCACAGGCTTCCATAAGCTTCTTTACAGAGGAGTCATTGTCTCTTTGCATACCTCTACCCCCTGCTGAATAGCAGCTGGGAAGTCCTAACTTATATAAGCTATATGCTGTCTCCTTGTAGTGTCCCCACATTGGTCCAATTCACGTCCTTTGAGCCACATGGAGTAAGTCTGATCTCCCATTCACATAGCCTTTCAGATGGCTAAAGACAGTCCTTATTTCTTTCTTCTGTAGGATAAGCTGGTTTGTTCATCATGTAGCAAATCAAAGACTATTTGATCTGGAAAGGCCCTTAAAGGCATGTTGTCCAGAGACTTCCTTTTATTGCCAGGCAGTACGGCATTATGGTCAGAAGCCTGGGCTTTAGAGATAGACAAGCCTGAATTCAGAATCCAGAGATGCAGCACTAACTTGCTATGTAACCTTTGGCAAATTACCTAATATCTCTGGGCCTCAGTCTCCTTATCCACAAAACAAAGAGGATAATAATATTGACATAGCAGAGTTGATGTGAGGAGTGAATGAGATAATGCGAGGGAAGCTCTTAGCGGAGTGTTTGGCACACAGTAAGCAGTCAGTAAATATTAGCTGTAATTATTAGAGGCCCAGAGGGGTAGGGACTTGGTCAAGATCACAGAGCAACTCAGATACAGAGCTGGAGTTAGACCAGAGACTCCTGCCCCAGCCCAGTGCCCTTCCTGTTCCACATTTCCACTCTGCCTTCCTCAGGAAAAGTAAATAACCCCAGAGGGGTTATTTGATCACTGAATCAGTTAGAATGCAAGTAAGAGAAAACCTGGTTTAGAATGGCTTAAACCTTCTATTTCTTTAACAAGGAGGCCAGAGGGAGGTGGATCCAGGGTTAGTCTGGTGATTCAACCATGTTTCTGATGACCCAGACCTTTCTCATTCTAAGCCTTGAGGGAGACTCCCCTTGTAATCACAAAATGACTGATGTGACACCAAGCACCATGTCCTCCCAAGCAGGAGCAAAGGGCATGGGAGCAAAAAGGGTCTCCTCTTCTCACGCCTCTCTCTTATCCAGGAGGGGAACGTTCTAAGCAGACCATCCCCTTCTCTGTCATTGACCAAAATGAGGTCACATGCCCACTCTTAGACTACTCACTGGCAAAGGGGAAGGCATTGCCATGAATGGCTTGGCTCGTACCTGTTGCTGGGCATCTTTTTTTAAAACATGCTTTTACTGATTTTAGAGAGGAAGGAAGGGAAAGGGAGAGACAGAAACACTGATGAGAGAGAGAAACATCAGTTGGGTGCCTCCTGCATGCCCCTTACTGGGGATTGAGTCCACAACCTGGGCATGTACCCTGACTGGGAATCAAACCTGTGACCTCTTGGTGCATGGGACAATGATGCTCAACCAACTGAGCCACACAGGCCAGGGCTGGGCATCTTGCTACTGAAATAAGGAAGAGGAAATGGCTGTGGGAAGGCAACCAATAGTGCCTGCCATACTCACCCTCGTTCTTCTCTCCAGATTGGCCTCCCATATCCTCTCCAATGTCTGCCAGGGAGCCTTCCCTGATCTACACTTCTTTGACCAGCACACCCTCTTCTACCATGTAATCGAGCATTACCCAATTCAAGTCACAGTCTACTTTGACAAGGTCTCTCATGTTGTCATGTCCAAACCTTGTCTTCTCAACCTGTCAGCATTGGGAGATTAATAGCATCTTCTAATGAATAAGTACCTATTGTGTGCCAGGCACTGTTCTAGGCACTTGTGTAGCCAGCTTCCAAATGGCTCCCAATGATCCACCCGTCCTGGTATTCACACCCTTGTGTATTCCCCTCCCACATTTTACCAAGCTTAGTCTGTGTGACCAATAGAATATGGCAAAAGTTATGGTATGTCACTTCTAAGATTAGATTATAAAAGATGTGTGGTTTCCATCTGGGTAGCACACATTCTCTTTCTTGGATCATTGATTCTAGGGTAAGTTAGCCACCATGTCCCGAGCAGCCTTGTGGAGAGGCTTGCATAGGAAGAAACTGAAGCCTTTGACCATGGTTTCAGAATAAGCTTGGAAAGGGATCCTCCGGCTGCAGTTGTCTTCCGATGACGGCAGCCCTGGCTGACCCTTGACTGCAACCTCATGAGAGACCCCGAGCCAGAATCTCCTAGTTAATCCACTTCTGGGTTCTCGATCCTCAGAAACCGGGTGAGATAATAAAAATGTGTTGTTTTAAGCTGCTAAGTTCTGGGGTAATTTGTTACTCAGCAATGGTTAACTACTTACTGTAGTGCTACATTATCACATTAGATCCTCACAACGCTGAAAGGTGGAGATTTTCCCCCCATTTTTCAGACGAGAAAACCAAGGCTGAAATGAGTGTAGTGACTTTTCCACACCTGGAAAGTGGCCGAGCTGGGATTTGTCCCATGTGCATTGGATTCCACATCACAGGGAACCTGGTTCTGTTTTCTCAGCTGGAATGTCTCCAGCTCCAGGGTGAAGGTTCAGGAATTGAGGACAGAAGGAGGTGGTGTCTTTGAGGTGTTTTTCTCTCCCTTTCTAAATTTCCATCACGTTAGTTAGCAGATACAACATCTATTGTGCATATGTGATTCATTGACAAGTAGGTTTATCAGAAAAAGCATCAGAGTTTTAAGAGGGGGACACCTGGGCTCTTGAGTGACCTTGGACAAGTTCCTGCACCCTTTTGGCCTCGGTTTCTTTATCTGCTATATGAGGATAATAACCTCTGTTCCACAGTCCTCACCAGGCAATCATGAGCATCAAGTACGAAGGGACTTTGTAAAATGTCAAGTATTGTGATCCCAGAAAGGATTGCTTTGAGTGGGGAGCACCCCTCCTCCAGGGCTCTCGCCGTCTGCAGGGAGGTAGCCCCGCACAGCCACCACTGCACAAGTGGCCAGTGCGCCCTCTTCTCTCCCACCTGAGTCTAGGTTCAGGAGACAGAGAATACTGAGAGACATTGAGGGCCCCAACCCGCTTCTTCAACCTCATTCCTCACTATGACCTCCCTCTTAAGCAACACAGCAGCCCTACTGAACAAGTGGAAATTTCCCAAGCCTGCCAGGAGCTTTCTGTATGCTGCACCCTTATCTGTGCAGTTTCCTCTCCCTGGACATCGTTCCCAACTTCTCCACCTGGTGTGTTACTACTCATCTTTCAAGACTCAGATTTCCCCACATCTAGGATGCCTCTCTTGACCTGGTTCAAAGCCTCCTACTTCTCTGGATTAGTGCACCAGTCTCCTGCCTGAGCGCTTGGCCTCCAGCTTCTCTTTTCTACTCAAAGCCCCCATGGTGCAGCTAGCGGCCTTTCAAAAACACAAATCTTGGTCTGTCACTTCCTGCTTGAAATAACCAGCCAACAGAATAATCCATCAATCAATGCTTCAAGAGCTCCTCCTTGCTCTCAGGAAAAGCCTTGAGCTGGAACTGAAGGCTTGCTCCCTGCTGGTGTCTCCAGCCTCCAGCTCTCCTCTCTCCTGATCGCCCCGCTCAGGTGGTACACCCCAGCCACATTGCACTTGTTCCATAACTCAGACACACCTCACTCTCTTGTGCCTTCCTATCTGCTGGTCCTGTTGTTTTTCATGCCCATTCCCATCTTTTCCACCTGGTAACTTCCTGCCTAACCTTGAAGGCCAGCTCTGATTTAACCCCTTCTGGGAAGCCTTCCCTGGTGGCCCCAGGAAGAGTCCGTGGCTGCTTCTTCCCTCTCCTATATGACTACTCAAACTTTTGTTACTGTTTTGTTGGTTGGTTGAGTGAATGAATGAATGAATGAATGAATGAATGAATGAATGAATGAAAGGTGAATGAATCCATCCTTGAACCATCTCTTCTTGGCCAGCCTCAGAACTGCTATTTTCCAGGGCAAGCCCATTACAGCAAAAGAGTAAGCAGAAAGAAGGGACTGCTCTGGAAGGGAGGAAGAAAATCAATAAAAATGTAAATCTGGTTGAGAAAAGCTGTCCCAGGTTGGCTGTGGGGAGAGATAAGACTGGGGTGGCTGAGCCCTGGCTGAGAGTGGAAGAGAGATTAGGGGACAAGCAGAGCTGCTGCCAGGGCAGGGCAGAGGGAGCATGTCTGCCCTCGGTGGTACCTCCCCCTCTGTCTTCACCACTTTCCCTTCCCCCAGGCTCTGTGCACTCCTTAAGTTCTTTCAGGGATCCTGGACGAAGAAGAAAACAATAACGTTGGTCATCAGGTGCACTGCCTGTGAGTAAGTATGTTAGCATTATTTGGGCTTCACAACTTTTGGGAAACAGGAGATGGGAATGATCAATCTCACTTTCCAGGTGAAGAAACTGAGATGCAGAGAAGTTAAATCACTTGTTCAGCGTCACACCATGAGTAAGTGGCACAGTCAAGATTTGAATTCAAATCTGACCGACTCTAAAACTCTGTTCTTTTCCCTCCACTTCACTGGAGGTGTTGAGTCAGGCTTCAGATGGTCCTCAGCCTCTGCAGCCAGATGCAAAACTGTGTATGTGTCTGTGTACATTTTTTAAAAAAGGTTTATTTTATTTTATTTATTGGTTTTAGAGAGAGGGGAAGGGAGAGGGAGAGAGATAGAAACATCGATGTGAGAGAACATCGACTGGCCGCCTCCTGCATGCCCCCCACTGGGGATCGGGCCCACAACCTGGGCATGTGCCCTGACCGGGAATCGAACTGGCGACCTCCTGGTGCATGGGCCGACGTTCAACCACTGAGGCACACCGGCCGGGCGTTTGTGTACATTTTTTATGGAGAGTCTACATCTTTTGTCCTCCAAGGTGATTGTCACCCACCCCCCTGTCTATACCATGTTGTTTCCTTGGAGGAGGTGGCCTTTGAGCTGAGTATAGAAGACTGGGATACAGTGGGGTGGGATGAAGAAGGCCAGCTGGGTAGAGAAGAGCACATGTAGGGAGGAGTATGTTGTGGGAAAGAATTCAATAGGCCTAAAGAATGCTGAGGGTGCCGTGGGTTTTTGCTGCTCATTTATTTGTGCTCCAGTCATGGCTCCTGGCTCCCAGCGCCTAAGGGGCATTTGCCTGCCCTGCAACTCCCCAGCATGGGTCTACAGGACACAGGCACTCCAGGCCAGGCACAGGATACACGTTCTGGTCCCAGTCCTGCCTTCTGCTGGATTTTATCACTGTAGAATCTTGCAGGAAGATTTCACACCTTTTCCTCCCAGCTCCCAAGTACAGGGTGGGAAGGAAGTGAGCACAAAGGTACAATTGCTTGTGGCTCCTCAATGACCAGAGGCCAATATTAGGGAAGAGGGCTGCTCCCTGGGACCCCTCCATCCCTGGGAATCCCTTCAGCCCTGACCTGCTCCACTCCCGGCTCTCAGCCCCATGTCTCTCTTGCGATGACTCCTGGAGTCTCCTTGCCCTAACCAGCCTGAAAGATTTTAAGCACAAGGACCTCATCTTCTCCTTCAAATCTCAGCTCCACCCAGAAGTGGATTCAGCATGAAGCCAAGGAGGGGCCTCCACATGTGTTCATGTTGTCATATTCTTGAGAAATTTACAAAGGTCAGATACTTTAACTACAATCAGTCAAGACTGCTAGTTCTCTTCACTCCAACTTCCCTTATGTCCCAACTTCCCTTTATACCAGGTGGTTGGAGGGCCATGGGCATTTCTGGGATCTGGCTAAGGGGGAGTTGAGTTGGGGATCAATTTAAATGGGGTTCATTGAGAGATATTTGTGTGGTTCTCAGTCATCTCTGCATATGGATAAATCATTGCTAGGCACCTCTACATACAGAATGGCTTCTAGGAACCTTCCTCCGCACTGTCCAGCTCACTCAGAATTGTGACACCAGGGTGTCATATCGAGGTTGTGTCATGGCATGAATGGGTTTTATGCCACCTGGCCCTGGAAGCGTATGGGCAATGGAGGAGGAACAGGTTTGAAATGTACAGAAACAGAAGCTAGTCTGTGGGAAATCCTTCCAATTGTCAGGGGGGAAAATGTATTTTAGAGGCATGCCCGGCAGTTAGTAAAAAACACTGTGCTATTTTTCTAAATTGGGTGATATTGTTTTGACTTCTTTTCTCATTCTAGGTAAAGATTAGCTTTCTTACCTCATTTTGTGTTCTTTTTCTTGAAGGGCTTCCCAACTTGTATGAGCTTCAGTTTCCACAGAATCTGGATGGAACCCTGCTGCCACCATTTATTTTCTGTGTGATCTTGGGCAAGTTACTTCTCCTTTCCGAACTGTTTCCTCTTAGGTAAAACGCAAATGCCGATTTGGACCGGTGAGGACTCAGAAAGCCTCCTGCCCTTATTCCATTTCTGAAACCTTTACTGGAGGAAGCAGCCCAGCCGAGTGAAAATGAGACCAGAATATACAGACAGGGGAAGATGTAATATATAAGAAATAATGGTGAGCAATGAATTCAGTAAAACTTAAGTCTTAATTGGAAATAATGCAGTTGTTGCACATTCTAGTGCAGCTTGTAAGAAAGGATTTCTGTAATAGGAGAGACATTACTCAAGAACAAATTTAATAATAAGCTGTATCTATAATTCCAGATTATTTTTGCAAAACCTAGGCCATAGGAGGGAAGGAAAAGGAATATAAACATACAAACAGCCTCATCTTGTTGAGACTTTGAAATTCTCGGCATTGATAAGTACAGGCTCAGATATTTGTTAAACATTTAAAGGTGTCAACAAAAGTAGAATAAAGTGGGAATCAGAACTTCTGTCCGTCCTTCTTCTTTCACGTGGGACCGCCTCCAGCCTGCTGCTGGGAGCTGCTCAGAGGGCCACAGTCAGTCGAGTCCCTTGGCTTCTCCCCGGCCCCCAGCACATGGCTGGACACAGCGCTTGGGGAGCTGCCGCTGAGGGCTCCGTCTCCTGCCTCCGGAGCAGCAGGTCCCAGCCAGGCCAGATAGGTGACGGCAACAGAACGGGCTGGGAGCAGATCAGGAAACCCCCTCCCATCCCAGGGAGATAACCAGGCCTGGCCATAAGGTCGGAGAAGGCCTGACGTGCACAGGCCCGGTTTGTTTGACCCAGGCATTCCACAGACCGACTCATTACACACGCTGGGCATTACTGCTCCCGGCATTACAAAGAGCAGGTCCTTATGCCAACCCAGGCATCACACAGAACCAGTGTACCCCCAAAACTTGGGTGTCAGAGAACCAGACATTATCTATGTAGCCCCAGGTGACACCCAGGAGGAAATGGTGAAATTAGGATTCTGGTTACAAAAGTCACAGTGACTTCGGTGGGGGGCCCTGGTCAAATGTGAAATCTTGGCAATGCATAGGATACCAGGGAGTGTATGCTGGGTGTATTTGGTCTTTGAAGGTAGAAAATGCCCAAAGGAGGGGCCCGGGTCTCCCTCTCTACCAAGCCCTTTACCCAGACTGTGGCTCCCGGAGGGCAAGGTCTGAGACTTCCTGAGTCCAGAGAGAGAGTCTCCCCACTAAGCTAAGACCCCTTGGGGACCTCACACCAAATTTCCCAAGGGCCCTGCCCAGCCTGGATGTCCTGAGTGTGAGGCCATCTCTCCCCAGCGGATCTCTCCTCAGAGCTCAGGGCTCTGCCTCCAGGGGGCGCCAAATGGATACTTCTTGACAGAGGCTGTCCTGGCCCCACCCCCAGGTTGAGTGGGGCTGGGAGGAGACCTGAGTCCATCCTGACTGCACAGATGGTCACAGCTGGAAGGGGTCCGAAAGCTGGTAAGTCCATTTCCACCTGACAGAGTTAGTGGCCAAGGCTCAGAGAGGGTAGTGGCGAGCAGGGCTAGGATCTGGTGTGCAGGGCAGCCTCTCTTACTATTGTCCACTTCTCTACCCTAGGGCCCGTGGGGAAGGTGCAGTCCCTCCACCCCACCCAGGAAAGCCTGGTTTCAGGTCAGCCTGTCTGGCTGGGGGAGAAAGGAGAGAGACCCTCTTGCTTCAGAAGTGGCCAACACAGCAAAGCCCCAAGTAACTCCTTGGTTCAGATGAGCAAAGACCCAGAGAGGGTCAGTTACTTGCCTGAAGTCACACAGCAAGTCAGTGGAGGAGTCAGGACTGACAAACAGGACTCCTCACAACCAATCGCAGGCTGAGGCCTAGAGGAGGTCCTTGCCATGGCTGCCACTCTTGGCCAGGGTGGGGCCCTGGGACAGCTCACACTCTGGAGTCTTCGGGCTTCTTCTCTGGTTCTGACACCAACGGCTGCTGCTGTAGGCCAGGGCATGTCACCACCTTGGTCCGCTCCTCTTTGTCCTGCTGCCTTAGGATAGCCAAAATCAAGGCGAAGCAGGCCAGGGTGCCCGTCTTGAAGAAGAACTGGAGGCCAATAAACCTGGGAAAGAGCAGGGGACCCTTGGGCTCAGTACCTCCCATCCAGGGCTTGGATGTCCTTGGGCTGGGGGCAGAATGGGGTCAGCAATCATCACCCATTGTGCAGCTGGAGACATTGAGGCCCTGGGGGGAGAAGAGGCTTCCAGCCCCAGTGGACTCCACATCGCCATAGCCTTGGAACTGGGCTGTGGTGGCCCTTCTCCAGAAGAGGGGGGTAAACTGCAGGGGGAGTCCGAGGCGGGGAGCAGAAGCCTGGGCACTCGCTGCCCTGCTCCTGACTGCCTTGAGGCCTGGGCCAGCCCTGCCTCTGTCTAAGCCTCTCTAACAGCTCAGGGGGCCTGACAACCACAACTTTGGATTCTCCCCCCACCCGGACAAAAGAAAAAGAGGATTCCTTCTCCCCCATTGGTCTAACTCAGCCATTTTTAACCAGTGTGCCACAAGAAATTTTAAAACATGCAATACCTGACTATTTAGTCAGGGGCACTGACCTCGTTTTCCTTAGCTTGTCAAATAAAAAAATGACAACAACCAACACAATAGCTGTTCAGTGTGAATGAATCAAAATGATACCTATTTTTTTTTTTTTGTCAGATTGGCAAAAATGTATTTTTTTGGTGTGCCGCAGAATTTTAGTAATTAGTTTATGTGTGCCCTGAGATGAAAAAGGTTGAAAAACCCTGGTCTAACTTACCAAGCCTCTTGTTTGACATTTCCTCCCCTAGGAAGTTCCTGGACAGTCCCAGCCCACAGGAACCGTGCCCTCCTCAGAGCTGGAAGTGACCAGCTCCATGCTCCCAACACTGCTGGCAAGTCGCCCCCCACAGCCCAGCCCAGGGCCAGCAGCCTCTCTGCTTTCAGTTCCCGTGGGCTTCCCATTATACGGGCAGGAAGATCGAGCCCTGAAAAGGCAGGTCTCACAATGAGGGAGAAAGAGCTGGGCCTGGATCCCAGCCTCCAGTGTTATAGATAGGGCCTTCTTCCTACCACACCCCGATTTCCTGTCTCTCTCACAACCCAGCTGCCCCCCTGGTTCTCCCGCACTCAGCTTTAACTCAGCTTTAGCTCACCTTTCTCTTCCATAAGGGGGACAGTGTCTAGCTTGCAGGACCGGGGAGCTCAGCACTGGACATAGCACCTGTCACCACCAGGACTTCCCTCCCTGCTGGCTCCTGCCTGAGACCCCTCCTGTACTTTCAGCACCCTTCCCACAGTCCCCTGGCAGCCCCCACCCCAGGTCTCACCGGTTTCGGAGCAGGTCATGGTCGTAATAGCGGCAGACAGCTCGACGCCCACAGCTCTGGGCCCAGTGCATACAGGTGGTGTCGATGGCGCTGCCGTGGATCACAGGGCTGGGCATCCAGGCTGGAGGAGGAGGTGCTCAGGGGACAATGGGCAGGCATTCCTGCACCCCCACCCCCTTACTCCCTGGCATATACAACCCCTTGGGCTCTGAGCCACTGGAGGTCTCTTGGCCCACCCCCCCCCTGGTATGAGATGCTGCCTCTCTGATGGGCCGTCTAGCTGCTTACACACCCACCTCCAGGTGCCTGGGTCGCATCTGTTTCCCCATGGGCCTGTGAACCCTAAGGTCAGGGACTGGGTCTCACTCATCTCTGTGCCCCCCAGCCCCAGCACACAGTATCGGGACCAGTGGTTGTTTACCCAAAACTCTCAGGAGCATGAACTGGATTCCCACAGCCAAGGTCTTGTCTTCTTTCTTCACTCCCCTGACAGCAGGGAAATGGGTGACATGAGGATCAAGAGGGTTCCAGCCCTCAAGGGGCTCTCACCATTCCTTCTCTCCCACCACCAATGCCAGCCTTCCCCCAGTCTCAAGGTCCTTGGGTGGGATGGGGCCAGGGCCTCAGGCTCCACAGAGACTGGTCTCCATGGACCAGGCAGAGCCCTGACCATCAGGGCCCTGTGCTGACCTCCCTACGTTCCTGGTCACAGATACTTCCTCTCTCCCCACCCCCTGGCTCCACCAAATTCTCCCCTTCCTCCTACACTTGACCAAACCCGGAGCTGGGCAGCCAGACATGCCTTCTAACTTCCTCGACTACTGTAATGCCATAGCCCGGAACACCCTGGAAAGCACTGGCTCGTCTCCTGAGTGACACCAGTGGCTGACACTTACAGAGGGCTGACTATGGGCTCAGTCATTCTCTATTGCAACTCCCACCTCACCCCCATGAGGTAGGTGTATCATTAGCCCCATTTTACAGATAAGGAGACTGACGGATTCTTGGGCAGGTTAAGTGACTTGGCTAAGATCCCACGGCTGCTGGGTGTCAGGAGTAGGAATTTATATAGCACATTGCCTGCTTTAACTCCTCAGGCAGGCGGCCTGCGGGGGCATCTGGTTCCTCCACTTTCTTTCTTAAAGCCAGACTATCTTATGGATCTACATGTCTTCTTATATTTGTAAGGGGCTCCATCCCCATTCTAATTTTCTAGAAAACAAATAGGGAATAAAATAATCCTAGCATAATGAAAAATTGGAGTTATCCTTCTATGAGGTCCCCTTATTGCAGCCCCCACCCTGGGAACTGCTGACTTTGGCCTCAGGTGACAATTTGTCGGTCTGAGCAGGCACCCTCAGGACAATGGCCAGACAGATCTTGGACCAAGAAGCTGTGCTCGGCATGGGCTGGTTGCACAGTGGGCACCTAATAAGTGCTTGTTGGCTTGAAGTGGCATTCAGATCATGGGCCACCCTGATAGAGTTTGGTTTTCTGGATGCCAGTCCTGTGGCCTGCCCCTGTCAGAGAGGGTGGGGGCGGGGAGTCAGGGGTCACTCCTCCACTTCCTCCTTGGGTGTGGCCTCCCCTCCCGAGTCAAGTAGGGGCCTGGGCTCTGGGCCCCAGGACCAGTACTATTCCACTTGCTACAGGGCCTGGGCTTAGCTCCTGAATTGCTCTGAGCCTCAGCTTTCTTATCTGTAAGGTGGGAGAAAACTTCATCTCAACAGGTTGCCACGAGGATGAAGACAGGACAATGGGAGCCTGGTCTGTTTGGGGGACCCACCCATCCACCCTCCTTCCCAAACTCCTCCTCAGGACTCCTTGTCCTGTGTGTGGTTGAGGCCTCTTGGAACCCACCGCTCTGGCCCTCCCCTGCATTCACCTCAGGATGAGCATGAAGGAGGGCGTGTGGGTGACACTGCTCATGGCTGCAGCCAGGCTAACTAGCAGCATGAAGGGCAGCACCAGGTGGCTGCAGGCTGAGTCGCAGGAGCCCGCAGGCACGGGGCCGCCCCCCTCCACGCAGCTGCAGTTGGTGTAGAAAACCTGGGGAAGAGGGGAAAGCGCCTTCAGGGACCTCCAGGGGCAAGCAGCGGGGCAAGGGCCGGAGGCCCCAGAGGCTTGTGAGAGACTCGAACCAGCTGGGACCGAGCTGACAGGAGGCTGGGATTCCGGACCCCTTGGCTGAGTCAGGATGGCCTGAGCAACCAGGCAGGTACCTGGACTCAGGCTCTGTCTGCACACAGGGGCTGCGGCTATGGGAGAGGGAGGGGGAAAGGAGAAAAGGGAGAGGGGCCTAGAGGAGCATCACCCCCACCACACCACACATACTTACACACACACACCACGTACACTCACACATACACACCACATACCCTCACACACACACACACACACACACATACATACACACATACCATGTACACTCACACACACACACATACTCATACACACACACCACGTACACTCACACATACACACCACATACACTCACACACACACTCACACACATACATACACACATACCATGTACACTCACACACACACACACATACACATGCCATGTACACACACACACACACACACACACACCATGTACACCCCCCCCCACACATACATACACACATACCATGTACACTCACACACACACATACATACACACATACCATGTACACTCACACACACACATACATACACACATACCATGTACACTCACACACACACACATACATACACACATACCATGTACACTCACACACACATACATATTCATACACACATACCACGTACACTCACACACCAAAACACACACACATACACACACACTCACACATACACATTCACACACACACCACACATATATATACATACACACACCATGTACACACACACACACACCACACATGCACACTCACACATGCACACATGACACACATGCTCACACACATATACATATGCATTTACACATACACACTCACACACACCATTCACATATACATGCTCACACATACCACATGAACACACACACCCCACACATACATATACATTCACACACCATACAGGGTGGGGCAAAAGTAGGTTTACAGTTGTTCATATGGAAAATAATACAATAATTAATAACTAATAATACAAGAATAAACTGTTTTGTGTACTCACAACTGTAAACCTATGTTTGTCTTACCCTGTATACACATACACATACATACACACACACCATAGACACACACACCACACACATTCACATACATACACATTTACACTCACACATATACACACCACACACACACACACCACACACAAACTCATTCTTTTACCTGGTGATGTCAGGATGTTCCAAATTCCTGACCATATGTGCAAGGAATCAAAGCAACAAAGTGTTTTGGGGGGAGGAGCTCCAATTTCTCAGCTCAGCGTTCCCCTCCCCACTTTCCTGAGGCCTCCCAGGGTGCTGGGTCCGGCAGTGGACTCTGGAGGAGAGACTGAGGCTCAGTGAGCACCGGGGAAGGAGGCTTTACCAAAGAGGGTGTTGGATTTGGGTCTTGACGAATGAATAAGAGTTTGCCCAGAGGAATAAGTGGAGGGAGGGTCAAATATAAAACCACAGTGGCAGGAAAGACCCCAGCAAATCTTTCCTTCTGCCTGGAGCAGAGCGCATGCGGCAGAGGGGACGTGCTCGAAGGGGGCACTGGGGTGACATCGTGAGAGGAGCCTTGATTGCTGTTTCCAGAGACACAGTGGACCAGGTGCCCTGCCAGTCGTCCTGCTGACAACAACTTTAAATACTGGATACGGTATTGACTATATTGTCCCGAATGCACCCACAAACTGGCAGTATGTAAAAAATACTGGTGAGCCCAGAACCCAGAAAGATGAGCAGAGTTCTGAAACAGGCTTTGGCCCCAAGGCGTCTGCAGAACCTTGTACAATGGCGTATAGCTTCCTGAGGTTTGGGGGGCTACAGGGCCAGGGCACGAGTCCCAGCCCTCCCTCCTGCCAGCGTGAAAAGTCTAATAGGAGACACCCACAAAATTGGGACCCTTGTAAGGGCTGAAGTAGGAGTAAAAGCTGACCTTTTTCCATGCTGCAAGGAACCACCCTGGCTGGCTAAGAGTGTGTTTGATTGCAGCCCATATTCCTACCCTCTAGTGGCCTGGAAGACCTCCATCCAAAGATTCTCTCAGAAGTGGTCTAGACCGACAGTGCCCTCAGGTGCGTGGCCAAAGCCAAACCAAGCCCGGAAGCCCAGGCTTTTCTTTTGTTCGCCATGTTTCAGAGTTTCCCGATCAGTGTGCCCCAGGGGCCTTCGGGCTTCAGCTGGGAGACAGGTGTGCAGGGACTGGTCCCAGTGTGACCTGGCTGGCCCAGGACAGCTGGAGCCCTCTGGGCCTCTCACCCTCAGCCCTGGCAGCCTCAGACACTGCCCAATGTGACAAGGGTTGGGAAGCCCTGAGGTGGATGCTGGAAGCAGGGGAGAGAAAAGACCAATGGAACAAAAGCTGCTCTGGCAGCCGCAGGGGGAGGGGATGGAGAAGAGGGTGCTGGTTTGAGAGGGAGCAGGACACCTAGGACTCAGGCTTGGGTCACAGTGGGTGCTCTTGCCTGCTTTTTCCATTGCTCTGCAGGGTTCCTGGGCATGGCGAGGCCGGGAATCCACATGTGGGTGGCCTGAGCACACACCATGTGGACCTTCACCTACAGGCTGAGCAACTCACTGGGCTGTAGACACACTAGAGGGACAGGAGAGTGGAGAAATGAGCCAGGGCAAGGCGACTGGAAGAGAAGTACCCTGCCCTGTCCCTTTTCTGAGAGGCTGGGGCGGACACAACAGCGAGAGCCTTTCTCTTGGGGATTTTTCTGACCCTTTCATTCACATTCACCTAATTCTATGGCAGAAAGTCCTTATGAATGACTCCAATCCCTCCATCTGCCTCTGATTCTGCCCTAATCCCTGAGCCCTAGGTCCTGGCAGCCACACACCTTTCCCCACCTTCCCGGTCACTTACTCTTTCATAAACGGTTACTGAGCACAGCTGTGCCGGACACAGACCCACCCATCTCGGCCCAGGAGCTCACAGTCGGCCAGAGAGGCAGGCTCACCAAGGGACAATTCCAGGCCAGAGTGACAGTTCCTGAGTGCTGACCAGGGCTGGGCTGCACCCTCCTCCAAGTACTATACCAAACACAACCTCTGACGGTGCTCCGGAAAGGGGGCTGGGCTGGGAGGTCAGAGCCCTGGGTTCTAGTCCTAGCCCTGGCATTAAGATTTTGGGCAATGGCTGCCAGGGCCTCTATTTCCCATATGTTTAATGGGTGCAGACAGGAGTAGGTATTACTGAGCACCTAAACTTCCCAGGCACTGTGCTAAGTGCCTTTCGTGGATTACGCCATGTGGCTGTTCACTTACTATGCAATGAATTCATCTGGGGAAAGCATTTAGCGCAGTGCCTGGCATATAGTAGGCACTCACTAATATCCCCTCCGTACAGACCAGGAGACAGGCACAGATTAATTTGCCTAAGGTAACAGAGTCAGTTAGAGGCAGAACAGGTATTTGAACCACGTGGCCTGGCGTCAGTGCTCAGGGGCCCATGTTCACAGGAGTTCGCTGCCCCCTCGGGGATCCTGCCCGGACACTAGGGCCTGGAGGCTTCTGGAGTGACGTCAGGGAGGTCAAACCAGGTCAGGACAGTGAGTGACAGGAGACTCCACAGGCTTGGATTGTGATCATTCCGAACGCAAACAGTTCACACAGCCCAGTGCCCCAGGCTGGCTTCGGAAGTACAATCAGCCAGGTGCGTACTCTGCACCAGGCAGTGGGGCGCAGGTCTCTCCCCGGAGGAGCTGCCGGCTTAGATGCTGGTGCCAAGTAGGACACGATGGCAGGTGGGGAACTCTGGTGAGAGGGAGGTGTTGTCATAACAACAAACCCGACCGTACAACCCTACACACACGTGCTTTACAGCCTGGGGGCTGGATATTGTCCCTTCGTCATTTAGTGGGACTGAGGAGACAGGGCAGGAGGACCAGCTGGTCTTGGCGGCCTTTCTGAGGTTCACACCGAATGCACTGCTGCTGGTGATGCTGCCCTGTTTCCCACCCTGAGACGTCCTTGAGGGCAGGGTCCCCGGGCTCTGGGTCCCCAGCCCAGACGATGGCTGACTGAGCAGCCTCCCCATGGTCTCCCCATCTCCCAGCCTGTGTGCTGATCACCTTCTTCCACACCATGGCCTCAGTGTGATCAAACACAGGTCTGACTCTGTCACTCTGCTGCTTAGAAAGTCACCCAAGGCTCCCCATTGTTCTCTGGGTAAAGTGCCACTCATGGTCTGGCATTCAAGGCCCTGCTTGGTCTGGGGCTTGCTTTCCCTCCATGAACCCTAGCTTCTGCTCCAACAAGCTCTTTGCAGTTTCATGAAACATCGTGTGTGTGTGTGTGTGTGTGTGTGTGTGTGTGTGCGCACCATGTGAGTGGGCTTGCTTCCAGACTCGGCTTCTGCTCTCCCCCTGCCTGGAAAGCCTTCCCTGGTTTGCTTGCTCACCCTCGAAGACCCAGCACGCATGCCACGTCCTGTGAAGCCTCGAACCCTCACAGGTGGGCTGCATCTCCTTCCATCCTTGTCTGCATTTGTGGGGACCACTTCTCCTGCCTAGCAGCACCCCTGGAATTCCTGAGTTATTTCCCTTTGCATCTCTCCTGCATGGACAGCTGGGGCCAGATCTGGTTCACCTTGGGGTCTGGACACTGGCACATGGCTGGGCCCAGGCGGGCAATGAGGCTTATGGAGAGAATAATGTCTACATCTGCCAACAGAAGGAGACAGACAGACAGACAGAAGAGCCAGAGGGTGAGAACACTCAGAGCTGGGGAGTGTGGCAGGCACACAGAGACGGGGAAGGGCAGAGCCCGTGCGAGGCGGAGGGAGCAGCCAGACGCCTGACCCACCTGGCTTTTGTCCGGAGCCTCCTCGACCGCCCGTCGTGTGCAGCCTGCGTGGCAGGGCGTGAGGTACTCCACACGGGCGCTGGGGTCGCACACAGGGTTAAAGTCATCCGAAGGACAGGAGCAGGACTTCGCGCAGCCTGCAAGGAGCTCCAGGCCGGGCTGGGCACTGGTGGGAGAGAAGGCCAGAGGGTTGGCCTGGCTCTCCCTCCCTCAGGCCACAAACCAGATGTACCTCAGCCCTAGCCTGGCTCCCCACCTGAGAGAGCATGGCCAGAGATTCACCCCAAACAGGCCTTTCACTGTCGGGGCTGCTCCACCGACACGTGGTGAGCTCCTTGCAGTGAGGTGGGTGAGCGGGAAGGTGGGCTGGGAGCTTCAGGAGACCTCCCAATGGGAGAAGTGGGGAGCAGAGTCTGGACCAGAGGCCCCCAGAGTCCTCCTCCAGCCCCAAGAGCCTGCGTGTGTTTGAACTGCTTCTGTGAACATCTCTGCTCCCTCTTTAGGGAACATAAGATAAACTCCCCCCAGAGTTTAGTCTTAGATGAAAAGTGCCTTTTTCTCAATGCAGCTGGATCACATCTTTTTCTTGGAAAATTCGAGCTATGTGTGTGTAACTCAGGATATCTCACTAGCTGTGGGGTCTCCGACCTGCTCCTGCCTCTCCCTGGGCCTCAGTTTCTCTGTCTGTCACCTCAGCTGGGGACCCCCCGCCCCATCACCATCCTTCAGTCTCATGACCTCTCACTCGCTCTACCCTGTTCACTGGTCTAGGGCATGTGTTTGTCCCACCTGCCTTCCTTCTGAGATTCTGCCCCCCAAGTCCAAGGAGAGCCCCCACTCTAGTCAGCCAGGGCAAGATGGGGCAGGAGGTCAGAAGAGAGGCGGAGTCCCAGGGGCAGGTCACCCTGGGAGAGGGGCAGAGGTGTCCCTGGGACTCCGAGTGTGACCTGGCCTCACAGCTTGGAGGGAGCAGATCTGCTGAGGAGCCAGTGGCCCAGTTGAGAGGAAGAGGCCAGAGGGGCCGCTGGAGGACCTGCGGGCTTGGGGTGGGTATGGACAGAGGTCGGGGGGGAGGGGCAAAGGTGAGACCCTAAGGTGGGTCTCCATCTGAGGGGGAGGAAAATCATGGGCCAGCACAGTCCTGTCCTCCTTCCCCTGGCAGGCAGTGCCGTGTGTCTGTCTCCCACCGGAGGGGGAAATAGGCTGGCGCTGTCTGAGCTGAGGGCCCATCAGGAGGTGGCACCAGGGACCTCTGCCCAGGGGGAGGCACTTCTCAGAGCCCCCCAGGCAGCAGCCGGAAGGCTGAGGAGGTGAGAACTACCGCTCTTCCTCAGCCCCTTGCTCCCGTGGGGACAGTCCTGGCTCCAGGCCCCGCCCCCTCCCCGCCAGGCAGCCCTGGGTGCGACTCCAGCTTCCAGAGCCAGCTGTCCTCCTGTGTGAAGTGGGCATAACAGCAGGGCGCGTCTCAGATGCTGTGAGATGGGGCACGGGAAGGGCGGGGCGTCGGGCGAGGGGCAGACCTCTGCTCTTGGCAGCTATCCGTATCAGTAGTTGAGCTGGAGTATGAGAAATTCTGCTCAATTTGCTCATTTGGTCCTGAAAGGCTTCTTCAATGAATTAGAACCCAAAGTTCAGTGAGTAAATTGTAAGAATATAGATGAGAACACAGGTGAGATGAGATGTCAGAGTCAAGGTGAGAGGGAGAAGAGGAGAAATAGGGCATGTGGCATGGGCTGACTTTTTAAAATCCTCACCTGAGGACATGCTTAGAGGAGAGAGAGAGAGAGAGAGAGAGAGAGAGAGAGAGAGAGAGAGAGACATCGATCAGTTACCTTCCCTACGCTCCCTGACAGGGGAATCAAACCCGCAACCCAGACTGGGAATGAACCAGCAGCGCCTAGGTGCATAGGATGACACTAAACCAACTGAGTCACTCTGGCCGGGCTAGGCTGATTATTTTTTAAAATTGTGGTAACATATTCATTTACTTTTTATTCCAAAAATTAATTCAAGGCCAAAGCCCTCCTGCTGCTGCGCCTAGAACAGGGCTCTGCACAGAAGGCCCCATCCGGGACAGCAGAGAGGCCTCGCTGCTGGGAAAGCAGGGGGAAAGGGGCAAGGAGATGGGGAGAGGTCAGTGAGGTGGAACCTGGGACGGAGAGGCCAGGGCTGAGCATTTCTGGAGCCTGAGCCAAGCCCCCACCCCCACACCTGTCACGCAGAAGGAGCCCCATGTGTAGAAAGCTGGCACCTGGGTGGAGGGAGGAGATGCCCTGGGAGAGACAGGAGCAGAGAAAGTTGGGGAATTCCAGCCGAGTGCTAGGCCAGCCTAAGCCTAAGCCTGGAGCAGTTCCCAGGAAAAATGAAATCACTCTGGAACAGATAGCAGTAACTTCCAACATCCTCTCCAAGCTGCTCCCAAGGGGAGAAGGTGTATGTGGGGGTGGGGGATGGGGAAAGCTGGAGCGGGAAGGGAGATAGGCAACAGAGGATTTCCTCTTGGGGGGTGGAGGCAGGTGCTGCCCCACAGATGTGGGAAAAGAATTCTGGAATTTTAGGGCCACGGAACAATAGAGTTTAGCTCCCAGGCTCTAAGACCCAAGAATTTCCGAGGTCTCCAGGCCAACCCCTTCCCAAAACGTAAGCCCCCTCTGCAGTGTCCCTGATAGGGGCCTCCAAGCCCCCGCTCACCCCCTCTCCCACCCTCACCTCCCAGGGATGGAGAGCCCCCCTCCTGGGCAGGCCTTTCCTCTGCCGGGAGCAAAGCCGTCCTTCGGCCCAGCTGGGTCCTGCTCCTGTGATGCACCCACCTCCACGGGCACACAGGGCTCATCCACTCTGGCGATGTCATGCCCACAAGTGGCTCTGTCCTGGCTCAGCCTCCATCCTCCCCAGGCCAGAGCTGTCCTGCCGTGAAGGTCCTCCCATCCCTGCCCTTCCTAGCGCTGCTGGACAATTTCACTGGTGTGACAAGTGCTACTGTTCACAACTGAGCCCAGTGGGGAGGGGAGGAGAGATTTGAGGTACCCCACTGACCTGGCTTGTCTGGGCCACCCCCTTCTTTGTCCCACCCTCTTCCATGCTTTTGCTCACACGCTCTCGCACACACTCACCCAGGCTGGTGGCTGATGCCTATGATCTGGTGGGTAGGGCAGCCCATGAAGAAGAGAGGCAGGCTGAGAAGTAGGCAGAACAGCGCCCCCAGCAGGCAAAGGGCACTGCAGCGCAGGGGGCCCAGGTGGAGGCGCTTGACCAGGATGCCCCCCACTACGATGCCCAGGATGGCTGAGGGGATGGAGAGGCAGCCAATGAGCATGTTGGCATAGGACGCTGTGACGGAGAACTGGCGCTCCAGGAACTTGGGCAGGAAGGTGGCCATGCCCGCCACCATGGACGACAAGCACACCTGGGACAGGACCACCAGCAGGAAGATGGGGTGGCGCAGGGTTCGCAGCAGCACCCTGGGGAAAACTGTTGGGGTGAATGGGGAGAAGGTCAGAGTGGGCAGCCAATCATGTCCTTCATTGCTGTCCCATCCTGCCCTGTTCAGTTTACACTGTCCCATTCCTTCCGTCCCATCTCATTCCATTTTATTCTGTTACACTCAATTCTATCCTATTACATCTGACCCCTTTCCATTTAATTTTGTTTCACTTTTGAAATTCTGTTTCATTCTATTCCATTGAGTTAGATTGCATTTTAGTCCATTGTGTTTCTTTCCATTCAGTTCTGTTCAAAATTCTATTCCATATATTTCTATTCCAGACCATCCTATCTGATTCTATTTCATTCATTCTATCCCATCTCATTTCATTTCTTCTGTTCTACTTATTCATCTCTTCTTCTCCTGCTCCTCCTCCTTCTTTTCACTCAGGCCTTTCCACCCTGTCCTGCTATAGCCCTTTCAAAGCCAACCCCGGACTTTGTCTCCCCTTCTGTGTCCCCAACACAGGACAACATCCCCTCCCCTGATCTCCCCATCCTTGGTTTATGTTTCTCCACTGCATTTTACCTAACACACTACACATTTTACTCATTTGGCCATTTTTTTTTGTCACCCTACCAGAATGCAAGCTTCATTTAGAGTGGGGGGTTTTTGTCTGTTGTGTTAATTGTTGAATTTCCAGAGCCTGGGGGCACAGTCAGCACTCAACAAATATTTATGGAATGAATGAGGGAATGAATGAATGGACATACAGACTAATATGTGATCAAATGTCAAAATGTTGGGGCAGAATCTAAGACCTCCGGACAAGGTGAACCCGAGCAGGCTGGTGCCCGGAGGTGGGGCCTGAGACTGGAGGATCTGGAGAGGTTGAGAGAAGGAAAGGAATTCCTAACAGGGGCACAGCAGGGGCAAATGCATGGACACCGGATGAGAAACGATGAGCTCCCCAGACTCCTGCAGGCTCCGAAACCGGAGCCCGGGAACAGGTTTCCTCACGGCAAGTCTGCTAAACTGACCTCACGGACACTGGGTACGCCCCGAGCTCTAGGCTTCAGATCCCTCATCAGCCAGGCAGCCAAGGGACAGCCGAGAACTGCCTGACAGTGTGACTCTCTCTCCACTAAGGGAAAGAGGAAGAGGTGTGTTTCTGCCTGCAGGCGGTGAGATGGAGCGAGGGGAAAGGCCTTTCTAAGAAGAGGCATCAGGGGAGCAAACCACTTTCCAGGCTGGGCTGGTCGGGAAAGACGGCCATGGGGCTTCTCTGGGCTGAGTGGGTGGGGGGGGTCCCTTCTGGTCCTGGAACAGAGGACCAGGGCCTCTGTTGTGGGAGATTTCTGCCTGTCCTCAGAGTATGGCCAGAGCCAAGCCAGCTGATTCCCTAGCCCCTGGGCCAGGCCTGAAGCTGTCTTCTTGGGAGCCAAAAAATAAAGACAAACAGTCCAGGCAGGGTAGGTGGGAGCAGGGGTTATGGAACTCTCCCTCCTTCACGTCCCAGGCCTGGCTCCTGTCCCTCGTCCCTTGTCACACACAGAGTGCATTCAGCCAGGATTTGAAGCAGGGGGGTGGGGCACTAGGACTTCACCCAGGTAGCTGCTCCAGTCTCCCTTCCTCCCTCCAGGAGCTGCCCTGGCCAAGATTGGCCTGGGTTTGGCCCAAACAGTACAGGAGTCCTCATGGTACAGGTGGCAGGGACTCACTCAACTTCCCCTGGAAAGGCTGGGCAAAGCCAGGAGTTGTCGGGGATTTCCTGACTCTCAGTATAAGGGCCATTCCCCCATTCCCCCATTCCACCCCTCCCCCACCCCACATTCCTGGGCCTCTGGCTGCCTGACTCCAGCTATTGTTTCCACCCTCTCTCCCGTGCTAATCACTGCAATGCGATTCCTACCAGTCTCTATCTCCAGCATCTGCAACCTGTCCCTAGCACAGCTGGAAAATTCCTGGAGGGCAGGGCTGTGCCTTTCTCTTAGATAAGGGTACCTGAGGGGAAACTCCAGGGTCCATCTCCAGCTCAGAAGCGTGTCTTCTCCATTAGACAAGCCAGAGCCTCTCAACTCAGAAACTGTATCTCCCTTACCAGACAGGGGCCTCCCACAGCTCAGAGGCCAGGTCTCCTCCATTAGACAAGGCAGGTAGATTCTCCCTCCATTCAGTGGAGGACTATGTGCCCACTGCACAGGGACCTCCCGCCAGCCTAGACACTTGTCTCTCCCCTCAACAGGGCCTCTCCCAGCTCAGGGACTGTGTCTCCCCTATCACGTGGGTTGCAGTTTTGATCCCCATACAGGGGCCTTCCCTAGCTCAGGGACTGTCTTCCCCCAGGAGTTTAGGGCTCCTCCAGCTGAAGGACCATGGTTCCTCCTCCCTCTGCTTCCTCCATGGTTCCAGGTGGTCAAGGCCAAGCCTCAGGGTCAGACTGGTCCCTCTGGAGCTCAGCAGAAAGCCTAGCAGCCAGGTTGGGTGACCGGGCACAGGGTCGGTGGCCAGCCCTGCCTCGGTTTCCTCTAGGCTCATGTAGAAGTCGAAACTACCAGAGACAGTCTGGCCCAGGACACCCACTCCAGGATTCAGTTTCAGCAACTGGCTGCAGCTTCTCTGTGGGCAGGAGCCAAAGCAGTGATTAATAAGCTCTCCCGTGGAGCGTGTGCCGGTGCCTGCCAGCAGCTGAGGGTGACCTGAGGCGAAGGAGCCCAAGCCCCTGCCTCTAATCCAAGCTCTGTGGGGTCCACGCCCCCTTTCCCTGGGGGTGCTGGAGAACTGAGGGCTAGATTACTGGTATCCCAACATCATTTCTTAGGAAACGCCTCCCCAAAATTTGGCTTAATGAACTTCCTGTTGCAAAAGTCCTCAATGGGAACATGACGCAAACCCTGCGGTTATCACCCACCCCCTTAAACTACAGGCAGCTCAATTTATTGTCCCAGGACATAGTCAGGATAACAGTACGGCGAGAGTGATCATTGAAATAGTAAGTGCACCTTGTATAAGTAGAAGTTTTTAAAAATAACATACAAAGGACTTTCCATTCATCATCCCATTTGATTTTTCTGAAAGTCCTTGAGAAAGGCAGAGTGAGGATTACAAACCCAATCTTTCAGGTGAGGAAACTTAGGTTAGGGGAGGAAGGGAGCTTCCGTAAGACTGTAGGCTGGTCAGTGTCGGAGCGGCCTCTCATCCAGGCCTCTGACTTGCCATCCGGGGCTGTACAAGAGCCTGGCTCACAGCAGGCCATCAATGGTCATGGGATCAGAATCTTTAGAAAGGACAGCCTGCCCTGGCCGGTTTGGCTCAGCGGTTAGAGCGTCGGCCTGCGGTCCAGAGAGACCCGGGTTTGGTTCCCGCTAAGGGCATGTACTTCGGTTGCAGTTTGTCCCCGGCCCTGGTTGGTCGTGCGGGTGGCAGCCACTCGATGTGTCACCTTCGCATTGATGTTTCTCTCTCTCTTCCTCTCTCTCCCTCCCACTCTATCTGAACAAAAAATGAAAAAGTGTCCTCGGGTGAGGATAAAAAAAAAAAAAAAAAAAAAAAAAAAAAAAAAAAAAAGAAAAAAAAAAGAAAAAAAAAAGAAAAAAAAATGCCCTCAGGTGAAGATAAAAAAAAAAAAAAAAAAAAAATTAAGAAAGGACAGCCTGGTTACAAGATGGACCCTGGTTACTGATCAATTGAGTTCATGGTCTCAGGATCAGATTGACATGGATCTTAGATCACTGAGTCTACCCCTCCCCCCCCCCACCACTGCACAGATGGGGAAACTGAGGCCCAGAGAGAAGCAATCACCCAGGACAAAAGTTCAGGTTTCTGCACTGTAGCCCAGGGCTCCCTCTACCATACCACAGCCTGGGAGTTGAATAAATATTTACTGAGAGCCTCTGTGTGTGGGCTCAGTGGTAGCTGGGGGACGGTCACAGATGAGTCAGCACAGGCCCTGACCTTCAGGAGAGCACTGCGTGGCGGAAGGACTGGACTAGTATGCAGCACAGATCTGAGCTGATCTAGAAGCCCTAAGGGTTCGGAGAGCTGAGAGGAGGGAGAGCCAGGCTAGGTGAGCGAAAGAAAGAAGTGGCACTTGATTCTGACCTACAGGGACAAGGGAGATTTTGCTAGATAGCAATAAAAAATGATGTTCCAGGCAGAGGGATCATATGAGCAAAGACTCACAATGAGTGTATGGTGCTCGTAGGGGCCTGTAGGTATGGAAGATGAATTAAGAAAGGCAGGAAGGGGCTAGATCCTATACAGTCTCAAATGCTCCTCCAGCTCCAGCTCCCCAGATACAGCCTGAGCTCACCCACCTTTGATGAACTGGATCACGGTCAGGTCTGGTGCAATCTGGGCTGGGCCATCCTTCTTTGGAGACTCCTCAGGGGTCTGCTCAGAAGAGGAGTCTTTACCCTGGGAAGACACAACCAAGGAAAGAAAGCTGGATGAGACAGTCTGCTCAGTGATGCTTGTGGGCTGGGGAAGGAGACTCTGGGAGGGGAGAGGAGAGGGTGGGCATCTGTCACCTTCTCAGGAGCAATAGGGGCAGCAGTGTACCATTTGTTCTCGGCCCATAGGTACTTAACAAGTCTTTTTGGGGGTGGGAGGTGGGGGGTTAAGAAAACAGATTTTATTGCCCAGCAATTAAAAGTATTGGAACATGTATTTTCCACATAATTTATTGCCAAGTGATCAATGTTGGATAAAATATTAATTTCTATTATTTGCTTCAACTCATGGCTTCTTGACTAATTCTTCGTTTTTCTTCCAGAATGTCGCATGCCACATCTCTGAGGTCATGAAGAATTTTTAAACATCACAGCTAAGAACTTGAATATTCTTCATCTGCAGTTACCTCTATACTTGTTACATGCACTTGTGCTCCTAGTGGTTTAGTCATTCTCTATGATACGTTGTTGGACAACATTCATCATGACAAGTGGTTTTGAAAGAATGGATGAAATTCCAGTGGTTAAACTTTGTCATCACCGTCACTAACATCATAATAATCAGCAACATTACCATGAAAATTACCACCATTACTACCATTATCATCACTGTTCCCATCATCCTAAATACCACTCCCTTCGCATCAGCAATATCATGAATAGATGACCAATATTGTCCTTACTATTATCATTGTCTCTGTCAAGGTCACCAGCACAATCATCATCATCGTCACTGTCACCTGACACCTCAGAATCACTAATGAAATCAGAACTATAAGAATCACCAATATCTGCGTTGGCTGGTTTGGCTCAGCGGTTAGAGCGTCGGACCACAGACTGATGGGTTGCGGGTTTGATTCCGGTCAAGGGCACGTACCTCGGCTTCAGTTCCTCCCTGGCCCTGGTCGGGGTCATGCAGGAGGCAGCCAGGCGATGTGTCCCTCTCACATTGATGTTTCTCTCTTTCTCTCTCTCCCTCCCACTCTATCTGAACAAAGATGGAAAATGTCCTCGTGTGAGGATTAAAAAAAAAGAATCACCAATATCTGCCCTGGCCAGTGTGGTTTAGTGGTTAGAGTGTAGTTGGGTTGCAGGTTTGATCCCCAGCCTCAGGGCGCATGCGGGAGGCAACCAATCAATGTTTCTCTTCTCTCTTCCTCCCCCTTCCCTTCCACTCTCTCTAAAAATCAGTGGAAAAAAACATCGTTGGGTGAGAATTAACAACAAAAAAAGAATCACCAATATCATTATCACTGTCTCTAATATCATCATTATCTCTGCCACCAGCTTTATCACCATCAGCATCACCAACCTCTACCCGAGGTTAACACCATACCACTATCGTCAGTTATGTCACTCATGGCTATCATCACTTGGAAATTCTCCATAAGCGAGAGCCTCCAGTGAGCGCTGCCTTCCTGGAGGTTGGGGCGGTATGGGCCTATGGGCTTATCTGTTCTCTACTGTCTGCTTTGAGAGGAAGAGAAGTGGGTCGGGGGAGGCAAGAGGCAACAGCTCCTTTCCTCCTCCTGGATGAGTCAGGCCACACGTGGAGAGGATTGCTCAGCTCTAGCACTGCACTATGAGGAAACTCAAGGACACCCTGGAGGGTGACCTTCCATCTGCGTGAGGATGACCTACATGCGAATCTCGAAAGAGAGGTCTTTTATCCTGGGAAAGAAAAGACTTTGGGGCCATAGTCAGTCTTCTGATTGTCAGGAAGGAAGGAGGAAATCATGATAATGATTAATGGCTACTAAGCACCTATTACAAGCGCAGTGCTATTCTAACGACTAATGCTTAGCTCATTGAAACCTCACAGCAACCTTCTGAAGTAGGTACCACTATAATCCTTATTTTTAGGGGATAAAACTGAGACACGGAGAGATGAAGTAATTTGCTTGGTCACACAGCTACTAAGTGGTCTGGCTATGACTTGAACTCAGACAGCTTGACTCCAGAGCCTCTGTGCACCTGGCTGGTTCACCTTGAGGGAAGGGGGAACCAAGGTCACTGAGTGCTGGGTATTCTACCTGCCTAACTCTAATATGACATTTTCACTCAGATATTATTATTGTGCACATTTTTTTAGAGGAGGAAACTGTCCTTCTTGGAGAAGTTGCTACTGGCACAGGGTCATTCGAATATAAGTGATCAAGTGGGTCTGATTTTACTACATTTTTCTATGCAGCCTAAGACCAGAATTAGAAGCAACAAGTTCTATGGAGGAAGACTAAAGCCCAATGTAAAAAGCACTTTGGATGAGGCTGCCCTGGGAGGAAGTGAGTTCCCTATAACTAGAAGCATGCAAGCAGAGGCTGACTTCTCCCTGCTCATGGGGGAGGACAGGTGGGGCTGGAAAACTTATCTGGGGGGGGGGGTCCTCCAGTTCTGCCTCTTATGGGCAAAAAAGAGGTTCTGTAATAAAACTGACAAGTCCAGTAATAGAAAGTAACCTCACAGGGTGATCTGATCATAAATTCCTAACTGGGCAGGTCACGTGGGTTAGTCATGCCCAGGCCTATGACATTTTTAGTAAAAGATTTATCTTGGCCTTAAGCAAGCCCTGTGCATCCTGCGTCTAGATGAACACACCTTTGAAATGCCAGAGCAATCCTCCTTCTCCGGCCACTCAGAGACATCCTGGAGAGAACACATAGCCTCATTCACTATCCTGTGCCTTGCTTTCTCCCACCGTCATTGCTCCTCAATTCCAATGTGTAAAGGAAACTGCAGAACTGTTACTCTACGGAGCATCTGGAAACTTGCTTCCCAGCAACTGTCATCGGTGGGCTCAAATAAACCTCATAAAGCTATTCTCTCCCCATGGAGCCTCTATCCCTACAGACTTCACCCTCTGGTCTGTGTCTAACACTTTCTCTTTCCTTTCTCACCTTTTTTTCTTTTTTAAAGGGAGCCTCTGGAGGCAACACTGGATTTCCCCACATTTCAGAACCTCATGCCTCCCCACCCCCGATGCCAGGGGCACACTGTTCCAACCTTCTTCCACCTGTCTCTCTGGTGTTGGTTGGCCCAGCAGAGAAATTCATTCAAACATCTATTCCTGTGTGTTTCCCCCGTCTTGGGCTTTCCCCTTTCTTCCCGGTTTTATTTCAGCAGGTAGCCAGGGCTCTGGGTTTCCTGGCTTCAGTCTTCAACTGCCAGATTTTCCTTCCCTGTGTTTGTTTCCAAAGCCTGAGTCCACTGAGAAATTATGCTGGGTGTTGTGGGGGGTGCGAGGAGAAAGAAAGGCCTCTGAGAATGGAGGATGAAAGGGTGGGGACGAGCAGTCTATGGGTTCCATGAGCAGCAGAGAGCCACGTAGCCTCTGACATTGCCCCAGGAAGCAGGTCACCTCGAGGGGCAGGATGCGGGCTGACCGAGGAAGGCTGGGCTCCATTATCCTCAGCTACACCAAACTCCTATGCTCCAAGCATGTTGAAGGGGACCACATGGCCAGGATAGATTTATGCTGATGCCTGCAGGGTGGGGGTGGGTCCTTCCTGGTGTCTGGGAATCCTGTAAGACCTCAGGACCTTTGCTTCACCCTGGTGGAGGAGCCCTGAGAAAGGCTGAGGTTGAATTTCTTGCTGATCTGGCAGGAGGGGCACTCAGAGTGAAAATTAAGTTGATTTTCAGAAAAATAAAGAATTGTCTATCTTATACACACTTGGGTTTGCATCAGACCTTGTTCATTGTCTCTCCCCTGCTTATCTCTGATCTGCAAGAGTAGGGACCATGTTTACCTCGTTCTCTGTCGAAACTCTGGTGCCCTGCCTAAGACCTGGGGCAGAATAACCAACATCTAATAGATATCTTTGGAAAGGAGTGCAAGAAATGGTTCCAACAGGCAGTGGGTACAGCCAATTCCAGGCTTTGGGAAGAAAAATGAGACCATCAACAGGAGATACTATCATGCTGCGAGCAAGCGCTGAGACTGCTGCTGGCCTAGAGGCGGCCAGAGGGTCCGCACTGGCCCCAGGGGCCTAGCAGAATGGAGGTTCCAGGCAAGGCAGGCCACTGGCTCTGCACGTTGCTCCTGCTCCATCCTCACTGGGCCTGCGAAGGAAGGAGACTTAAACACCCACGCGCAAGCAAACAAGCTGTGAAGCTAGGTAACTTGCTCAACATCACACAACTAGCAAGTGCCAGAACTAAGATCTAAGCTCACACCTGCCAGAGTAGAAAACTCACGCTTTATCCGCTGATCCCCGTGAGTCAGAGGCCCCGGTGCAGGACTGGCAGAATTAGGGGGCACCTTTGTGGTGTGATGTGAAGGGGCCGGAAATCCCACCATTCTGTCCTTTTTTCCCAGTGAGGTACGGTGGGTCTATTATGCACTGACACCTTAGAGCTGTGCTGTGTGAGCCAGCAGCCGGCAGCCACATGTGGCCACCGACCCCTGGAATTATGGCTAGTTCCCATTGGAATGTGCTGTAAGTATAAAATACACATTGAATGTCACAGACTTAGTATGAAAAAAAAAGAGAGTGGGTACTATTTCATTATTAATGTGGACAAGAAAGGGGCTCTATAATAAATCTGACAAGTCCAGCCCTGGCCGGTTTGGCTCAGCAGTTAGAGTGCCAGCCAGTGGACCAGAGAGTCCCGGGTTCGGTTCCTGCTCAGGGCACGTACCTCGGTTGCGGTTTGTCCCCAGCCCCAGTTGGGGTCGTGTGGGTGGCAACCAGTCGATGTGTCTCTCTCACGTCGATGTTTCTCTCTCTTCCTCCCTCTCTCCCTCCCACTCTATCTGAAGATAAATGCAAAAAAAAAAAAAAAATGTCCTCAGGTGAGGATAAAAAAAAAAAAAAATTAAAAAAACTAAATAAATCTAACAAGTCCGAGTAAACTCATAGGGTGATGTGATCATACACTGCCAACTGGGCAGGTCATGGTGGGTAGTCACTCCCCAGGCATATATCTTTTTAAAAAATTATTAATTATAAAAAATTATTAATTGTCACCTAAGTATATGTTCATTGAGTTTTAGAGAGAGAGGAAGGGAGAGAGAGAGAGAGAGAAACATCGATCAGTTGCCTCCCCGACCGGGGATCAAAACTAGGTATGTGCCCTGACTAGGAACTGAACCTGCCACCTTTTGGTGTACAGGACAATGCCCCAGCCAACTGAGCCACCAGCCAGGGTACAACTTCTTTGGTGAAAGTTTATCTTTACCTTAAGCAAGGCCTGTCCATTGTTTCTGTTCATCTAGGTGACAAAGCTTTGAAAAGCCTTTTATCAGACCCCTGGGAAGCTTAAGCTCCCTTAAGGGAGCACATAATCTTGTTAACTATCCTGTGATTCAGTCCTTGCCTCACTTTATCCCATCTCCATGTGATCTTCCTTACTTCCCTCCTTAATCCCAAACATATAAAAGAAACTGCAAAACTGTCCTTCGCTGGAGCTTTGAGATCTTGCCTCTTGGCGTAGTCATCAGTTTGGCTCAAATAAACACATGAGAATTCTCTACAGGTTTGGAAGTTTCTTATGCTGACGTTATTTTTTTGTATTTATGATATACTATAATGAGTATATTTGAGATGTAGTGGGTTAAATAAAATATATTATTAGAGAGTTATTGATTCTCCAAGCAAATAACATCCACAGAAAAGCAAGAGTAGCCATATTTATATCTGACAAAATAGGTTTCAAGATACCAAAGGTAACAAGAGACAGAGATGGGTATTTTATAATGATAAAGGGGACACTACATGAAGAAGACACAACACTTCTCTCTATATGCACCCAATCAGGGAGCACCAAAATATGGAAAGCAACTACTCAGAGAACTAAAGGGAGAAACTGACAAAAACACAATCATAGTTTGGGACCTTAATTCTCTATTGACAGCTTTAGATAGATCATCCAAGCAGAAAAATCAATAAAGAAATATTGGCCTTAAGTGACACATTAGACCAAGTGGACATAATTGACATTTACAGAGCTTTTCATCCCAGAACATCCGATTACACATTTTTCTCCAGTCAACATGGAACATTCTCAAGGATAGACCATATGTTGGCTCACAAAACTAGCCTCAACAAATTCAAGAAGATTGAAATTGTATCTTAAAAATGGAACTGCCTTATGACCTAGAGATTCCACTTCTGGGAATTTATCCAAAGAAATCCAAAACACTAATTCGAAAGAATATATACACCCTTATGTTCATTGCAGTGATATTTACAATAGCCAAGATTTGGAAGCAGCTCAAGTGTCCATCAGTAGATGAGTGGATAAAAAAGCCGTGATACACAATGGAATACTACTCTGCCATAAAAAGGAAGAACATTTTACCCTTTGTGACAGCATGGATGGACCCGGAGAACATTATGCTAAGTGAAATAAGCCAGTCAGAGAAAGACAAGTACCATATGATTTCACTCATATGTGGAATTTAATGAACAAACTGAACTACCAAGCAAAATAGAGACAGACTCATAGACAGAGAGCTGACAGACAGCTCTGGTTGGGGGTGGGTAGAGGGATTGAGCAAAAAGAAAAAAAAAGAGAGAGAGAGAGAGAGAGAGAACTCATGGACATGGACGACAGCATGGTGATTGTGGGAGGGCTGGGGAGTAGAGGTGGAAGAGGGCATAGAGGGGATAAATGGTGATGGAAAAAATAAAATAAAAACAAATAAATAGCCCTGGCTGGTTTGGCTCAGTGGTTAGAGCATCAGCCTGCGGACCAGAGAGACCCAGGTTCAGTTCCCGCTAAGGGCACGTACTCTCAAAAAAACAACAACAACAAATAAATAAAAGAAATTATACCAAGCATATTGTCTGACCACAATATTTTGAAGTTAGTAATCAGCTACAAAAAGGAAGTAAAGAAACCCACAAATATGTGGAGATTAAACAACATACTACTAAAAAATGACTGGGTCAAAGAAAAAATAAAAAGGTGAGATCTAAAGATATATAGAGACAAAAGAGAATGACTATCTGACATATCAAAACTTCTGAAATGCAGCGAAAGCAGTAATAAGAGAGAAGTTTATATCATTATGGGCCTATCTCAAGAAACAAAAGAAATCCCAAGTAAACAACCTAACATTACATCTTAACAAATTAGAAAAAGAAGAACAAAAGCAACCCAAAGTCAACAGAACAAAGAAAATAATAAAAATTAGAGTAAAATTGAAGGAAAGAGAACAAAAAGACTATACAAAAAATTAGTACAATAAAGAGCTAGTTGTTTGAAAAAATTAATAAAATTGACAGACCCCTGCCTAGACTCACCAGAGAAAAAAGAGAAAAGACTCAGATAAACAAAGTCAGAAATGAAAGAGAAGTTGCCACAGACATCACAGGTATACAAAGGATCATACCAGAATTCCATGAAAGGCTATATGCCACCAGATTCAATAACCGAGAAGAAATGGTAACTTCCTAGAACTATATAACCTTCTTAGACTGAATCATGAAGAACTGGAAACTCTAAGTAGACCAATCAACAGTGAGGAAACTGAAACAACCATCAGAAATCTCCCAAAAAATAAAAGTCCAGGATCAAATGGCTTCACTAGTGAATTCTACCAAACATTCAAAGATTTGAAACCTATCCTTCTCAAACGCTTCCAAAAAAAATTGAACAAGAGGCAATACTTCCTAACGGATTTTAAGAGGCCAACATAACCCTGATACCAAAACCTAGCAAGGATAAAACAAAAAAAGAAAACTACAGACCAATATCTCTGGTGAATACAGATGCAAAAATATTAAACAAAATAGTAGCAAATCGAATACATTAAAAAAATTATACATCATGATCAAGTGTACATTCCAGGGGCACAAGGATGTTTCAACATATGCAAATCAATTAATATAATACACCACATTATCAAAAGAAAGGATAGAAATCATATGATCTTATAAATAGAGCAGAAAAAGCATTTGATAAGATACAACATCCATTTGTGATTAAAACACTCAGTGAAATGGGTATAGAGGGAAAGTACCTCAACATAATAAAGTTCATATGTGACAAACCCTCAGCCAATATCATGCTCAATGGTGAAAAACTGAAAGCTTTTCCTCTAAAATCAGGAACAAGACAAAGCTGCCCAGTCTCACCACTCTTATTCAACAAAGTTCTGGAAGCCCTAGCCAGAGCAATCAGACAAGAGACTGAAATAAAAGGCATCCAAATTGGGAAGGAAGAAGTAAAAGTGTCACTTTTTTCGGATGACATGATTCTATATATAGAAAACCCTAAAGACTCCATCAAAGTACAATTAGAAACAATAAACAAATATAGCAAAGTTGCAGGATACAAAAGCAATGTACAATGCCCGGCTGGTGTGGCTCAGTGGTTGAGCATCAACCCATGCACCAAAAGATCACCGGTTTGATCCCTGGTCAGGGCACATGCCCAGGTTGTGGGCCCCATTCCCAGTGTGTATGGGGGGCATGCAGGAGGCAGCCAATTGATGTTCTCTCTCATTGATGTTTCCATCTCCCTCTACCTCTCCCTTCCTCTCTCTCTAAAACCAATAAAGAAAAATAAATAAATAAACAACAGCAATGTACAAAAACTCACTGCATTCTTATATACTACCAATGAAATTTCAGAAAAAGAAATGAAAAAAACATTCTTTTGCAATTGCAACCAAAAGAATAAAATAGCTAGGAATAAACTTAACAAAGGATATGAAGGACCCATATACTGAAAGCTACAAAGCATTGCTAAAAGGATTGGAAAAGCCCTGGCTGGTGTGAGTCAGTTGTTTGGAGCATCGTCCCATACACTGAAACATTGTAGGTTTGATTCCTGGTGAGGGCACATATCCAGGTTGTGGTTAGATCCCCAGTCGGGGCACATATGAGAGGCATCCATAGGCAACCAATTAATAATTCTCTCTCACATCTATGTTTCTCTCTTTCTCCCTTTCCCTTCCTCTCTTTAAAATCAATAACATATCCTCAGATGAGGACTAAAAAGAAAGAGATTGAAAAAGACACAATGAAATGGAAAGATATTCTGTATTCATGAACTGAAAGAATCAACATAGTTAAAATGGCCATATCACCCAAAGCAATATACAGATTTAATGCAATCTCCATCAAAATCTCAATGTCATTTTTAAAAGAAATAGAACAAAAAAATCATCAGATTTGAATGGAACCATAAAAGACCCAGAATATCCAAAGCAGTCCTGAGAAAAAATGATTGAAGCTGGAGGTATCACATTACCTGCCTTCAAATTATACTACAGAGCTACGATAATCAAAACAGCATGGTATTGGCAGAAAAACAGAAGCACAGACCAATGGAACAGAATTGAGAGCTCAGAAATAAAACTACATGTATATGAGCAAATATATATATATTTTTTTTATCCTCACCCAAGGACATTTTTGCATTTATCTTCAGATAGAGCAGGAGGGAGAGAGGGAGGAAGAGAGAGAGAGAAACATTGATGTGAGAGAGACACATCGAGTGGCTGCCACCCACACGACCCCAACTGGGGCCGGGGACAAACTGCAACCGAGGTACGTGCCCCTAGTGGGAACCGAACCTGGGTCTCTCTGGTCCACGGGCCGATGCTCTAACTGCTGAGCCAAACCGCCCAGGGCTGAGCAAATAATTTTTGACAAAGGAGCCAAAAACACACAATGGAGAAAAGAAGTCCTCTTCAGTAAATGGTGCTGGGAAAATTGGAAAGCCACATGCAAAAGAATGAAACTAGATTACAGTTTGTCCCCATGTACAAAAATTAATACAAAATGAATCACAGACCTAAATATAAGGTCTGAAACAATAAATTACAAAGAAGAAAACATAGGTACTAAACTTATGAATCTTGGCCTTAGAGAACATATTATGAATTTAACACCAAAGGCAAGGAAAGTAAAGGGCAAAAATAAATGAATGGGACTCTATCAAACTAAAAAGCTTCTGAATAGCCCAGCTGGTGTGGCTCAGTGGTTGAGCACTGACCCATGCAACAAGAGGTTCAATTACCAGTGAGGGCACATGCCCAGGTTATAGGCCTGATCCCCAGTGGGGGTCATGCAGGAGGTGGCTGATTGATGTTCTCTCTCATCAATGTCTTTATCTCTCTCCCTCTCCCTTCCTCTCTTTCTAAAATCAATAAAGAAAAATTTTAAATAAATAAATAAATAAAAATAAAAATCTTTTGCACGGCAAAAGAAACTGGCAACAAAACAGAAAGGCAACCAATCAAATGGGAGATGATATTTGCAAACAACAGCTCTGACAAGGGGTTAATATCCAAAATACATAAAAAACTCATGCAATTCAACACCAAACAAACAATCCAATTAAAAAGTGGGCAGAGGACCTGAACAGACACCTCTCCCAGAAGACATACAAACAACCAACAGATACATGAAAAGATGCTTAACTTGCCGGACCAGTGTGGCTCAGTGGATTGAGCATCATCCCATGGACTGAGAAGTCCTGGTTTAATTCCCAGTCAGGGCACATGCTCGGGTTGCAGGCTCGATCCCCAGTAGGGGGCGTGCAGGAAGCAGCTGATCCATGTTTCTCTCTCCCATTGATGTTTCTATCTCTCTCTCCCCTCCTCTCTATCTAAAAAATCAATAAAAACATATTAAACAAAGAAAAGATGCTCAACTTCACTAGCTATTAGGGAAATTCAAATAAAAACTACAAATGAGATACCATCTCACACCTGTTAGAATGACTCTTATCAGTAAGACAAGCAATAACAAGTGTTGGAGAGATTGTGGAGAAACAGGAACCCTCATTCGCTGCTGGTGGGATTGTAAACTGATACAGCCACTATGGAAAACAGTGTGGTGGTTCCTCAGAAAATTAAGAATTGAGTTACCCTATGACCCAGGGATCCCTCTTCTGGGTATCTATCCAAAAAACTTGAATACATGTACTCACAAAGATATATGCTCCCTTATGTTCATTGCAGCATTATCTGTGGTGGCCAAGACAAGGAGACAACCAAAATGTCCTGCGATAGAGGATTGGATAAAGAAGATGTGGTACATATATACTATAAAATACTACTCAGCCATGAGAAAAGATGAGACACTTTCATTTGTGACAACATGGATGGACCTTGAGAATATTATGCTAAGTGAAATACGTCAGTCAGAAAAAGCTAAGAACCACATGATTTCACTCACATGTGGGGTAGAAAACTGAAGCTCATAGACACAGACAACAGTATGGTGGTTACCAGAGGAAAGAGGGTGGGAGAGTAGTAAATGGGAAAGGGGGCCAAATATATGGAGATGGAAAATGATTTGTGGGTGGTGAGCGCACAATGCTACATACAGATCATGTATCATAGAAATGTGCACTTGAAACCTATATGACCCTATTAACCAACGTAACCCCAATAAATTTAATAAAATATGTATTATTAAAAAGAATGTCTTTTGCCCTGTCTGGTTTGGCTCAGCAGTTGGAGCATCAGCTCGTGGACCAGAGAGTCCCGGGTTCGGTTCCCGCTGGTGGCACATGCCTCGGTTGCAATTTGTCCCCGGCCCCGGTTGGGGTCGTGTGGATGGCAGCCACTCGATGTGTCTCTCTCACGTCGATGTTTCTCTCTCTCTCTTCCTCCCTCTCTCCCTCCTGCTCTATCTGAAGATAAATGCAAAAAAGTCCTCAGGTGAGGATAAAAAAAAAAAAATTAAAAAAAAAAAAGAATGTCTTTTACTTTTGGATGTAGCTATTAGAACATTTAGAATTAACATATGTGTTCTACACAATATTTCTTTTGGACATGCTGCCTAAAATGAATAGCATCTCCTTGTCCTGTCTCAGTCCTAGCCAACCTATGAGAGAGCCATGTGGGAGGGCCATCCCAGCTTGGTGGGAGGGTCCTAGGCACCTAAGGGAGACGGGTGCTAGGAGTGGGGTGCTGCCCCAGAATGGAAGTAGGAAGGGCTTGGATAGACTAATAATTTCCCAGCTTTTCTTAGCACGCAAGAGCAGGCTTTCCCGTTCAACAGGCAGAATCTTGTGAATTCCTTGCCTGGAACATTTTGTCCTCAAGTAAACAATAAAAACAACTGCAATGTCATCTGCAGCCACATGTACAACCTTATATGGTCTACACTGCACTTTCACTTCCACTCTGTTAATTAATTCCCATAACAGTCTGGTGCAGGGGTTATTACTGCACCTATTTCACAGAAGAGGAAACTAAGGCCCCAAAAGGGGGAGTGTCACCCAGCGGGTACTTGGCAGAACAGTCTCTTGAACCCAGATTCTCTAGTAGCCCCATCTCACCCCTGTTGTGCGCTGTGAAAAAGAACACGGAGCCTGGAGATGGGAGGGGAGGGACAGACTTTCAGGGGTTCAGGGAAGGCATCCAGGGAGAAATGAGGTTTGAGATTTGGATAGATAGGAAGAGAGGTTATTTGAAGCTGGGGCATAGTGAGACAGGCTAGTAAGCCAGGACATGTGGAATAGGGAAACTGAGGCAGATAGTTAAATGGCCAAATAGTTTACAGCCATCCAGTAAATCACAAAATCCTATCTTCCCTAACCAAGGACACTTAAGAGTAAATGGTTTACATGTCTCCTCCCCAAGCAGAGGGTAAATAGCTTCAATCACTATACTCAGGGAGACAGATAGTAGAAATCCGATTAGTGCCATTTATGCCAACCACACCCAAGGACAGACGAAGTCAGGGGAATAAATCTCATTTTGATACATCAGCATAAAGCTCATGACTATTCTATGGAGATCCTTCCCTAAGACATCCCCTAAATGCCCAACCTCTAAAACCCTCAAAACAAAGGACCCAGCTTGCTGTTTGCATGCACACCTGCTCCTTTCCCTGCCCCTCTGCATCCCCCCAGTTGTGTTACCTTTGCCTTTCTTTCTCCTAAGCTCCAAGAGCCCTTTTTTGCTTTTGTAACTTGTTTCCTGAGCCTACACAGCCCAGCTGGCTCACTTCTACTACCTGTGTAACTTTCTAAATAAACTTTCTCTTATAATTTGAGTTCTTGGCTCTAAATTCTTTCTTTGCTGAACTCAAGAACCAAGGTCCAATTTTGCCGCCAACACTGACAGTAACAATAGTACCAGCAAAAGTGTGCAGGAGGTATGCCCACCAGGCTACTTGTGGTCCCGCCCCGCAGGGCTTCAGTCAGGTTGCCCAAGGCCAGGCAGGGACAGTGATTCACATTGGCCTGCACCAGAGAACTGCCCAAGAGGGCAGGGACCCATATACCAAGGAGCCATATCCAACAATATTGGAGCAAAATCCAGTGAGCTCCACAAATAGCAGATCCAAGGGTTTTTGTTGTTGTTGTTATTATGGTGGTTGTTTTTGTGTATTTTTTAATTCAATTTTCTTCTTCTTTTCTTTTCCCATTTTTTACTTTCTTATTCTATATTTTATTTTATTAAGCATTATTACTTTCTAAAATTATTATTATTAGCGCCTGGCCAGCTCAGTCGGTAGAGCACGAGACTCTTAAAATTATTATTATTATTTATACCTTTTACTTTTTATACTTACCTTATTTCTGGTCTCTACCTTCTTTCTTTTCATATTCTTTTTTCCCCCCTCCTAATTCTTTTTTTTTTTTTTTTTTTTTTGTTCAGATAGAGTGGGAAGGAGAGAGAGGAAGAGAGAGAGAGAGAAACATCAACGCGAAAGAGACACATCGAGTGGCTGCCACCTGCACAACCAACCAGGGCTGGGGACAAACTGCAACCGAGGTACATGCCCTTAGTGGGAACCGAACCCGGGTCTCTCTGGACCGCAGGCCAATGCTCTAACCACTGAGCCAAACTGGCCAGGGCCCCCCCTCCTAATTCTTAATTCTTTTGGTCTTGTGCCTTCTAGAATTGTGTGTGTGTGTGTGTGTGTGTGTGTGTGTGTGTGTGTTTATTTGTCTTTTAATCTCTTTGTTGAGGTTGTCACGTTTATTATTGTTGCTGATATTACTTTTGGGTTCTTTTGGTTTGGTCTGGTTTTGCCTTGTTTTGTTTTGTCAGCACCTATATAACAGCTAGCATGATAGGGACAGGGTTGAGACTTACAGTCAACAACCCTGAGGGCTGAGCCCCCTCACAAATGAACAACAGCAATCAAGACCCAAATTCAACAGGAGAGCCCACATAACCCACACAAGGGGCATTTCTAGAGCACCCAGCTCAGAAGATCAAGGAGACTACTACACTGGGTCCCATAATAAGACCATCCCACCAACACTGGGAGACACAGCAGTCTTATCTGGTACACAGAAAAAACACACCAGAAATAGTAAAAATGGGGAAACAAAGAAACAGGCCCCAAATGAAAGAACAGGAGGGATCTCCAGAAAAAGAGCTAAATGAAATGGAGGCAAGCAATTTATCAGATAGAGTTCAAAGTAATGGTTATAAGGATGCTCAAACAACTTAGTGGGGACTACAATGAACTTATTGGTAATTTTATCAGCATGAAAACAGAAATAGAAATGATAAATAAGAACCAATTAGAAATCAAGAATGACATAGCTCAAATAAAGAATAACCTGGAAGGATTCAACAGTAGCTTAGAAGAAGGTGAGGATTGAATGAAATAATTAGAAGACAAGGTAGAAAAAAATACCCAATCAGAGAAGCAAACAGAAAAATACAATGGAAAACAGGAGGATAGTTTAAGGGAGCTTTGGGACAATATGAAAGGTAACAACATCTGCATCATAGGGGTACCAGAAGGAGAAGACTCAGAGCAAAGAATAGAGAACCTGTTTGAAGAAATAAGGGGCAGAAAAGTTCCCTAACTTGGTGAAGGAAAAAGGTCACTCAAGTTCAGGAAACACAGAGAATCCCAATTGAGATAAACCCCAAAAGACCCACACCTAGACACATCATAATTAAAATGGCAAACATTAAAGACAAAAAAGAATCTTAAAGGCAGCAAGAGAGAGACAGAAAGTTACCTACAAGGGAGCTCCCCTTAGACTGTCAGCTGATTTCTCAATAGAAACACTGTAGGCCAGAAGGGAGTGGCATGAATTATTAAAGGTAATAAAAAGCTGGGGACTGAATCCAAGACTACTCTATCCAGCAAGGTTATCATTCAAAATTGAAAGTGAAATAAAGAACTTCACAGACAGAAAGAGACTAAAGGAGTTTAGTATCATCAAACCAGCACTGCAAGAAATGCTAAAGGGACTGTTGTAAGAAGAAGAAATAAAGAGAGAGAGGAACACAGGCATAAAGAATAAAAATGGCAACAAATAAGTACCTATCAATAATAATCTTAAATGTAAATGGCTTAAATGTTCCAATCTAAAGACATAGGGTGGCTAAATGGATAAGAAAACATGACCCATATATAAGCTGTTTACAAGAGACCCACCTCAGAACAAAAGACTCACACAGGATGAAAGTGAAGGGATGGGGAAAAATTTTCCATGCAAATGGAAATGAAAAAAGGAAAAGAAAAGAAAAAAAAACACAGCTGGGGTAATAATACTCATGTCTGATAAAATAAACTTCAAAATGAAGGCCATATCAAGACACAAAGAAGGCGATACATAATATTAAAGGAATCAGTTCAACAAGAGGATATAACCCCATAAACATATATGCACCCAATATAGGCACACCAAAACTTATTTAAAAATGTCTGCAGGACTTTAAGGGAGAGATGGACAGCAATACAATCATAGTAGAGGACTTGAACACCTCACTGATATCACTGGATAGATCTTCTAGACAAAAAATTAACAAGAAAACAGAGATCTTAAACGACAACCAGATCAGATGGATTTAATTGATATTTACAGAACATTTCACCCAAAGCTGCAGAATATACATTCTTCTCAAGTGCACATCGGACATTCTCAAAGAAAGACCACATGTTAGGACATGAACTAAGTCTCTACAAGTTTAAGAAGATTGAAATTATATCAAGAATCTTCTTGGATCACAGTGGCATGAAACTAGAAATCAATCACAATAAAAACACTCAAACACATGGAGGCTAAATAACATGTTATTAAACAATGAATGGGTTACCAATGAGATCAAGGAAGTAATCAAAAACATCCTGGAAACTAATGAAAATGAACACACAACAATACAATATCTATGAGACATAGCAAAAGTCGTCCTGAGAGAGAAGTTCATAACATTACTGACCTACCTCAAGAACAAAGAAAAATTTCTAATAAACTATCTAACCCTACAACTTAAATAATTAGAAAGAGAATAAAAAGAAAAACACAAAGTAGAAGGAAGGAAATAATAAAAATCAGAGTGGAAATAAATGACATAGAGACTTAAAAAACAATTCAAAAGATCACTGAAACCAAGAGCTGGTTCTTTGAAAGATAAACCAGATTGATGAAACTTTAGCCAGACTCACCAATAAACAAAGAGAGAGGGCTCAAATACATAAAATCAGAAATGAAAGATGTGAAGTAACAACTGACACCACAGAAATACAAAAGATTGTAAGAAAATGCTATGAACAATTATATACCAACAAATTGGACAACCTAAATGAAATGGACAAATCCCTAGAATTGTATAATCTTCCAAAACTCAAGCAGGAAGAGTCAGAAACTTTGGACAGACCAATAACAACTAAGGAGCTTGACGTAGTAATCAATAAACTCCCAGCAAACAAAAGCCCTAGTCCAGACGGCTTCACAGGGGAGTTTTACCAAACATTCAAAGAAGAATTAACACCTATTCTCCTCAAACTATTCAAAAAAATTCAAGAGGAAGGAAGATTTCCAACATCTTTTTATGAGGCTAGCATAATCCTAATTCCCAAACCAGATAAAGACACTACAAAGAAGGAAAATTACAGGCCAATATCCCTGATGAACATAAACGCCAAAATCCTCAACAAGATATTAGCAAATCGGATCCAGCAACACATTAAAAAAATTATTCACCATGACCAAGTGGGATTTATCCCAGGGATGCAAGACTGGTACAATATTCGCAAATCAATAAATGTGATACACCACATAAACAAAATGAAAGATAAAAATCATATGATCATATCAATAGATGCTGAAAAAGCATTTGACAAAATCCAGCACCCACTTCTGATCAAAACTCTCAAGCAAAGTGGGAATAGAGGGATCATACCTCAACATAATAAAGGCCATATATGACAAACCTACAGCCAACATCATACTCAATGGGCATTGAGTATTTCGCTTAAGAACAGGAACAAGACAGGGATGTTTGCTTTCACCACTCTTATTCAACCTAGTACTGGAAGTCTTAGCCACAGAGATCAGACAAGAATAAAAAGTAAAAGGCATCCGAATTGGAAAGGAGGAAGTGAAACTGTTATTATTCACAGATGACATGACATTGTAAAAAAAACCCTAAGAGACTCCACCAAAAAACTACTAGATTTAATAAATGAATTTGGCAAAGTAGAAGGATACAAAATCAACATCCAGAAATCAATGGCATTTTTAAAAATATATGTTTTATTAATTTTTTTAGAGAGAGAGGAAGGGAGAGAGAGATGGAAACATCGATGTGAAAGAGAAACATCAATGGGCTGCCTCCTGCACACCCCCCACCAGGGATCGAGCCTGCAACTTGGGCATGTGCCCTGACCGGGAATTGAACCAGGACCTCTCAGTCCATGGGATGACGCTCAATCCACTGAGCCACACTGGCTGGGCTCAATGGCATTTTTATACACCAATAATGAAAACTCAGAAAGGGAAACTAGAAAAGCAATCGCATTTATCACTGTAACAAAAAAATTAAAATATCTAGAAATAAACTTTACCAAGGAGGTAAAAGAACTGTACTCAGAAAACTATAGGACAGAGAAAAAAGAAATAGAGGAAAACATTAAAAAGTGGAAGCACATACTATGTTCATGGGTTGGAAGAATCAACATCATTAAAATATCCATACTATCCAAAGCAATCTACAGATTCAATGCAATTCCTATTAAAATACCAATGACATATTTTACAAATTTAGAACAAATACTCCAAAAGTTTATATGGAACCAAAAAAGACCCCAGATGGCCACAGCAATCTTGAAAAAGAAGAACAAAGCTGGAGGGATCACAATACCAGATATCAGGTTATACTACAAAGCCATGGTAATCAAAATAGCCTGGTACTGGCACAAGAACAGGCATATAGATCAATGGAACAGAACAGAGAACCCAGAAATTGACCCAAGACATTATCCTCAATTAATATTTGACAAAGGAGGCAAGAGCAGAGTAAAGATAGTCTCTTCAATAAGTGGTGTTGGGAAAATTGGACAGGTACATGCAAAACATGAAACTAGACCACCAACTTACACCATACACAAAAATAAACTCAAAATAGATAAAAGACAAAAATGTAACTCATGAAACCATAAAAATTCTAGAAGTAAAGGTAGGCAGCAAAATTTTAGACATTACATGTAACAGAATTTTCACTGATATATCGCCTAGAGCAAGAGAAACTAAGGAAAAAATTAATACATGGGACTACAAACTAAAAAGCTTCTGTACAGCAAAAGAAACTAGCATCAAAATGAAAAGGGAACCCACTGTATGGGAGAACATATTTTACAATGATACATTGGTTAAGGTGTTAATTTCCAAAATATATAAAGTATTCATATAACTCAACAAAAGGAACACAAACAATCCAATTAAAAATGGGCAGAGGACCTGAATAGATACTTCTCCAAGCAGGACATACATATGGCCAAGAGACATATGAAAAAATGCTCAACGTCACTAATCATCAGAGAAATGCATATTAAAACAACAATGAGGTATCACCTCACACCTGCCAGAATGGCTGCCATCAACAAATCATCAAACAAGTGCTGGCGAGAGTGTGGAGAAAAGGGGACTCTAGTACACTGCTGGTGGGAATGCAGGCTGGTGCAGCCACTATGGAAAACAATATGGTGTTTCCTCAAAAAATTAAAAATGGAACTGCCATTTGACCCAGTGACCCCACTTCTAGGAATATATCCTAAGAATCCTGGAACACCAATCAGAAAGAATATATGCACCCCTATGTTCACAGCAGTGCTAGTTACTATAGTTAAGCTCTGGAAACAGCCCGAGTGTCCATCAGTAGATGAGTGGCTAAAAAAGCTGTGGTACATTTACACAATGCACATCTTACACTATGCAGCTGTAAGAAAGAAAGATCTTTTACTCTTTGAGATGACATGGAGGGACCTGGAGAGTATTATGCTAAGCAAAATAAGCCAGTCAGCGAAAGGCAAATATCACATAATCTCACTTATTTGTAGGATATAATGAACAAAATAAGCTGACGAACAAAATAGATACAGAGATATAGATGTAAGGAACAGACTGACAAATCTCAGAGGGAAGGGGGGTGGGGGGACAGGGAGAAATAAACCAAAGATCTTATATGCATATATGCATAACCAGTGGACACAGACAATAGTGCAGTGAAGGTGGGTGGGAGGCAGTGGGAGTGGGGAGGAGGGTGTCAGTGTGGAAAAAAGGAGGGATATCTGTAATACTTTCACAATAAAGATTAATTTTTTTTTTAAGTGTGCAGGAGGTAGTCGACCAACCTAACTAACACCAAGAGTCTCTGGGGCGGGAGCTGAGCTATTTGGAGGGCTAGGCTAAGGGATTGGGCTTTATCCCGTGGGTACCAGAAGCACTGCCTGTCCCTAGCTCCTGTCTCTGTGCTCTCCACAAACTTGCACCCCCTCTGCCCAGATCTGTTTCAAGGACTCCTGACTAATAGCAGGCTTCAGAAACAGGAAACATGCCTCTGCTCAGAGCAGGGCTTGGGGTACAACACATCTGGCTGTGGTTTGCCCAGGTCAGCAGGCTGGGCTGAGGGAGCTGGTTAGAATTTCCCGTCTTGGGGCTATGTGCTGACTGCTGCAGGCCTGCAGGACACGGGACGCTGTGTGATCTGGTGCATGGAAGGCCCCACTGTTTGCCAGGCCACCAGGGATCCAGGAGCTGTCCTCAGAGGAAGCTGGATTCTTAGAAGGCTCCAACCCGGAGCTGTGTCCCCAGCCCCAAGGAGCCAGGGCTGACCCTGGTGAATGATGTGGAACTCTCTGCCAGCCCTCAGCTTCCATCACACACGGCCACGGAAAGCAGCCACAGGGACGGGGTTATCCACTAAACTTCCTAGCCCCTACAGGAGGGAAGTCGTGTTTTGCAGCAGAGTGCCTGGAGATCTGAACTTCTGCAAGGAACACGACACGCTTCTGGCTTTCTTATAATGAGATTCGTGCAACTGGCCATGCCCGTCTCCCTTTGGCTGCCCGAAAGCTCAGAACCAAATAAGAGGTTCAATTATATCAACTGAGTTTATCTTAATTGCCCATGCTTCATTCGATGTTTCTCTCTTTCACTCTGATAACCTTTTTCTGTTATTTCTATTTCCCTGCCTCTTGGCCTTGATTGAGTGGTTCGGCGCAGCTCCTGCAATGCTCTTCCTGGGTCTGAATGAATCCCAGCTCCAACATTCACTAACCATGTGCTCAGGTTATTCAATCCCTCTGTAACTCAGTCCCTTGGGTGTAAAATGAGGATAGCAACTAAACCTACTTCATAGGTGGGTTAAGAAGATTAAATGAGATAATGCATCAAGGGCTTAGAGCAGCGCATGGTACAGAGTAAGCAATACGTGTTAGCCTAATTTCCCACTCATTTTCTAGTACTGTACGTGTGTTTGGTGTAAGCTGTCTTAAACATTTTATGGAATATAGTGAAAATAGAATATAGAAAAGCATATAAAAAGAAAATTAGAAAAAAAGGTAATTTTTCCACGATTTTTCCTCTTAAGAGTTGGCCTAATCAGAGAAAGATGCTAAGAACAAGTGCTTCTGCCCAGCGGTGTGGCTCAGTGGACTGAGCGCCTTCCCATGGACTGAGAAGTCCCAGTTCGATTCCCGGTCAGGGCACATGCCCAGGTTTTGGGCTCGGTCCCCAGTAGGGGTTGTGCAGGAGGCAACCGATCGATGCTTCTCACTCACATCGATGTTTCTATCTCTCTTTCTAAAAAGTCAATAAAAACATGTTCAAAAAATAAATGAATAAACAAAGAACAAGTGCTCCTGGTTACTGAACCTGTGTGCCAGGCATTAAACCACCTACCTCACCACTTTGCCTCAATTCATTCCTACAAAAAATCCAAGATGTAGATTTGATGATTATACCTATTTCACAGATTTCAGGATCACTAAGTGGCAAAGCCAGGATTCACACCAAGGCCAGTGTGGTGCAGACACCATGCGTCTAATTTTTGCCGCTGTTGGTGCCTCTTGGGCCACATCAGCTACCAATCACCTCTCTTCTTTAGCCTCAGTCTATTGGACTAGGTAAGTGTTTTTGAAACTGGTTTTTAGCAACAGAACCCTTTTCCTAATTGAAATTGCACTCAAAAGACTGGAATAAAAACACATAAAAGCAGAACTTGTCTGATTGAAGTGTGTGTGTGTGTGTGTGTGTGTGTGTGTGTGTACACGTGTACGCGTGCACACACGTGTCTAGAGGGATAGAGGCTGGGGGCCATCTCTACTCAGTGTTCCTATGGTGACATACTTGGGGTTCTGTGGGGAGCAGATCACCTCAAAGTCCCCTCCAGCCCTCCCCACACCCCCGAGGAAGCTCTAATATGCACTAGGTTGGGGAGGGAGAGCCTCTCCTTAGCCCTACGGGGCCAAGACCTGGCCTTGTACATACTGGTGCAGGGGGAGGTGGTGCTGGCCAAGCTCTGGGAACAGCCTTGACCCTCTCTGGGCCTCAGTCCCTCTATCTGTAAGATGGAAGGGAGTTGAACTGAATGATCACACAAGACCTTTTACCTTAGAGAGTTGAGATGGGGTAAGGGTGGAATCACAAGGCCTGGAGGGTCAGGCATGGAGGACACAGAGGGCTCTCTGGCCAGGGGGTCTGGATGGAGTGATACGGGGCACAAGGAGAACCCGAGTCACCTTGGACCTCACATGGCCTGCAGAGGGAGCACAAAGTCCCAGGAAAACAGGGTCCTCTTGGCTGGGCAGACCTCAACAGACTGGTCATAAGTCTTGGGTTTTAAGGGCCATTGCCACTGCCCATTCCTGTTCTCAACCTTGCCCATTCTCCCAAAGCAGCACACAGAGGTTAATCACTGGGAGACAATGAATTTCACAGACTCTTTGGTTAAAATTCTAGTCGTTTAGAAATGTGAATTTTGGGAATCACACACCATTTGCGTCATAGAATCTTAGAATGATAGAACACAAGTACCTGAGAATCTTTAACTACTAGAAACACAGAACTTTTAACCATATAAGTATAGAATCCCTGATTCTGGGAGAGTCCCCAAAATAATAGACACGGAGACTCCAAGGAAATATGAACCAAGGGAAGGTGACAGAAGCCAGTGGTACTTAGAGGCTGGGCGGGGGCAGGGGATCTCAATAGCAGAGGCCATTCCCAGCCCCTGGCCAGCCCCACGGGCAGGCACTCGGAAAGACCTGAGGGTGTGGAGGGCACAGGAGGGTGTTGCTGGCTGCATGGGGCCCTACCACCACAAGGCCAGATGGGACCAGACGACCTGCTGGGGAGCCCCTAAGACACCTTCTTTCCTCCATGGGTTCTGCAGAGCCATCTGCCAGGAGTCTGGGGCTTGACAAGACCTTAGAGACTGGCTGGTTGCAGACAGGGAAACTGAGGCCTAGAGAAAGGTAAGACCTGTCCTGGTTCACTCCTAGAAAGATGTCTAGTGGCCACCAGAGCTCTGAGGTAACAGATTCATGAACTAAGCCAAAGGCAGGAAAGCAGAGTTCCTGTGCCCTCCCATGCTCTGTATGCCCCACCCCCCACCCCTCATCTCATAGTCTTCTCTGTGGAAACTAATGTTCCCCTTCCCCGTCAGTGACCTGAGTGGGCTGGGCCAGCCTGAATAACTGTAAGCAGACACAGTCAAGGCAGCCTCAGGAGGTGAGGGAACAGTTCCTCCCACATCAATATTTATTGCCTGAGATCTGCTGGAAGCAGATCATCATGTTCTCAGCCTTTGGTTCTTTTTAAAGAACCTCTCCCACCTTCCCCAATGTGCTGACAGAATGAATCCAGACAGCCAGACAAGTTCATAGCCCGGGAACCAGGGTTTCAGGTCATCACAGAAACACAGCTCTTAAAATCTAAATCTCTGCACCACAGCAGCTTCAACTCAAGGAATCATGCGTTCTCAGAATCCGAGGGGCACAGAATATGTTCCAGGCATCCCGTTTCAACATCTCACACGACAGAACAGAATACGGAAGTGACTTGCTCAAGGTCACATGACTGACATGTGATTGAGCCCAGTGTAGACAACACTCTTCCACCGATTCCACTCCAAGGCCCAGTGCCTGTTCTTTCTGTTCAAATTTATGACTCAACTTGGAGATTATCCATAACCAGCAACCCAGGCTCTCCTATGATCACCCTCACGTCTAAGAACGCGTCCCCAAATTCTAGGAATTCTAGCTCATTTAAATTTTGACCTGAGCTAGGTAGGACCGGGAAGGACCATCCATGGTTCCAAGCATTCTTCTTCCCCTGAAACTGGTCCCTCTCCAGTGTGTGCCTGCCCTGACTCAGATCCAGCATCAGCCCAGCCCTTCACTGTCGCTGGGATGTTCCATAGCACAGCAGCTCCCAGATCGGTGCAGCCCCCTCCTGGGTGGCTCCTGGGCTCATTCCCATGCCCCACCTCACTGCCGATGCACTGGTTCCTCCCTGGACCAATGCCAAAGCTGCCACCTCGGTCTCCCTGCCTCCAGCCGCGCTCCACACACTCCACTGTCTGTTGCAGTCCGGTTTCCGCCCAGCACCTAGTGATGGAGTCACAGGACCCCCTGCTTACCCTCCCTGGAGGGCCACCCACTGCTGGTGAAGCTGACTTCACCAGCTTTTCCTGTCCTGGCCCCTGCAGGCTCTTCAGGTCATTTTCAGTCCTTGCTCCTAGGCTCAAACTTTCTTGCTCTAAGAAGGAGGCCGTATCATATATTACAGCAAACATATTTAAATGCACCAACCTGCCACATTAAATGGAATTATTCTTGCTGCAAAATATTCAACATGATTTATAAATGTTCCTTTGAAATTGGAACTGCGCATCAACAACTAACTTAATTTATGCTTGTGATTTCTCAACAATGACTTCCCCGTGAAATAATTACATAAATATTGTATGTTGTATATAATATATTGTATATTATACATATGCAGGTCTCTGTCCCTGGTTCTTGACAGAGAGCTCCTAAAACTTGTAAATAGGCATGTTAGGAGAATTTTTTGTTCTAATAGTTAGTCTTTGACTCCAGTTCTGGACACAGAGCTCCTAAGATCTTAGGAATTTCCTGAGTGGTAGGAGCACCTTTTGTTTTCTTTTGTTTGTTTGTTTGTTTGTTTGTTTGTTTGTTTGTTTGTTTGAATAGGAGGTTTTAGTGGACGCCTGGATGAGGGCTGGTCACCGGAAAGGCCAAGTTATGATTAAGAACTTGGAACTTTCAGCCCCGTCCTTCCATTCTTCGGAGAGGAGAGAGGGACTGGGAATGAAGTTAGGAACTGATCGTGACCACGTGATGAAGCCTCCAAACAAGGTGGGACTCGGGAGCTTCCAGGTCGGGGAACACAGCCACATGCTGGTGGGTGATGCACCCCAACTCCACGGGGACAGAAGCTCCTGACTCGGGACCTCCCATACCTCGCCTATGTATCTCTTCATCTGCATCCTTTATCATATCCTTTATTGTAAAATAAACTGGTAAATGTGTTTCCCTGAGTCCTATGAGCCATTCCAGCAAATCATCAAATCCCAGGTGGGTGCTGTGGGAACCTCCGATTTGTAGCCAAGTTGGACAGAAGTTGTGGGTAACCTGGAGCCTACTCTTTGTGATTGGCCTCCAAAGTAGGGGCAGTCTTGTGGCCTGAGCCCCTAACCCATGGGATCTGGTGCTATCTCCAGGTAGATAGATAGTGTCAGAATGGAGTTAAGTTACAGGCCACCCAGCGGATGTCACGGAGAATCTGGTCACAGAAGTGTCGTGTGTGTGGGTGAAGGAGAAACACAGGAGTGCTATCCCTTTACACTCCCGTGCTTGGGGAAAGAAAACATCTAATGCACAAATTTTCAGAATATAATAAAATTTGTATGACTATTAAGGAAAAATGAATGAAATTGACATTAATGATATAATTGAGCTTATAAAACATTTCTATTTTGTCATTTTCTTTTGTATTTTGGAGCCAATGTATCGTTTTTCAGGCCTTATGTTTTTGTATGTCCCTGGGAAATTTGAAAGCTCCTAGCCCAGAATCATCTCTCCTGCCCAGTGAGTCACATGGTTCTGCCTTCTTACCAGCTGTGACATTGGGCATATCTCTGCACCTGCTGGGCCTCAGTGTCCTCTGAGGAAAGACCACCCACCCCACAAGCCGAGCAGAGGGATCAGTGAGATACCCCTGGAGCACCTCGCCTGTCGACCTGTTGCTATTTATCACTGAGTCTTTGTCCTGACTAGGCTGGGCCTGTTTCAAGGGCAGAGACCATGTTCTGAGCTCCAGTGTCCAGCCTGACGCCTGGTGCAGGGAGGCACTCAATACATGTTTGTCTCCTCACTGTCCCTAAATGTGTCATTTCTATTGCCAAGTCCTTCGCCCAGGCTGTTTTCACACCAGGAATGCTCCCCCCTCTCTTTCCATGCTTCCACACATCCTACAAAGTCTAGTTCAAATCCCTTCTCTTTAGAGAAGTATTCCTGGACCTCCCACACACCCTTCTCCCAGCTCTCAATGTTGCTACAGCGTGTTCAGAATTTACAGGAAAGGCTTGAAGTGACAAGCAGAGAGGCAGTAGTGTAGTGGTTAGAACTACGGCCATGGGCTCATACAGGCTCAGGTTCTCACCCCAGCGCTGCCCTTGCTGGCCTTGTGATCCTGGGCAGGTCACTTCCATCTCTGGCCCTTGAGATGTGAGAGAGGCAGGGGATGCTCACTGCGCAGCGCTGTTGGGGGAGGCAATGGAGCCCCAGGAACGGCTTTGTAAACTGTAAAGTGCAGTGCCCAGGAGAGATGACGTTCAATGTTACAAAGGAGGACACGTTGGTGGGGGCTGGAGCCTGGACGAGGGTGGGATATAGAGGGAGCTTACTTTGCTGACAACTGCCAGGACCCTTCGCCGGAAGTGAAGCTCATCTTTCTCCTTGACCATCTCCCTGGGGAAGAAGAAGTAGGGGGTGGCAGCCAGGGCCACGGCGACTGCAGCGATGAGGAAGCCCAGCCACCAGGCACCCACCCATCGGGGGTCCTTCGAAGTCAGGCTGATACCACCTGGAAGAGAAGACCGTGGTGATGGTAGGTTCAAGATGGGCCCTCACCTCTTGGCCACCACCCTGGGACTGACCTTCTGAGGCATAAGGTAGCCTGGGTGGGAGTCAGAGACCTGGGCTATGATCCTGGCTCTGTCATTTATGTCCTGCATGACCTTGAGCAAGTCCCTGACCATTTGTGGGCCTCAGCTTTTTCTGCTACTTAGGCAACGTGTGTAGCAGTCAAGGTCACGGGTTTTGGAAATGGACTGCTGGGTCTGAATTCCATTACTAACGTGACTTTGGGCTAGTTACTTAACCTCTTTGTGTCTCTGTTTCTTCCTCTGTAAAATACAGATATTAGTAGTACCTGCCTCAGAGGGTTGTTGTGAGAATCATAGAAATGAACTCATGAAAAAAGCACTTAGAATAGTGCTGGCGCATAGTGTGGTCTCTACAGGTGTTTGCTCCTCTCCATTTTACCATTACTATTGTGATTACTATGACTAAATGGATGGTTAGGACTACTTTTGTGGTTCTCAGACCTGCAGGATGATTAAAATCACCAGAGGTGCTTATCAAAAATATCTGGTCTGCCCGGCTGGTGACCTCTCATCCCATGGACTGAGAGGTCGCGGTTCGATTCTGGTCAGGGCACATGCCCGGGTCGCGGGCTTGATCCCCAGTAGGGGGCGTGCAGGAGGCAGCTGATTGATGTTTCTCTCCCACATCAATGTTTATACCTCTCTCTCTTAAAAATCAATAAAAACATATTAAAAAATATATATATGTATCTGGTCTTACCCAAGACCAATTTAGAACTACCATGGGGTGGGGTGAGAAGGTGATCAAGGAATCTGCACCTGTAACACGTTCCCCAGGTGACTGTGATCTTCCACCAGGTGTAATTAGGACTACATTATCTCAGATGTAGCTGCTGTCTGAAGTGCCCACATGCCCCATCAAACCTCTTGACCCCAAGGCTGAGTTGGGTACCTCCTCCTCCCATCACCACAGTGTCTGCAAACACTGTATAATAATATGGATGCATGATGACACCAGCCCCACGAGTCAGACTGGTTCCCAGGTAGCTGATCCTGAGCCTCCTGGGCAGAAGCCAGAGTACACAGCTGGTACTCAGCAAACATATCTGTGAAGCTGGGGATGGAGTTGGCTCTAGCACTAATTCCCTCCTCCACTTATTATTCCCTCTGCCAGGCTGGTTAGAGCTCACCCATGCATCGCCTCAACTCCCCCACTTCTCACATACTAGTCTGTGCCTGCAGCAGACATGATCCGCCCACCCCATGACGTCCCCAGAGAGAAAGGACTAGGAATGTCACCACATCTGTGGAATGATGCCAAAAGAGCCAGAAAACACCCCTGAGCTGGGGTGTGTCTTGGAGACCTATGGAAGCCTTGACTCCCAGGAGTTGTGCTCCAAGGGAGAGGAGTCACAACCCGAGGTCACACTTGGCTCCTCGGCCCAGCTTTCCAGAGGAAAGGGAGGTAGGAGTGGGGCAGGACCGTGCCTAGTGACTCTTGTTCGGAGTTGCCCAGACCTGTCCTGACTGGAGACAATGTTGAGCAAAGCCGGAGAACGAGAAGCAGAATCTGCATGTCCACCTCATCGTACGCTATTACCTGAGGCTTCTAGGGCTTTCTGGAAAAATCTCCAAGCGAGGGATAGAACTTCTGAGCGGCAGAAGGCAGAAGGCATAGTTGGGGGCTCAGAACTGCTTGGTGTGACAAGGAGGCAGCTGAGATGCCACAGTGAATTGTCCTAAAAGGAATGCTCTCCCACTCCCCGGGGGCGGGGGGGCGGGGGGGGCAGAGCACTGGGACCCCCAAGACTCCGCCCTTGTGACTGCCTTCATACCAGGCTTCCCACTCCTTGGCCCCCTCTGACCGCTTCCTGGATCAGAGACCAGTGTCCCCAGACGGTGCCCTTGACCCAGCTTCCCAAACTAGAAGGGTCCTTAGAGGTCACCCAGTAAATTCCCATCAGAGAGAGACACAAGGGAACCGAGTCCTGCTCCAAACATTTTCTCTGGCATGCCAGTGTCCTCTCTGCTTCACTTGAGTCTCTTCCGCCTGAAGATGGGGGCTCCCCACAGGCTAAGAGGGTGTGTGCCCTGTCTGCTCACAGTGTATCTGAGCACGGGGCTGGGGGCTGGGGACTCAGGGATGGAGCAAGGTGAAGACATAATAATAACAGTGACAGCAGCCATAGCCCCTCAGCTGATGTTTGCAGCTGATCTCCGTCATCTCGCTGGGTTCCTTGGGAGGCAGAATGGACAGAAATAAGAAAAAAAGAGAGGTTAAGAAGCATGTCCAAGGTCAGTGAGATTGCTGGGATTTGAACCTGGACCCTCTGGCTCAGTGTCTCCTGTGAGACCAATGGTCAGTTAGCTAGTATCTGTGTGCCCCTGGGGACAACTGTGTGCCCTTGAGAATTACCTTCTGGCATTCGGTCAATGTCCACATAAAGGCGCAGCATGAGGCCACCCAGCCCATAGGCCATGCCTGGCCCCATCATCGTCACTGCAAACAGGATCCCTGTAACACAAAACCTAGGTTAGGCCCTTCTGCCCCTGGCTTCCCTCAGTCACTCAGCACCTCTCTCCCTGGGTTGGGCCCAGGAAACTTTCCAGGGCTTCTCCAGATCTTTACTGGCCACGTGGGACAGAGGCCAGCCTCACCCCACCCTCCTCACTTGAGGCCTCTGGTCCTCCTACCTGACCTGGCCCTCCCTCAGAGCCCAGGGGTGGGACCATTCCTCACCGAGGTAAAGGGGCGAGTTGTTGTTGTGGGCAAAATCATCAATGTAGGAGATGCCGAAGGGCTGGATGGGCACGCTGCCCACACCGAGCAGGGTCTGTGCCGTGAACATTATCCCCACCACGGCCAGATGCCTGGCCTCCGTGTAGCTTGAGCAGCCGCTGCCATTGGAGGGGGCTGGGGCCGAGGTTGTGGGCAGGCACAGGGAAGCCTCCAGGTCCTGTGGCACATCCGCTAAGAGGTGATAAAAACATTATGACAACAGCTAAGGCTTTCATACAGCCCTTCCTGGATGCAAAGTACTGTCTAAGTGCTTGCGCATTTCAATCATTCGACCTCCCTCCCGCAACAACAAACCTCCAGGTTGGGTGCTCTCATTACTCTTATTTCACAGGCAAGGAGACGGATGCTCAGGCAGGACTAGGAGGCTGGGGTCAGGACCGGAACCTGGGCAGCCTGCCTGTGAGTCCATGCTCTTCAACCACCCTAGGCTACCTTTCTGAGCAGAGGTATGTGCTCTTGGGTGGGGTGGGGCGTTTGAACTGGGTCAAGAGAACAAACAAGATTTTCCAGAAAAAGCAGGTGGGAGGGCTATTCCAGGGAGTGGTCACAGTGCACTGCAAACTGGGGGCTTAAGAAGCTCAGCACTGCTGGCCCCAGAGTGTGAGGGGCGAGGCCAGGGCTGAGGGCAGGCGGGGCAGGGGAGGAAGGGGGGGCTGGGATGTGGAGGGCTCTAGTACCCTTGGCCTTCATCCTGGGGAGGGCTCGGTGTCAGCTCAGGACACCTGCGAGTGCAGCAAAGGGGCATTTCTTTATTTAGTCCCAGGCATTTGTTCCCTGTAGCTCACCAATATTTGGTGAGCAAACTTCAGGAGATCATCATGCTATTATTATCTCAAATGTATGTCTAGAAGTGGCCCTTGCTCTGTGGCCTGCCCAGCCCTTTCCAGGAGCTGGGGCTCTTGAGAAAAAGCTGGGTGAACCAAGGTTAAAAACCCGACCTTCAATCAAGGCTGCCTGGGCTGAAGACTGTGACACTTTTCAGCCCTCGGGGCCTCTGTTTCCTCATATGTCAAGAGAGCCTCCTAGAATGGAAGTTCTACGGAAATACGGAATTCAGAAACAGATTAACTCAGTGGTTCAGCGCAGGGGTGTAGGGCCCGGCCACCTGGGCGTGTCATAGCTCTGATAGCTGTGTGCCTTGGGGGCGTCCCTCCCTCTCTGAGCCTAGGTTTCCTCACTTGTAAAATACAACACGTGCCCAGAAGTTGTAAAATGAAGAGTGGGGAGTGGTGGGTGGTGGGTGGGTAAACAGGTGAGAGGGTGGATAAGCGGGTGGGTGGGAGAAGAAGGAATGAAGCAAGTGCTCAGGCTGCTTGGACTGTTCTCTACGGGACAGGTGTCCATCTGTCCAAGTAGACCCTTGACAAAAATCCCACTGGGCCAAGCAGGGGCTTCACGATTCCTGTCTAAATTCTTCTATTTTTTAATTTGTTCATTCATTCATTCACTCATTCATTCTTCCTTTCATCAGTGTCTTGGCTTCTTGTGAAGATTAAATGCATTAACATACGCAAAGTGCTTAGACCAGTGGCGAGTGCACAGTAAGTGGTGTGTGATACTGTCATTATTCCACAGACATGTCCTGAGGACCGTCTATTACCAGCCCCAAGGTAGACTGTGTGTAAATTCACCTCCACCTCAAGAAAAGCAGTGACATACAAACAGGCCCTCCAAGATTGGCCCAGAGAGCCTCACCCCAGGACTACACCCTACCCCACTCCCCAACACCAGCGGAGCTGGGACCGAGGGAGGCAGTTGGGGGGGACTGGCAGGTGTCCTGGGAAGTGAGGCCAGGATGAAGCCTGGAGATGGGCACCAGGGCACCTCCTGCCCAGCCCCTGCTGCTCTTACCGGGGCTGGTGTGGTCATAGCGGTATGGCTCCGAGATGAAGTGTGGGAGAGTCATGAGCAGGCCCGCCAGGGCCACAAGAATAGCCCCACAGCCGATTAGTCGGGGTCGGTGTACTCTGCTGCCAAAATAGCTCACAAACACGATCAGGGCTGTGTTCCCCACCTGCAGAAGGATGAGGGGACCCATTAAAGTGGAGCAGAACCCAGAGCCGGAGGCCTACACCATCCTTGCCTCTATTGCCAACCTCAGTGTTCCCATCTGTACAATGGACTAGCAGGCTAAATGATCAGATTCTGGGTCTTCCTAGGAAAGGTCCCACTGCCCCATCAGGGGAGAAAAATAAGGGCAGAGTGGACAAGGTTAGAAGTTCCATTTCATTCTGGAACATGGGTTGGATCCCATACTACAACAATTGTCAACCGGTGTGCCATAGATATTTTAGTTTTGTTTTGTTTTGTTTTGTTTTTGCCATAGATATTTTAAAACATGCAATATTTGACTGTTTAGTCAGAGGCACTGACCTCTTTTCCCTTAGATTATCAAATAAAAAAATTACAACACCCTGGCCGGTTTGGCTCAGTGGTTAGAGTGTCAGCCCACAGACCAAAGGGTCGCGGGTTCGATTCTGGTGAAGGGCACGTACCTCGGTTGCAGTTCAATCCCCAGCCCTGGTTGGGGTCGTGCAGGAGGCAACCAATTGATGCATCTCTCTCACATCGATGTTTCTTTCTCTCTCTCTCTTTCCCTCCCTCCCACTCTATCTGAAAATCAATGGAAAGGTGTCCTCTTCTGGTGAGGATTTAAAAAAAAAAAAAAAATGACAACAGCCAACACAACAATAGCTGTCTGGTGTGAATGAATCAAAATTACACCTATTTTTATTTTTGTCAGATCGGCAAAAAATATAATCTATATTTGGTGTGCCGCACAATTTCAGTACTTAGTTTATGGGTGCCATGAGATGAAAAAGGTTGAAAATTGCTGCCATATTAAAATATGAAGGGAGCAGTCAAGGAAAGGGGTTTTGAGTTTCTGAGATACCATGAATGAGAGAAACAAAGAAAGTCTAAAGCCAAATGACTAAGGCTTGGGATTTTGAGCCTTGGAATCAAAATCCTAGGATGTGGGCCCTGGAGGGGACTGGAGGGCTTGCAGGTAAAAAGCCGGCTCCTCCGTGAGCAGGTGGGCGTGCGTCCCACTCCACAGCTCACTGGCTGCTGACTGCGTGAGGTTCTCACACGCTGAGCCCCTTGCTGGTGGAGTGGGCAGTATCAGCAGAGGGTTAATAGGAGCACTGACCCTGGGAAGGACAGCCACTCTCCATTTTCTAGAAAGGACACTGAGGCCCAGAGACAGAGTGACTTGTCCAAGGTCCCAGAGCTAGATAATGACATTCCCTTCCCACCCCTGAGATCTGGAGGAGTCTAAGGGACATCTGGGAATCTGTGTAGCTGGCAAAATTTGGTTTGGGAGGAATGTGACACATCAGCCAGTGGGGAGAGAATTTCACAGAAATCTGCTGGGGTCCTGGGAAGAAAGATAGTTACCTCTGGACAGTGGCCTTCTCCAAACATCTGGTGGGGGAGGGAGTGGCACCGCTGGACTCTGATCTCCAAATCCACCCAAGCAATTTATCTACTTCCCCCTGACTGTTGGCCCCAGAAACAGAGGCCACGGATCCTTGCACAACTCTGAGAACAATACTTCCTGCTATGGTATCACGAACTGCCCAACTACCCCAGGGTTCCAAAGTTCTGCCTTTGATCTAATTTAAACATCTCTCACTACTATTGAAGTGACTTCCTCTGATTCCTTCCTGGGACAGGCAAGAGCCAGTTGCCTGAAAAGGGAGAGGGTGTGGAGATGGAGACACTAGCTAGCTCTAAAATACCCCACATCCCCCACTGAAGTGCCCCCAAGGGCAGAATTGCCAATACTATGACTTTATAGGGAGGGGAGGTCTTCTCATTAGGCCTCCTAAAGCATGGCTTGTCCCCTTACTGGCCAGGACAATGCAGAAGGAGCCCGCTAAGGAGGTTTTGGGAGGCAGCTGTGAAGGAGTAGCCTGCAGGCACTGGGTGGGGGAAGGACTTATGTTGGAATAGCCAGAGAGGAGGATGGGGGTTGGTGGGGGTGTGAGTCTACCTCAAGTCCACCCCTAGGGCTGTGGCAGGGCCCGTACCTCATTGAAGGCAGCCAGCAGCCCCGAGGTCTGGCTGGAGAGGCCAAAGCGTTTCTCCACCGTTGAGATGGAGCTCTTGAGGTAGCCGGAGATCATGAGCTGTGCCAGCTGCAGCAAACTGTGGCACAGGACGAAGAACTGCCGGAGGGAGGGGCCGCAGCGATGGCAGTGGGCAGAGGGACAGGGAGACAGTGGGGAGGTAGTCAGAGGGTGGCGAGACAGAGGTGGAGTTGGGGAAAGAGGGAGAGTAAGGCCGTGAGAGGAGCACGAATAGAGATGGGAGACGTACACACAGGAGGAGGGTAAGGGACAGAAGAACAGGGGAGAGAGAGAGAGAGAGATGGAGAGAGAGAGAGATGGAGAGAGAGATGGAGAGAGAGAGAGATGGAGAGAGAGAGAGAGAGAATTATTGGAGTTTCCCACACAAATGAGAAAAGCTATCAGGGTACCCTCAGATGCCTGGGGGTTACTTGAGACCCACATGACTGAGAGTAGGGTCTTCATAGGCTTAGAATGGTGAGAGCCCCATCTGACCCTCAGAGCTCCCTGAGCTGGACTGGACCACCTTCCTGTTCCACCTCCCTCCTCTTTCTCCAGGAAGCTATTCCAGATCCTTCTCCACCCCACCATCCATCTTCCCTCAGAGTTCCCCTGGAAGACAAGTCCCCAAGCTGCTCAGCCCACCCTATCCAGCCCCACCTCATCCCCTCCTGCTTTCAAAAAAAAAAAAAGGCAGAATTCTTAAGAGAAGAAAAACTAGCCTCAAAGAATTAAAAAATAGAGTTTTTATGCCAGAGCTTAATAACATTCACTCTGTTCTTCTGAGTCTCGTTTCCTCATGTACAAAAGGACAACGTCCCCACCCCCCAGGGTTACTGTGAGACTAAATAAGATCTTGGGGGGACAGCACTTGGCCTGGCACCCTGGAGATGCCAGTGGATGCTTGGATGTTGAGGGCTGCCTGTGCTGGAGCCAGCACTTGCCCTGTATTCACAGAGGTGCAGGATCCCTAGGGCCCTTCTCTTTCCCTCTAGGAAAATGAGAGGGAGGGAGACTGGTCCCCTGCTGCCACAGAGCAGCAGCTTCTTCATTTCTGGAAGGAGAGAACATCTTCCATGTGCCCAAAACCAAGCTAAGTGCTTTCATTGATCATCCCTTTGATCCTCACAGCCACCCATTCTACAGATGAGGTCATTGAGGCTCAGGAAGGCAGCAACTTGCTTGGCGTCACACAGCCAGTAAGTGGCAGAGCTTGCTCGGCCAGGCTTGGACGGTCCTGCTGCTGCCAGGCCCTGAGAGGTACCTTGATGCTGTGGAACACACTTGGCCGCAAGTCCTGAGAGTCTGGGCTGACTTTGTCTCCAGGTGTGTCTCCTGTGCTCATCATGGCCTTGTTGTCCTTGTCTGGCACCTGGGGCTCCACACCCACTGGCCCTGTGGGACAGACAGCGGCAGGGAGAGTGAAGATGGAATCCCAGAGAATGGCCTTGACCCAGGTAGCCCAAGGTATTTCAGAGGTTGGTGAGGATCTGAGAGTCAAAGCACCTTCGGACTTCCTGAGTCCCAGGTGCTGGAATGGTCCTTCCTAAGAAGGGTGTATTCCTTGTGCCCACCTCGGCCAGATCTTGACTGGGACAACCTATTTACATCTTCATTCCATTTCTAGCATGAACTTGCCTTCTAAGGAGAAGCTGCTGACCCATGACACAACCTTCGAGCAGTGGCCCCAGCGGTAGGGACGCACAGTCTCAGCCCACCCTGGGCCTACAGCGGTGAGATATTGGTGCTCCTGGAGGCTGAATCTGGGTCTGAATCTGTCTAGCTTGGCCTAGGATCAGATGTCTGGGGCCAGGTGCAGGGCCAAAGCTTGGTGCTTAGTCAGGGCATAAAGACTTTTCCTGGGGGTAGTTTGAACAGATGCCAACACCCCTATAGGACAGCACCCTTCGTGTAATCACAGAGCTAACCAGCCAGATCCCCAAATCATACATCAAACCGTGTTGTTGATTGGTGCAGAGAGGGCCCTCAAAGGTCATCCTATTTAATGCTCCTCCAACTGAGGCCCCAAGTGGGGTGATGACTAGGAGGCAGAGCTGTGGTACAACTGGATACTGACCCCATTACACATGTCCCTCCATTTTCTCCCATGGCAGCCATGGCAACCATGTCAATATCCCACTCGCTGTAGTGAGAGGAAAGCTGAGTCCCTTCAGAGGCATCTCCTAGGGTCTTTAATCTCAGCGAGGAGCCAGAAGTCCAGCCTGGGGAGACTCCACCCCTCTACTTAGATGGAAGCCCCATACCTTCTGGCAGCCCAGGCCTCCTTGGCCTTCCTGCCCTCCTGGGGCCCCACTTCCTGCGGAAGCCCCCTCCATTGTTCCATATGCCTCTTAACCTGGCAGGAGTTTCCTCTCATTCAACAAACTCCCTTTGGAGCCTGAAAACTGACTTGAGGACACCTTTGACCAGACCTGGAAGGCAAACTCAGAGAGGGGCCTACAGAGGTTGGGAACTGCCACAGCAGAGGGTTTGTGCTCCTTGCTCTAGGTACCCGGGAGCCTGAGGAATTTTTTAAATTGAGATATAATTTACATGCCATACAATCCACCATTTTAAAGTACAAAATTCAGTCGTTTTTAGTATAGTCAAAAAGTTACGTACCAACTCCACTATCTAATTCCAGAACATTTTCATCACCCCAAGAAGAAATCTCATACCCATTAGCAGTCACTCCCCAGTTCTCTCTCCCTCAGCTCCTGGCAACCACTAATCTATTTTTCTGGCTCTCTGGCTTTGCCTATTCCAGATATTTCATATAAATTGATATAAATGAAATCATATGCTATGTAGTCTTTTGTGACTGGCTTCTTTCACTTAGTGTACATAGTTTTCAAGGTTCATCCATGTTGTAGCATACGTCAGTACTTCATTCCTTTTTATGGCTGAATAATATTCCATTGCATGGGTATATATCACATTTTGTTTATTCAGTCATCTGTTGCTGCACATCTGAGTTGTTTCAGGTGCTCTGAACATTCATGCACAGATTTTTAACTAGACATATGTTTTCAATTCTCTTGGGCATATATATATATATAGCCAGGAGTAGAATTCCTGGGTCCTATGGTAATTCAATATTTAACTTTTTGAGGAACTGCCAATCTGTTTTCCCAAGTGGCTGCACCATTTTATACTCCTGCCAACAATGAATGATGGTTCCAATTTCTCCACATTTTTGCCAGTTGTCTGTCTTTTTGATGACAGCCCTCTTTGTGGGTGTGAAGTGATATCTCATGTGGTTTTGATTTGCATTCCCCCAAGGGCTACTGATGTTGAGCATCTTTTCATGTGCTTGTTGGCCATCTGTATATCGTCTTTGGAGAAATGTCTGTTCAAATAGCTAGAGGAGCCTGAGGAAATGAAAGAGTGTGTGGTGGGGGGCGGTCCCTTTTGGGGGCATGAACACTCAGAGGAAACAGGAGATACTGAAACAAAGCAACACCTGACAGGGGAGGTAAGGGGTTGGCTTAGTGAAGGGGAGTGGGGGAAACTCATCAAAGCTCACTGAAGGGTTCCAAGCAAACTTTCCCAGAGGTCATTGCGGGACCGTCTCTGAGCCCAGCACTCTCAGCCGCAGAGACCCGTCAGCCACTGCGGCAGATGCTGCGCTCCACGCTCCTGCCTTCGGTGCTCTCATTGTCCCTGTGCTTCTGAGGAGGCCGCCGGACTCCGAGGTAACTAGCTCTGCTGGTTGACATTGGTGCAGAGACTGAAGCTCAGGAGTTAACCTCAACATCACTCCATGCTCCTTGTGCCGGTTTGATGAGGGGAAGAAGCACAGTGCTCCAGCCCAACCAAACCTAACCAGGCCACCTGGAAGACAGCAGTGCCCTCCAACCAAGGCGCCAGGCCAGCCAGATGACGGGGCTGGAGCTGAGGCTGGGAGGGCAGGAGTCACTGACCTGGAGCCCCAGCTCTGAAAGAAACCCAAAGGATGGATGGGGAAAAGGGCAGAAGGTCAGTGGACCAGCTCAGAACCTTCCACTTCCCTGTGGGCCAGTCCACAGCCTGAGCAGAAGAGGGAAGCAGGGGCTTGACCCCCTGGGCTCTGAGAGCAGCCATCAGTCAGTGTGTTGAGCGGTCAGTGGGTCACTGAATGGGGCTGGTCAGCCAGGTTGCCAGTCCCCTCTGAGTCCTTCCTGTGGGCTGAGGCCTCTACTGAGGGACCAGCAGCAAACAGTCCAACTCCCTAATAGAGACCAGAACTCCCCTTAGAGAGAAGGTCCTGAGTCCAGGGCTATGTGTCCCCCACATGTGACATCCTTGAGGCCATTCCTGTCCTGTGAAGACTGTTAGGGGCCAACTTGATAGTAGCGGAACAGCTGTAGGAGTCAACCTGGGCTGGGCCAGGGTGGCCTGTAGGGATGAAGGGAGAGGCAGGGAGCAAGATCCCAGGAAAAAATCCCAGCCCCAGGTAGGCCAGGTGGTTCCAACAGCTGGAGCCCACAGACCCTCTGTGTGCCTGTCTGTGGGTTGTGTGGCTGGTCATTCACACAGGCCCACTCATGCCCATCAGCTGGCAAGTCACTAGTCTGGCTAGTCTTTTAGGAGACTTGTCTACTTGGGCTGTCAGCTGGCCACTACCTGCAGCTGCTCGGCAAGCTGGTCAGACAGTGGTCCTGAGACCTTGTTTACCAGTTCAGCCAGACTCCGGAGGCAGGTCCACAGGGCAGAGGGTCTGCCTCTGGCTACCCCCTCCAGGGGCAGGAATCATCTTTCTTCATACCAGCTGAGTCCAGGGTGATGAGGGCCAAGGTTTCAGAGAGCTGTCTGAGAGGGAAGGCCAGCTTTCCTCCTGCTCTTTGCTGGAAAGGCTGAGGGGCCTGCTTCCTCCATCACCTCCCAGCTGCCAAAAGCCAATCCCAGACAGATGGTAGGTTTCCAAGTCATCAGACCTGGGTCTGAACCCCAGCCCCATCTCCACTGGCCTGCTATGTGAGCCAGGATGAGACCCTTTGTTTTTCTGAGCCGGTTTCCTCATCTGTAAGGTGAGGGTACAGCATCTACCCTAAGGAGTTAAGGCATCTAGGGCGCCTGGCCCAGGCCTGGCACACTGCAGGCCCCACTGAGGACCGCTACCCTCCACTCTCCCCATAAACTTCCAGCGCCTCTGAGACCACAAGGCCCAACTGATCCCATTCCCTTCCATGCACACCTGACTCCTCCAAATTAACACCATCTCTGGACTCTCTCTCCCTCTCATCCTAGCCCCAGTCAACCATAAGACCTGAGGACCTGGACTCCTTCCCTCCATGCACACTCACTGTCTTTGGAGGCAACCACCCATGTTTGACTCCCCCAGCAATCCTTTCAGATGGCTGCTGTGACTCCATAATACAGATGAGGAAACTGAGGCACAGAGAGGGGAGGTGACTACCCAGGGTTCCTGGGCTGGTAAATGGAAAAGCCTGGACTGGAACCCAGATCTGTCTAACTCCTGTGTCCCTAACAGCAACCACAAGATGATGGCTGTAATGATGGCCTTAGAACAAATGCAAAAATAATCCCCATAGAGCCATTTCTTATTCAAGCCTGGCTTCCCTCCAGTGAATTGTCAAAGGTGGTTGCATGGGGACAGTCTGTCATTCTACCAGCTGATTCTTATCAGTCAGTCAGTCAGTCAGTCAGTCCACACTCTCTTCTGATGGCCTCAGAGAGCACTGTCAGGGCTACTGGAGAGAGGTGTGGTGAGACGGACATGTGGCCCCCAGCCCAGGGGACCTGAGTATGGTGGGAGTTCAGGACTCATAACCAAGGCCCAGATTTGAACTTTCAGGAGGGACGTGCTGAGAAATGCCTGAGGATGAAGGAGGAGGTCTTGGATCAAGCAGGGACAAGGCAATGGCACGTTCTTTCTAGAATCTTCCAGCCTTCCCCTCAGCAGAGAGAGCAAGACCTAGGATCACTTAGACCCAGTATGACCTTGGGCCAGCAATTAGACCTTTCTGAGTCTCTCAAATAGAATAATAGCCTTGCCTCTCAAACCTGTGATGGTCACACAGGACAGTCCTCTGTCAACTCCAGGATGCCTCATAAATGCCAGTTTTGTCAGCCTTTGCCTCAAACTCACCAGGGAGTCTATTTCCAAGTCTGGCCACGAGGCCTCAGAATAACTTATTTTCCTTCCTGTGGGGGACTCAGCCCCAGCATTACTCTCTCACCTCCTTCTGATCCCTGAAGCAACACCAACCCATCTGGATGCCTCCCTCTGCTGTTTCCTCTCCTCCCTCCCCACCCATCCCCACAGCTGCACTCCAAGACCTTTTCCCCCCCCAATCATTTCCCTGTGCAAGAGAAGGAAAGGTCCTTGCCCCACACTTGCCACCACACACTTTGCCAGAGCCATCAAAGGACCTGGCAGAGATCAAATATGAGGCAGAGGTTACAACTGGGAGGCCCTGGCCCACGTGCAGCTGTGAGCTGTGCGCCATGAGGTGAATGACACCCTCTGGAGTTGTGCAATGCATGGCAGTCCTGCCTGGGGGTACAGCTGACTCCTAGCCATTTTCTGGGGGCTTGCACAATGCTTGGCTTGTTAAGTGTTTGTAAGCCATTTTCCAGCATTTGAAAACCAGGAAATTTCACATAAAACTCCAGATTTTTGTTTTTTTTTCTTGGAAAATGAGCAGATCTGGCAACAATGGGCCCACATATGGCAACACTCAGCTGGTTCAAGCTGCTGGGCCTGCATGCAGCAATTCGCCCTGTTGGAGCCTCTTTGGGGGTCCTGCCTGCCTGCTTCCCGGACCCTCTTCACCTGCCTGGAGGGTTCCCATCTGTGACCCCACAGCGACACCGGGCCTGGCAAGTCCATTGGACAGGAAACCAGGGCTGGGTTAACCTTTGCAGAGTGAGGAAACAGAGCCGGATAGGGCCATGACTTGCCCAGGGTCGCCGTGCAGGGACAGAGCTGGTCTTTGCTGGTGTAAGAGTGAGAATGAAAATTCCTTCCACACACGCCGACAGCTTCCAGAAGCAGGCCGCTGGGGACCCAGAGGCAAGCAGCCCCAGGCCCTGCCCTTGGGACCTCCCAGTGTGTGTGGGGGGGTGGGGAGTGGGCAGACACCTAACACAGAATGACAACGACATGTGCTCACTGATGTGACACTAGGAGTTTTGGGACTCATAAAAACACAGTGTAGGGTCCCTAGCCTAGGTTGGAAGGTTCTGGAAGGCTTCCTGGCGGAAGAAACATCAGAGAGAAGGGCAGAAATAGGAAAGGCAAAGACTGCTTAGGGAACAGGTAGTCTGGCAAGGCTGGCACGCCGGGGTCAAGGTGGGGAGGTGCGGCTGCAGTGGGTGGAAGGGCCGGCGGGAGGACTGGGCTTTGTTCTGAGCCCAGTGATGAGGTCCCACTGGGCCTCCTAGGAAGATCTCCATGCCTGTGGGGGGAGAGTGGAGAAGACAGGGGAGGGCAGGAGTGAGGTCCAGGGGAGTGAGTGATAATGGGACTGGGCCAGGCAGTGGCGCATGGAGAGTGATGAGCGGATGCACACACTGGGGAGCAGGGAGGACAGGGCTTGCTGGAGAAGCAGCAGCGGGGAGTGCAAGAGGCCGCGGAGTCCTGGAGGCTGGTGAGCCACCACTGAGGGCCAGAACTGCAGAGCGGTGGTGAGTTTGGGGTGGCACAGGGGCACCCAGGGGGAGAGTTTGGGGTGTTACAAGGGCACAGGCTCCAGGAGAGCCCGTGAGAGAATACAGCCTCGAGCCACACGTCTGGAAGCCTGGGAGGCATGTGTGCAAAAAAGGTAACAGAAGCCACAGGTGGACAAATTGCCGTGAGCCCGAGGAGCCCCCATCCTGTGCCCCAGCTGAGGAGAACAGAGCAAAAGGAGGAACCATCCTGGAACTCTGTTCAGGTGCCAAAGGGACGGGGCAGTGTCACAAAGGAGCTAAGCTGTTTCTGGAAAATCCACCCACCTCCAGCACGAACTCGCCCCCAGTCAAGTCTGCGAAGGGAAATATTCCCAGAAGCAGATATCGGTCAGCCCATCCCTCACTATGGTGGCACACACCTCTCTCTGGAGGTGCTGGGTGGGAGGAGGCGGCCTCATCATGGCCAATGCCTGCCTCGAGCCCTTCCTGCTGCTTAGATCGCCTGGGTTTCCCCGATCTGCTGGCCCTCCTGCCTCACTCCTGTGGCCAGCATCCCTCCCTTCTTAACCCCCCTTCTGGGCCAGTTCCCTCAGCCCTTTCTTTTCTTTTCTTTTCTTTTTTTAAATTTTTTCCCCCTTTATTGATTTTAGAGAGAGAAGAAGGGAGAGGGAGAGAGAGATAGAAATATCAATGAGAGAGAACATCGATTGGCCGCCTCCTTTATGTCCCCCACTGGGGATCGGGCACACAACCCAGGCATATGTCCTGACCCGGAATCGAACCAGCGACCTCTTGGTGCATGGGTCAATGCTCAACCACTGAGCCACACCAGCCAGACTGCTCAGCCCTTTCTCTGGGCTGCAGAGCTGGTCACTCTTTGCATTATGTATGTCACCTCTTATTGATTAGGCAATGACCAACCCAATAGGGCAGAGGCTGTCCTGACCTGTGCCCTGAAGGACCATGTTAGGTCCCTGCTGAAACCTTCTGGTCAGAGACTTTGGATTCAAATATTTGCTTTGCCACATTGTGGCCTTGTGACCTTGAGCAGCTTATTTAGCCTCTCTGAGCCTCAGATTCCTTCTCTGGAAGTGAGAGAAGTGTCTCACATGAAAGTGCCCTGTCTGTCACACTGGAGTCCTGTGGTAGGCAGTTAGACATGAACAGAGCAAGGACATGGGCCAGATACAGAAGATCACCAGGGCAGAAAGCCCCCAGGTACCTAGCAACGGACAATTGTAGGTTGGGAACCTTGTCCCCAGGGTGACCTTTCCTCCCTAGAGAGAACATCTAGGCCTCAGTCATTTTTCAGCTCCAGGCCCAGAAGAGAAGCAAAACCAGACAAGCAACACCATGGCCAAGGCTGGCCTCAGGACCGGCTGCATTGACTAATGATTAGAAGGTCTGAGCCGGCGGGAGATAAAATCCTCAACGTAAGGCAGTGTAGAGAAAGGAGCATTTTATTACACCGGTGGGCTGTTACACCGGCGGGCTTGGGGTACAGCTTCCCCAAATCCTCAGCCCCGAGCTTCCTTTGTTCTATGTTTATATAGGCACAAACTACAGAATAAAAAACTACATTAAAAAAAACCCCACATTCTCTTGGCACCGCGTGATTGGTGTCTGGGTTGGTAGGAGTTGTCTCAGAGGTAAGGAGTCTGCTCGGCAGAGGTCAGGGCCATCGGTTCCTCTGAGTTTCTCAAGGCCTTCATTAACCCCTTATCTTTGGGTTTCTCAAGGCCCTTATGTTTACAAAAAATAAACTGCCAGGTGCGTACGTGCAGTAACTGAGGGTCAGAATGGAGTTTAGTTTTGTTAAAACATTATTAACCCTTTCAATGACCCCCTGCCCTGGAGCCCACCAATCAGTCAGTGCAGACCCCCACCCTGAAAGGACACACCTGGAAAGCTGCTGATAGTCTACTGAGATTTTCCCCTGGGGCCTCTCCTAAAATCTCCACCCTTACAACCCTTAGGAGGGAGGACCCACTGTGCTTTCCCTCCTGGGAGCATGCCCAAGCCTCCCCCCACCCTCCTTGCCCTGCTTCCCATTCCCCCTTGACCTTCCTCACGTCTAAGCTCCAACAGCCCTTTCTTTACCTCTATAACTTGTCTCCTAAGCCCATTTCTTCTACAAATTACTTCTTCTACCTCTGATTTTCAAAGTAAACATTCTCTTATAGTTTGAATCTTGGCTCTGAATTCTTTCCTAGCCAGAACTCAAGTACCGAGGTTGCTGAACCCAGGTCTGGTCTGACCCCTGGTGCCGTTCTCACTGCAGCTCCCAACCGTCCTCAACCACGGTCAACCCCTCCTCCCTCCCACCCCATCTGCAAAGCCTGAGTACAGTAGCCTCAGCCTCAAGGAGGTCAAGGCCGCTAGGAGCCACTATCTCATCTCCCCACCCCTAGTAAATATGATTCTCTGGCCCCAGTAGACGCTTGCCATTCCCCAAATTCACCGCGTTTTCTTTCAACCTCTCAGCATTTATTTGCACATGCTGTACTCAGCCTGGAGTGTCCTTCCTCCTCAGCAAACCACTTCTCATCTTCCAAGGCCTGGCCCAGCTTAAAAACACGATTGTCGAATTGAGATAAACTGAATGAGGGAGAAAACAGGCTGGGGTGGGGGTGGGGGCTGTTGGGGGAGCCCAGGGTAGGGTGGGGGCTCTGTGGGGGCCCAGAGTGCTCCCGGTCCCAGTGTGGCAGGGCTGGGCTTCTGGAGCGGGGAGACTTAGAGGCAGGAAGAGGAGTCTCCAGGCATAGATCTTGGCTATCATCTTTGGGAAATTCCTCCTCCTAGCAGAACCCTTGAGTGGTCTGCTGGGAGGACAATAGCCTGCTTGAGGTCCAGCTATTGCAGACCTCCCAGCTGTTGCTTCTGGAGGGATCCATGCAGGGTGGGGGAAGGGGCCAAGCATTTTCTGGTGGTTTCCAAGCCAGGTCAGGGACCCTGTGCTGGGACTTTCTGTTCCCAGTTCTGGCCCCAGCTCCCCATCTAGACCCAAGATGACCCTAAAAATAGTGATGAGGGCTTTAGGGGGAGGGGGAGCCCTGAGCCTGAGACAGGCCATTAAGCCAGGACAAGCAGAATAGGGAAACTGAGACAAATAGTTAGACAGCAGTTTGCAGCCATCTAGTAAATCCTATCTTCCCTAAACCAGGGACACTTAAGAGCAAATGGTTTGCATTTCTCTCCAACCAGAGGGTAAACAACTTAATCACCCTACTCAGGGAGACAGGTAGCAGAAATTCTATTAGTGCCATTTGCCAACCACACCCAAGGACAGATGAAGTAAAGAGAATAAATCTCATTTTGGTACATCAGCATAAAGCTGATGAATATTCCATTGAAATCCTCCCTTAGACCTCCCCTAAATGCCTAGCCTTTAAAACCCCTCAAAACAAAGGTCCCAGTCTGCTCTCCCTCCCAGGAGCATGCCCACACCTCCCCCACCCCCTTTGTCCCCCACAGGCATGCGTCTCCTAAACTCTAAGGGACCCCACGAAGCTTACAACCAGGGCAGCAATGGGCAGTGGCAGTTCATCCCACACAAACCCCTTGAACCTGCCCCCAAGGCCCCCTTTTCTCTTCTTAGTGAGCCAAAGCAGACCAGCCTAGGCTCATTCCCCAGCCCCTCCTTGTTTCACTGTCCCCAGCTTTAATAAACGTCCTCTAAAATACACCTGGACTCATGAATGTTTCCTGCACGAAGCCAAGAACCCGCATGCTACTGGCTGGCCCTAGGCAGACCCGCTCAGGACCAGTTCCCCTTTCCCGTAACGAGCCCAGTTTCCTTAGGCCTAAAACGTGGAGCCTGAGGTTTAGAGATAAATGTTGCTGGCTCAGGTCATGCCGCCTCCTCCAACCACTCTCCCAGCTCGTCTCTGTGCTTTACTCCCTAAGAGCCCCGTGGTACCCCACTTCACTCCATATCACGAGTCTCCAGTCCTCAATTAGAGTAGGCTTTCAAAACTTGTTGGAGGGAGGGGAGGAAGGTCATGAGCGGAGGGGGAGCATGAAGAGGAAGGACAGCTTAGTACTGAGCCTCCCCCAGGACACCTCTGCCCAGCCTGTGCTGAGTTATGGAGCCTTAGAAATGGGTCAAATCAGGCCCCACCCCCGGGAGCTCCCAGTCTGGTGAGGTGGGTGTTGTTCTTTATCATTTCAAGTGTTAGTGCTTAGGGCTCTGGGCTGCAGCCATGAGGGGTGGCAGGGACCAGGTTTGCTTCCTCTCCACTTCTGGGGTATGGCTGAGGCCCAGGCTGTCCTCCTGGAGATAGCCAAGCCCTCCAGCACTGAAGGGAAGACCCTGTCCCCAAGCAGAGCCTCTTTCCACTGCTCTCACCGGAGACAGAACACCGAGCTCCTCAGCACAGAAAGGAACCAAGTGACCACCTTGGCCAATGCTGTGAAGACAGAGAAAGTGAGTCCCAGAAAGGGACAGAAGCAGACTGGGCATTGGTTGCCTGGCACCTGACTGTGGCGTCTAAGCAAGCTCTCCATTTTGGTTCACAGCTGCCTGACATCTGGCTCAGCTGGCAAGGCCCAGCCTGGAAGGAAAGAACTCCCTCCACACACTGCCCACTCCTTAGTCACTAGCTTCCAGAAAACAGCTTGCTTTGTCTGGAGCCAGTGGAGAAGTGCCCAGCATGGGTAGAGGCTCACCAGTGTGGGTCTGTGGAAGGGCAGAGGAAGCCCCAACAGCATTGACACAGAGAGGAAAGAGCTTTGGCATCAGGTAGAGCTGGGTTCTAACCCCCACTCTGCTGCTTGCTTGCAGAGTGACCTTGGGCAAGTCATTTGCCCTCTCTGAGCATCTGTTTCCTCACCTACTAAAAAGGGTGAGAGCATGTCACTGTTTTCTCATAAAGCCAGTGATGCAGAGCTGAAATTCGAACTAGGGCTGCTGGTGTTTTCTCTCGTCCCACCTATCTGCCCTGGATTGGCTCACATTTGAACCCAGAAGAGCTAGAGAGAGCAACAGAAATGACACCAGGGGCAAGGAAGGATGAAGCACAAAGAGAGGGTCGGACAGCACATGGGAGAGAGGTTGCTGCCAGCTGGGAGGATCCGTGTGAAAGGCTTCCTGGAGGAGTTGGTGTTTGGAGGAATTGGATCACAGGGCAGATTTCACCAGAATGGGATGTGTTCTGGGGTGTTGCTTCCAGGTGAAGGTAAAGCTGAGCAAAGGCATAGAGGTGGGACAGTGGTTTCTCCGAATCACAAGATGGGGCTGGCCTTAGATCCCTCAGCCCTCCCCCACAGACCAGGAAGCTCTGCCTGTTGCCCAACGACACGTGGTGAGCTGGTGGCAGGTCTCAGCTGACCCTGACTCCTCTTTTATGTCTGCCCCTGGGTGGGACAGCTGGCCCTTCTCCCTCCAGCGAGCAGGGACTGAGTCTCTTTTCAGGCTCCAGGCTCTGTACCTGCCCCACCTGCAAGCCCACACCCCTCCGAGTGCCCTCAGGCCAGAAAGAGAGCCTGGGGAAGCCTGGCCAGGGCTCAGGCTGGGGCTCAGGAAGGCGAGCTGTGGCTTCTGGCGGCAGAGTGGGCAGATGCAGGGGTCAGCTTCCTGCTGTATGTGTGTAGGGGGTGGTTGTGTGTGTGGGAGAATATTCCAGAACTGAGCCTGGCAGGGGTCAGAATAATAGTCAGGGGTAAAGCAGGGCCCGGGGGCAGGTGCAGTAATAGCCAAAGTCTCTAGTTTAGTTTCTTCCCGTACGCAAAGGATCACCAACCTTCCCATCCTATAGCTCGCCAAGGCCAACTGGGAAATTGACTTGTCAGTGGCCCATCTCCAAACCCACCCACCCAAATCTGACTTCATTGTCATCTCTCCTGTGAGGGCTTCAGAGGAAGTATCCAGCTCCACCCTTCCCACCATGCCACAGTCCCCAGGCCATGGCTACGACATAGCCCAGGCTGCCTGCTGGGCCCACAAAGCCTTCACTGCAGTGCTCCAGGGAGCAAGCCCGTTCTTGCCTGAACGGTTATGAGGCTAACACAGTTGGGGGAGACAGACAGCTGGAGGGAGGCCAGAGGTGATCCGCTGCAGGGTATCCAGCCCCGGGGATGGGAGGTACCCTTCCAAAGGTCCTTTATTTCTTTCACCTCCCTCCCCCGGCCTAAGAAATGCTCAGCTGGGTGCTCTGTTCAGAACCACAGCCCTCTCTACATGGTGCTCCAGCCACTCCCCCGGCTTGGCTTCTTAAAGCTTCAAAACATTTTCCCTCTGGCCTCCTCCCCACCCTGCGGCCATAGGTCACCGTAAAAGATCTTCTGTGCTGATCTTTCTGATATTCTGCCTGCGGATCTATACATCTGTCCTGTATCTGTCTCCTGGTTCTCTCTCTCTCTCACTGTCTTCTCCGGGTCTTTTCTGCAGCCCTATCTCTGGGGCTGGTCTCTGCCTGCTTCCACAGACACCTGCTAATCTTTGTCTTCTCCCTGTCTCTGTCCTTCTGTCTCGGTCTTTGTCTGACTCTGCATGTCTCTGGACTTGCTCTGTCTCTGACTACACTTTTCTCTCTCTCTCTTTTTCTCTACTGTGTTTGTCTCTATCTTTGGCTGCTTCAGAGAGGGGAACGGGGGGGGGGCTGCCTTTCCATTGCCCTGTTGGTCACTATGTCTCATAAGGGAGGGTAGGCTGGTTCCCTGCTTCCAGCTGAGTAAACAGTGTCCCTTCCTGCCCCTCCTGCAATTCATTCATTCATTCGATATAGTCTCACTAGGGCCAGCCATGTGCTGGCTCTGTGTAAGGAACCGAGAGCCCCCCACCTCACCTCCGCACACTCATTTTGGTTCAAGAGCTGCACCCTCCACACTGAGCATGTGGCCCCCATATTCCCTCCCGATACCCCTTCCTTACTTTGTCCAGACTTACCTATCCTGGGTCCCATGACTGCTAGGGCGCAGTGAGTTCCAGCCCCTATTTCAATCCCAGGACCGGAGCTTATCAAGAAAGAAGGAGTGAGCCCTTATCAGGGACTCCCAGAGACAGCAGCCTCAAGCCACAGCAGAGACACACTAACGTGGGGACTCCGGGCACTGGGCCGATGCTTCTTGGACCCCACTGCACAGCCACTACCTCTTGCAGGTACGGGCTAGGAAGTTCTGCTTGCACTTGGCCCCACTCTCCAACTGCCTGTCTGCCTTGATCGCTTGTTTCTTCTGTCTTCTCTGCCCTGGCCCCCTTTCTGTGCCCTGGCTTACAAACTCACAAGCTCTCTCTGCCTCTCTCTCTCTGTCCTGGGCAGCCCCGGGCCAGTTGTGCAGGAGGCTGGGTTTGTTGAGATCCAGCCCCGCTGAGGGGAGGAGGCTGCTGTCTGGCTGCCCTTCAGCCTGTTCCTTCCCAGCCTCTTGCCTCAGCATTTCCCTTGGATATTTTCTCCTCCTCTGTTAGCGGTGGAGAGAGAGGTGGGGCCTAAGGGAACGTCCCCAAGCCCTGTGGTCATTCAGTCCTGATGCTTCTCTCCTCACTGTGCTCCTTCTTCCACTAAGCTCTTGTCCCCTCATTGAATTTTTGTTCCTGTTCATGAGCCCCTGTCTCCCCACTGCCCTCCTTCACTGAACCCCTGTCCTCCTCAAGCTCTCACTGAACTCCCATTTCCTCTCTAAGCTCCAAGGCTTTAGAGAAAGGAGGGACTCTGTTCACTGGGAACTGCAGAGGCCAGTCCGCCCGCCCGATAGGGACTCCCGGCAGCAGCTCCATAAAGCAAGGCCATCTCCATGCGGGAGGAGAGAGGAGCAGAAAGGCAAATATGAAGTTTCCAGAGTTTCCTGGACTGAGGCTGAGGATGGAGGACTTGGAGTCAGACAGATCTGGGCCCCATCTCAGCCCAGTCACTCGCTGGTCAAATGGCCTTAGGCAAGTCTCTGCACCTCTCTGAGCATCAGTTCCCCCATCTATAAAGAAGGGACACTTCCCCACTTGCGGGGCTGCTGTGAAAGTTTAGTGAGCAAGAAAGAAGCCAAGTGTGAAGGCCGGGAGCTCAGAAGAAGAGGCAGAGGGGACTCAGAATATGGCAGCTAGAGAAAGAAAGCAGACCTGCCTTGCCGACTCCTGCTCACTCAGCACTGTCACCCAGGCGCCCCATCGGGCCCTCCTATGGGACTGTAGGCAGGAATGTATTCCCTCATGTGACAGACGAGGTATTAAGTCTCTGGATCTTCCCAGAGGTCACCGAGCTAGAGGGGGACCTGACCCAGGTCCAGGAATAAGGTCTTTGCATGAAACGGGAATGTGGGTTTGGAGTCCTACTTTCGGGGTGCAATGATTGAGAAATATCATCTGCACCACTTGGCTCCTAGTGGCTGTATGAGGGTGTTAGGAGGAAGTCACGAGTATTTGAAATAATCACAGATTGGCCTGGCATGTAGTAGGCACTCAATAGATACTTGTTGCATGAATGAGTCTTTGAGAAACCAGAAATGTGAGCACGTGACCACTGCACTGGGAAAGATCAATAGTTGATAGAAAGACCAGACCCTGATCCTACCTGAGCAAACCAAATTGGGTCTGTCTCTCTAAATCCTTCAGACCAAAGCACTGCAAGCCTTCACTGAGAAGGGTGGAGGTGCAACCTTCCAGATTCCAAATGGAAGGCGCATGGTTGAAAGAGGAAGGTCTCTGTAGACTTTCTGGAAGCCCAGTTTCCCCTTCTTGGCCCTGGAGGATGAAGAAAGCATACATGTGGATCGGTCTGGGTATGTGCTGGGACTAGCTTGCCTGGCGAAGTCCATCTCATCAGTGCCCAGCACCCCACAGGGCATGGAAGATACAGGAACAGACTTCATTTAGCACCTCAGCCTCCCCAGGCTGACACAGCTTGGTCCAAGAATATTCTTGCACTCACTTGTGGACATGGAGCAAGGGTCAGGTACCCGGGAGCTTCTGGGAGTTAGGCTAACAGGCCCTCAGATGGCTCTCAGCTGATCCTGCAGTGAGGTCCCACTGTGAGTGGCCCAGGCTGTTTGACCAACCTGTTGGCATCCGAGCTTTGCCGCTTGCCAGCTTGGTGTTCGCTGAGCCCTGTGCACTTTCCAGAGCCCCACGATGTGTGTGGATCGCAACACCATCTGCGAATTCCCCAGTTTGCAAACTTGATGCCTTTTTTGAGTCCAGTGCTGTTGGCAAAGCCTGGCACAGTTTGCAACTTCCAGGCCCCATGACATTCTCACAGTCCTGTTTGTAAAATCTCAAGCTGTTTGCAGAACCCAAGCCCTTCCCCTCTTTACATCAACCCACGTAGGGAAATGCCTTTTTGCTAACCAGGCAAAATAGGAGACTTCATTTTCTAGAACTCTCTAAGTTTGGGTACAAGGGAAGAATCCTGGGCTCCAGACTTGAGACATCAATTCTGGTCCCAGCTCTGTCAGTACCTTGCAGTGGGACTTTGAGCAAGTCCTTTCTTCTCTCTAAGCCTTGGTTTTCTCGTCTGTTTGGTGGAGATCGTGAGGTCAAGCTGCCCACCTTCTGGACTGTTACGAGGATCACTGTGAGGATGCCCAGAAGATGGGGGGCAGAGGGAAGGAAGAGTGGCCAGAGGCTTCTTCCTGAAAAAGGTTCCAAACTGCCACCTCAGCACCTTTGTTCCCACTTCCCCCTGGCCTGACAGCCAGGGAGCGGATATCTATAAATGAGCCTTTGTCCTGGCAGACAAGTGAGGGCCTCAGTCGGAGCCTCAGCCTTCCCCACCCCCAGATGCTGCCTGGGGGTCAGACCCCAAGCTGTGCAGACATGTTCCCATGCATGGCTCATTAAATTTGCCCACAGAGAACAATGTCATAGTTATTTCACCCAGGAGGACTCTGACACTCGGAGAGGCCGTGTGACTTACCCAGGACTACATGTCAGGTATACAGTGGAGGTTGGGATCTGAGCCAAGGACAGAGAGGATGGATGCATGACATTCAGGAGGTCAGAGCAGGAAGGAACTTGCAGCTCATTTAATTCAACCCTTCCCTTTCTTAGATTGGGAGACTGAGGCCTGAAGAGAGGCAGGCTCTGCTGTGTGTGTCCTGACCGTCCTTGGGTTTCAGTTTCTCTCTCTGGTGGATTAGACGCAGACCCCACCCTGCCCAAAGTTCAGGACTTCCCCTCTTTGTTGGCACAGCTCTTGGATCAGAACACATGAAATTTCCCATCCCTCTGAGGAGAAGCTCAGGTTGGCAGGCAGTTGGGTGTCTGGCCTGGCCCCTCAGCCCCATCACCTTGGCTCAGCACAGGCAGCCCTGGACAGCTCACGCCATGCTCATACAGCTTAACCCCCTCCCGCCCCCTGGAGGTTCCTCCTCAGGAAGCCCTTTTGCCCCAACTGCAGCCTTCCCCTGGGTCCACCTGCTTCCACTTCCCACCGAGCCTAGAGAGAATACATCCCATGCTGGAAGCTTGCACCCCTCCCTGAAAGTGGCAGCCCTATGCCCCAGAAAGAGCATGAACTTGGGTGTCCGATAGTTCTATCCCAACCCAGTAAGAAGATCTCTGAGACTCAGTTTCCTCATCTGTAAAGTGGAGATAACAGGAAACCTCCTGGCAGAGCTGCACTAAATCCAAACTCCCCAGAGGCCAAGCTGGGTGACCTGAGGCTGGTTACTCACCCTTTCTGATCCTCAGTGCCCTTGTCTGTGAAATATCTTCCCATGGCTGTCATAAGGCTCAGATGAGCTGATGGATGGATTAGGTCTTGCTAAGTTCTGAGAGCTGAGCAGACACAAGGCATTATTAATATGGTGATGATGGTAATGGTGATGACTTGTAATTCTGGAAGCAGAGGAAAGGGAGAAGTAAATCAGGTGTGTGCCAGGTTGGTCTGACCTACCTGACAACCCCACGGGAATAAATCACAGTAAAAGGCCCCCTGAGGTGGGAGGAAGCTCAAGGGCAAGACTGGGGTTCAGCAGGCAGGCAGGATCTTAGCGGGTCATTGCTAGCAGCTGTTGTTCTGTGGGTGCTACAGGGCTGGGCCCTCACAGGGTCCAGACTGGGCACTGGCTGGCCCGCGGCCCCCAGCCCTGGCTCTGCCACCAAACCACTAGCATCGGTCAGGTTCCATCTCCTGCCTGATCCTCCGTTTCCTTATTATGGAATGGTGGCCGGGGATAAGAGGAAAGGTCTCATTCTGCTCCATCCCTGCATCAGATAAAGGATGTACCACTGCTTTTGTACCGTGACAAGTGTGGGACATGAGGGATCACAGTTATTAATAATCAGGCTCCTGGGGGAGAGGTCCTGGGGAGGGGGTGCTGGGAAGGCTGGGAGAGAAGAGAAGACGGGGAGCAAGCATTTGCCCCTGGATGCGAGTAGTTTGGAGCATGACCCTCAGTTTCCTGAAGACTTTGCAACACTGCCCCCTGGGGGCCAGAGAAGAGGTCTGTGCCCAGGATTTTTCTGCAAGAGGACAATCAGGGAAAGGGGGCTGGAAGGGGACTACTGCCCACGGAGGCAGAAATGGATAGGCCAGAAGAAGCCAGGTGAGAGCAATCACTGCCTGCTCCTCCCTCTCCCTCCCCTGCACAGTCTATTCCACTTCTCAAGTCTCTCAAACCAGCCCACTTCTTCCCGTCCTGCTGTCCCCACCCTGGTCTCCGCCACCAGCAGCTCTGGCTGGGCCCTGCCCCAGCCTCCTCCCCACCTCCAGTCTCACCCTCCAGCCCATCTTCCTGGGGACCAGAAGAAACGTTCCAACTGTTAAATCTGACCACGCCCCTTCTCCTTGCTTAAAACCCTGTCCCTGCCCCCACCCCAGCCCTCAGGATAAACCCATCTTTCTCAGTGTGAGACAGAGCACCCCTGCCCCTCCGACTCTGTCTTCTTCCAGTTCAGTATCCACTTGCAAGTGAGATGAAATAGTGGGTGGTCAAGAACAAGGCTTTGGGGCAGGACCGTGCGGGTGTACCTCCTGGCTTCTCGACTTAGGAGCTACGCTACTTAATTCTTTGTAAGGTTTTTGTTGTGGTAAATATCCATAACGTCAAATTCACCATTTTAACCATTCGAAGTGGACAGGTCAGTGGCATTAAGCACACTCACACTGTAGTGCAGCATCACCACCATCCCTCTCCAGAACTCTTTCGTCTTCCCAGACTGAAGCTCCATCCCATGTGTTACCACACCATGCCTCTGTTTTCTCATCTGTAGGATGGGGCTAACAAATGGAGATGCTAGGCACAGGGCCTGATAGGTAGGACCTCAATAAAGACCACTATAATTTCTCTCTCTTTTTAACCAGACAAAATATACTTATATTTTTGCAACCTTTTTTATTGAAATTATTGGTTAATAAAATCATATAGGTTTCAGGGGTACAATTCTATAATACATCATCTGTATATTTTATTGCGTGTTCACCACCCCAAGTCAGGTCTCCTTCCATCACCATCTCTCCCCCCTTTAGCCTTTTCTATGTCCCTCCACGTCCCTTTCCCTCTTGCAATGACCATGCTATTGTCGGTGTCTATGAGTTTTGTTTGTGTTTTTCTTAATCGCTTCACCTTTTTCACCCAGCTATAATTTTTTCTCCTGAGGAAACTTCTCTGGAAAGGAAGTGCAGCAGCACATGTGGGTTATCCTTAGAAATCCAAACGTCAGTCCTGTCCATGTCACTGGGACACCAAGACCGCCGAGCAGACCCTTGCTGACCATGCCGTCTCGGGTGGTACCTTCTGCTGCCGCCACAGCGGCCCCCTCTCTGAGCAACGCAGCCCTCCTCGGTCCGGGGCATTGTAGGCAACAAGGATCGTGCACCCTGGGCACCAAGTCTTGCCCCTGTACCACCTCTTCCTGAATAGGGAAGAAAAGTTCACCATGGGTTGATCCCTGAGAAATTCTTCCAGTTCCTTTATCCTAAAACCAGCGTAACAGGACCCTATGTGCTCAGAACTGGGCTTATCCTATATTTTCTATCCAAAGAAATATATGTGATTACTCCAGAGACCATCTCTGCCATATCGACAATAGGGTTGATTGTCTATATAATTTAAAAAATATGGTGCCTCTATTGGGGAATTTGCTGATAAACTCAACGAGCAAAACATTGCCCAACTAGAAGAGGCAAAACAGGTTTCCATCAAAACATCCAGGATGCAAGGGATCTGCAGAAGTCCCAGCAGGCCCTGGTTCCAAAGTTCCGTGACCTTGTTGATGTCCAGAGAAATAACATGGCTATGGCCTTGGAGATTACTTACCGGGAACGGCCGCATAGAGTTGACAAGGAGGTAAAGAATTGCCTGGACTATCATATCTCTTTGCAGAATAGGATGCGTCGAAAGGAACAAGAGCACGTGATAAAACCGGTGGAGAAGCACGTGGTGCAGAGCATCTCTGCACAGCGGGACAAGGGGACAGTTGCCAAGGGCATTGCAGTTCTGAAGCTGCTTGCAAAGAAGGCTCAGTACAGCCAGTTCTGTAAACAGATCTATCCGATGGAGACAGCTAGGAACAGTTGACTGACTAAATGGAAACTAGGCTGTGTGACATCTTTCTGTATCGCTGTTTACCCCACCTAGAAATGAAAAGCTTGATCTTCATCTAGTGAGAAAATTAAAACAATCGATTGGCCGGTGGAAAAAAAAAAAAATCCAAAGGCCATTATTGCCCCGATTCATTTCTGTGACTGGGCAGAGCTTAGGACAGCTGCTGGGGCAGCACGCTGCAAGCTTCATCTAGCGAGATGAGTCACTTCCTCTCCTGATGGGGCTGTGAGCCTGAGATGGCGAAGGTAGGAAGCAGAGTGAGCGTGGGCAGCTGCTTCTCAGCCAGGCTGGCCCTCCGCAGATGCTCCAGTGAGAAGTGCACGGGGAAGGAGAATTCTGCCTGGCGTCGGGCCCAGGCTGGCCCGGCGTAGGACCCCAGCTTGCCTCTGCTCTAACTCTTTCGGGAAGAGTGGAATAAGCTAACTTGTTTTCATCAGTGTTGTTATTTGGAGCGTTGTCAGCTTGCATTTTGCTTGATTCTCTCCTTCTCATGTTCCACCCCCAACACAACTGCTCCCTCCACTCCGCACACACTTTTCCTAGATTCGCTTACTCCAACTGTTTCTGGCACTCATTTCTAAAATTCTTTCACCATCCAAGTGATGCTGTCCTTATTTATGTGCCTGCTCTTTTTTGTTTTTGTTTTTGTCCTCTGGGTGGAGCACGGATGTGTCTTTCTAGGGAGGGGAGAGATCAGGCCTGTGGGGTCCCACGTGGAGCAGGCCTGGTCTCTGGCAAGGGCAGGAGGGGCTCTGTCCAGCAAACAGGCTTCCTGGTGGTGTTACGGGATGAGGACTGCGCCCTGAGCAGGTCTGCTTTGGGCCAGCCTGTAGCGTGTGGGACCTTGACTTTGTGCAGGAAAGATTTCACAACATGGATCCAGGTGATTTTTAGAGTATGTTTATTAAAGCTGGGGACAGTGAAACAAAGGAAGGGCTTAGGGTAGAAGAAGCAACAGGAGAGAGCCTAGGTAGGGTTGCTTTGGCTCCCTAGAAACAGTATAGGAAAGAAGTGGGCCATGCTGGGCTGTGTGAACTCACTGAGAAGTAAAAGTCACAGTGCAGATGTGAGCCAAGTCCGGCTGCTGTCAGCTCACTGGAAAGTCAGAGAAAAGGGGGCCTTGGAGACAGGTTCAAGGGGTTAGCCCAGGATGAGCTGCTGCTGCCCATTGCTGCCCTGGTCTCGTAGGGACCCTTAGAGTTTAGGAGAAAGTGAGTAAAAGTTCATGTCCAAGTAAAGGCAGGGCCGTGCTCCAGAGAGAGCCTTTTCTGGATCCTTTGTCTTCAGGCTTTTATCTCTCTTCTGAAGTGCATCTTAGAGGAGATCTCAGGGAGGGTCTTAAAAAAAATTTTTTTTTCTTTATTGATTTTTTAGAGAGAAAGGGAGAGGGAGAGAGAGAGAGAAACATTGATGAGAGAGAACACCGATTGGCTGCCTCCTGCATGTCCCCCACTGGGGATTGGGCCCACAACCTGGGCATGTGCCCCGACCGGGAATCGAACCAGTGACCTCTTGGTGCATGGGTTGATGCTCAACCACTGAGCCACACCAGCCGGCCATTAGGGAGGGTAGTAACAGAATATTTATTAGTTTTCCAGGTGTGTCCTTCAACATGTTGATTCATCAAAATGAGTGTATAGAGGAGTCAGGGTCATTCTCTGGTCAGTTTCATCTTTAAAGAACGTCACTGAATGGTTTACACATTCTAGACTGTGCAGGGATGAGATGGGTCTGTCCCTGAACGGTCTAGAATGTGTAAAAAACCATTAGCTCCTAAGTGTCCTTGGTTAGAGAAAATAAGACCTTGTGATTCACTAGCTGACTATAAATTACTTAAATTGTTTGGCTTTGTTTAATTATTTTGTCTAAATTTCCCTCATTCCACTTGCCAAGGAATTTTCCTAGCTTCTTACTATTCTGCCTCAGCATCAGAATCAGAGCTGGGCCCAGACAGGGAGCCTAGAGGGCCATGGAATCTCCTCTAAGGGTCCTTATGTGCTGACATGTTTATAACTCCATAATTGATGATTGGTAAATTATTGTGCTGACTTGTTTATAGTTCCATAATTGATGATTGGGAAAGTCACTGTGTGCCCTCTAGCTGAACCTGTTTTGTAAAGAATTTAATCAAAAGGATAGAGATCAAAATAACCTCAGTAAATTGGAATACTCCCTGAACCAAGAAATTGTTGGGAGCCAGCTACGAGTCTGACAGAGTCCACGGAGCCTGGAGGTCTTGAGTCAGAGACTCGACCTCCCGACCTCCCCCACAATCTCAAGGAATTAGGCTTGCATTATGTTTGTGCAGCTCGGGGCTAAGTGTGACCCAATGTACCTTGAAATACCTGAGATAACAGACTGGGTGGGCCTGGGTGGGCCTGGGTGTTCCTGTTATCCGCAAGGCAAACTAATTCTATACAGCATTGTTGTAGCCCTGGGCATTATGTAAAGAAGATCCTATTTTCTGTAAGGTATAAAAGGCATGTATTAATAACAAAGCATATTGAGGCTGATCTCCGAGAACTCAGGATCAGTCGCCGGCCGGCTTTGCTCTCTATTTGGCTTTAACTTGGCTCTGGTGGTCTCTCGGTTCTCTCGCGCCACAACACTTAAGTTCGATACTCCTGTCTCTTGAGTGAAAAACACCAACCACCTTCCAGAAATAACCGCAAGAGAAGGCACTTCAGCATAAACAAACCAGTGCAGTCTGTGGAGTCACGTAGGCCTGAGCTGTGCCAACAACTAGCTGTGTGGCGCTGGGCAGTTAGTTTACTTTTCTAAGCCTCAGTTTCTTCAATAATAAAATGGATATGATCATTGGGACTGGCATTCATTACATGTCAAGCACTGTTCTAAGTACTTTACTCGCATGAACTCAGTTAACATTGCCAAAGACCTATTATAATCCCCAGTTTACAAATGAGGAAGCTGAGGCAGGTAGAGGCCAGGAGACTTGCCCAAGGTTAAACAGCTAACCAGGATTTAACCTAGACAGTCTGGCCCAGAATTTATGTCCTGGACAATGGGACTTAACTGTCTCAAAGGGCTGATTTGACGTCTCCGTCATCTGTCCATCAGTCCCTAGGACATGGGTTGAGTACAGAGTTGAATATTAAGCTCAGCACCTTCAACTGTGTTCTAGGCCTTTTCTACTGGTGACCATCTGAGCAACCTTTGTATGTCACTTTCTTCCTCAAATCTCAGGTTTCCCTCCCATAACAGGAAGAGCCTGAACCCCTAGCTGGTGGCCCCTAGATTCTGCGCCAGCTCAGACTCCTTCCTGGTGTCCACCTGTTCCTGGGGGGTCCCCCAGGCACCTCCAGCTTAGCAAGGAGCTCATCATTGGCCTGGAAACCTGCCCCTCCCAGTCCCTGCTCTGAGCTCCCAGTATCATTGGAATCAGGCCCATCCCTGATTCCCTTCCTCCCTCCCTCCCTCCCTCCCCACTGCCTGTGGCAACTCTCTGGTCCTTCACATTCCCATCTCCTCCTCCATCCTTCAATTCAGAGCCCCATACTCATTTCTCCTAGATCCTTGCACAGTTTCCTTATTCTTCTGTGACTCCAGTTTCCCTGTCCTTATCTATCTCCCACATTCTATAGGAGTCATCTTTCCAAATCCTCATCTTAGAGCACCCAGCCCTGCTTCTCAGAGCAAAGTTTATTTCTTAGCCTAACATTTGATGCTCCTCATCACATACCTGTAACCTAGCTGATCAGCTCCCTCCCCTGGCCTGGCCCTGCCCAGAGGACACCAGGCGCACTCATGTCTTGGTGCTGTACGTGCAGCTCCCCCTGGTCAGAGCCCCTTCCTCCCTTTGGCACAGAATTAGCACTCACCCTTCAAGGACCACACCAAGCCTCCACCAATCCCCTCTTCCCCCCAGTGTATTCTGACTCCTCCAGAAAGAAAATGGATGAGGTCAGGATCATATCCTAGTTTTCTACATGGTCTTGGTCAGCAAGCATTGTACAGGCTGGCCAGACCCTTGGGGAACTTTCCATCAAACAATTCCTCTGTCTCCAACCAAGAGCAGCCTTGAGGGTGAACCACAGAGGAGAAGACATCCAGGGGGTAGCCTCTCTGTGACTATGGGGTGATGGCAATGGAAATCTTCACAGCACTTCACGGTTTGCAAAATACTCTCACCCAGAGTATCTTACTAAACCTTCACTCTAGCCGATAGTGCTGGCACTGTCACCCCTTTTCACAAGGGAGAGACAGAGGAAAAGACAAGTGAAGTCACTTGTCCAAGTGGAGCTGGTAAATGGAGGAGCTGGGATTTGGATCCAAGTGTGTTTGGCCCCCAAATCTGATGCCACACTGCCTCCTACTGGCAAGTATATGGTGCTGGGGATAAGCATGCAGGAGGACCCAACAGTGGGCCCTGATTCTGGACTCTTCTTCTCAGAGCTCCATGGGCCTCCTGCCCATAGCCAGGAGGGCAGTGTGGGCTCTCCCTGGATGTATTTATAACTTCCATTTCCTCCTTGGTGATTTGCTTTTTTGCTTTTCCAGCCTCTCACGCCTGTCAGAGCCTCACACAGGTGAGGGTAAGGAGCAATGGGGGCAAGATAGAGAAAGACAGAGTGTCACTGGTAACTTTGTAGGGCAGAGCCTCTGCTCTGGTGGGACCTTCAGAGTTGTTTTTTGTTCTGAACTAAAAAATGTTCCTGAGATACATGAGCTCCTCCTGGAGACATTTCTGGACCTCCCCATTCTCTAGGGAGGGCAAGATCTGGACTATGAATGTTATGGACCTTCCGTGGTCCCAGGAGAGACAGGGCTTGTGCATTCTCAGTGGGAAATGCTAAATACACCTGCTTGTGTCCCCCATTCTTCTCAACCTGCACCACACTAGCACAGAGCTTGCTCTCGGGAGATACTCAATGAACAAACTCATTTTACAGAAGAGGAAACAGAGTCTTTGAAAGCTGAATGTCAGGCTTGAGTCTGGCACCAGGATCTGAGTATGCGTTTACCATAGGGCCTCCCAGTTCCATTAGATGGAGAACAAACTCTCCTGTGGTCTCAGCGTCTTCACAAAATCCTCCCACCACTTTTGTCTTAAGGGAGATTTGTCTCCTACCTGGGCCACTAAATCTGCAAACTTGTCTTTTTTTTTTTTTTTCAAGTTAAAAACCTTCTTTTTGAAAAATTGATGACACTATTACAGATGTCCACCATTTTTGCCCCCTTTGCCCACCCCCCTGCCCTGACCACATTGTTGTCTGTGTCCATGGGCTATGCATATATACATGTAAGTTCTTTGGCTAATCTCTTCCAGTCCTCCCCACCGCCCTCCCCTCTGAGATCTGTCAGTTGCAAACTTGTCTTTAGCTCTTTTTTTTTTAACCTTCTTGTGTCCCACCTGACTCAGAAGGAATCTAGATCCCGGGCTCAGAAGCTCCTCTTCTCCTTCTGTGTTCACCATCCTTTCCTCTCCCATTCCTTCCGCCTCTCCTCCACTGGCTAATTCCCACCAACAAGTAGTAGGAAATCTGCTCAAATGTCTCCAATTTAAAAATACAACAAAATCCTCCCCGGCCCCTCTTTGCCCTCCAACCATCCACTACTCTTCACAGCCAAGCATCTTGAAAATGTTGTTTACGCTCTCTCTACCTACTCACTCTCTAACCTTCCATACCCACCGTTCTACTGGACCTGTTCACCAGTGACCTCTTCCTTGCTGGATCCTCTGGACACTCGTCATTGCTCATCCTTCTGATCACGTCAGCAGCCTTGACTGCTGCTGGCCACACATGCCCTGTGGAGCTCCTCTGTGTTGTCATCCTCTCCTGGCTTGGCTTTACTGTCTCCTGCCATTTTCTTCTCAGCCTCTCTTGCAGACCCTTCTTGTCCTGCCTCAGTCTCATGCTGTTTCCTCCGAGGTTCCATCCTTCTCTACACTCTCCCTAAGCTCCATCGGGCACAGACTTCCCAAGTCTTTGTCTGCAACTCAGCTCTCTCCTGAGCTCCAGACATCAACCTACACATATCTGCCAGACATCCCTACTTGGGTGCTCCATGCAACATGTCCTAAACCTTCTTCCCATCTACACTGCCCGCCACCCACCACCATGTTCTCCATCTCAGTCAATACTGCCGCCATCTGCCTTGTCATCCAAACCAGAATGCTGAGCATCGTCTTGGATGCTTCCATATGTAGTTAGTTATCAATTCTGACTATTCTGCCACAAACATTCCTGTAAGCCTTGAGAGTTAAGAGGTGAGAGCCTTGGAGATAGGATTCTAACAATGACTCACTGTTGGCCCAGAGGAGGGACCAGAGCAGGCTTAGTTACTTAACCTCTCTGAGCTTCGTCATCTATAAAGCACAGGTAAGCGCTGAGTGAAGGACAGCGGCTTCTGTCATCATCATCATTGTTACGTCTCCCTGTTCCTCTCCTTGTTATCCAGCTCCCTGCCGGGTGTCCCTGTCTTTAGCTTCTCCCACTCAGATCCATTCTCCATGTGGCTATGGGTATGATCTTTCTGAAACGTGCAGCTGTCTGTTAGTCCCCTGCCGAAGGCTGACCCTGGCTCTCCAATGTCCTTGTGCTGAGTTCTTATTCCCTGGCCTAGGATTCGAGATCCTGCTCACTCTGGACCCTGCTCTTTAGCTTCATCTTTTGAAACTCCCAATGTCTCCTTCAATATTGCATCCCAAACACACTTAGATCTGTCCTCTAATACACTTCCTGCTTTTTTCACCCCTTCCTGACTCTGTCCCTGCGGTATGGGCCTAGAGTGCACTCCTCATCGGCTTGTAATTCATACCCACCTGAAAGATGTCTTCCATGACGCAAGCCCACTCTGTTTCCTCATCTGAGCCCTTCAACTCTGTGGTAGCACAGACCGTACTGGATAGAATTGGTGGTCAGCTTTTTCACTGGCTCTCCCTCTAGACTATGTCAGTTCACTGTGTGTGATCAGGTACCCAGCAAAAAGCCAGCTTCATCAATGTGGAATGAATGATGAGCCTCAGTTCTCCTAGTGTTTAAAATGGGCAGCAGACACAGCCAGGCCCAGTTAACCCAGAGAAGCAAGAGCACTGGGGGCTGGAGGAAGGTGAAGTCACAGAAGGCTCCCTGGAAGAGGTTGGACGTAGAATTCTAAGGCATTTAAGAAAGAGCAGAGAGTAAGCAAGAAAGAACAAGTGAGTAAAGATTTGGGAAACTGAGTGGCTCTCTGTCATACTTGTTCCTCTAGCTTCAAAACACTCAAAGGGACTCCTCCAACCCCCCTCCACCCCACCCCTGCCACCATCCCCTGCCCAATAGCACAGTACTTTACATTTACATAGAGAATTTTCACAGCTTTTTTTCTCATTTGTGTGGTTGGTTGGCTCAGAGGCTAGACTGAGAGTTAGCAAATCTGAGACCTCAGATCCGTGTCCTTGGCTTGCTATGTAACACGGGCAATCCCTTTCACCTCTGAGCCTCGGTTTCCTCATCCGTCACATGGGGATACCAATTACTGCTCAGGAGGCAGGAAAGGCTCCATGGGCCACAGAGTTCTGTGTCCCAACGAGGGCTATTAATCTTGTTCTAATGTCAGCAAAGCCCAGTGGTACTGCTAAAAAGTCACTAGGGAATCCCCAGAAAAACATCAGTCAGGGCCCCAGTAGAAGGGGACCGCAGAGGGCAAGGGCCCCAGCCAGGCTAAGGATGGGCAAGGCCTGGGGGTTTAATGGGACCAGGCTCAGCCTCAGTCTGATCCTCCCCATTAGGGGAGCAGGCAGTTAAGGACCCTCACCCCACTATGACAGGGGCTCAAAGAGAAGGGAGATGGGCTGTAATATTTCTGCCTCAGCTTTAGCATTCTGGGCTCACTGGCTCTGCTGCTGACTTTGCTAACTGTGTGATGCTGGCCAGGTCATAGCCCCTCTCTAGGCCTCCCTCGCCCTATCAGCAACAGTAAGGGAGCAAGACCAGAAGCCTTCCATAAAGTCAAGTATCGTCTGACCCCACTGGAGAGAAAGGCCGTGGCTGTCAGCCATCTCCTGTCTGCCTGTGGAAACACTGAGAAGCAAGGTGCTGGGCCCCACGGAGACTCCGGCTTTATAGGAAAGGAGTCAGAGCCAACCTCCAGCCCCGACGCACCCCAGGCAGGTGAAGGAAACGGGACGACAACACTCAGAACGACCTGGGCTTCCAGACAGGACACTGCGGTGCCTCTCCCATGGAGGACCCTTAGGAGCCCTGGGCAGGAGCCCCGGGCGGGAGCCAGGAGTCTGGCTTCTAGTGCAGCTCTGCCAACAACTCACTCCCTGTGTGACCTTGAGCAAGTCACTACCTTCTCTGAGCCTTTTCCATTTGAAAAAATAGGGGAATGGGGATTGGACAACATTGCTTGCATTTTGAGGACAATTCTAGCTCTGACATTCTGTGATTGCCCAGCAAACCCTGCACGACCAGCTTCATGGGCCCGGTCAGTGGAGGGAACAGCCTCTCGGGGAAATGCAGTCTGTATCTATTTAGATGCTAAGATAAAAGAAAAGAAAAATCTATTCTGACTAGTTCATCATAGGAACAAGTTCAGTTTAACTCAGGTGAACCCATTCATTCCTTAATTCATTTACTTAAAAATATTTGTTGAGTGTTTATGATGAGCTGGGTTTCCCCAGGCACCAGGTGTACCACACCGCTGCTCAGAACGCCGGGCCTGGCTGCCACGACCATTTTCCACACAGGTTTGCCCAGGCCCTCTCTTCCTTAAGCCATTTCCCGAGAAGAGCATTTTTTTCTATCCATATAAAACGTCCATTGAGTAACCAGTCCATCTGAAACTGAAAACGCCCTCAGAACAAAACAGAAATGTGTAGTTGTCTCTGGCATCAGCCTAAGAAATAGAGAGAAGAAAATAAAACCTTTGGACTAGTTTTTCCCCAGGGGGAAACCAGAGCTTCCAAATTCTCCAGGTGGCCTGGTTTCCAGAACCACGCCTGGCAGGGACCTGCTGCTGACCCGGGGCGGCGCCCATTCCCCCCCCCCCCCCCCGTTCTTCCTTTGTGAAGGAAGGTTCAGGGCCTGAACTATCTGCAGGGCCATTTCCACTCTCATCTACAGTTGTCCCTCGTGTACCGTGGTTAATCCGTTCCAGACACTAGCGGTTGCACCTGGCGTTGAAGGATTCCTGGGGTGCTCGAATACATAGGCCTACAGTCCATACGTACAGTGATTTTAATTGTAATTGTAATACAGGGGTGTATAATTGACTCAGACAACCAAGCGTGTGCTGTATCATTTTCACTGTCTCGATCAACTTTTTAATGAATATATTTGAAAAAACCGCGATAGAGTGAAGCCATGAAAGTCGAAGCGCGAAGTGGCGAGGGACGACTGTATTCTGTGACATGAGAAGGGTTTTGTTAGAAGGGGGAGAAACTGGAAGTAGCTTTGGAAAACCAAGTAGAAGTGCTCCAAGGTTTGTGGGGCAGAGAGGCAGTGATCTGAATGTCAACATAACCTAGTCCTGGATCACTTAGTCAAGGTCAAGAATGAGTCCACTGTTCCCTCAGCTCAGTTCTCTGGGTTGGAAAGTCTCACTTTGGGGGTCTTGGGCTGCCATGGACGTGCGGTAACCTTCTTCACCACAGAGTGCTTGGTCTTCTCTCCTGACAGTGGTTCTGAGACCTTTCAGTTCCCTGTGGTGCCTTCTGAGCTGGGGCCAAGGAAGGAAGGCTCCAGGGTGTGGGCATCAAATGGCTGAATAGTAACACCTGCCGAGCTGCAGCAGCCAGGAGAAGGGAAGACATATGGAGTGACTTGGGATGTACCCTAGAGTCTGTTTTTTCCCAACGGGGGGGAGAATCCATCTTTAACTTGGATTCCATTCAGGAAATGACTCCTTCTACCAAAGGCATATACAATGCCTCTACCCTCCTGGGGTGACCAACATCCGGTTTGCTGGGAACTGAGCGATTTCCTAGGACATGGGACTTCCAGTGCTAAAAGTAGGCAGTTCTGAGCAAATCAGGATGGTTGGTCCCTAAACATGACCAAGAGACAAAGACAGGTCACAGGGCACCCAGGTTAGACTGAGACAGACAGAGCCCAGCAGCTGCTTAACCCATTCTTGGGTTAAGCAGACAGCCTCCTGGAGCGCTCCTTGGAGGAAGAGGCCCCCCATCAATACCATGATAAGATATCACAGAATGGACTCAAGGGACACAACATCTGAGCTCAGAAGAAGTGGGATGAGAATGGAGTGGGGCATAGAAGAGGCACTAAATCAGAGCTGTACAGAAATGGTTCTTCCAGCCATCCCTGAAGAAGGGTCCCACCAGTTCCTTAGAGCTCATGAGCGGGAAGTCTTTATCAGAGGCCACTGACAATCATCTAGGCTCAGAGGTACATAAGTAGAGTCAATGGAACCTTAGAGTAAGGTGCGTGGAGTTTTCACTCCTGGGTTTAGCTTCATCACTCCCAACCAGTCATCCTGTTGTCTTCACAAGGCCTCAAGTTAAAGAGCTCCATTCAGAAACTGCTGTGTAGCGATATCCGGACTGGGTGGGCTTGTGCCAAAGGACAGCAGTCAAGAGTCCGGTGCTAACAGTGGGCAAAATTTGGTGAGTGGTTCATCAACATTACCATACTCAGAGTGTTCCTCTTGTGGGAGTGGGAGCTAGGCTAACACATCAGACATCCTTGAAGGAGCTACATGAACTAATAAAGAAGCTATTTGATTTTTTGACATTTGAACATAAATGGATGCTTCTCAAGAAATTTTCTCTCAGACAGAATAAATTTGTCCCCCAAACCCTGCAATCTGATTGATGTGGTTCATTTATGTTACTTTTTAAAAACAAAAATCAATGGACCCAGGTTTAGAAGGTTGCTTAAAGGTCTTTACTCTAGCTCCTTTCCAAATATTAAACTTCCTCTGTGGCATTTCAGCCAAAAAGACCCCAGATTTGCATAAGTCTAGTTATGTGGAACTCACTCATTTTGAAGCCACTCTTTTGCCTAATGAGATAGTTGTAAATATAAGAAACTTATTCTATATGTGGGGCTGAACTCTGGGCCCCTGGAGCTGCTAATACTGGCCCTAGTTCTCTGTAAGTGCTGTTCCTGCCCTTTGACAGCCCTTCAGGGGTTTGTGTGCACCTCTCTTCTCCACCAGACAGGACCAGCTCTTTGAACCATTGCTCATTAGACACCTCACCATCCTGGGCATCTTAGCTGTGCAATGAAATTCCAGGCAAAAAGAAACTGTCAGGATTGAGATCCACAACTGGGGAGCGGGGAAGAGGCATGTTCTAGTTAATGTTTCCCTGATCGTTCTGATTTCCAGATGTGCTGATGTTCCCAGTGTCTGTCTGCAGACATCCAGCCCTGACCCACTATGGAAGCCAACTGTAATGGGTCAGAGGACTCCTTATTGGTCTTCTACCTGCCTGGTGGGCATACCGTTTTTGTTTTGTTTTGTTTTTTTAGAGAAAGAGGAAGGGAGAGAGAGATAGAAACATCCATGTGAGAGAGAAACATCAATTGGCTGCCTCTTGCATGCCCCCTACTGGGGAATTGAGCCCACAATCTGGGCATGTGCCCTGACCTGACATCAAACCGGGACCTCTCAGTCCATGCGATGACACTCAATCCACTGAACCATACCGGCCGGGCTTAATTTTCCTCTTAGTCTACCTGCTCATCCTGATGGGTAGCACCCTGATCCTGGTGGCTGTGGTGGCAGAGCCCAGTCTCCACAAGCCCATGTACTTCTTTCTAACCAACCTCTCTGTTCTGGACATCCTCTTTACCACAACCACTGTCCCCAAGATGCTATCTCTATTCCTGCTTGGGGACCACTTCCTCAGCTTCCCGGCCTGCTTCCTGCAGATGTATCTCTTCCAAAGCTTCACATGCTCAGAAGCCTTCATCCTGGTGGTCATGGCCTATGACCGCTATGTGGCTATCTGTCATCCACTGCAGTACCCTGTTCACATGACCCCACAGACCAATGCAGCACTGGCAGCCAGTGCCTGGCTCACTGCCCTCCTCCTACCCATACCACCAGTGGTGCAGACATCCCACATGGCGTTTGATAGCATTGTTCGCATCTACCACTGCTTCTGTGACCACTTGGCTGTGGTCCAGGCCTCCTGCTCTGACAGCACACCCCAGACCCTCATGGGCTTCTGCATCGCCATGGTGGTGTCCTTCCTGCCTCTTCTCCTGGTGCTTCTCTCCTTTGCTCACATCCTAGCCTCAGTGCTTACTATCAGTTTCCAAGAAAGATGCTCAAAAGCCTTCTCCACCTGCAGCTCCCACCTCCTGGTAGTTGGTACCCACTACTCTTCCATTGCCATAGCCTACGTGGCCTACAGGGCTGAGCTGCCCCTGGACGTCCACATCATGGGCAATGTGGTGTATGCTATCCTCACACCAGTCCTCAGTCCTCTCATCTATATGCTGAGGAACAAGGATGTCAAAGCAGCCATCACCAAAATGGCATGTCTCAAGACCCAGTCTGGCATAGGAGCCCTTCACCTTTAGATGCAGCTAATCCTACTCTCAGGAAACCAAATAACAGGGCCCAGCACAGATTAGGAACTCAATAAATATTGTTAAATGAATAAATTAATGAATGTAGCATAGCAAAAGAAAAATCAGTTAAGCAGATATCTCCAACAGTGATTCTCACACTTTGGTTCAGGCTTTGCCCCTGGTGCAATGGAATATGTTAACCTTTATAGGACATCTTAACTTGTTATATAAGAATTTCACAATGTTGTGACTGAAAACCCTCAATATGGCAGCAATGGACTGGGCCACTCGCTGAAGACCCTCTGAATATGAGAACCTGATAACTTAAGGGAGATTCTCCCAAATGTGACCAAATTGCAAGGGATTTCAAATATGAGAAAGCTGAGTCATTTGAATAACTTTACTAAGCTTCTTTGTGATATTTGCCACGGTGAAGAAAAACTGGGTCTTAACTATGAGGATGTTATAATTTACTTGCAGTTAACTTTATTGAATCAAAGCAAAAGCAGTGTGGGCAGCAGGGCTATGAGCTCTTCAACATCTCATCCAAGACTCCAGTATTCTGCAGATGGTGCTTACATTGAAAGTGGACTATTTTAATAGCCAGATAATTTTCTGAGAGCTATCTATGTTTTTATATGTCTTAAAAATTATGTTTTAAGTTTTAGCATACCTACTACCATAAACTATAGTACAGTGAAAGCAGTCCTGTGATGGAAATTCATAACATTACAGGCCTACCTCAAAAAAAACAAGAAAAATCTCAAAAAATAAACAAACAAGCCAATCTAAACTTACACTAAAAGGAACTAGAAGAACAACAAGCAAAGCCCAAAGTGAGTATAAAAAAGCAAATAATACACAGAAGAAAAGAAATAAACAAAATAGAGTCTAAAATAACAATACGAAAGATCAATAAACCAAGAGCTGATTCTTTGAAAAGATAAACAAACCTTTAGCCAGACTCATAAAAAAGAGAGAGGACCCAAATAAATAAAATCGGAAATGAAAGGGGAGAAATAACAACTAACAGCACAGAAATACAAAGGATTTAAAGAAAATATTATTAACAACTATATGCCAACAAATTGGACAATCTGGTAGAAATGGAAAAATTCCTAAACATACACTTTTACAAAACTGAATCAAGAAAAAAAAGAAAATATGAATAGACCTAATACAACTAATGAAATCAAAGCATTAATTTAAAAAAACTTCCAACATACAAAAGTTCTGGACCAGATGGCTTCACAGATGAATTTTATCAAACATTCTAAAACAAACACCTATCCTTCTCAAACAATTCCAAAAAATTCCAGAGAAAGGAAGACTCCCAAGCTCATTTTATGAGGCCAGCATAATCTTAATTCCAAAGCCAGATACAACACTACAAAGAAAGAAAATGATTGGCTAACATTCCTGATGAACACAGGTGCAAAAACCCTCAACAAAATATTATCAAATGGAATCCAGCAATATATTCAAAAGATCATCCACCATGATCAAGTGAAATTTATTTCTGAGATGCAAGGTTGGTACAATATCCACAAATTAAATAATGTGATAAACCACATAAACAAAATGAAGGATAAAAATCACATGGTTATATTAATAGATGTAGAAAGAGCATTTGACAAAATCCGGCACCCATTTATAATAAAAGTACTCAGCAAAGTGGGAATACAGAGAACATATCTCAACATAATAAAGGCCATATATGACAAATTCACAGCTAACATCATACTCAATGGGGAAAAACTAACAGCATTTCCCTTATGATCAGGAACAAAACAGGGATGTCCAGTTTTACCACTCTTATACAGCATGGTACTGGAAGCCCTAGCCACAGCAATCAGACAAGAAGAAATAAAAGGCATCCAAATTGAAAAGGAAGAAGTAAAACTCTCATTATTTGCAGATGACATGATATTGTATATAGAGAATCTTAAAGACTCCACCAAAAAACTGCTAGAACTGATCAGTAAATTCAGTAAGTAGCAGGATACAAAATAAATATTCAGAAATTGGTTGCATTTTTATACACCAATGAACTATCAGAAAGGCAAATGAAGAAAACAATCCCATTTACAATTGCCTCAAAAAAACACCTAGGAATAAATTTAACCAAGGAGGTGAAAGATTTGTATTCAGAAAATCATAAGACATTGAAGAAGATACAAATAATTGGAAGCATATACCCTGCTTATGGATAAGAATGATTAACATCATTAAAATGTCCATACTACCCAAAGCAATCTATAGATTCAACACAATTTCTATCAAAATATCAATGGCATTTTTCATAAAACCAGAACAAATAATCCAAAAATGTATATAGAACCAACAAGACTTCATATAGACACAGCAATCTTGAGAAAGAAGGACAAAGTCAGAGGTATCATAGTACCTGTACTATAAGGCTATAGTAATCAAGGTAGCATGGTACTGGCATATAAAGTTGCACAGATCAATGAAATAGAATAAAGAGCCAAAAAATAAATCCATGTCTATATGGTCAATTAATATATGACAAAGAAAGCAAGAACATACAATGGGAGATTCCAAAATGGAGGCAGAGTGAATGGAAGCTACACAGACCATCTCCCAGGACCAAACTGGAAATATAACTAAAATGAAGACAAATCGTCGGGAAAAAGCAATGGAAAAGCAGCCTGCGAGGACCATACAACCAGGGACACTGAATCGATCCTGGTAGGATTGTGGAGGCGCGAGAGGGGGGCTGGGAGCCCACGGACAGCAGCAGTCTTAGCTGTGAGCACTGCCCTCAGAGTGAAAGCCCAAGCCGGCTCCACAGCGCAGAGGGCCGGGGCAGAGCGCTAAAATAGCCACAGCCACTCACCTTGGGCTCCGGCAGAGGGAGAGCAGACTGGACTGGAACTGTGTGGGGACACTCGGGATTTGGAGGGCGCTCAGAGCTTTTGCTGAGTTGCGGCCACGCAGGACGGTGGACATCTTACTCCTTTTCAGGGCTCTGAGGAGAGGCGGCAGCCCCTCCCTCAGAGATTCAGCCACACCCAGGTGGGCCATTGAAATGCAAATTGAGGCTCATTAACTACCAGCATCTGCCCCACCCTCAGGAAATCCTCTCACGCTGAACACCTGAGGGAGGTTTTCATTCAACTGAGAACCCAAGGCTCTTCAAGTAACCGGGACTAATAGCCTCTAGGCAAAAAGCTAGAGGATAACTGAACATTTTCTGGGCTTGCAATCTACCCAGGAAAGTAAGACTCGACAGTGGTGTATAACATGGGTCCTCCCACGCTCATCCAAACCCAGTACAGGGAGCCACAAACAGCAGAACACCAACATCCACAGGGAAAATTTGGCAGGCTCCAAAAACCACTGAGATAGCCAAAATCGTGAAACAAAGAAACAGATGCCAAATGAAAGAACAAGAGACCTCCACCGAAGATGAGATAAATGAAATGGAGTTAAGCAAGTTAACAGAACTAGAATTCAGAGCCATGATCTTGAGGAAGCTCAACAGCATGTGTAAGGACATCAACACCATGAGCAAAGACATAGAAATATTGAAAATAAACCAGTTGGAAATGAAGAATGACATAGCAGAAATGAAGAACACATTGGAAGGACTAAACAGCAGAGTAGAAGAAGCTGAGGACTGGATCAGTGAATTAGAAGACAGGGTAGAAAAAATCAACCAATCAGAAAACCAAAAGAAAAAAACAATGAAAAAACAGGACTGTGGGACAACTGGAAACGTAATAATATTCGCATCATAGGAGTCCCCGAAGAAGAAGAAAATGAGAAAGGGTTAGAGAATATATTTGAAGAAATAGTGACGGAAAATTTCCCTAATTTGGTGAAGGAAGAAGGCATTCAAGTTCAAGAAGCACAGAGAGTCCCAAGTAAGAAGAACCCAAACAGGCCCACACCAAGACACATAGTAATTAAAATGACAAACATTAAAGACAAAGAGAGAATCCTAAAGGTGGCAAGAGCTAAGCAACAGGTTACCTACAAAGGAACCCCCATAAGGCTATCAGTTGACTTCTCAATAGAAACACTACAGGCCAGAAGGGAATGGCATGAAATAATCAAGGTCATGAAAAACAAGGATCTGAACCCAAGACTACTCTTCCCAGCAAGGCTATCACTCAAAATAGAAGGTCAAATAAAGAGCTTCCCAGACAAAAAAAGGCTAAGGGAATACATTAGCACCAAACCAGCACTGCAAGAAATGTTAAAAGGACTGCTGTAATTAGTAGAAGAAATAGAAAGGAAAACAGAACCACACTAAACAAAAATGGCAATAAATAAGTACATATCAATAATCACCTTAAATGTAAATGGACTGAACGCCCCGATCAAAAGACACAGAGTAGCAGATTGGATAAGAAAGCATGACCCATATATATGTTGTTTACAAGAGACCCACCTCACAACAAAAGACTCACATAGGCTGAAAGTGAAGGGATGGGAAAAAATCTTCCAAGCAAACAGAAAGGGAAAAAAAGCTGGAGTAGCAATACTCATATCTGATAAAATAGATTTCAAAATGAAGGCCATACCTAGAGACAAAGAAGGTCACTACATAATATTGAAAGGATCTATCCAACAGGAAGATATAACCTTGGTAAACATATATGCACCCAATATAGGAGCACCAAAATACATTAAAAATCTTCTGGAGGACTTCAAAGGGGAAATCGACAGCAATACAATCATAGCAGGAGACTTCACACCCCGCTCTCATCACTGGATAGATCCTCTAGACAAAAAATTAACAAGGAAACAGAGACTCTAAATGAAGCACTAGACCAAATGGATTTAATAGATATTTACAGAGAAGTACACCCCAAAACTACAGAATTCACATTCTTCTCAAGTGCACATGGGACATTCTCAAAGATAGACCACGTGTTAGGACACAAACGAAGTCTCTACAAGTTCAAGAAGATTGAAATCATATCAAGCATCTTCTCAGATCACAATGGCATGAAACTAGAAATCAATTGCAACAAGAACATGCAAAGACATTTGAATACATGGAGGCTAAATAGCATGTTATTAAACAATGAATGGGTTACCGAGGAGATCAAGGAAGAAATTAAAAACTTTCTGGAAACCAATGAAAATGAACACACAACAACACAAAATCTATGGGATGCAGCGAAAGCAGTTCTGAGAGGGAAGTTCATAGCACTACAGGCCTACCTCAAGAAACAAGAAAAATTTCTAATAGACTATCTAACCTCACAACTTAAAAAACTAGAAAGCAAACAAAAAGAAAACCCCAGAGCAAGTAGAAGGAAGGAAATAGTAAAGATCAAAGCAGAGATAAATGACATAGAGACCATAAAAACAATTCAAAGGATCAATGAAACAAAGAGCTGGTTTTTTGAAAAGATAAACAAGATTGATGGACCCTTAGCTAGACTCACCAAGAAACAAAGAGAGAGAACCCAAATACACAAAATCAGAAATGAAAGAGGAGAAGTAACAACTGACACCACAGAAATACAAAGGATCGTTAACAAATACTATGAACATTTATATGGCAACAAATTCGACAATCTAAGCGAAATGGACAAATTTCTAGAAACACATAGTCTCCCAAAACTGGACCGAGAAGAGATAGAAAACTTGAACAGATCAATAACAATGAAGGAAATTGAAGATATAATCAAGACTCTCCCAGCAAACAAAAGCCCAGGCCCGGACGGCTTCACGGGGGAGTTTTACCGAACATTCAAAGAAGAACTAACACCCATTCTTCTCAAACTATTTCTAAAAATTCAAGAAGAAAGAAGACTTCCAAACTCATTTTATGAGGCCAGCATAATTCTAATTCCAAAACCAGAAAAAGACACTACAAAGAAAGAAAACTACAGGCCAATATCCCTGATGAACATAGATGCCAAAATCCTAAACAAAATACTAGCAAATCTGATCCAGCAATACATCAAAAAAATTATTCACCATGACCAAGTGGGATTCATCCCAGGGATGCAAGGCTGGTTCAATATTTGCAAATCAATAAATGTGATACACCACATAAACAAAATGAAAGATAAAAACCACATGATCATATCAATAGATGCTGAAAAAGCATTTGACAAAATCCAGCACCCATTTCTGATAAAAACGCTCAGCAATTTGGGAATAGAGGGATCATATCTTGATATAATAAAGGCCATATATGAAAGACCTACAGCCAACATCATAATCAATGGGCAAAAACTAAAAACATTTCCCTTAAAAACAGGAACAAGACAGGGATGTCCACTTTCACCACTCTTATTTAACATAGTACTGGAAGTCTTAGCCACAGCAATCAGACGTGAAGAAAAAATAAAAGGGGTCCAAATTGGAAAGGAGGAAGTGAAACTGTCATTATTCGCAGATGACATGATATTATACATAGAAAACCCTAAAGACTCCATCAAAAATCTACTAGACCTAATAAATGAATTTGGCAAAGTAGCAGGATACAAAATTAACGTCAAAAAATCGACGGCATTCTTATACAATAAAGATGAACTCACAGAAAGAGAAACTAAAAAAAAATCCCATTTACCATCGCGGCAAAAAAATTAAGATACCTAGGAATAAACTTAACCAAAGAAGTAAAGGATCTATTTGCAGAAAACTACAGGACATTGAAAAAAGAAATAGAGGAAGATATAAAAAAGTGGAAGCACATATCTTGTTCATGGATTGGAAGAATTAACATCATTAAAATGTCCATATTACCCAAAGCAATCTATAGATTCAATGCAATCCCCATCAAAATACCAGTAACATATTTCACAGAACTAGAACAAATACTCCAAAAGTTCATATGGAACCCAAAAAGACCCCAAATAGCCACAGCAATCTTGAAAAAGAAGGACAAAGTAGGTGGGATCACAATACTGGATATCAGGTTATACTACAAAGCTACTATAATCAAAACAGCCTGATACTGGCACAAGAACAGGCATATAGACCAGTGGAACAGAACAGAGAATCCGGAAATTGACCCAAGACATTATGCTCAATTAATATTTGACAAAGGTGGCAAGAGCATACAATGGAGAAAAGACAGCCTCTTTAATAAATGGTGTTGGGAAAATTGGACAGCTACATGCAAAAAAAATGAAACTAGACCATCAACTTACACCATACACAAGAATAAACTCAAAATGGGTAAAAGACTTAAATGTGACTTGTGAATCCATAAAAATCCTAGAAGAAAATGTAGGCAACAAAATTTCGGACATCATACGCAGCAGAATCTTCACTGATACATCACCTAAGGCAACAGAAACAAAGGAAAAAATGAACACATGGGACTACATCAAACTCAAAAGCTTCTGCACAGCAAAAGAAACAACCATCAAAACGGAAAGGGAACCCACTGTATGGGAGAGCATAATTGCCAATGATACATCAGATGAGGGGTTAATCTCCAAAATATATAGAGTGCTCATACAACTCAACAAAAGGAAGACAAAGAACCCAATTAAAAAATGGGCAGATGAACTAAATAGATACCTCTCCAAAAAGAACATACAAATGGCTAAGAGACATATGAAGAAATGCTCAACATCACTAATCATCAGAGAGATGCAAATTAAAACAACAATGAGGTATCACCTCACACCTGTCAGAATGGCCGCCATCAACAAATCGTCAAACAACAAGTGTTGGCGAGGGTGAGGAGAAAAGGGGACTCTAGTACACTGCTGGTGGGAATGCAGACTGGTGCAGCCACTGTGGAAAACAGTATGGTGTTACCTCAAAAAATTAAAAATTGAATTGCCATTTGACCCAGTGATCCCACTTCTAGGAATATACCCTAAGAAACCTGAAACACCAATCAGAAAGAATACATGTACTCCCATGTTCATAGCAGCACTATTTACAATAGCTAAGATCTGGAAACAGCCCAAGTGTCCATCAGTGGATGACTGGATAAAAAAGCTGTGGCACATATACACAATGGAGTACTATGCAGCTGTAAGAAAGAAAGATCTCTTATCCTTTGAGACGACATGGAGGGACCTCGAGAGTATTATCCTAAGCGAAACAAGCCATGCAGAGAAAGACAAATATCACATGATCTCACTCATTTGTGGAATATAATAAACATAACAGTCTGGGGAACAGGGTAGACCCAGAGATGTGGAAGTAGGGTACAGACTGACAACCCTCAGAAGAGGGGGTGGGGGGGAGGGAAGAGATAAACCACAGAACTTATTCGCATGTATGCATAACGATGGACATGGACAACAAAGCTGGGGAAGGGGTGGAGGGTCGGGGAGGAGGGTGTCCATGGGGAAAAAAGGAGAAACATCTGTAACAAAAATAAATTAAAAAAAAAAAAGAACATACGATGGGGTAAAGACAGTATTCAATAAGTGGTGTTGGGGTCATTAGACAGATAAATGCAAAAAAAAAAAAAATGAAACTAGACCACCTTCTTACACTATATACAAGAATAAACTTAAAATGGATTAAAGACAAATGTAAGACTTGAAACCATAAACTTTCTAGAAGAAAACTTAAGCAGTAAAATCTCTGACGTCTCTCTTAGCAATATTTTTTCTGATATATCTCCTTGGGCAAGGGAAACAAAAAATAAATACATAAACAAATGAGACTATGTCAAGCTAAAGAGTTTCTGCACGGCAAAGGAGACCATCAACAAAACGAAAAAACAACTTACTAAATGGGGGAAGATATTCACCAATGATATATCTCATAAGGGTTTATTATCCAAAATTTATAAAGAATTCACACAACTCAACACCAAAAAAATATTCCAATTAAAAATAGGCAGAGAACCTGGACAGACACTTCTCCAAACTGACATACAGATGGTCAATAGACATATGAAAAAATGCTCAATGTGACTAATCATCAGAGAAATGCAAATTAAAATGACAATGAGATATTATCTCACACCTGGCAGAATTACTATCATCAATTAATCAACAAAACAAGTGTTGGTGATAATGTGGAGAAAAAGGAACCCTCGTGCACTGTTGGTGGGAATGCAGATTGGTGCAGCCAGTATGGAAAACAGTATGGAGGGTCTTCAAACAATTAAAATAAAACTGCCTTATGACCGTGCAATTCCACTTCTGGGTATATATTCAAAGAAACTCAAAACACTAATTTGAAAGAATATATGCACCCCTATGTTCATTGCAGTGTTATTTACAATAGCCAAGATATAGAAGCAACACAAGTGCCCATCAATAGACAAGTGGATAGAAAAGCATTGGTACATATATACAATGGAATATAAGTAGGCCATAAAAAATAATTAAATCTTACTATTTGCAACAGCTTGGATAGACCTAGAAGATATTATGCTAAGTGAAATAAGTCAGTCAAAGAATGACAAATACCATATAATTTCACTTCTACATGGAATCTAAAGAACAAAATAAATACAAAAACAAACAAAACAGAAACAGACTGATAGATACAGAGAAAAGACTGATGGTTGCCAGGAGGGAAGGGAGGTTGGGGGACTGGGTGAAAAAGGTGAAGGGATTGAGCCCTGGCCAGTTTGGCTCAGTGGTAGAGCGTCAGCCCACGGACCATTGAGTTGCAGGTTTGATTCTGATCAAGGGCACGTACCTTGGTTGCAGTTCGTCCCTGGTTATGACCAGGGTCATGTGGGAGGCAACCAGTTGATGTGTCCCTCTCACGTTGATGTTTCTCTCTCTCTCTCTCTCTCTCTTTCCCTCTTTCTCCCTCCCACTCTATCTAAAGATAAATAGAAAAATATCCTCAGGTGAGGATTAAAAAAAAAAGGTGAAGGGATTGAGAAGTACAGATTAGTAGTTATAGAACAGTCACGGGGATGTAAAGTACAGCACAAGGAATATAGTCAATAATATTGTAATAATTATATATGGTGCCAAGTGGGTACTGAAATATGGGGGAGAATGCTTTGTAAAGTATATGATTGTCTAACCACTATGCTGTACACCTGAAACTGTGTAATTAATATTGAAATATTATTTAAATATTATTTAAATTTAAATAATTTAAACCCAATTAAAAAATAGTTTTATGTAAGTGGAATCATACAGTAGGTGCTCTTTTGTGTCTGGATTCTGCTCAGTATTTTTTAAAAGTCACCTATTTCATTGCATGTATCAATACTTCATGTTTTTTATTATAGGAATTATTTCATTGTATGGATATACATATTCATTCACTGGTTGATGGACATTTGGGTTTTTTCAGTTTGGGGCTATTTTAAATAAAGTTTACAAGAACAATTTTATGCATATGTGTGGAGATAAGCTTTCATTTCTGTTGGGAAATACTGAGGAGTGGAATTTCTGGGTCACATGGTAGGTGTCTTTCATTTAAAAGTAACTTTGCCACTGCTCTCAAAGCATTCTATTTCTACAAGCACCATATTATCATTCCAGTTGCTCCACATGTTCACCGTCACTTGGCGTTATCAGTCTTTTTAATTCTAGCCATTCAAATGAGTGTGTAGTCATAGATCATTATGGTTTTCTTTGTACTTCTGTGATAACTAAGGATGTTGGGCATTTTTTTATGTGCCCATTGACCATTCATATATCTTGTTTTCATAGTGTCTGTTCAAATTTTGCCTATTTTTTTAAAATAGTTTTTTTTAATTAATGAGTTGTAGGATTTTTTTAAAATAGTTTTTTTTAATTAATGAGTTGTAGGAGTTCTTTATATATTTTGAATACAAGTATATATATATACACACACATATATATATGTGTATATATATGTGTATATATATACACATGTGCATATATACACACATATTTATATATATGTGTGTATATATATACTTGTATACATATATATGTATATATATACATATACATATATACATATACATATATATACATATATACATATATATACATATATATGTATATATATACATATACTATTTTCCCCCAGTTTTTGGCTTCCCTTTACATTTTCTTAATGATGTCTTTTGAAGAGTAGAAGTTTTTAATTTTGACAAAACCTAATTACCTTTTTTTCTGTTATGTATTGTGCTTTGGGGGTCTTATTTAGGAAATCTTTGCCTGCCTCAAGCTTAAAAGATGTATCTTCCGTGTTTTCTTCTGAAAGTTTTGGTTCTTCTAGGTCCTTTTCCATTTCTGTATAAATTTAGAATCATCTCCACACATTCTACAGAAATAACTGCTTGTATTTGATAGGGATTGTATTGAATCCATAGAACAATTTGAGTATACTTGACCTCTAAACAATGCTGAATCTTTCAATTCATAATTATGGTTTATCTCTCTACTTATTTAGTTCTTCTTTAATTTTTCTCAGCACTGTTTTATAGTCTTGAGTACAGATCTTGAATATATTTTATAACATTTAACAACACCATTTATTCTGTTTTTGATGCTATTACGAATGACATTTAAAAATTTTTAAATTTCCAATTGCTTGTTTTTTGTATACAGAAATAAAGTATTTTGTATAGTGATTTTGCATATTGTTATCTCGCTAAACTTACTTATTAATTCTAGTAGCTATTTTAGGTTCCTCAGGATTTTTAACATATATGATCATGTCATTTCTGAATAACAACTTCTATTTATCCCTTGCCAATATTTATGTCTTTTATTTCTTTTCTTGCCTTTGTGCACTGGCTCAGATGTCCAGCACAACATTAAATAAAATTGGTGCGAGAAGATAGGCTGTCTACTTCCTGTTCTTAGAGTAAAAGGGATTCAGTTTTACACCATTAAATATGCTAGCTGTGGATTTTATATAGATGCCTTTTATCAAGCTGAGGATGTTCTTTTCTATTTCCCATTTTGCTGAGAGACTTTAATCTGAACTCTATTTTGGAACTCTAATAGGATATTTTGGTGAGTATAAAATTCTAGGCTAGGAGATTTTTCTGTTTAGCACTGTAAAGATGTCATCCCATAGTCTGTTGACTTCCAGAGTTTCTATTGAAAAGACAGCTCTCAGTCCTATTGTTGCTACTTTAAAAGAAAAATTTCTTACTTTTTCTGGCTATTTTTTAGTTTTTCCCTTTAACATTGGTTTTCAGAAGTTTGGCTATGATGCAATGTAGTTTCTTTGTTGGTTTTTGTTTTTTGGCTTGGGATTTGCTGAGCTTCTTAAATCTGTAAGTTGATTTGTTACCAGTTTTGGAGATTTTTCAGACATTATTTCTATATAAATTGTTTCTGCATCATTCTTTTTCTCTTCTACTTCTGGACTTAAATTGTATGCATGTTAGATCTTTTGAACAGCTACCACAATCATTTGTGCTCTTTTTAATTTCTAATTATTTTTTCCTCTTGATGCACTGGTTATTTTCTATTAATCTGTCTTCCTTTCACTTGCCCTTTCTTATTTATACCCATCCAAAAAGTTCTTAAGTTCACGTGCTATATTTTTCAGTTCTGAAATGTTCATTCATTCTTTTTTTATAGATTTCAATTCTCTCTTGAAATTCCTTATATTTTGATTATCTTTTCCTATTTGGAGAGTGGGGCTATATTTGTCATAGTTAATTTAATGTCCCTGTCTTCTAATTGTGATATCTAAATCATCTGTGTCTATTTCTACTCCTATTTCCCCTCCTTCTTTGGTCTTATTTAACATTTTTAACTTTACCTCATACTTTTTGATTGGGTGCTGGACATTAAAGATGAAAAAATTTGCCCTGGCTGGTTTGGCTCAGCGGTTAGAGCATCGGCCTGCAGTCCAGAGAGACCCGGGTTCGGTTCCTGCTAAGGGCACGTACCTCGGTGGCAGTTTGTCCCCGGCCCTGGTTGGGGTTGTGTGGGTGGCAACCAGTCGATGTGTCCCTCTCACATCGATGTTTCTCTCTTCCTCCCTTCCTCCCACTCTATCTGAAGATAAATGCAAAAATGTCCTCAGGTGAGGATAAAAAAAAAAAAAAAAGATGAAAAATTTTAAAGCTCTAACTTATCTTCCTCCAAGAAGGGTTGTATTCTTCTAGCAAACTGAATACCAATGGATCATCTTTGTTGTGGCTTGGCTGTAAGCTATATTATGCCTCATCTACTCTAATTTGGTTCTTACATTTAGGGTTTAGACATTACTCCTAGAGCCAGGGTCTCAGCTGAAGTCCTGGGGAACTTGCCAAGGTCCATCTACTCAGACAGGGCTCGGATTCCAACCTCTGACTCTCCGACATCATGTGGCTGCTCAAGTCTTTCTGCAGATCTTTAGCCTACCAGCCGCTGTATTATTTTGGGTTCTTCAGGTCTTTCCCTATACATGCACACCTTAGGAGTTGGTCAATGACTTGAAGGGGATTTGTACTCAGATTGTGATGTTCTTTTTTTGCAGTACCCTCCTTTCCAGGATTCTGCCCCTCAAGTGTCAGTCACTTTGGTTACCCAAATTCCAATCCCGTATCTCCTCAGTCTAGGAAGAATTCTTTTCTCTAGTTCAGCTCTATTCTTCAGTCCTGCAAACAGGGAAGTGCCCTCAGGTAAAAAACTGGAGTCACGTGGAACTCACCTCATAAGCCTTCCTTCTCTCAAAGACTGCAGTTCTTCAAGACCTGCCATCCATTGCTCTCTGAAGCCTTCAAACAATCGTTTTATATTCTGTCCAGCTTTTATAGCTGTTTCCAGCAGGAAGTTTAGTTCAAACAAGCTATTCTGCCATAGCCAAAACTTTAAAGTCTTCTTTGAATTTTTGAGGTAACATACACTAGTGATAGGAGAATCACAGCGCTGGTCCTAGAATTTTAGAGTGAATCCATATTTTTTTCTGTAGACAACTATTCTCCTTTTGAGAAATAGTTTCTGGTCCTGGCAGACTGAATGCCTGACCAGGGAACACTTAGTGACTATAGGTCCTAAGCTGTCCCTTATGTATATTGGATATTAATTTGAACAAACAAAATATAAAATTGGATATGTACAGAAATATTCCATCACCAATAGCAAGTAATAAATGTTATATTAGGGCAAGCAGATCCCAAAGGCATAAGCGAATTGCATGAGCAGTTGGCTCGGACTCCCGTGATGCACAGTCTTGCTGCATCGACACCTTTCCATCAACTCCAACATACAGCCTCATGGGAAATGTCCTATAACCAACTCCCTCAAGAAGAAAAAAATTCAGGTCAGATTTACAAACAGTTTTTCAAAATATGCTGAGACCACCCCAAAGTGGATTGCTGCCATATTACAGCCCCATTCAGGGGCCCCTGAGTGATCAACAAGAAGGTAAATCCTGTCAGAGTACAGATCTTGGGCTGTGTGTCTGGCTTTTTGCCTGGCAGAAGGTGAAATGGAAGGAGGTGTGGATCTATATGAGTTTATGGGCAATGGCTAATGGTTTTGCTGGAATATGAAGGAACTTGGAAAGAACACGATAAGAGGATTGGTAAAGAGGAGATCTAGAGAAAAGTTAAGGTGTTACATATTTCAGAATGGGCACAGATTGTGAAGATATATGGGTCTCATGTAACTATTTACCAAAGGGTATCCATGGTAGAAAAAGCTCTCCAAAATCAAGAAAAGGCAAAGTCAGGTAGACAAGATGATACATCCCATGAACATCGGTAGACTCATAATGAGAATGAAAGTTATACCATTGGAGTGAAGTGCTGAGCCCTTGAGAGCTGTTAATGATGCTCTCCTCATTATCAGCAAAGCCTGAGGACATCCTCCCTCCTCACCTCATGTTTGCTCTAGGAAATGCCAGGGAGTTGATCGCTGAGGGATGGTGGGTGCAGTGTCTCATAGGAGCACCATCTTGAGGGAAGTACCCCAGGAGACTTCCCTGAAAGGATGGGGCTGAGGGTTTAATAGGCCATGACTCAGCCTTCAACAAGGCCTTGCACAGAGACACCACAGGAAACACCATTGTGGACCAAGCTTAACAGGTGAGAAGAGCTAGGGATGGAGTGCCCAGAGACAGCAGAGAAAGCTGGGATGGGGAGACAGGGGTAGGGAGGCCAGAGCCTATAAACCAGGGATCAAGAAGACTTATTGGGTGTGCACAAGAGGCAGGCAACTAGGATCCAGGGTGGCTATGCATACAGGGGCTGTGAGACCTTGGACCACATATCCTGGCAGGTCTGGGTAAGGGAGTACGCTCACAGGTGGGATTCAAATCACCTTGACCAAGGTCTTCCCACAGGAAAGCAAGACTGATGACAGTAGTAACCACTGGAAACACTAGCAAACTTTGCACTCTTACATGTTCCAGGTTCTTGCATAAGCTTTATCCAGCATTCTCTCACAATAACCCAGGAGGTCACAATGAGGGAAAAGGGCTCAGAGAAGGGAGAGTGACTTGCCCATGGTCACACAGCTGAAGGTAGGAGCTGGGATTGCAATCCAGTCCTTTCTGACTCACAAGTCCACACACTTAACCACTAAGGACCACATGACACAATGAATGTAAAGAACGCGGCTGGCAGCAGGTGCTCACTAGGTGGGCTTTTCCTCTAAGCTCCTCACTGAACAGATGAGAAAACCAAGGCTCAGGGGCCCAAAGTCACAGCAGTGACTGGCAGAACTGGTCCGGAGGCCCGGACTCACGGCTGCCAGGCGGGGCTCAGTCCCTTACAGCAGGCCGGCTACAGAACCACCTCTGCCCTCACATCTCACCAGCCATGGCCTTGGACAATTGCCTGACATTCTGTGATCCCCAGTTTCTCCTTTGTTGAAGGGGCAAAGCCACACCCTGGCAGAGCTGGATGAGAAGTGATGATATACGTAAAGTATGTAAAGTGGACATTCGGGTGATTGGTTTTTCTGTCCTTCTCTGTCCCCACCAGCACTGTAACTGGCTCACAGACAACCCTGACAGGGAGAACGGGCCAGGGCAAGTTGTGTGCCCTGAGAAACAGCACGCTTTAGGCCCTAAGCACAGGGCTGCATCACTCAGGTGTAGTATGTAATTCAAAATAAAACAAGAACGGTGCTTTGAAATATCAGATGTGATATTCTTTTAGGAAGTATTTTTGGTGCTCCTGCCTTGTGGTGACCCAGCACATGCCTGGTCTACCTGTTGGATAGTCCAGCGACCACCTGGCAGTGAAAAGTATGTACCACCTCTCTGCTGCGGTCTCAGTACCCCTACCTCCATCTATGAAGCAGTGGGACAGAGGAGCTGGGAGAGGGGCAGCTGGACTTGATGGCACTTTAGGACTCCTCTGGCTTTGGCCTTCTTCATTTCTGCCCCTTAGATTCCCTACTCTGCCTCACCTGGGACCAGCAGCATGACTGTCTCTCTGGGAACAGAAATGTCCAGGGCAGTTTGCATCCCTTCGGGTGTGAGTAAAACCTGGTGACTGAACTAGTTGGATGGGGTTCGGTTCACTAAGGGATAACCCTCTCAATTTGGGACAAAGCAGGTTCACTCTTCTGCTAGGTCCTGGGGCTGACTTCTGGATCATTATTTTAAACAAGGATTTGCATTGTCAGGTACAAATTCTTAATTTAGTACTTACCATATACAGACTCAAATAAAATTCTGAAATATAGATTTCTCTCATGTTATCAATGCAAAAACAGAAAGGGAAATAGAAAACCTTGGTGCTAATGTTTTCTCCTCTGTAAACTTGAACTTCTGGATTCTCCAGGAAATGTGGCATAGAAGAAAGAGTCCTGTCCTGAGAATCAAAGACCTGAGTTCTGGTGGTGACTCTGTAAACCAATGCCCGTGGCGCCTGAGACAGGCCCTGTCAGTCCCTGGCCTTCAGGGGGGAAATTGATTGGCCTTGAAAATAAAAAACTATTTTTCCAGTTTTTACATTGGTGATTTTATGCATAAGAGGTGTTGTGAGAAGAGAAAGAAATTAGAGGCAACTCTAGGAAAATCACGGGGACACTGCTCATGAAATCACCAAGATCAAAGAGGTAGTTATACCAAAGTCAACATGAACTTGCCAGGGGTTGGGGTGGGGGTCACTTAGTCTGAAGGACCAGTCTACAGTGGAGGGTAAATCAGTACTTCCTTTAGTTCAAATCTCCCAGGTCTATGGGTTGAAAACATTCCCTTCTGATTCCTCTGGGAAGAGTTCTTTGAGCAGCTACTGCAAGGAGACCTCCAGTTCCTATCAACCATGCCTCCCAAGCCCTCCCAGGTCGCACGACAACTTCTGACCAGGGACTAGGGAAGCCTGCTGGGTGGTGGGCACCCAATGGTTAAACAGGAGCACCTGCTGAGCTGCAGCAGCCAGTAGGGAGGCGAGTTCAGTGGAGTAACACAGATGCCTTGGATTCTCTGTTGCTACCCAACTGTGGGAGAATCCATTATGAGTTCAGACTCCCATCAGGAATGACTCTTCCCACCAAGTGCATGTTCATTGTCACTCCCTCCACTGTAGCATGACAAAGAGCCCACACCCAGAGACAAGATACAGAGTACTCAGCTTAGATGGAGATAAGCAGAACCACAGCACCAAGCAAAGGAGAGAGAAAGGAGCCATTCCCCGGTTAATAACTATGGTGGGAAGACAACATGTTGCTGTAAACCTTGGAGAAATCAGCCCTCCCTAGCAACGTGGTGATAGAGATGTCATTTTTTTTTAAAAAAAAACTTAAAGTAAATGCCAAAAGAGAAAGGAGTTTAGAGGCATGGCTTAAGAGATCTGATATCCCCCAAAGGATCATATGTGATATCCCCAACGGAAGTTCTTTCATAACACTTAACATAACTGCAATGAAATGATTATGTGATTTATTGCTTAATGTTTTTTTTCTGCCACTAGAATTTCAGCTCCATGAGGTTGGAGACCTTCTCTGTCTTCTTCAACTTGTCTACTACATACCCAGCAAATAGCACATGGTTTTGTATATCATAGGTACTTTTTCCATACTCAAATTAAAAAAGGAAGAAAGGAATTCTGGGATAAGATAAAGTCAGGGTCTGTCATCTTTCTTTTAAAGTCATTGTAAATTATTGTGGTTACATTGTAAATAAATGTGGTTACATTAACTATACAGTGATCATTATTTAATTCTCATTCCAGAATCACTGATTATTCTGGTTTCCAGATGTGCCTGGTTCCCATGTTTTCACTACCTACCTTCTGGGCATTCAGCTTAACCCACCATGCAGACTACAGCCTGTAATGGATCAGAGGATTCCTCAACCATCTTCTACCTTACGGGCATCCCCTCTCTGCCAAAATCGCTCTTCCTTTCTATCTTCTTTGTCTTTTTTCTCCTCTATCTGCTCATCCTCGCAGGTAATGCCCTGATCCTGGTGGCTGTGGTGGCAGAGCCCAGTCTCCATAAGCCCATGTACTTCTTTCTAACCAACCTCTCTGCTCTGGACATCCTCTTTACCACAACCACTGTCCCCAAGATGCTATCTCTATTCCTGCTTGGGGACCACTTCCTCAGCTTCCCGGCCTGCTTCCTGCAGATGTATCTCTTCCAAAGCTTCACATGCTCAGAAGCCTTCATCCTGGTGGTCATGGCCTATGACCGCTATGTAGCTATCTGTCGTCCACTGCAGTACCCTGTTCACATGACCCCACAGACCAATGCAGCACTGGCAGCCAGTGCCTGGCTCACTGCCCTCCTCCTACCCATACCACCAGTGGTGCAGACATCCCACATGGCGTTTGATAGCATTGTTCGCATCTACCACTGCTTCTGTGACCACTTGGCTGTGGTCCAGGCCTCCTGCTCTGACAGCACACCCCAGACCCTCATGGGCTTCTGCATCGCCATGGTGGTGTCCTTCCTGCCTCTTCTCCTGGTGCTTCTCTCCTATGCCCACATCCTGGCCTCAGTGCTTCGCATCAACTCCCGAGAAGGACGTTCAAAAGCCTTCTCCACCTGCAGCTCCCACCTCCTGGTAGTTGGTACCTACTACTCTTCCATTGCCATAGCCTACGTGGCCTACAGGGCTGAGCTGCCCCTGGACGTCCACATCATGGGCAATGTGGTGTATGCTATCCTCACACCTGTCCTCAACCCTCTCATCTACACACTGAGGAACAAGGATGTCAAAGCAGCCATCACCAAAATGGCATGTCTCTGGAGCCGAAAGAATGCTGGGAAACCCTGATTCATAGGTGTAACTTGATCTACTCACAAACGCAAATAACAATAGGCGGAAAAGTGGACAATTCAAGCAGCCAGATAGAACAATAATTCTCAAAATAGTCTTACGTATTCCTTCATTGTAATAAAATAATAATCTTCTTTCCTTAATTCACAGACAAAATGGATGGAAGTTTTCTACTTAATTTTTTAAGCTGTGAGTACCAATTTCACAAGATTGTGAATACAATTGTGGTCACATTTCCATTAATTTAAACTATTTTGATTCTCAGAGACTCCAAGTATTTGACCAGGAAGAAATTCAGTTCTTTCCCTTGTATTTCTTCTTCCAGTATTTCTAAACATTCCCCAGGATTGTTGACACCTAGATGTGAATCAGTCTTGCCCTTATTGCTAGAACAGCAATTTATAAACCCACTGCAGGGATAAAGTCTAACAGTACTACCATTTCAATCCATGTTGCCTAAAAATTCACTGCCACTACCAAAGTTTCAACACCAGTCACACAAGAAATTTACACCCGGTATCTAGACCCTCATGGTGTCACCAAAGAACATGCCCTTCCTCTAAGCTTATGCTTAGGCAAGTGGTGTCCCTTACCAAACCTGTGTGGGCATCAGAGCATCACAATTCTTTTGGTTCTCAGCCACACCATAATATTCCCATCCATGACAACGAGGAGCTAAGTAGAGAAGTGTCCCCTTATCAGTAGGATCCTGTGTCCAGGACCTCTACTCTTTCTCAAAATACAGGCCTAGGAATTCCTCTTTCTGGCCTTAGTGGCCAGCCCAGGCTCCGATTCCCTTCCCCTTTGCCACATTTCCTCTTGAAGACCTGCCGGGTTTGCCCATCCAGGGGCATACAGAACATCTAGTTAAAAGTGTTTGGGGGGCACGCGGGTGACAGATATCCTCATCTCTGACTCATTACAGATATTTTCATTCCAATTTCTAGGGTCCAAGTTTTGACAATCAAAGCATTGACTTTAACCATTTTCCCAATGCATGAACCCAATGTCGACGAAAATTCAATTGATGCAGTTCATCAAAGGACAGGGCTTGTTCCTGGGCTCAGCTTTCAGCAGGCTTGGAGATCCTGCTATAGTCAGAAGGGCTTCCTGAAGCAGAATAATAGAAAGGCTCTAAGTGTCCTTGCGTACTGACCTTGGGCAACTGGAACTGACACTCATGTTCTTTTATCCAAGCCTTATTCAATCTGCAGCACTTCTATTCCTCAATCCTTGAAATTGATGTCTAGACCTCAGTAGGACCACAATCCTCCAGGTCTAAAGGAGGTTTTAATAAATTGCCTTGCCTCTGACTTCCACGAGCTATTAGAATTTAACCTAAGGACTTGGAGAGAAATTCTTTTGCTCTCTGCTCCACTACCACCCAATAAACAACTCTGAGAGTACCCCCATGTTACTACCACAGTTCTATTTTGTGCAACTTCTCTTCTGATATCAATTTCCATTTTAGTTCTGGACTTTGGTTTCCTGTGTCCCTGGATGAGCCTCAAGACATCCTTTCATGTTCACTCCCCCTTCTAGATGGAACAACGAATTAATCACGTGGACAGTGAACCATAGCAACATGGAATCCCAGGCTAGCTCCACTCTCCACCCACTATTTCCTTGTGGCCCCTCCTAAACATTTTTCATGAGTGGACATGAAATAACAACAACAATAATAATGTTTTTTACCTGTAGCTTTACCTGCTAATTGGCACAATCTCTCTGTATTTCCCAACTAAAAAACCAGTTTCAACTTTCTTGCATCAAAGGACACTATCAAGAGAGTGAGAAGACAACACAGGAAGGGAGAAAATACATCTAATATATTTTCTTGCAAAATCATATATCTGATAAAGGATTAATATCCAGAATATATAAAGAACGCCTATAACTGAACAACAACTAAAAACGAACAACCCAATTCCAGAAATGGGCAAAAAACTTGAATAGATACTTCTACAAAGGTGATATACAAATGGCAAATAAGCACATGAAAAGATGCTCAACATCACCAGCCATCAGGTAAATCAAAACTATAATGAGATACAACTTCAAACTCATTAGAGTGACTTTTATAAAAAATAGAAAATAATAAGCATTGATGAGGATGTAGAGAAACTGAACCTCTTGAAACAATGGTGCAGGCACTGTGGAGAAGAATACGGTGATTCCTCAAAAAATTAAACATAGAAATACCAAACGATCCATCAATTGCTCTTTTGGGTATATATTCAAAAGAATTAAAGGCAGGGTCCTAAGAGATATCTGCACACCTATGTTTATAGCAGCATTATTCACAATAGCCAAAAGGTGAAACACCGAAGTGTCCATCGACAAATGATCGAATAAACAAAATGTGGCCTTTACTCACATGGAATATAATTCAGCCTTTAAAAAGGTGAAATTCTGACACATGCTACGACATGGATAAACCTCGAAGACATTATGCTAAGTAAAATAAGCCAGACACAAAAGGACAAACATTGTGTGATTCCATTTGTATGAGGTATGTGGAATAATGAAATCACAACGACTGAAAGGAAAACAAAGGTTACCAGGAGCTGGGTGGAGAGGGAAAGGGAGAATTACCATTTCGTGTGCACGGAGTTTCTGTTTGAGATGATGACACCCGTCTGCAAAGAGAGTGGTGATGGCTGCAAAACACTGTGAATGGACTTAATGCCACTGTACATTACATCTAAAAATGGTTAAAATGGTCAATTTTATATTATGTATACTTTACCACAATAAAAATACATTAAAAAAAAACAGCTTCACCAGGCCCTAGGTCACAGGTCCCCAAGTAGCCAGGGGCCTGGCTGCCCTCCGTCAGATGCCCACCTCTGGATCAATAGCTGTGGCCAGAGGAAAATGTATGTCGTTCAGCATATGGTTTAACATGGACACAAAAATCAATGGAGTAGTTTGTCTTAAAAAGTGGGGTGTGAGGATAGGCATTTGACACCTGGGACACTTAGGGGAGTCCTTTTTCTGTCTATATCAGGTGATTGTTGTGAAGATTTGAGTGAGAGCAGGCAATTTCATCTCCCCAATATCTCGAGGCTGCGTCCACTCCTCTCCATCCCCACTCGTCAACGCTGGTGCCCATCTTACCACCTTCGCTCTCTTGAATGAGCACAGCAGTCTCCTGTGTGCCCGCCCTCCATTCCATCAGAGTGGGCTTTCTGACATACAAATCTGGTTACCTTCCCACCCTCCACATGACTTAATGTGGCCCGAAATGGTCTCTTTGACCTCAACTCTCACCATTGCCTCTCTCGTGGCAATTCTGAACTTCCTTCAGTTTTTCAAACACACCAAGTTCTCATTCTCACCAATGACTCACTCTTCTCTCTTCCCAAAGCCCCCTTCCTCTTTGTCTATGTCAGCTGAACTCTTACTCAGGCTTCTCCTGAAACATCATCTTCTCGGGGAGCCTGCCCTGGCACCTCACCCTGAAATGTGAGGTGGATGCCATTCATATGCTCTCCCTCAGCACTTTATAATTCCCATGGTGGCACTTCGTTTCTGGACCTTAGGAGAAGAGAGCCCTGAGCACATTATACCCATTAGTCTGTGCATGCTCCTTGCTTGTTTTACTCATCTTCCTCCATACCTCCAACCCCCCAATTCCCATCCCATTCTTCTTTTCCCACTTAGGCAATCACTCTGATGTGTTGGATGTATGCCCACAAATATAAGCATATCGCCCGGCCAGTGTGGTTCAGCAGTTGAGCGTCGACCCATGCACCAAGAGGTCAACAGTTCAATTCCCAGTCAGGGCACATGCCCAGGTTGTGGGCCCGATCCCCAGTTGGGGACGTGCAGGAGGCGGCCAATTGATGTTCTCTCTCATAGATGATTCTGTCTCTCTCCGTCTCCTTCTCTCTCTCAAATTAATAAAGAAAAAAAACTTTAAAAAATACATAAGCATATCTTTGTAAACTATGTAATGTTCTTTTATGTATGTATGTACAGTTTTAATTTATATAAAAAGAATTATGTTACACATCTCCGTTTATTTCTTGCATTTGCATTCAGTTCTATGTTTTAGATCTGTGTTGATGTTTATACATCTTGTTTCATTGGTTCCAACTGATGTATAATATTTCATAGTATGATTTCATCACATCTTACTTTTCTCTTCTCCTAGTGGAGGACACCTATATTCATTCCAACTCTTTGCTACTGCAATGTCTTCATAAATGTCCTTGTGCATGTCCTTTTATGGGCCTCTGGAGGATTTTCCCTGGAATATTTAACAAGGAGTCCGGTTAGTCATCGGGTATGCATAAACTTCAGCTAAACATAGTCTCTCCTCATTGTTTGCAGATTCTGTATTTGAAAATTTGCTTACTCACAAACCCCAAAACCAATACCCATGGCGCTTTCAGGGTCACTCACGGACATGTCCAGAGCAGCAAAATATCTGAGTCACCCATGTACATGCTGCCAGTTGAGGTCTAACAAGGCAACACTCCGATTTCTTGTTTCAGCTTCTACTGCACACAAGTGTCCTTTTCATGGTCTATTTAGTGCCATGGGTTTGGGTTGGTTTTTTTTTTGTTGTTGCATTCTTGTGCTTTTGGGAGTGGGTAACTTTGCTGTTAAAATGGTACCCAAGCATAGTGCTGAAGTGCTGTCTAGGACTCCTCAGCACAAAAAGTGTGTGATGTGCCTTGTGGAGAAAATACATGTGTTAGATGAGCTTCGTTCAGGCATGAGTTTCAGTGCCATTGGCCAAGTTCAATGTTAATGAATCAACAATATATAGGGTATCCCCAAAAAGTGTATACACACTGAATAATTATAAATTCCAATGGGTTCAATCTGAAAAGAAAGAAACAGCAATTGAGCTATCAGCTGTTAAGTGTGTACACATTTTGGGGGGACACCCTGTACATTAAATAACATGCCTTTAAAAAGAAACATACATAAAACAAGGTAAGCATTTGGTCAGTTGATGAAGATGCCGTGACCAGAGGCTACAGAAACTAGCATTGTATTTCCCCTAGAAGAATGATGCAGTATTTGCTAATTCAGTGTGCACAGCTACTTCATAGAACATAACTACCACAAATAATGAGAATTGACTGTAATTTAATATTGTTTCCTAGAATAGTTGTACCATTTATACTCCCAGCAGTAATGGACTTTGTAGTTCCCATCTCCCCACATACTCACTAATGTTTGATATTATCCAACTTTCTAATATTTCGGCATCCTTATCAGGTTAAAGTGGTACCTCATTCTGTCTAATCTGCATCTCTGTGAATACTTGTTAGCAACTAACATTAACCTCTATGTGAACTGCTTATTGAGAACATTTGCTCATTTTCTTTGGAATTCTTGTATTATTTTATTGCTTTCTTTCAGGACTTCTCTATGTTTTTTCCTTGGCAACTTTAAATATTGCAAATATATTTTCAAATTTGTGATCTGTCTTTCATGTAGCAGAAATTCTTAATTTTGATATATTCAAATCCATCACATATTTTACTTTTTAGTATGTGAGTTTTTAGCCTTTTCTTACCACTATTTCACCAAGATATTCTCCAACATTTTCTTTCATTAGCTTCCTAGTTCTACCTTTTACATTTACACTTGAATACATGTGGAATTTCTCTCTGTTTAACATGTAAGGTAGGAATTCTGTTTAATTTTTCTTCATGTTGAAAACTATTTTTTTCAAATCTGTTTAAAAAATTGGTCTTCCTCATTGTTTTATAGTGCCATCTTTATTAATTTCAAATTCCTATACACCTTGTCAACTTCTGAGCTATCTATTTAGTTCTATTATCTGTTTGCCTATGGCTAGGCCAGCACCATATTATTTTATTTTATTTTTTAAATACTGAGTTTATTTCACATGTATATTTTTGTCTCCTCACCATGCCCATTTGTCTGACCACTACTACTACTATGTCCTATCATAACCTTCCATACATACTTAAAACCAAGCAAAGGGTGGAGTTCCATCTTTAAAAACTAAACAGGCATTTCAGACAACACATTCTTGGCCATGGAACCTGGACAACATTTATCAGACACGGTAGGGAAAGTTCTCACTCTGCGTTATAAAAAGGACAGCCAGAGATCAACTGTTACAGAAATGAAATAAGATGGAAAATTTTAACAAATTGTTTAAACTATTTTTTTTTCTTTATTGATTTTAGAGAGAGAGGAAGGGAGAGGGAGAGAGAGATAGAAACATCGATGAGAGAGGACATTGATTGGCTGCTTCCTGCATGCCCCCCACTGGGGATTTGGCCTACAACCTGGGCAAATGCCCTGACTGGGAATCGAACCAGCAACCTCTTGGTTCATGGGTCGATGCTCAGCCACTGAGCCACACCAGATGGGCTAAACTATTTTCTTAAAGAGACTTCCTCCACTGCCAGAGATGTTGAATAGCCTCCAGGTCAGTCATCCAGAAGCAATTCTTCACATAATTGATAACTTGGCTTCCACTTTGGGAAGAGAACCACCCTTTTCTATACTTGCTTGCATTTTTGCTTTAATGTCTTCTACAGAACTAGGTCCCTTTGGTGTTTTAGGAGTTTTTTCCTGTTTTTTGAAGGATTCTTGACCTTTTGATCCTGGTGTTGAAGGTCTTGAGTCTTTTCCATTCTGGTTTGATTTTTGTGCATTTTTGCCTGGACTATCTCATATAGATTTCTTTACTGGAGCTTTTTCTTCAGCTTCCTCATTGTCAAAATCATCATCATCATCCTCATCATCTTCATTAGCAGCAAGTTTTACTTTTTTCAGTGGAAACTTGCTACCACTTCCAGGGGCAGAATGCTTTCCCAACATACTTAGGAGTTTCACATCCTCCTCCTCTTCATCTTCTGACTCTGCATCTTCCTGCACAGCCACTAAGTGCTGTCCACTCATATGCACAGGCCCTGAACCACACTTCAACCGTAAGACCACAGGTGGTGTTATTTCAAAGCCACCAAGGGAAACCGTGGGCTGTACACACATTGTCACAGTTGCCAGTGTTACTTTAATTGGACTGCCTTCATAATTCATTGCCTCTGCTTCAACAATGTGCAGTTCATCCTTTGCACCAGCCCCTAAACGGACCGTTCATGAAGATAACTGGTGCTCATTTTCATCATTATCCACCTAAAAGTGATCATCTTTGTCGGCCTTTAGTTCACAACCAAAAAGATAGTTCTGGGGCCTCAGAGGGCTCATGTCCATGTCCATTGAATCTTCCATGGGGTGGTAGCACGCACTTAGGTGAGAGAGAAGGCGGATGGAGATCAATGACTTGTGTTCCGCAGCACAGATGTGCAGGACAGAATCGCACCAGGGACTTATTTTTTTATTATAGCTTTTCAGTATGTCTTTTTACCTATCTGATTCAGGGCACCTCTTTTCATCTTTTATATGTATAATGAAACTGACTTACTTAAGTGTTTGTCTTTATTCTTCCATTTATTATTTATTTATTTATTTTTGTTAATCCTCACCTGAGGTCCATTGATTTTGATTTTGATTTTGATTTTTTTAACTCATCTTTATTTTTTAATGTATTACAGATGTCCCCCCCTTATTTTCCCCATTGACCCCCCTCCTCCCCAATCCTGCCCCCCTCCAGTCTTCCCCACACTATTGTCAGTGTCCATTGTTTATGCATATATGCATAGAAGTTCTTTGGTTTATCTCATTCTGTTCCCCCTCCCCTCTTCCCTTTGAGGTTCATCAGTCTAACAACATTTTGTACTTCTTAATTCCTTCATCTTTTTCACCCAACTCCCATCCCATCTGGCAAGCAACAAAAAGTTCTCTGTATCTATGAGTCTGTTTCTGTTCTGCTTGCTCATTTTGGTTGTAGATTCTATTGTTGATAGATACGTATTAATTGCCATTTTATTGTTCATATTTTTGTTCTTTTCCTTCAAGAAGACCCTTCAACATTTCATATAATACTGGTTTGGTGGTGATGAACTCCATTAGCTTTTTCTTGTCTGGGAAACTCTTGATATGTCCATCGATTCTAAATGATAGCTTTGCAGGATAGAGTATTCTTGGTTGTAGGTTGTTGCTTTTCATCACCTTGAATAGCTCTTGCCACTCCTTTCTGGCCTGCAAAGTTTCTTTTGAGAAATCAGCTGACAGTCTTATGGGAGCTCCTTTGTAGGTAATAAACTGCTTTTCTCTTGCTGCTTTTAAGATTCTCTCTTTGTATTTAACCTTTGGCATTTTGATGATGATGTGTCTTGGTGTGGTCCTCTTTGGGTTCATCTTGTTTGGGACTCTCTGTGCTTCCTGGACTTGTATGTCTGTTTCCTTCACCAAATTAGGGACGTTTTCTGTAATTATTGTTTCAAATAGGTTTTCAATTTCTTGTTCTCTTTCTTCTCCTTCTGGCACCTCTATGATGTGAATGTTGGCACACTTGAAGTTGTCCCAGAGGCTCCTTAGACTATCCTCATTTTTTTAAATTCTTGATTTTTTTTGCTGTTCTGATTGGGTGTTTTTTGTTTCTTTATATTCCAAACTGATGGTTTGCTTCTTGGCTTTATCTACTCTACTATTGATTCCCTGTAAATTATTCTTTATTCAGTTAGTGCATCCTTCATTTCTGACTAGTCCTTTTTTATGTTGTTGATGTTCTTACTAAGTTCCTTGGAGGTCTCCTTAAGTTCCTTGAAGGTCTCACTAAGGTCCTTGAACGTCTCACCAAGTTCCTTGAGCAACCTTATAACCTGTGTTTTGAACTCTGCATCTGATGGATTGCTTATCTCCATTTTTTTTCATTCTTTTCCTTGAATTTTGTTCTGTTCTTCCATTTGGGACATGTTTCTTTGTCTCCTCATTTTGGCTGCTTCCCTGTGATTGTTTCTATGTATTAGGTACAGTTGTTATGTGTCCTAGGCTTCCTAGGGTGGCCTATTATTGTAGGTGTCCTGTAGGATCCAGTGGCACAGCCTCCCTGATCACTCCAGCTGGTCCCTCAAGGTGCATCCCTAGTGTGGACTGTACACCTTTCTGTTGTAATTGAGTCTTAATTACTGTTGGCACATCAATGGGAGGGATTTACTCAGACTGATGAGCTGCAAGGACTGGCTGTGCCCACGGACCACTGGCCTCTGACTACCTTGGAGGATCAGCTGTGTAGGGGCCCACCACACAGAGCAAGATTTACTTTAGTAGGGTTCTGTACCCACTGAGTCCACTCATTGAGTGTGTCACTTGTGGAGGTGGTTGGGTGGTGGTGTTTCAATGTGGTCTGAAGCTGTCCACCAGGGTGTGCTGGCTCTGGGGCAAGGTCAGCTACTGCCTATGTTCTATCCGGGGCCACCCGGCATAAGCTACAATGTGATCTGCAGATGGCTGTTTCTTGTGCTGGGCTTGGAGGTGTTTAGGAAAAGCCAAGTTGTGAACCAAGGCTGGCTGCTTCTAGTGCCAGGCCTGGGGCTACTTAATGAGAGGTATGGGGCTCGCTGAGACCAGATGCTGCTTGTTTGAGAGGTTTTAGGAAACTCTGAAGCAGGATCCGAGACAGGCCAATCCTACGGTAAAGCCTTTGGAAACAGCTTGGGTGGGCCCGAAAGTTGGGTGGGGCAGGGCCTCAGGGAATCAGCAGGGCAGAGCAAACAATGTGAGCCAGGTTGTTGGAGTCCCAGATATGGCTGCCGTCTGCTGCCCCAGAGAAGGGCTCACCAAAGGAACATCAGCCTCCACCAGAAAGTCTGTCCAGGAGAGAGCCGCCTCTCCAGCCCTTGTCCCAAGGCCAAACAGCTCAGTTCTTCCCTGTATGTCTCTGGTGCCCCGTAAGCTGCCTCCCCTCCAAGCTTAGAGGGAGCAAGTCCGAGTAAGTTTGTGCAGGTCCCTTTAAGAGGAGCTGCCTGGGGCTCTAGCAGCCTCAGCCTCCCTCAGCCTCAGTTCCCGCTGGTTTTTCCAGCCAGAAGTTATGGAGACTTCTCTTCCTGGCACTGAACCATAAGCTGGGCGCCTGGTGTGGGATGGGGACCCATCACTCCTCAGGGAGGACCTTCCCAGCTGAGGTATCCCTCCTGATTTTTATCCAGCCACATGTGGGTGTGGGACCAGCCTGTCTGCGCCTCCGCCCCTCCTACCAGTCTCAATGTGGCTGCTTCTTTGATTTCGTAGTTGTAGGACTTCCATTCAGCTCGATTTCAGGCAGTTCTGAATGATGGTTGTGTTGTAGTTTAGTTGTAATTTTGATGTGGTTGTGGGAGGAGGCGATTCCACGTTTACCTGCGCCCCCATCTTGACCAGAAGTCTGGTCCATTGATTTTTAGAGAGAGTGGAAGTGAGGGAGGTAGAGAGAGAGAGAGAGAAACACTGATGAGAGAGAGAAACATCCATTGATCGTCTCCTTCAACAACAGCCTTCTTCAACAACGTCTCCTTCTTCAACATCCATTGAATCATCCATTGATGACACCGACCAGGGCCGGGGATCAAACTTGCAACCCAGGTATGTGCCCTTGACTGGGAATCAAACCGAGACCCTTCAGTCTACGGGCCGACGCTCTAACTGCTGAGTCAAACCGTCCAGGGCAATTCTTCCATTTAAATTTTGGAATATGTTTGTAAGCTCCCTCAAAAACTTTGCAATAAATTTTTTGAGATTGCATTATGCTACCCCTCCCACTCATTTGATACAGCTCCCTATTTATTAAAATCTTACAAAGCCATTGTAATCAAAACAGCCTAGTACTAGCACAGGAACAGGCATATAGATGAATGGGACAGAACAGAGAACCCAGAAATTGACCCAAGACATTACCCTCAATTAATATTCAACAAAGGAGGCAAGAGCATACAATGGAGAAAAGACAGCCTCTTTAATAAGTGGTGTTGGGAAAATTGGACAAGTACATGCAAAAAAATGAAACTAGACCACCAATTTGCACCATACACAAGAATAAACTCAAAATGGATAAAAGACTTAAATGTGACTCGTGAATCCATAAAAATCCTAGAAGAAAATGTAGGCAACAAAATTTCAGACCACACACAGCAGAATTTTCACTGATACAGTGCCTAAGGCAAGAGAAACAAAAGAAAAAATTAATATATGGGACTACATCAAACTCAAAAGCTTCTGCACAGTAAAAGAAACAACCATCAAAATGGAGAGGGATCCCACTATATGGGAGAGCATAACTGCCAACAATACATCAGATAAGGGGTTAATTTCCAAAATATATAGAGTACTCATGCAACTCAAGAAAAGGAAGACAAAGAATCCATCCAATAAAAAAAATGGGCAGAGCGTGGACCAGAGAGTCCTGGGTTCGGTTCCCACTAAGGGCACGTACCTCGGTTGCAGTTTGTCCCGGCCCTCGTTGGGATCGTGTGGGTGGCGACCACTCAGTGTGTCTCTCTCACATTGATGTTTCTCTCTCTCTCTTCCTGCCTCTCTCCCTCCCTCTCTATCTGAAGATAAATGCAAAAATGTCCTCGGGTGAGGATTTAAAAAAAAGAGAAAGAAAAAGAATACCAATTTCTAGTTAGTATCAGACGTTCACAATCATAGCCCTTATCACACTGAATTATATTAGGGGGACCGGAAAGTAATGTCGTTAAAGTAATGACATGTTAAGGGCGGAAGTGGAAGCAAATCCATGTCAGACAATTGAGGAACTGTCAAACACTCTTAACCAACCTTGGTCGACCATCCAAGAACATTTGCAGCAGATGGGTACAGTAAGCAGAGCAGGTGTTTTGGTCCCGCATAATCTGTCCGAAGAAAACAAAGCTAACCGGTCCACCACATGCAACTTATTGGGTCAGCAGCACAATACAGAAGCGTTTTTTGATCACTTGATCACTGGAGATGAAAAATGGGTCCTCTATGAAAATCCAAAATGCAAAAGGCAGTGGCTCTCTCCGAAGGAATCACCACGAAGTACAGCTAAGCCAGGTTGAAACCCCAAAAATGCACTTTTGTGTGTTTGGTGGAGTATTCGCGGGGTCGTTCATTTTGAAGTGCTGAAACCTGGACAAACTGTGAATGCAGACTTTTACTGTGAACAATTGGATCAAGCAAATCAATCTTTAATTGAAAAGTGCCCAGCGATTGTCACCAGAAAAGGCGTTATTCTGCAACACGATAATGCAAGACCACACCGTGCAAGACGAACCCTGAAAAAAATTAATGAATTGGGGTGGGAGGTATTGCCTCACTCACCATACTTGCCCGATACTGCGCCATCGGATTTCCATTTATTCCGATCGCTACAACATTTTCTAAGTGGCAAAAAATTTGAAAATTCGGATGATGTCCAAAATGCCATCTTCAGATATTTTGCCCCAAAACCAATTGATTTTTATTGATCCGGCATTGAAAATCTGCACACTAGATGGTAAAACGTTGTTGATAATGAGGGTGATTACATCATTGATTAAAAATAAAAACTTGTTAAAAAATTATGTTTGAATTTAATGTAAAAAAAAAGACCCCTAATAGTTACCTTGCTCTTACTTGTATGTATTCTTCATTAGATGCCAAGCCCCATGAGGATTGGCATTGGGTTTGCCTTTTCTTACCTCTGTACGCCTAGCACCTCTCATAGGGCCTGGCACACCGTGGTAGCTTAATAAATGGCTCAGTCCTTGACACGTGGTGTCATTCAGCATTAGTTCCCTCCCGCTCTCTGAACAATCATCTCACCAGATGCCACGTTGTAGAGATGGATGTCCTCACACCCAGAGAGAGAGGATGTATTTCCCAAGGACTCAGAGTAAATTAAAGAAAAACTGGAGCCACAGCCCAGGTCTCCTGGCTGAGATCCATTTCATCTGCACTTAGCTGTCTCTGCTCATTAAGTGCCCCTCCTCTTAACCTCGAGGGAAGAACAGATAGCAGATTCTGTGAGAGGTGGAGCAGAGAGAGCAAAGTTATAACTTGAATCCCTGGATCAGCCTTATCAGAAGCCAAACTATGCCCTTGGACTTCCTGGTTAAGTGAACAAGTAGATCCCACGTTTTACTAATAGTTGCTTAAATATCAGGGGATCTCAATGCTTTAAAAAGGGCTGCCTTGTCCGGCCGGTGTGGCTCAGTGGTTGAGCATCGACCCAAGCACCAAGAGGTCGCCGGTTCAATTCCTGGTCAGGGCACATGCCCAGGTTGTGGGCCCAATCCCCAGTGGGGGACATGCAGGAGGCAGCCAATTGATGTTCTCTGTCATCGATGTTTCTATCTCTCTCTCCCTCTCACTTCCTCTCTCTCTACAAATCAATAAAGGAAAAAAAAAATTTTTTAAAAGGGCTACCTTCAGTGGCTATTCTGAATTAACTACTTTCCTTACTGCCTTTTTCTTTGGATCAAATTGGTAACATTTCTTCATTCAACAAACATCTATAAAGAAAAAAATATAGCTAGGCATAGGAAATAGAAAAATGAACAAGACAAAATTCTTGTCCTTGTGTAGTCTATATTCAAGTGAGAGCACAGACAAGAAGTAAATAAATAAACAAGATAATTACAGTTTATGTGGTGCTATTAATGAAATAAACCATCAGATACATAGGTGACAGACCTAACTAACAGTGTGTCTTCAGGTAAGTCACTTTCCCTTTATGAGCCTCATTGCTTTCTCTGGAAGAGGGATAATGATCCTGGGGGGCAGGGGAGGGCATGAGCACAGGGCGATTTTCCTGCTGTATAGCTGTGATAGTGAGAGACACAGTTATTGGAGGGAACACACCCATGCTGTGGTTAAGGAAAGAAGACTCACTCGGGAGACAGGGTAGGGGAATGGGTGGGGAAGGGAGGAGAGAAGGAGAGAGACCCAATAACCAATATCACTGAGCACTTGCTCTGGGCCATGCACTATGTTTGGGGCTTTTGGTCATTGTTTCTAAGTCTCACAACAAACAATCCAAGTAAGCATTTCTGTCCCCATTTTACAGAGAAGGAAACTGAGGTTCTGAGAGATGATGTGACTTTACAAAGTAGCAGAAAGAGGATTCATTCAAAATCAGGTTTCTCTGACACCAAATCTGATGCTGATTCAAATATTATGATTTTAATGAGATACAAAGAAGTATAATATTGAGACTTTGCATTCCATGGGAGAAGAGATGTATGAGGGCTGAAAGGTTAGGAAAATCTTCCTGGACTAGGTGGATGGTCAGCTGGGCCCTTGAATGAGAGTGGGTTTGAGAAAAAGAAGAGAGAAGCAGAGAGCATAGGGCATTAGACTGAGACCTGGCCACTGGATCAAGTAGGGGTACATAAAGGTAGTTCAGGAAATACGAGGCTGGAAATGTGGACTGGCCCAATCAGAGCCTGGGGTGCCTTATTGAGGAGCATGGTCTTGGTTCTCAGGCATTCTGGAGCTGTAGGAGGTTTGCAAATAGGGGCGGGACATGGCACAGGAGAGTAGATTTGAAGTCAAAAGACCTAGAGTGGAGTGGTGATGCTCCCACTTATTAGCTATGTGGCCTTAGTTTACTCATTTCTCTGAGCCTCGAATCCCTCATCTAAAACGTGCCTGACTTAAAGAGTTGTATTCATCATTGTATCCTCGAGCACCAGGATCCACCATTTGGAAGGTGTTCCATAGATGTTTATTAAATGAACTAAGATTAAAAACTTCCTGTCCCGCCCTGGCCGGTTTGGCTCAGCGGTTAGAGCGTCGGCCTGCGGTCCAGAGAGACCCGGGTTTGGTTCCCGCTAAGGGCATGTACTTCGGTTGCAGTTTGTCCCCGGCACTGGTTGGTCGTGTGGGTGGCAGCCACTCGATGTGTCCCTTTCATGTCGATGTTTCTCTCTCTCTCTCTCTTCCTCTCTCTCGCTCCCACTCTATCTGAACAAAAAATGAAAAAATGTCCTCAGGTGAGGATAAAAAAAAAAAAACAAAAAAAAACTTCCTGTCCCAAAGACCTAAACATAAGAGCTAAAAGTGTAAAACTCTTAGAAGAAAACATTGAAGAAAAGCTTCATGACACTGGATGTAGCAATAATTTTTTTTGATGTGACAACAAAAGCAAAGGCAACAAAAGAAAAAATTAGATAAATTGAGCCTCATCCGAATGAAAATCTTTTCATTATAGGATGCTATCAAGGGAGGAAAAAGGCAACCCACAGAATGGGAGAAAATATCAAGGGATTAATTCCCAGCATATATAAAGAACTCAACAAAAACAACAACAAAACCAAACAACCCAATTTAAAATGGGCAAAAGACTTAATACACATCTCTCCAAAGAACATACACAAATGACCGATAAGCACATGAAATGATGCTCAAAATCATCAAAATGCAAATCAAACTACAATGAAATACCATTTCATATCCATTAAGATGGCTAGTATCAAAAACCAGAGAACAACAAGTGTTGGTGAGGATGTAGGGAAATTGGAACCCTGTGCATTGCTGGTGGATGGTGACTGTAAAGGACTAGCCTACGGCTTGGCCCTAGTGAGTGCCCGTTACAGGACATGGAGTGGGAGGGTGGTTTTTGTGATGAGGGTAATGCACTGCATACAGTTCTTAGATGATGAAACAGCTCTGTGATTATATTTGCACTTGTACTTTTCCTCTGAGTTGACAGGGTGCCGCTGAGGCCTACTCTCCCCACACAGGGACCCAGCCCAGCAGAGTACAGATGGGCCTGCCTCGGGCACATGCACACATACCTACCTCTGCTCTCCCCACTGCCCCAAGTTTCCAGACACACTAATTGACTTCCAGAGGGGAAACATCTCATTGAAAGGGCCCTAATTAATCCCTAGAAATCTGGGTCCCCACATTCTCCCCTCATTCCACTCCAACTCCCCAGTTATATGTTCCAGACAAGAAAGGAACTTTGCAGACTCCCCAAGGAAAGAGAGGCCTTGGGAGAGTCTCATGTGTAGTCTGTGCCAACTGTCATAATGAGACCCCAGGAGAACCTGCCGCATCAAGACAGACCCAGAACTTGGCAAGTGAATGCTAAGTACCCTTCCCAGCACCTCTTCTGGCTGCACGCCCACACCCACCTTTGCCCCATGTCATAGGCGTGTGTTCTCACCTGGCTTCCCCAGGGGCATCTAATTTGGGCATCTCTGTTCACATAGTTCTTTCCATCCCATGGTTCTGGAGCCATGGTCTGTGTCACTGCCTTGGCCAGTTGTCACCACTGGAGGTCCTGTCCTCACAAGAGCTATTTCTGCTCATCCTTCAAGGCCCAGGGCAAACACTTCTCTGTGAAGTGTTAGCCGAGTGCCAGACAGGCCCCTCGCCTTCCCTGGGGCACCCATTGTTTCTGGCTCCTGGCAGAGCTCGTAGCACTGTGGTTCCTGGAGCAGAACTGGTCATTTGCATATCACTCATCCCGCCAGACCCCAGATCCACGGAGTACAAGCTGGATCTGAAGAGGCCTCACTCTCAGTTCTACCTTACTATCGTCTTTACTCCAAAGTGGATGTCTGCATTGTATTCATAATGAGACCCCATTTATTTAAAAATGGGTTCTATCCCTGGCTGGTTTGGCTCAGCGATTAGAGTGTCAGCCCACGGTCCAGAGAGACCCAGGTTCGGTTCCCGCTAAGGGCACGTACCTTGGTTGCAGTGTGGCAACCAGTCGATGTGTCTCTCTCACATCGATGTTTCTCTCTCTCTTCCTCCCTCTCACTCTATCTGAAAAATAAAAATAAAAATGGGTTCTGTAGTCAAATAAAATGAAGAAACAAGACATAAAGGGTTACTTACTGCAGAGCTCCTCAGAGCCTTTACTGTGTCCATGTCCTGGGATACAACAGTTCCTAAACTTTTTAAACTACAGATCTTTTTTATTCCAGGGCATCTTATAGGACCTGTATTCTGTAGAATCACTCTGGAAAATTCTGATCTAGATTACAGTTCACATGTACTCAGTCCAACTTGGGGGAAAATCGTTTTAGAGTTTCACTTTATATCATATGCCTAAGTAAACCCTAAGTGAGTTAAAGAATGAAATGTGAAAATGACATTATAAAAACTAAAGGAAATGTAAGCATGGACTGTGGATCCCCCAAGCCTGGCACTGAGTCCAGCCCACAGTGCTCTCACTATTTGCAGAATGAACACAGGGCTATGACGTCATGGACAGACATGCTATGTAGGTAGCATTCGGTCATAGGCTGCCCAAGCTGTCAGACTGACAAGGTTCCGTTTTGGCCATATTCTTCTTGTGAAATTACATCTAGGAAACAATAACCTCACACTTGGGAAAGATCCCTAATGCTCTCACTCAATGCAGCTGTCACGTTGGGCCTGCCTAGAATAGCCTCTCACGCAAAGCAGTGACTTCAGCCCTGAGACAGTGGTTCTCTGGAAGCGGGGAGGGGCAGGGGAGACCTTTGGGCCTTTCCCCTAGTGGCCAGTTTTGGGAAAGCCCAGGCCTGGTGTCGCTGAAGAGAGGGCAGGGAGGGGTACAGGAGCACAGCTTGAGCAAAGGCGTGGAAGAGCGAAGTGAGGTGGCAAAACTGAAGGTGCAGACAGTTGGGAGACAGAAAGACAAGGCCAGGCCATGCAGCATCTTAAATACCAAACTAAGGAGCTCGACAGGACAGTGAGTCGCTGAGGAAGGGTTTGGCACAGCGAAGGGGGCAGCATGGTCAGAGATGTGCTTTGACTAGAGTATGGAGAGGGTGGGTGGAGATCACTTGCTATGAGACTGATCGGGGAGATAAGAGGAGTTCCAAGGTGAGGCATGGCCAGATGGGAGGGGAAAGAGATGGATTAGGGGCACTTACAGCAGAGACAACAGAACTTAGTCATTGACTAGTTCTTAGGGATGCTAATTGCCTCATAGATCACGTGCAGAAATCTTACAGATGGAGAAACCGAGTCCTGGAGACGGCCCTGTTCAAAGTCACACAGCAAGGCACTGTAATACTGGTCCAGACCTGGGCTTCCTGGCTCCCAGCCCCAGACCCTTTCCCCACAATAGCACAAATAGCAGTGGGACCATGCAGGTTTCACAGAGCCTGGAATGCCAAGTCTGGGGATTTGGACCATTTCCAAGAGCAACTGGGAGCCATGGCAGGTTCTTAATATTTGGCAGCATTTCTTTTTTTTTTTTTTTTTGCCTTCCCCCAACAGAAGCCTTCCAGTGCTGTTGCTAAAATGCACAATCTGTCTGCTTGTAGCCAACCCAACTCCCTCAGTCTTTATATAGAAGAAAGAGTCATCCTCTCCTCTTTATTAGAAGAAAGCACAAAGCCCAGAGAAGTAAAGAGATTCACCTAAAGCCACACAGCAAGTTAGTAGTCCAGATGTCCCCAAATCCCAGTACAGTTCTCCCATAACCTGGTTTTAAAAAAAACACCCAGAAGCCTGAAATTATGGGCTTGGAGAAGGGTCTGATCAAGGTCATCACAAGTGGGTGGCAGGAGCAGGACCTTGGATCTGGGTCAGAACCCTGGGGCAAGGGTAGCAGGCAGCTAGCTGCCTCCCCTTCTCTGGCCTCCCCTCCATGGCTGCAGTTCTGAGGCAGTCCGTGCCCTGACTTCCTCCTTCACAGTCATTGTGCCCCCATCTGTCTTGCTGGGGGCCAGGGCTGGGACGCATCCAGGCTGCCTTCAATTATGAGCCAATAAATATGAGATGTGCTGGGCCATGAGCAGTCCCACCCCCACCGCACCCCTGGCAGCCTTTGTACCAAGGAAGATTGGATTTTGCGTTGTTCATTTTTTATCTCCAGTCCATGTCAGATGGCAAGATACAGACGTGGGCAGTGGATAATTTTATCCTTCCCCCACTTATCAGGCACAGCACTGAGATGAGGTATGTGATGTCCTCAGGTCACCTGCTGCCCTCATGTGGAGAGGTCCTCCACCCCAAGCCACCAACCCTGGGCTCCTGCTCTCTGCTGGGAGGAAAGAATCCTGGGCAGGAAGACAAGGGACCTGGGTTCAAGCCTTGGCCCTGCTGCTCACCCACTGTGCGAGCATGGACAAGTGTCTGAGACATCCTGGGAGGCCCTTCTCTGCACCAAGCCCTGTGCAGCAAGGCAGGGGCCACAAAGAAGAATCCAACCTGCTCCCAGCCCTCAAGGAGCTGGTAGTCAACTCCAAGTAAACAGACACCCTGTGGAGGTAGGGGTGGCAAACGTTGGCACTGGGCATGAAGGGTGAGGATTTTCCAGGTAGGGTGTGAGGAAGTGGAAGAAGAGGAAACATTCAGACAGAGGCAAAGGGAGTTGAGTACAACATGGCAGAAGGCAGTGAGCGACCGTGTGCTTAGAGACCTGAGAGTATGGCTGGGGCTGGGCCGATAAAGTGGGGGAGAGAAGAGTTTTAGGCAGGTGTCACTATCATATTTGCATTGTCCAAAAAAAAAAAAATCTCTTCAACTACTGTCTGAAAAGCAGATTTGGGGATAGTGATGGAGAATAAAGTCAGGGAGTTCAGTGAGGAGGCTGACGTAATGGTCCAGGAGAAAGACGAGGTCCTAGATTAGAGCAACAAGAGCGAATCCAGAAATAATACTCATTATCATCATTACGAATACTATTACTAAGTGTTATTATGGGACAAGCACAGTGTTTACATCATTGCTTCTAATCCTCACAACAACTCTTCAAAGTGGTTATTATCTCATTTTGTAGATAAGGAAATTAAGCCGTGGGTGAATTAAGAGAGTCACCGAAAGTCATATAGGCAGTAAGTGGCTGGGGCAGGATTTCAAGTCAGGTGGGTCTAACCCTAAAGCCTATACTCTTTCTACTGTGTTCTTCATTCTAGAAAGGGAGGCACAGTTTCCAGAGAATCTAAGGGAGTATGGAATCTATCCGATTTCTGCTACTGGTTGGATGTGGAAAGCAAAGGACAGAGAGAGTTCAAAGAACCTGGCCAGGGAGGCTGGGTGGAGAGAGGGAGCACAGGAGGAGGGGCAGGTTTGGAGCAGTGGATGGGTTTGGTTTTGGCCAGTTGAATCAGAGGGTAGTTGAATATCTGCATGTGGAGCCAAGACCTAGCCTGAAGACAAGGATTTGGGAATCATTGACAAACAAGTAGTCACTGTTGTGTGAGTGAACTAGGTCATTAGACGGAGTGTGTACAGTGAATGAAAGATTGAGCCCGGAACTTCAGAGAATTCCAACCCTTAGAGCATGAGCAGCAGGAGGATAAATAGGGAATCTGAGTGATGCAATGTGATGTCAGCCCAGAAGGAATGGAATTGTTTCAGGAAGGTCAAAGAGCAAGTGGTCCCTGATGCTACCGAGTAACATGAAAGCTAAAAACTGGGTTTAGGGACCAGCAGGCAGCAGTGCAGTGAGTGCTCCATGCAGCAATCATTGGGAACCTTGACAAAGTAGTCTTCAAGGGCACAATGTAACTAAATGGTTGGAGGGGCCTATACATACCTCACCCATGGCCCTGGATTATCTCTCTGCACTAGGCTTTGGGGGGGGGGGTTGACCCTAGCACACTAGTGACTCCTATCCAACCTCTCCCAGAAATCCCAAGCCAGGTGACAAAAATAGTAGTGTTAAAAAGAGAGAGATGTGAAGGGAAGAAAATAAAAAAGATTGTAGGAGGAAGAGAGAAAGGCTGAAATATGCATAAAAACTGTTAGGGAGGTATGGTAACACAGAAACCACAAAGAAGCAAAGGAAACTATTTTGGTGCTATTTTCTAATAATTATAGTTACCAAGAAAGAAGCCGTAACTCACCATGGCTGAATGTTAAATAAGTAAAGAAGAGTAAGAACGATGTGTACCCAGGGAAATACATCAGTGCAAGTGTCAGTTCTGTTGCTTTTAAAGACACAGGCTTTGCCTTTACACTTGAATGACACTTTGGCTGGGTATAATATTAGAGTGCATGTGAGCAGAAAAGTAAGACTCGAGCTGGAAGGAGAAGACTTGACTCCAGTGTCATCATCATTTGGGTTATGTCAAAGTATTCAGTGTTTGTCTTTGCGACTCTTCTCAATCTTGATTACAATTTTGTCTATAGCTGTAACATGTTTTACACTTTACATAGCTGATTTCGTGTTTGATTGACAGGTTTTTTTAGGCTGTTGATGGGCATATAATTTTTTCCTCTGGGAAAGTGGGAGCACACTCTCCATATGCTTAGGATGGAGGTTAGGAGGAGTGTGAGGAGTGGAAGCCAGCGTGAAGAGGGGTGAGGAAGAGTAGAGAGCATGTAGAAGAATCCAAGGAGAATGGGCTGTGCTGTGATCGTGAGGAAAGAGGAATAGCTGTATGGGAACATGGGATGTAGAACATTTTTGAGATGGGAAAGGTATAAACATGCTGAATGCTAAGGAGTCTGTGGAGAGAGAGAGAGAGCTTAAAGAGGGAAGACAGTGATTGGTGGAACCAGTTCCTGGAGGAAATGGGCAGAAAATGGGCTCCAGGCCCTTCAACTGGAGTTAGGGCAGCTCTGTGGCCACTATACTACATACAGCATTGTGAGTAAGAGCTTGGGGTCCACAGCAAGATGGTCTGGCTTTGAAACCTGGCTCCATCAGGATAGTGTGGCTTTGGTCAAGTTACTTAACCTCAGGCTGAGATGTCAGCTCCTCGTTTCCAAAATGGGGATACTGACAGTGCCTATCCCATAGAGTTATTGTAAAGGTCAAATGAGTTGATACATGTAAAGTGCTTAGAACAGTGCATGACACATCTTAAGTGCTTGATAGAAGTTAGCTGTTAGCAAACTCATCTTGTAAAACTAGAGAGAAGGGGGAAATATTGGAGTGGCCTGTGGAAACTCCACTTGGAAGGGAGAACTGATGACAGAGCTCACACCAACAGCGTTGCTCTTGAGCCAGGTTTTGGAGCTAGAGCTGTGTTCACCTCGTTTTACCAAGCCAAAGCTCAGTTCTTTCCCTGAACTGACAAAGCTCTGTCTGAAAGGGGATTGTGAAGGCCAGGCACTTAGAGGTGCTCAATGAATGGTAGCTACTTACAATTATTACCTACTTCCTTCCCAACGACATAGACCTTGACAGGAGGTCTGCTGAGAGGGAGAGCAGAGCTGAGGTTTGGAGCTTGAAGTGCAAGGTTTGCAGGAGAGCAGGGTGGTGAGTGCTGGGGTGGTGCAGAGGGTATGGATGGGATGATCCCCAGGCTGCCAGGAGAGGAAAAGAGGTCAAGAAACATTTCAGACATCCAAGGCTGGAGGCCTTCATGAAGGTGAAGGCAAGAGGAAGGGGCCAGGAGAACGGTCTATGGTGTGAGAGGAGGTTTGCTGAGTTTCATTCAGTGAAACTTTTCTGAGTACCAGGAGCTATGTACAGCACTTTCCGTACATGAAGTCATTCAACCGCCACCCCCAATCCCCGATCCAGTACCAGGCATGTCAGTAAATCCAGGGGTCTGTCGCTCCCACAGATCTATGAGGGCCTTGTGACCCCCTGATCAGTTGCAGACCACAAAAGATTCCCTTTTTTTGTACATTTATTCTTAACAAGGGGAACATATAGTATAAAGATTTCATACTGAATAAATGATATTCATTAAGCCAAAAAAGGAGGAATTTACATCAAGTTTTAGCTACATTGTTTGAAATACCAATATGCAGATTTTATCACTGAAAAAAATCTCAATTGTGTTTCTTTATCAGGAACTTCAACTGCACAAAAGATTCTCTAATGTCTGGCAAGGTTGGCTGGAACAGATGATCAGGGCCAATCTGATCCCCTCTGTCATGCGTGTGAATTGGGAAGGTTGGGGCATCTAGTAGTGAGAAGTGAGAACTGCAAGGTGGCCCAGCGGGAGGAAACACGGAGTTAAGTGGCAGCCATAAGAGGTCGTATGTCAACAAAAGTTGTGGGAGCACAGGGCCTCTGAGGAAGGAGAAGCTCTGGGGAAGGGAGAGGAAAGGCATCAGCCATGAGTAGTGGGAGGCCGGCAGATAGCAACAGGGACCCACTGACAAGAGGTGGGGAGAGGCGCCAGCTCCCAGGGGGCCTCAGTTCTTCTCAGTGTTTAGGTCCAATTCCAGTCCCCAGACAGGTCTCCTTCCCTGACTCCCCTTTGTCTAAATGGGCTCAAGTGATTTTCTGTTCTTTGCAACTAAAGAAAAGCCCACCTTAAAAAAAAGACCAGTTTATTGATTTTTAGAGAAAGTGAGAGCAACATCTATGAGTTTCCTTCACGCCCTCCACTGGGGATCAAGCCCACAACCTGGGCAGGTGTCCTTGATCAGGAATCGAACCTTTTGGTGCACAGACAACACCTAACTGAGCCACACTGGCCAGGGCAAGAAATTCCCATCTTTATTTGCAAATGAAGTATATCCCATTTTGCAGAGGAGGAAACTAAGGCTGAGATAGGAAATGAGTTGTTAAGTCACACACAGCTAGCTGGCTAATTGGCAGAGCTAGAATCAGAATCCAAGAGCCTTCTTTCTCCAGAGCACACTCCTACATGTGCCTTAGCCCCAAGTAGGCCAGGCCCCTTCTCTTTATCCCCAGCTCTTACCCTGTTACCCCTGAAAGAGAGGGATACCAAACCCCTTAAAACCCAGCCAGAGTTCCGCCAAGTGGGAGATGCCAGCAAGGGGCTCTGCTAGCTGGGAGGGTGGCTGGACTCAGGACTGATTTGTTCTCCAATTCTGCCTTCCCCTCAGGGCCTCTTCTTGGGATCCCCCAACCCCTAGTCCCTTTTGGCTTTCTCCATCCCATCAGGGGCAGTGGTCATTCATGCAGAAAGTGCCCACAGTGGCTGGGCATCATATTTTAGGGCTCTGGGGAGGGGGTGAAGGGGCTTGCAAGACCCAAGCAGGGGGGACTGGGCCAGCCCTGAGCAGTGGGGATGAGAATACATTTCCCCAGAGTGGATCCCAGGTCTGCGCAGGGCCCAACAATCTCCTTGGGTCCTCACAACTTCCTGGTATCAGTACTATCATCCCATTTGATAGCTGGTTCAGAGATATTAAGTCACTTTCCTCCAGCTATATAGCCAGTAAGAACCAAAGCTGGGAAGGACCCCATGTCCAGGCACCCGCTGCTGCTGTAGCCACCTTTCCCAGGAGCCAGCCGCCCTCAGGGACGAGCTCTCACCCAGCTCTGCGGTGGAGCAGCTTGGCTCTGGGCCAGTCGCCTCCCTCTCTGGGTCTCAACTTGAGTGGGGAGGGGTCCGTTGATTTCTGAGGCCAGCCTGCCTGCTCTCCCGATGGGTGACAGTCTCCACCGCCAGCAACATCCAGGCCACTCCCCGTCCCTCACAATCTCCAGCCAACAGCCCGCTGCAGTGCTTTCATCATCCAATTACCGGAGTAACCGGCTCAATAAATCTTGGTCACACAAATGCAGGCAAATCTGTGGCTATTTTCATGGCCATTACTGTGCATAGGACATTGAGACTCAGGTCATTTGCCTCTTTGATGTGGAGTCTTGCCTGCCCCCACACCCCATCTTCACTGCCTTCTTTCATTTCTCACGGTAGCTGCCCCGCACCCCCTCTCCCGTCCCCCCACTCCATCCTCCCCCTAAGCACACACTCCTCTCTCCCCTCTCCTATCCATAGGCAGTGGGGCCAAGAGCAGAAGACTCTGTGTGACCTTGGCCAAGTCAATTCACCTCTCTGAGCTTCTATTTCTTCACCCGTAAAACAGAAATAACATTACTCACCTCGTAGGGTTTTGTGAAAATTAAATAACTCAAGTGTGGTAAATACCTCATTGGTGGTACATAGGATGTTTGTTGGTGGTCTCTGCTATTTTTTAAATACCTACACATTTATTTTAATGTTTATTAAGAAAAAATATAACTGAGATCTCAAGTCTGTGACCACATGAGTACTATTACCTAAGAGACAATGACATTGGGTATGTACATAAAATATGTTAAAGAAATATGTGAAGAATAATACATGGATTTAGCAAATCGTGGAGGAGGAATGGGACTGAGAAAAGCTTGGAAACATTGAAATAATGGCTGTGTGACGCTTACCTCAATAAATATTTGTTCTGTTCTCCACCCGCCCCCCTTCCTGTGGAGGGGAGTGTGGGGAGCTGTAGAGGGAGGGGAGCCCTTCTTGCCCTGAGAGGTGACCCCATCTAATCTGGGGTGGTAGGATCACCTCAGGGACCTTCATTCATGTGAGAAAATTTCCCCAAATGCCAGCTCCCTGCAGGCCCTGTGATAGGGGATACAGAGCTCAAACGGCAGGTCCCTGCCCCACCGAGGGGCCCCCAGCCTCCCTCACTTCTGAATTAAACCCTTTCAGGGTCCACCAAGGTAGCTGTCATGACCTTTACTGGAAAGGAGGTAGAGTAGGACTTTCCCTACGGCTTCTGATTTGTGGAACAGCAGTGAAGCCCCCACACTAAGGACAAGAGGCTCTAAGACCACACTCTGTAAAGAGATACAAAGGAGCGCTCACATGTGCACGAGTGCGTGCGCACACATACACACACACACACACACACACACACACACACACGTGGGAAAGGGGAGAAGCCAACCATAGCCTTGTGAGGAGTGCTCTGTTCACACAGAGAAGTTACTGCCATGATGGAGAGTGGAGAGTGTTCCAGAACTCCTCATAGACCCCGGGCATGCCAGCCAGGAGGACCTCACCTTTATCCAGGCAGAAAGCTTGCTGAGCTGGGAACCCAGGGGCATACCCTCGGGCTGTCATTGAGCACACAGAGCCTGGGACAGTTTCCGGGAGAGTTAGCCCATGGCAGGACTCCCACTGGGAGGTGGTGGGGGAGGGTCCATTCCTTCCAGGAGCAGAGAAAGGAACTTGGTGAGGTGTTCCAGGAAGGATTCAGAGGACGCCCTCCCAGTTTTTCCTGGGTGCAGGCAGGCTTGTGAGAAGATCATAGCAGTTCCAAGCTCCACACAAAGAATACGGAGGGAAACAAACACAGAGGAAAACTCAGCTGCCATCTCTGAGCAGAGCCTTGGCAACAGAGGGGGCATGGCCATCACCTCTCTGCTGACCAGTGGTCGTCTCAAATGGCCCCAGACTGAAGCAGACCGTGTACTCATGCACACACACAGAACTTAAAGCCACGGCCCCTCTCTGGCATCAGTTTCTCCTTGGGAACAACAGAATTAATAAATGATGCCTCGTGCAATATTGAAAGACTGACACAGATTGCTGCTCTGTCACCAACCCCAGGCACTTCTTTTTTTTTTTTTAACTTATCTTTATTGTTGAATGTATTACAGATGTCCCTCTCCCCCCACATTGACCCCCTCCTCCCCAGTCCCTGTGTCTATTGCTTATGTATATATGCTTATAAGTTCTTTGGTTTCTCTCTTCCCGCCCCACCTACCCCCTTCCCTTTGAGGTTCATCAGTCTAACAACCAACTTGTACTTCCTAATCCCTTCATCTTTTCACCCAACTCCCATCCCATCTGGCAAGCAACAAAAAGTTCTCTGTATCTATGAGTCTGTTTCTGTTCTGCTTGCTCATTTTGGTTGTAGATTTAATTGTTGATAGATATGTATTTATTGCCATTTTATTGTTCATATATTTTTATCTACTTCTTCAAAAAGACCTGTCAACATTTCATATAATACCGGTTTGGTGGTGATGAACTCCTTTAGCTTTTTCTTATCTGGGAAACTCTTTATATGGCCATCGATTCTAAATGATAGCTTTGCCGGATCCTTGCTTTTCAGACCCCAGGCACTTCTGCTGAAGCTTCCAGGTTGTCTGTGGCCAGCAGGGAGTTGGGAGGAGATTGCCACCTGGTGGTCAGTGTTGGCAGTGCCACAGAGCTGCAGGCGAAACCCTGGTCTGGAAGGCCCCAGGCTCAGAGCCAGGCCTGACTTCAATTGAATGAACTTGGGCAAGTCACTGCCACTCTCTGAGCCTCATTTTTCTCATCTCAAATGTGAGACAATTATGCCAGCCTCGCAGGGCCATAGTGAGCATTAAACTAAATAACCGATGTTCCTGTCTTGGGCAGGCCTCTGAGTTCCAGCAGGATGCCGAGCAAAGGTCAGCCCAGGAGACAGAGGGGCGGGGAGGCACTCACACAAACCCCAGCTCCTCGGGATTCCCTCACTGGCCCCATCTAGGATTGTTGTTCTGTGTGGGGGAACTGTTCTCAACCCACACCTGGACAGCCCCAGGGGTTACAGAAGTTCACAAACTTGAAATGCCGACTCCAGACGGTCTCTGGACCACCTGGTTCCAGCTTCAGTCCACCACTAAGTTGTGTGACCTTCAGCAAGGCACCTGGCCAATGTCTAAGCCTCCACTCCTCTCCTGTACAAAGCGGGTAGTCCCTCCTGTCCTGGAGGAGCAGTGAGGAGGAGGGCCCACAGCTCTGGCACCAGGGCCCCCTCAGGGGGGAGGGGACAAGCTCCTGTCTCTGTCCCATTGCATCACATAAACGCACTGAGTCCTCACTTACAGAGAACAAAGGCAGACTCAGAGAGTTTTAAAAATTGCCCCAGGTCTCACTCAGCTGGGTATTTTTTTAAGTTAGAAAGGAAGGAAGGAGGGAGGTAAGGGAGGCCAGGCGAAAAATGAAAGAGCCAGCATCTAATTAGGACGAAGACCCTTTACCTCTGCTCCAAGCTGCCCCTCGATTCCCAGTATAACCCTAATCTCCTATCACTTTTCCCCTATTGAACGAATTACATTCTCCTAAATGTCATTTAAGTGTCACCCTCCCTACCTCCCAGTCTTCAAAGAAAAAATGTTTTACTTATCCCAACTCACAAGCCAGAGACCACTGTCAAGTACAGAGGCCTTCTGAGAGTGGTCTAGAGTGCCCCCCCTTAGAGGCAGGCACATCCCAGGCCCAGGTCAACCTCAAACATGGCGAGGAGGAGAGTCAGCCCTTGGCCCCAGCACCCCCCACCAAAGAAGCCAGGCACAGGCTCCCCAGCCAGAGCTTAGCCCCACCTCAGACACCCAAACCCAGGCTTTCCCATGGGTTACTCTGTACTAATTAGGAGGTGCACCCTCTGGGTGGTTGAAGCCTTACAGATGTATGGCTTGGGGAGCTCCATGTGGCCGGATTTCAGGCCCCAGTTGGCCCTTGGCCAGGCACTTCTGGATGGTACACCTACAGCAGCAGCCCTCCCCAAACACATCACCTACCTGAGCTCCTGAATCTGGAACCCATCTGTGCCTAGCTGGCGGGATCAGACTCAGCTCCCCGGCAAGTATACGTGTATTTGCAGCTGCAGATCCTTGTCAGGCCCCACGGGCTCCCGGAGGTCTGAGGAGGATCTGCCCACCTCCCGACTCTGGGCTGTGCCCTCCATTTGCAACTCTGAAGCACTTGGGATACTCATCAGCCTGGAAAGCACATGTGAAGCCCACCCCTATCCCCCTGAGAGTTACTTTTCTGCGAGGGGGAATCAACAATTGAAGAGTGGAAGGCAGATGACAAGCAACTCTGACCTCATTTCAAGATTCAAGTTCCCCTTTAGGGCTTCTCTCTCTGATCCCTGCTGCCACCACCACGATGGCCTTTGGGAGCCTGCTCTCCACCCATCCCTCAGTGTCCACACCACCGTGCACAGGCTGCAGGGGTCAGGTCAGGCTTTAGGAAAGGTTTGTGAGGAACACCGCAGAACGTGGTGTGAACTTGGATTACTGGAACGGCAAAGAAGGTGTTCCTCAGCTCAAGCCTGGCATCCTCTTTTTTTAAATCCTCACCCAAGGATATATTTTACTGATAGAGAGAGAGAGAGAGAGAGAGAGAGAGAGAGAGAGAGAGAGAGAGAGAGAGAGAGAAACATGGATGTGAGAGAGAAACATCGATCAGTTGCCTCCTGTACATGCCCCAACTGGGGATGTAACCCACAACCTAGGTTATGTGCCCTGACCAGGAATCGAACCCACAAACTTTTAGTGTATGGGATGACACTCCAACCAACCCTCAGCCACCAGGCCAGGGCGAGCCAGGCATCCAGGGCTCACTTTAAGTTGAGCTACCAGGGATCACCTTTTGAGTCACTTAGATGCCATGAAGTCTCAAACTACAGTGAGGGCGGGAAAAGCAGGAGTGTCCTATCCTGCCTAAGCCACTTCTCCAAGTGACTCAAACTGGAATGGTCATTAATTCATTCATTCAACAATACAGGGTGGGGCAAAAGCAGGTTTACAGTTGTTCATATGGAAAATAATGCAATAGTTAATAAATAATAATACAAGAATAAACTCTCATTTTGCGTACTCACAACTGTAAACCTACTTTTGCCCCTCCCTGTATTATTGAGTACCTACTGTGCTAGGGGATAAAATAATACCGTGGACAAATGCGTGTGGCACCTTCCCCTCAAAGCTTATACCTGTCCACAGGACTTGGCCTTAACCCAAACAACATGGCCTATAACCATCATTTAATTTCAATTAAAAAACAACTGTGCCTGGCTGGTGTGGCTCAGTGGTTGAGCATTGACCCATGCACCAAGAGGTCACCGGTTCGATTCCTGGTCAGGGCACTGAAAGGGTTAATAATGTTTTAACAAAACTAAACTCCATTCTGACCCTCAGTTACTGCACGTACACACCCAGGCAGTTTCTTTTCTGTAAACATAAGGGCCTTGAGACACCCAAAGAAAACTGTACAGATAAGGGGTTGAGGATGGCCTTGAGAAACTCAGAGGAACCATGAGAAAAAAGAGATTAATAGTTACCCTGCTCCTCTCCCCCCCTTCTCTGTATCAGCCCCCTTAATGGTGCCAAAAGCGGCGCCAAGAGAATGTAGTTTTTTTCTGTAGTTTGTGCCTATATAAGCAAAGAACAAAGGAAGCTCGGGGCTGAGGATTTGGGGAAGCTGTACCCCCCCAGCCCGCCGGTGTAACAGCCCACCGGTGTAACAAAATGCTCCTTTCTCTACACTGGCCTTACGTTGAGGATGTGATCTCCCACCGGCTCAGACCTTTTAGGCACATGCCCAGGTTGTGGGCCTGATCCCCAGTGGGGGCATGCAGGAGGTGGCCAGTCGATGTTCTCTCTCATCGATGTTTCTCTCTCTCCCTCTCCCTTCCTCTTTTTCTAAAATCAATAAAGAAAACAACAACAACAACTGAGCTTTCAAGCCAGGCAATAGAGTAGCAGCAAGGATGCTGCAGCTTCTTGACTGTTTTCCAACATCTTGACCCCAAAGAAATCTAAGTCTGGGGCCCCTGAGGGAAGAGAGCTCGAGAGAGGGGTGTCAGGAGACAGCAGTGAGGATCTTTACCTTATGGCCACACGTGGTGTGACCACCGAGAACAGAACATGACACTCCAGACCAGACACAGGGTCAGATTACTGTCTGACTGATGGGTAGCATGCCCCAACCCTTTTGCCCCCTGAACCTCACATTTGACTGTCAAACTCATGGGGTTCAGCAATCTCTAGCTTGGCAACTGTCCAGGCTTAGCTCCTGCTCTGTGCTGATCCTCACTCTCCCCTTTGCAGGCATAAAAAGCCCCTCTTCCCAGAGCTGAGTCCCAAGGCCTCTTTGTCCACTGCCTCAGTCCTTGGCTGAGCCCAGGAGTCCTGCAAACCTGCTCTACAGGTGGAAGAGCAGCCTGTGCCCCCAGGCCCAGGTCTGTGTCCAAGCTGTGGTGTCACCTTTAATCTCTATGAGATTTGGCAAGAACAGCAGTAGGAATGTCGGGCAAGTACCATGCCATGGGAAAGCTGAGTTTCTGACCTAGGAAAGACACTGCTGACTGGCAGGCTACAGAACCAAGCTGGACAGCTATTTGGGAACAGAAACTTGTTTCCACGTGGACATTAGTAGTAGAAGTCTGTGTTCCTCCGATCCCGTGGGCTGGCGAGAGCTTGAGCAGGGGAGGTGATGGCTGCAGGAGCAGGTACTGTGACAGTGCTACTCGAAGGGTAGTCCATGGACCTGCAGCATCAGCACTCCTTGAGAGCTGGTGAGAAATGCAGACTCTCAGGTCCCACCCCACACCTACTGAATTCGATTCTTGGGGAGGAAAGCAGGAACCTATTTTTTTAAGCCTTTCCAGGTGATTCCTATGCATACATAAGCTTGAAAAGTACAGCTAACACACTGTGCACCCGTGATGGGCTAATGTGTTTACTACAGAAAAAAATCATAATTACAGCAGCTCCCATTTTTTGAATATCTACTATGTGCCAGACACTTTTAAATTTTTATCTAAGTTTAAATACATTATCATATAACCTTCACAACAGCCCCATGAGATGCTTTTATTGTCCTAGTTTTTACGGATGAAGACATTGTAGTTAAGATACTTGCTCAAGTTATTTAACCTTTCCAAGACTCCGTTTCCTTGTCTGTAGGTCGGGGACAATAATGTCTCGCTTCCCTTGTTTTTGTGAGGTTTGGAGACAATTGCCTGATGAGGTCAGACCCGGCCATGGAGTGCAGCTGCAGGGACGGGTCCACAGTGGGCGAAGGCAGGGGCAGCAGCGTTGCCATCTCCAACTTGTGGCTCAATCAGAGACCTGCCAGTGCCTGTAGGTCCCTGACCTTCTCACTTAACACTAAGTCATCTTCACCTGCTGTCAAGTTCCATGTTTACCTCTCAAGGGAATCCATGCTCTCATTTCTGATTCTATTCCGAGTTGATGACAACAAAATTTACGTTTAGGATAACTCTGGGTCTTGCAAGACAGATGCTCTGAAGGTTGGAGGTACTGGAAAGTAATCTCCAGCTAGATCTGGGCTTCCGAGGAAGAGAAATGATTTCTCTTGGATATCATAGAAGGGGAAGATCTTTGGTTTGAGAGGCCACCTCGTGCAACTGTGAGATGTGTTACTACAGGGTCATTACCAGTCTCTTACCAGCTGCTGAATGCCCACCATGTTTCAAGGACTTAAGAGGTACTAACTTTGCCTCACATCAAGCGGCGAGGTATCACCCCTAGTTCTGCCTCTTAGTTGCCATATGACAAAAATATAGGTTTGGAATCAGATCCGACTTCACTTACAGGTGTGTGACATTGGGAACATGTCATGTAACCTTGCTGATATTCAATTTTCCTATCTCTAAAATAAGTTGTTGAATTAAAGTACATATAACTCAAAATACATAGTAGGTACTTTTAAAATGTCACTCCCCTTGTATCCTTCTTTCCTGTATTGTGCTATGTATGCATGGCTTTATGGTGGGCACAGAGAACAGAGACGACTCAGATCAAGTCCCTTCCTCTTTTATACAAACCAGGCTTCGTCATTCTTCAAAGCAAGGGAGCAAAAGGTCTGGGGTAAAGTCAGAAGGCTGGGCAAAACCATAAGGCCTGCAGTTCGTTGAGGACATAATGGAGGTGAGGCGAGATGGCTGTCCAGCCTTGGAGTGCCCTCCTCAGTGGGCCCTGCCTTCCTCCTCTCCTCTCTATCCATCACCCTCATTTTCAGCATTCAACTGTCGAATGTTGCCAATACTGATGGATAATGGAGATTAATGGGTGAAAGGAAATTTATCTGCTAGTTACATTACACTGCACTGTTTCCTAAACTCTTCTGAGGACTCGTCATATCCACTGCACTCTCTGGTGAGCGGCAGGGCAAGGATCATGCTCCTGCTACAGCTGAATAAATGGGTTCCCAGGCAGGGCCAGTGACTGGCACAAAGTCGCCCAGCACACAGTGGCAAGCTGTGGGACAAGGACCCTGCACTTCTGACTCCTCCCAGTCCAGTCCTTTCTCCATTTATCCCAGTGTCTCCCGTTGACGTACCCTTTAGATAATCGTGTTGATCCAACCTTAGTAGACTGAGTTAAAAGCTCATTTCTCATGGCTGCAGTGCTGCTTCACATCGTGACTAACAGATTGCTTTGCTAATTACATTTTCTGTAAAAATGTGTATCTTCTTTTGGTTTCAAGCTATAAACATCCAACTCAAACTAGCTTAAGAAATAAAAATTAATTAAGGTTGGGTTTAGAGGACCCCTAACAGGGAGGACCCCAGTGGATATCATAAGGGCTGTTTCTGCCCGGCTCCATTCTTTCAGGCTTCTACTGCACACAGGCATTCTCCACAGGCCGAGGAGGAGGAGATGGCTGTCTTTGGCCCCAGGTCTCCAACTTTCCAGTTTAATGCTCCGGTGGAAAGAGAGCTTGTTGCCCTGACCAGTTTGGTTCAGTAGTTAGAGCGCTGGCCCGCGGACCAATGAATCACAGGTTCAATTCCGGTCAAGGGCACGTACCTTGGTTGCAGTTCTTCCCTGGCCCTGATTGGGGTGGTGCGGGAGGCAACCAGTCGATGTGTTCCTCTCACGTAGATGTTTCTCTCTCTCTCTCTCTCTCTCTCTCTCTCTCTCTCTCTCTCTCTCCCCCCCCCCCACTCTATCTGAACAAAAATGGAAAACCTTGGGTGAGGATTTAAAAAAAAGAGAGAGCTTGTCTGAAATGGTGTTCTTTTTCCTTTGGATCTGCTATTACTAAATCCCTGGGAGGGTGGAGGGGAAATCTGGTCAAGTTACTAAAACTCTAAAGAGGTTTAAAAGCTAGAAGTCCCAAAAGGTGTAATGATGATGAGGAGCAAAGTTAAATCCATGGCATCAACTCTTTTTGTATAAGGATGTGTTTTATAATCATTGGATTTATGTGTTATCTACTATGTAGGGTGTTTGAACTGTCGTTCAAAAGGATCAGCTAAAGCGAAATAATCAGAGAAAAACAAGTATCACATGATCTCACTTATATGTGGAATCTAACGAACAAAATAAACTGATGAACAAAAAGACCCAGTGACATGGAGGCAGGGAACAGACTGACGAATCTCGGAGGGAAGGTGGGGTGGGAAGAGATTAACCAAATAATTTATATGCATATATGCATAACACATGGACACAGACAATAGTGCCATGAAGGCCTGGGGGTGGGGGAGGCGAGAGCAGGGTGGAGGGGGTCAACGGTGGGGGGGGGGAATGGGAGGACAGCTTTAATACTTTCAACAATAAAGACAAAATTTTAAAAGGTTCAGCTATACGAAATTTGTAAATGGTATTTATGTTTAAGGTAGTTTAATCAAATGTTATTGTTGAAATACTCAAAGAGGTTTTTCACTGTTTTCCTGAATGAGTTTAATAAACTGAACACTAAAAGCTACATAGTGTATACGCCTCTCAAACCCAGAGGTCCCGCAGACATTAAGCAATCTAACGAAACACACAAAAATATAATAGATCATTGGTCTTTAAAAAAATGACTATATAATTATTGTAAAACTGTTTTTAGAGGTAATTTTGCAGTTTTCTAAACTTCATTTATTGTTTCGTTGTTATGACTCTCAGTGGTATGACAAAAGCTATGTCCATTTGAAACTTTTTCAACAGTCAATTTGTTTTAAAAAAGCAGACTGACCTACTGACAGGACTGGAGGATTCATGCTGAAACACTCGGGAATCAGTAGCACCCCAACCGAACTAAGAGTAAGTCAAGCAAAAAATCATGAGTTGACGCTATTACTTCGCTTCACTGAGTTAAATACTTGTGGCCTCTCCAACTTCAATTTGAGAGTGATCTCAAGGCATTTTTGCAAAAAGAAGTTAAGATATGCAGTGACAAGCACGGGGGTTGGTGTCAGAGGGGGATTCGGTGCATCCTGGCACCTCTGCCTGACAGCCAATGTGTAATACGCAATCAAACCAGTCATGGTCATCTCTGCCCTGCTTCCCTCAGTTGGTAACTATGTCCAAGTAACAATGTGTAAAAGTGCAAAGGATTATTATTAATGTTTTCTGAAAGCAAAAGTTATGAAAAGTAACAAAATGCCTCAAATCCAAAAGAAGTTGGATACAAACTAGATATAAGTATTAGGATGGTTATGATCTCACAATTTCCTTAACAATAACAAGAAAACCAGTAGTCACTAGAATTACACTCTTTATTCATCTTCTTTGTTTGCAAGAGTCATGGTGAGGTTTTTTTGATCCTCACCCGAGGACATTTTTGCATTCATCTTCAGATAGAGTGGGAGCGAGAGAGGTGGGAAGAGAGAGAGAGAAACATCGATGTGAGAGAGACACATCGAGTGGCTGCCACCCACACGACCCCAACCGGGGCCGGGGACAAACTGCAACCGAGGTACGTGCCGTTAGCGGGAACCGAACCCGGGACTCTCTGGTCCGCGGGCCGACGCTCTAACCGCTGAGCCAAACCGGCCAGGGCTCATGGTGGTTTTTACAGTAGAGCATTTGTGGCACCTGGTGTCACAGAACCAAGACACACACGAACATGCTGAGCCCCAGCATCTACCCCTGAATGCTGGAGGAGTGGTAGTTATAGACAATCCAACTAGACGGGGGAATACCAGTGAAATGAGATCCCCAAATCAAGGCTTCGCTTTGGGCTTGGGCTGTGATCCTTGGGATATCCAGGCAGCACCACGCTCAAGCCAGAGAAGAGCTCATTCCCAGGAAATCCTGGGACTGACCTGGAAGCGGGCCAGCACAGAGAGGCTCATTTAGGGTGTTCAGCCGGTTTAGAGTGCCATGAATCCAGAGGGATGCGGCATGCTCCTCCCTGAGAGGGAACTCGCCCTAGCCTTCTCAGTTAGCTCTAGAAGGCCAAGGGTCTTTAACTCCCTTATTAATTCAGCAGAATTTTACTGTTGTCTATTCTGCACCAGGCCTGTGCTGGGTGCAGAGGACAAAGAGAGGACTCAGAGTCATAATCTTCAGGAAATTCAAAATATGATAGAAAAAGCATTTGTTTATAAACAAGTCACTGTGATTCAAAGTAAAGGGTACAGTGAGGAGTCAGACTTGGCCCTCAAGGAGTTCACAGCCTAGCAGAGGTCTAGAGGGCACAACACAGACAATAATAACACAGGGCAGCCTGTGGCAAGGACCAGAGGGAGGCTCAGACTGCACTGTGGCAGCACAGGAAGGAGGACATGACACCTACTGAATAATGCAATGGGGAAAATTGACAGCTACTTAATCTGGCCCAAGAGGAAGTACCGAATCCCACTGTCCTGGGGCGGAGGCTGTGCAGCCTCAGCGTGGCCTCTGTGGGTCCCTCGGGCTACCCCACAGGCAGGCTACAAGGTCTCTTACCTATGGCTGTAGTTACATGATACCCTATGGATATCTGAGGGGAGACTGGTGACCAGGAAAAATGAATCCAAATAACAAGGGCCAAATAACAAAGGCCTGAGGTAAATATTAGGAGCCTAAGAGTGAGGAACCAGGAGTTAGGGAGCATGAGCAGGACCAGCAGGTTGAATGGATGGGAGGCTGGTCTGGGTACATACCAGCAGCAGGTCACTACCTGTGCTTTCTTGCATTTCCAGTGGCGGGCCACATGTGCTAGATGGGTCCATACTAAGGGTCCAAGGATGGGGTGGGCATCTGGGAGCAAAGGACCAGAGCCTGTGTAGTTAGTCCTATCTTCATGCCTCTAGATTACAGGCCTTCAGCCTGCTTTCCTCTTTTCTTCACAGCTGCCATCACCTGCCCTATCTTTTCATTCTACCAACCTGAAAGTGGCTGAATGGGCTTAGTTAGGATACCAGTATCATGGTTTAGGTCCCAGGGCCTTGAAGATCTGGGTAATTGGCACACACAGAGTTGGGGTGCCTTCGGTGGTTTCTGTTGGTCACCTGGAGCATGGACAAGTTGAGCCAGCTTAAAGTTACAGGATTGGGCAGGGAATTTTCTGCAGCCTAACCTGCTGCCTATGCAGGCCTCTATCTGTTCCCACACACTTTGGGGAACAGCTCCAGCCTGTTATTTCTTCTTCACAGAGACCTCCATCTACACCCTCTCTCCAGACTAGGCCTCATGTCTGTGTCTTCTCTTCCTAAAAGTGCCAGGACGTCTGCCTGCTGTTCTTTTTCTGCACAGCTGCCATCGCCCATTCTGCTCCTCTCTCTAATCCTCATTCTGGATTATGCCCGTCCCCAACCCTCTTTTCTTGCTATTCCTGAAATGTGCACATAGGCTCTTTGCCTATTAAGGGAATTTATTGCCTATTAAGGGAATTTCTCACTAAGGAGAAGCAGAAATGAGGCAAAGGGGAAGGAAAAAGGGGAGGGCGATTTAGAGCTGGATGAGACATCTTATGAGTACTGGTACTGGACATCCGTGGTTCACACTGGCATGTGACTAAAGTCCCTTCCTTGATGCCTTCTTGGATGGTCTCAAGGAAGTCTTGATATTCCCATTCTTTCCACCCTTTCGCCCTGAGAGCTTAGCCATCCTCCCTATTCCTATCTATTTGGAGTATAGTGCTCAGGAAAGCTTTGCTGAACAAGAACTCAGGAGGGGATGCCTTTTTAATCCTCCCCCCTGCACCACCACTCTGCCCACCTCTAAACCCTCACCACTTGCCAACTTGACAGAGGGCTTCTTTGACAGTGGGCTTCATATAAAGAAGTAGAAATAAGTAATCATGATTTCACCCAAGAAATGAAGGTCCTATATGCCAGGCCAAATGTAGCCTTTAATAGGCAATGAGGAGCCACAAATTATTTTCAACCAGGGAATGCCAACAGAAGGCACCTTACATTATGCACAGGCACTCAAGAAATAGTTACATAAATATATAAATGAATGAATGATCATAACTCACTACTGGGAAGATAATGGAAAATGCACGAGAGGCCACCCTTCACCATATGCTGAAGTAGGTGAAGTTAACCTCTCCTTTCCTCCTGTAGGACTCTTCCCCCATGTAACAGGTGCATTCTTGGCTATGCTCTACCCCTAAAGCCGTTCCCTAGTGCCACATATACAGGGTGGGGCAAAGTTGTGAGTACACAAAACACAGTTTATTCTTGTATTATTATTTATTAACTACTGTATTGTTTTCCATATGAACAACTGTAAACCTACTTTTGTCCCACCCTGTATTCAGCTGATATACCAGTTTAAGAGGGACAAAAGAGAAATCTCTCATGATAGGATTTCTTTCACAACAACAGGCTATAGAGGATCTAAAATAAGAGCAACAAATCTGGTATCATCTGAGATACGCAGTACTGACAGTTCAGCCCCAAAACTACTAAAGTGTCACCCCACTTCACAAATAGAATTTCAGTAGGTCCATACAAACAGGCCAGATTCAGTGGTTTGGAGGGTCCAGAGACCTTCCTAAGAGTGAAGACTTCTCCACTAGCAAATGGAGCAGCTAGGCCAGGACAACATTTAAAAAAACAAACAAACAAAAAAAAACTTAGGGGAAACCCAGCAGCCTGGGCAAGCCCTGGGGGAGATGACTCCAGGCACAATAAAGATGCAACTACGACAATGAGCTACCATTACACTAACTTAAAGCCCAACATCTACAAACTACCCCACCAGCTGCATTTATTTTTATAATTTTCTTCCTCTTCTAGCCTCATAAACTGTGAGCTCCTTGAGGGCAGAGACTGTGGGAAGTTTCGTCCAATGCTTTAAAGGCCTAAGCCATGTCTTTTCCCCATCAGGAACCATCCTAATAAATGAACTTTAGGTTCATCTTTCATAGGAGTAATGCCATCAGAACCAATACGGACTACTGGTATTGAGCCTCCCATTTTCTCCCCAGGAAATAACACTTTCTGGGTGAGGAAGGGCAGGTTGAGCAGAGCTGCAAAGCTGAAGCAGGTAGGTGACTTCCTGATTCTACTGTTTTGCCCAATTCCTCTAGGGTAGCATGTAGAGCTCTTCAGTTATTAAAAACTGAACAAACCATCCAGATCCTTCTTCATGACATGATACCTGCTTATAACCTCACACCTGGATGAGTGGTGAGTCATTTGAAAAGATGAGTCCTCTGATTTCCATTTTGAGGTCAAGTCCTGTGTGCAGCCAGGACTTGCTGGTCATGGAGCAAGCAGGCACTCGGCCTTCCCTAAAGATAGGAAGAAGAGAAATCACAGAACCAATCCTCTCATTTTACAGATGGGAAACCTGAGGCCCGAAGAGTTAAAGGTCCAAGAGCCAGCCTGTGACAGGCTGAAGATCATATCATGGTCTCACAATTCACACAGTTCAGTGCTATTTTGACTGCAGAGACTATGGTAAAATTTTCATTTTGTTCTCTGGAGAGTTGAAAAAAGGTAGGGAGCAGAATATTAAGTTTTGGGGTTCCCTGCAGGCTTCAGTAACCTCTGTTATCCTGGCCTCCATTATTCTGGCTGTGGTTATCTTCGAATGGTTTCCCTTCTATGGAAAGTTGGATCCTAAGCCAATTAGTTTGGGCTGGTGCAGTCACCTTGCACATGGCTCAGGATCTCTCGGTCTGTAAACAGGCGGAAGGCAATCTGCTCACACTCCCGCCTGGTCCCACATTCAAATAAACACCCAAACAAGCCCTCCTCCAGAGCAGCTAAATCAGAGTAGCCACAGGGCCCACAGTGCAAGATCCAAGGGGAGGACCAGCAGGCAGCCTCCAAGGGGGTCCGGTTGAGGTAGATGCCTAGGTTAACCCTCCGTTTCTTACTGGTTGGGTGTGAGTACAAGAGCCATGATTCTGATAGAGTTCCAGCTTCCAGCTCTAGCCTCAGGGAACTGTCCAGCAGAGGGTTCTGCTGAATGGTAGGAGCATCTTTGCCAGTAGGGTCCTGGAGCCCATGTGGGATCTCCAGGGGCCGGAAACTCACCACACTGCCTTGGCAGCCATGCGGGGGCTCACAGAGCTGTTGGCTCAGGGCTGGTCTCTGAAAGCATTCACCATGGTCAGTGCTGAGAGCTTCTGCTCGGCATCTGTTTGGTGTCCGGGCACTGCAATACAGCACAGGGTGGCCAGCCCTCCCAGTCACCTCTGCCACTTCACACTCCACTGTCACCATCGGCTTAATGAGCCTGCCATGGTGCCATGTGGTGCCTAGGTCATCACTGTAGATCATCAGGGAATGAGGCCTGGCTTTACATGGAAGCCGGAAGCAAAAGAACCAGTAAGGGATGTAGTAGACGTATGCAGGGATGATCAGCCTCCCCGACTGCAGCTGGATGCCATGACCCGGGCCCACAGCAAATGTGGCCCAACGCTTCACTTCTGAGCCAATGACCTCCTCAGTCAGGTCCCTCACGTCGCTCCACGAACAGCCAGAATCCTGACTGCAGATGAAGCAGAGACGAGCAGCATTCCTGCCTGACATAATCTGCTGACGCTCAGTGACATGGCCCCGCACACAAATGAAGAATAGGTACACACAGCCATTCTTCTGCTCCCACACAGGACAGGGGTTCATGGTCCGATGCCCAGGTAACGTGGCTTCCGTCAGTGGCGTTAGTGGTCCCCACTAGACAAGAGTAAGGGAGAGAGAGAAGGAATGAGATACTAATAGGAAGACATGAGGCTCATTAAAAGCATTGGAACTTTTCAGAGAAAAGAAATAAATGGTATTGAAATCTATAAAATTGTGAAGACCCAAGTGTTCACTTAATTCTCAGAAGAATGTCTGAAACATTCTTCTGTCTGAAACATTCTTCCTTACTTTGTCTAGATGCCCAATTCACCCTCCAAAACCTAACTCAAAAGTCACCTCCTCTATGAAGCCTTCCATGAAACTCCCATCCTCTACCAAAGGCTTTCTCTTTATAGATACAGAAGAGTTATAGCAATTATTATATAACATTATATATATATATATTTTTTTTTAAATATGTTTTTGTTGATTTTAGAGAGAAAGGAAGGGAGATGGAAAGAGAGAGAAACATTGATCAACTACCTCCTACATGCCCCCTACTGGGAATCAAACCCAAAACCCAAGCATGTGCCCTGACCCGAAATCGAACCAGCAACCTCTTAGTGCACAGGGCAATGCTCAACCAACTGAGTCACACTGGCCAGGGCTATATAACATTATATTTCTTATGTGACTGGCTCCCTCTCTAAACTATGAATCTTTTGAGGGTAGAAACCAAATTATTCTAATTTTGTATCTCCAGAAGAAAAGGAAGAAACACAAAGCAAAGCAGACAAACATGGAAGTTTTAGGTATATAAAGGGAAATTTAAGACAAATATTTTTTTTTCTGTCCTCTACTACGTTGGGGAGGCAATTCATAACAGTGTCATTAAAAACTCAAGCATGGAGTCAGAGACATCTAGTTCAAACCCTGCCTTCACCACTTATCGTGTGACCTTGGACAAGTTATTTAATCTTCTCTTACTTCAGTTTCTTCATCAATTAAATGAAGGATGTGACAACATGCTCAGAGAGGAATAGTTGCAAGGATAAAATGAGATCATGCCTAATCAGACATATCACAAAGAGAGGCCTAATCTCCTTAATATATTTTTAAAACAATATTAGAAATTGGTAAGCAAAGTCCCAGAAACCCAACAGAAATAAACAAAGAGAAAGATCAGACAACTCATAGGAAGAGAAAAAAGAATGAAAATATGTTCAATCTCATAATATAAAGAGAAAAGCAAATTAAAATTAAGATAGTATTTTTCATCTAATGAATTGGCAACATATAAATTTTGACAAAACTCTTCGGTTGGCAAAAATGTGAAGAAACAAACACTCTCAAATATGAACTGGAGTGCAAAATAGTTTTCAACACTTATGTAGTATCTATCAAAATTACACATGCACGTATCCTTTCCCAGCACGCCCAGTTCTGGGAATTTATCCTAAGATATATCTGCTCATCAAATTAAGTATGTACAAGATTATTCACTGTGTGGGAGATCAAAGATGGTGGGGAAGTAAGGGAAAGTTACACTCACCTCCTCCCAGGACCAAACTGGAATTACAAATAAATTATAGAACAATCAACCTGAATAACCAAACTGAACAGCTGAATAGACGTCTTATAACCAGATTTACAGAAGAAGCCACATCAAGACTGGTAGGTAGGGCAGAGACATGAAAAGGGCTGGCCCTGCAACCAGATGTGGTAGTTGAGAATCAGGAGGAATAACTCAGCTGCAAAGGTCTCCCCTGAGGCACAAGGGGTCTCAACCCCACGCTAGGCTCCTTAACCCAAAACACCAGTGCCAGGAAGAGGAGCATAACATCTGGCTGTGAAAATCAGCAGGGACTGTATCCACCTGGGAGAGATCAGAGTCTGCTAGAGACCCAGGTGCCCTCTTAAAGGTTCAGTGCACAAAATCTCGTTCCCACGACTCACCCTGGGCTCTGGCAGGGAGGGACGGTGGCTCAGAGCAAACTGAAGTCATACAGGGAGAGCCTGGGTTGTGTGGCTTCAAGGAGAGGGCTACAGGGACAGCCACCATTGTCCCTGTGCTGAGTCCCTCTCCCATACCACCCACAGATGCCATCTTTCCCAAATTGAGCACTCCCATCCATGCTGAATCAGTCTGTGGGGATGCACGTGTCCCACCCTCCCGACTCCTTGTAGACCCCCCTGTCAAGCTCATGCCCTGTGGAAGAGTCTGCTGTTGTGGCCGGCCTGGGCCTGCAGTGCAGACTTTCCTGAAAGGTTCTCAAGGAGATCCATTTCCCACCTCAACCCCCCCCCCCCCAATACACACACATACACACATGCCCAGACCAGCACCATGGCCCTCCATCCACACAGCCAAATTTTAATCTGTTTTAGCTTAATGAACTCTACTGGTCTCACTCTGACAATTCTTGAGTCCTCGCCCCATCACAAAGGTCCATGGGTGGTGGCTGGCTGGTCTTGGTGTACCCTATGACTTTTTCTGAATGGCCTCAGACCCAGCACTGGTGCTAAGTTTGAATCTCTATGAACCTGGTGAACACCACGCACCCCCACCAGGTGACTCACTAAGTGAGAACCTACTTTACACAACTCACATACTGCCAAAGGCTATTTCAGTGATGGAGTCTAACAGGCAGCCAGCAAACAAAGGCAGATCTCAGGGTGCCTTGGGACTTTTGCTGACCTGCCCCCAGGCTCAGGGCAGGTAGAAGCTGGCCTTGGTATGCAGCTTGACGCCTCCCCACACACCCAGATCCAGCAGAGGCAGCCACAAACTGTGGATCGCTTTGTAGCTCCTAATAGAAAGCCCAAGGCCCATCATAGGCAGCATCTGACATAGACCTGCATCTGAGTCCCTCCAAAGAGGCCCAGAACCAACACACCCAGTGGCAGGCTTCAGACATCAGAGCATGACCCAATTAGCTCCACAAGCAACACACCCAAAGGGAGATCTTGGCAGGCACCACACCCTACTGGGGTGAATTTCATTTCATGGGGTTAGCCCCCACACAGCAGCTTGTATACTGTGGTTAGGGTCAATCCTCATAGTTAGCCAGCCTGAGAATCAACCCCACCCATAGATGTGAAAATTGCAAACAAGACTAAGCTACAGCCCTGGCTGAGTGGCTCAGCTGGTTGAAACAATGTCCCATATACCAAAAGGTTGTGGGTTCGATTTCCGGTCAGGGTACATACCTAGGTTATGGGCTTGATCCCCAGTCAGGGTATGTATGAGACACAACCAACTGATGTTTCTCTTTCTCTTTCTCTCTAAATATCAATAAAAACATATTCTTGGGTGAGGATTTTTTAAAAAGGACTAAACTATAATAGGAGGGCTCACATGACCCACAAAAAAAGACATTCCTGGAGTACTTTACTAATATGATCAGGGAGATTGTGCCACTGAGCCCCACAGGACACCTACTACATGAAGCCACCCTACCATGACTGGGAGATATAGCAGATCTACCTAATACACACAGAGAGGCAACCAAACACAGAGAGGCAACCAAAATGGGGAGACAAAGAAATATGTCCCAAATTAAAGAATAGGAAAAATACCCAAAAAAAGAACTGAATGAAATGGAGGCAAACAATCTACCAGACACAGACTTCAAAACAATGGTTATAAGGATGCTCAAAGAGCTTAGGGGAAGGATGGATGAACTCAGTGAAAACTTAAATAAAGAGATAATAAACACAAAAAAGGACATAGAAAACATTAAAAAATAACCAGTCAGAAATGAATATAATATCTGAAATGAATAATACACTATAGGAATCAAAAGCAGATTAGATAATAAGAGGATCAAAACAGCAATTTGGAAGACAAGGTAGCAGAAAATACCCACTCAGAGCAGCAAAAAGAAAAAAGAATTTTAAAAAATGAGGATAGTTTAAGGGACCTCTGGGACAACATCAAGTATAACAACATCTGTATTACAGGAGTACCAGAAGGAGAAGAGAGAACACAAGGGATTGGCAACCTATTTGAAGAAGTAATGACTGCAAACTTCCCTAACCTGGTAAAGGAAAAAGACACAAAAGTCCAGGAAGCACAGAGAGTCCCAAACAAAAAGAGCCCAAAGAGTCCCACACCAAGACACATCATAATTAAAATGCAAAAGGTTAAAGACAAACAGAAAACTTTTAAAAATATTTTTTTATTGATTTTTTAGATAAAGAGGAAGGGAGAGGGGGAGAAAGATAGAAACATCTATTAGAGAGAAACATCGATTGGCTGCCTCCTACACGCCCCATACCTGGGCATGTGCCTTGACCAGGGATCAAACCAGAGACCTCTCGGTGCATGGGACAATGCTCAATCCACTGAGCCACACTGGTCAGGCGACAAACAGAAAATCTTTTTTTTTTTTTTTCCCTTTATTGATTTTAGAGAGAGAGAGGAAGGGAGAGGTAGAGAGAGATAGAAACATCAATGAGAGAGAACATCGAGTGGCCACCTCCTGCATGCCCTCTACTGGGGATTTGGCCCACAACTTGGGCATGTGCCCTGACTGGGAATCAAACTGGCGACCTCTTGATGCATGGGTTGACGCTCAACCACTGAGCTACACCGGCCAGGCCAAACAGAAAATCTTAAAAGCAGCAAAAGAAAGACAGTTACCTACAAGAAGCTCTCATAACAGTGTCACTTGATTTCTCAACAGAAACATTTCAGGCCAGAAGGGACTGGCATAAAATATTCAAAGTTATGAAAAGCAAGGACCTACAACTAAGACTATTCTACCCAGCAAGGTTACCTTTCAAAATTGAGGGTGAAATGAATAGCTTCTCAGACAAGAAAAAGCTAAAGGAGTTCATTACCACCAAACCAGTGATGTAAGAAATGTTAAAGGGACTTCTTTAAGAAGAAAGGGGGAAAAAAGAAAGAAACATACTTATAAAAAATAAAATGGCAATAAATATGTACCTATCAATAATTTTAAATGTAAATGGAATAATTACGCCAATCAAAAGGCACAGGGTAGCTGAATGAATAAGAAAATAAGACCCATATATATGCTGTCTACAAGAAACATATTTCAAATCAAAAGACACACAAAGACTGAAAGTAAATGGATGGAAAAAGATATTTCATGCAATTGGATATGAAAAAGAGGCTGGGGTGGCAATAGTTATATCAGACAAAATAAACTTTAAAACAAAGGCTAAAATGAGAGACAAAGGATATGACATAATAAAGGAATCAATCCAACAAGAGGACATAACCCTCGTAAACATTTGTGCACCCAACATAGGAACACCTAAATATATAACACAAATCTTGATGGACATAAAGGGAGAGATCAACAGTAATATAGTCATAATAGGGGACTTTAACATCCCATTGACATGAATAGATAGATCTTCTAGATAGTAAATTAACAAGGAAGCAGCAGCCTTAAGTGACACATTAGACCAGATGTGTTTAATTGATATTTTCAGAGCATTTCACACCAAAGCAGCAGAATATACATTCTTTTCAAGTGCACATAGAGCATTTTCCAGGGTAGACTACATGTTAGAATGCAAAACAAGTCTCAATAAATTTAAGACTGAAATCATATCAAGCATCTTTTCTGACCATAGTGGTATGAAACTAGAAATTATAAGAAAAAAACTGAAAAACACACAGACATATGGAGACTAAATAACATGTTACTAAGCAATGAAATCAAGTAAGAAATCAAAAGTTACCCTGAGACAAATGAAAATGAAAACACAATAACCCAAAATCCATGGGACACAGTGAAAGCAGTCCTAAGAGAGAAATGCACAGCAATACAGACCCACCTCAAGAAACAAAAACAATCTCAAATTAACAATCTAACCTTATATCTAAAGGAATTAAAATAAGAACAAACAAAGCCCAAAGAGAGTAGAAGGAAGGAAATAACAGTGATATGAGTGGAAATAAATAAAATAGAGATTAAAAAAACCATATAAAAGATCAATAAAACAAAGAGCTGGTTCTTTGAAAGATAAACAAGATTGAATAAGCATTAACCAGACTCACCAAAAAAAAAGAGAGAAAACCTAAATAAGTAAAATAAAAAAATGAAAGAGAAGTAACAACTAACACCACAGAAATGCAAAGAAATATAAGAAAATATTACAAATAACAAACAAATTGCACAACTTGGGAGAAATGGATAAATTCCTAGAAACATACAATCTTCCAAAACTGATTAAAAAAATAAGAAAATCTGAACAGATCGATTAAAACTCATGAAATAGAAGCAGTAATTTAAAAAATCCCCCAAAGCAAAAGTCTTGGACCAGAAGGCTTCACAGGTGAATTTTACCAATTTAAAAAAAAACTAACACCTATCCTACTCAAACTTCACCAAAAAATTCAAGAGGAGGGAATACTTCCCAAGCTCATTGTATAAGGCCAGCATTATCCTAATTCCAAAACCAGATAAAGGCACTACAAAGAAAATTATAGGCCAATATCTCTGATAAACAGACAAAAATCCTCAACAAAATATTATCAAACTGAATTCAGCAATACATTAAAAAGATCATACACCATGGTACAGTGGAATTTATTCCTGGGATGCAAGGATGGTACAATATTCACAAATCAATTAACATGATACACCACATAAACAAAATGAATAATAAAAATCACATGATCATATCAATAATCCAGGAAAAGGCATTTGACTAAATCCAGCATCCATTTATATAATAAGAACTTTCAGCAAAGTGGAAATACAGGGAACATACCTCAAAATAATAATGACCATATAGGACAAACCCTCATCTAATATCATACTCAACAGGGAAAAACTACAAGTGTTTCCCTTGAAATCAGGAACAAGACAGGGATATCCACATTCACTGCTCTTATCCAACATGGTACTGGAAGCCCTAGCCACAGCAATCAGACAAGAAGAAGAAATAAGAGGCATCTACATTGGAAAAGAAGGAGTTAAACTGTCATTATTTGCAGATGACATAATACTGTGTATAGAGGACCCTAAAGATTAAATTAAAAAACTAACAGAATTAACAAATGAATTCAGTAAAGTAGCAGGATACAAAATAGATATTCAGAAATTGGTTGCATATTTATACACCAATGGACTATCAGAAAGGCAAACTAAGAAAACAATCCCATTTACATTTGCCTCAAAAACAAAACAAAAAACCTAGGAATAAATGTAACCAAGGAGGTAGAAGACCTGTAGTTGGAAAATTATAAGACACTGCAGAAAGAAACTGAAGAAGATACAAATAAATGGAAGCATATACCCTTCTCACGGATAGGAAAAAGTAACATCATAAAACTGTCCATACTACCCAAAGCAATCTACAGATTCAACATAATTCCTATCAAAATACCAATGGCTTTTTTCACAGAACTAGACCAAATAATCCAAAAATGTATATGGAACCAACAAAGACCCTGAATAGCTACAGCAATCTTGAGAAAGAACAAAGTCAGAGATATCATGCTACCTGGTATCACACTATACTACAAGGCTATAGTAATCAAGATAGCATGGTACTGGTATAAAAAGATACATAGATCAATGAAACAGAATAAAGAGCCCAGAAATAAACCCATGCCCATACTGTCAGTTAATATATGACAAAGGAAGCAAGAACATACAATGGGGTAAAGACAGGCTATTCAATAAATGGTGTTGGGAAAACTGGATACATGCAAAAAAAAAAAAAGAAAGAAAGAAAGAAAAGAAACTAGACCACTTTCTTACATCGTACACAAACATGCAACTCCTAGAAGAAAACACAGGCAGTAAAATCTCTGCCATGTCTCTTAGCAATATTTTTTCTGATATATCTCCTCGATGCCAGAGAAACAACAACAAAAATAAACAAATGGGACTACATCAAACTAAAAAGTTTTTGCGTAGCAAAGGAAACCATCAACAAAACAAAAAGAACCTACTGACTGGGAAAACATATTTGCCAGTGATACATTTGATAAGGATTAATATCGAAAATTATAAAAAACTCACACAACTCAACACCAAAAATAATCCAATTAAAATGGGCAGAGGACCTGAATAGACATTCCTCCAAAGAGGATATAGAGATGGCCAACAGACATGAAAAGATGCTCAATGTCACTAATCATCAGAGAAATGCAAATTGAAACCAAAATCAGGTATCACCTCATACCTGTCAGAATGGCTATCATCAATAAATCAACAAATACGAGTTGGCAAAGATGTGGAGAAAGGGGAACCCACCTATACTGTTGGTGGGAATGCAGACTGGTGCAGTCATAGAAAACAGTATGGAGTTTCCTGTAAAAATTAAAAATGGAACTGCCTTATGATTCAGTCATTTCACTTCTGGTTTTATATTCAAAGAAACCCAAAACACTAATTTGAAATAATATATGCACCACTATGTTTATTGTAGTGTTATTTACAATAGCCAAGATATGGAAGCAACCCACCTGCCCATCTTTAGACAAGTGGATAAAAAAGCTGTAGTACATATATACAATAGAATATTACTCAGCCATAAAAAAAAGAATGAAATCTTACCATATGCAAAAGCATGAATGAATCTAGTGGTTCTCAACCTTCCTAATGCCGCAACCCTTTAATACAGTTCCTCACGTTGTGGTGACCCCCAACCATAAAATTATTTTCGTTGCCACTTCATAACTGTAATTTTGCTACTGTTATGTCTTAGGCAACCCCTGTGAAAGGGTTGTTCAACCCCCAAAGGGGTCGCAACCCACAGGTTGAGAACCGCTAATAGAGGGTATTATGCTGTGTGAAACAAGTAGTCAAAGAAAGACAAATGCCACATGATTTCACTTTAAATGTGATCTAAACAACAAAATAAATGAACAAACAAAATTGAAACAGAGGACAAACTGATGGTTGCCAGAGGGGAGAAAGGTTGGAAGACTGGGTGAAGAAGGTAAAGGGAGGCCCTAGCCAGGTGGCTTAGTTGGTTGGAGTGTTGTCCCATACACCAAAGGGGTGCAGATTCAATCTCTGGTTGGGGTGCATATGGGAGGCAACCAATGGATGTTTCTCTCTCACATCAATGTTTCTCTCTCTCTCTCACTCCCCCATTTCCTATCTCTCTCAAATCAATAAAAACATATCCTTGGATGAGGATTAAAAGGGGAAAAAAAGGTGAAGGGATTAAGAGGTACAAATTGGTAGTTATAAAATAGTCATGGGGATGTAAAATACAGCATAGGGAATACATTCAGTAATACTGTAATAACTATGTATGGTGCCAGGTGGGTACTGGAAATATCGGGAGGGAATGCTTTGTAAAGTACATGATTGTCTAACCACTATGCTGTACACTTGAAACTAATGAATGTAAACTGTAATTGAAAAAAAATTTTAAAAACAGATTACTCGTTGTGGCATTACTTGAAACAACAAAATACTGCAAACAATCCACATATTCATCAATAGCGGACTGGTTAAATGAAGACACAATGCAAAGTGTGAAAAAAGAAAAAGGAAAACCTCTATATATTGATATGGAAATATCTTCATAATATATATTTAAATGAACAAAGCAAAATACAGAATGTTGTATGTGGGATGCTACTTTTTGCATAAGAAATGTGGAGGAAAAGAACTTCCAATTATAGCAAACTAGATAACTTAAACCAACTCTTCCACTGAAAACTGGAATAGATAAAATATTAAAACAAAAGCATCTGTGTGAAAGCACCAGGGAGCAAACAAGGCAATGAAGAATCAGAGGCCAAGAACAAGAGAAGTTTATTCAGAGAGTTTGGCCTGGTATCAAGTCCCCTTTTCTCTCAGAGTATCTCTATAATTCTAAAAAAGGTAACTAAAAGGTTGAGAAGCTGAGCAATTCCTGACAGACATATGGGGCTAGGAGGACAAAACAACAGAGGCCCTGGTAAAGCATGCTTTGAGTTGGAACCTTAAAGGCTAAAACCCAGGAGTAAGGGTAAAACTGAAGTAGACCAGCCCTCACAGTCACCACTCTAGAAATTCAGCTGGCATTATCTACTGAAGTAGGACATCAATATATCCTGTAATCCAGTAATTCCATTTCTAAATATAAACACAACAAAAATACATGCACATAGTACTGAAAAACACATAGAATATTCAGAGCAATATTATCTATACACATAATATGCAACCCAAATATGCAACAACTGTAGAATGGATCAATTAATTGTTGTCTATTCATACAATAAAATTCTATGTAACAATAAAAATGAACAAATCACAGCTGTAAACCAAATCTGGATAAACCTCAAGAATATAATATTGAACAAAAAAAGCCAAACATAAAGGATATACAGATTATATGATTATCTAGCCATTATGCTGTACACCTGAAACTAATACAAAATAATATTGAGCCTGGCCGGTGTGGCTCAGTGGATTGAACGTTGTCCCATGGACTAAGAGGTCCCGGTTCAATTCCCGGTCAGGGCACAAGCCCGGGTTATGGGCTCGATCCCCAGTCAGGGCGTACAGGAGGCAGCTGATCAATGTTTCTCACATTGATGTTTCCATCTCTCTCTCCCTTCCTCTCTTTCTAAAAAACCAATAAAGACATATTAAAATATATATATATTGAGTGTAAACTGTAAAAATTAAGACTTTAAAAAGGAACACGCAGATTAAAAACAAGCAAAACTAAACTTGAGAGCTATAAATCAGGATAGTAATTACCTCTGGGAAGGAGAGAGGAGACATAAGAAGCTTCTAAAGTGCTAGCAATATTCTATTTTTGAGTTGAGTGGTGAATGCACAAGTGTTGGCTGTCAATTCAGAGCTGACATTTATGTTTTGTGTATTTGACATTTATGTTATGTCTTATGTTTTCTGTATAAGTGTTATCACTTCACTTCAAAAAGTTTTAAAATGTAGCATTAAGGATATATACTTGTATTTCTGTTTCTGTATGAAGAAGCACTAGGAGGATACATAAGAAACAACAGTGACTGCCTATTGGAGCTAGAAGACCAGGAATGGGATGTATACTGTTTTAATTTTTCAGCCATATAAATGAATTAACTAACAAAAAATAAGTTTTCTGGCTCAAGATCATTCATGCTCTCCTTAAACTAGTCTAAGGACAGGGAACTCACTATCTCTGGAGCAGCCAATTCTAAAGCAGAGTGCCTTGTGCACTGTAAACACTTCAAACATATGTGCCAAAGTCAACGTAATTATAGGACAGAAGCCCACCTTCTTCCAAGAAGCTCTCCCAGATGGCTAACTAACTGGAAACTAGTTCCTAAATCCTCCCAAATGGCACTGCTACTCTCTGGAAATTCTATGCATGAGAAGTTCACATCACCGTCTGTCTGCATTTTAAACCTCTAGAGGCAGGACATCAGTTCCCTGTGACTCTCAGGGAATCAAAGTCCAGGAGGCCACCAGTGGGTGGGGGGCAGTCAGCCTGCCTAGAGGAGAGGAAAGGAACCCACGGAGCAGACTCCATGGTCACAAATATGATCAGAGAGAGGAGATAAAGCTCTGTGGATGTCAGAGAAGGAAAAGACCATTTCTAGATGTGGAGAATCCAGGGAGAAACCTTTGATTCTGCTCACCTTCAACCCACTCACTTCTAGAATCAGCTTAAATGCCATGGCCCACACAATAGCTTCTCTGATCCTCAAATGCATGTGAACTCCTTCTTCTAAGGAAATACCCTACTCTGAGTGGACCTACCTTGTACACTTCATTGATTCTGTATGGGAGTTCTGACAGTTACATCTATGCAAAGCTCTGCTTTCTCTATGCAATTCAGTAGTGCAAATTCTTCATAAAGAGGCCAGAATCTGTCAACTTGTGTATCACCTCCCTCCACAAATTGCCCCCCGCCTCCCGACTTAATGCCTGGTACACAGTAGGTACTCAATAAATGTTTGAAGAAAGGAGGAAAAGACAGAGAAAGAAGGGATAGAAGAATGGAAGAGAAAGGCAAGAAGAAAGAAGGGAAGGAGGGAGGGAAGAATGAAAGGGAGGAGTGAAAGGAAGGATTACAAAAATGCTCTCAGGTAGAAACAATACTCTAGATAAACAATGCCCAGAGGCTACTCTCCCTCTCAAGTGCCAAGAAGGGGCCTGGGAAGCAGATTTACTTTCCTATTTTCGCTCTGAGGATAGAGCCCCCATCTTTTCAGCAGGCTGTGTGGACACCAACACTTTAAGGATAGCACTGACTGTGTGTTTCTGATGAGAAATAACTCACCTGCTGCAAACTCATCTGGATAATAAATATTGCTCAGATGAAGAGCCCTGAGCAGGATCCGGCAAGATACAAGAAATCCATTTGCATTGTTACTCCCGTTAGGAACAGGAAGGGGGAAAAATTACTGGGCAGGCTAGTCATTGGGAAGTCAGAAGCTCAGTCATCCTTAGTAGCTGAGAGGAGAAAATGATTTGGGCCAGATATGCCTAAAATAAAGTTTACACGAAGCTAGAAGAAACAGTAAAGATGAAAGCATTAGAATCCAAATGATCTTAACCAGCTGCAGCAATGAAATATAAACAAGCTGAGGGTTGACAGGGTTGACAGGGATAAAACAAGTCTTGGCTTAAAAATCTGGATGGAGAAACACGATTAAAGAACAACAAATGTAATGGCCAACAGTATATGAAAAATTACTCGAAAATGTTAATAATTAGGAAAGTGCAAATCAAATTTACAATGAGATATCACCTCATATCCATTTGGATGACTACTATTAAAAAAACACACAAAGTAAGTATTGGCAAAGATACAGAGAAATAGGAACCTATGTGCACTGTTGATGGGATCATAACATGGTGCACTCACTGTAGAAAACAGTAAGGAGTATCCTCAAGAAATTAAAAATAGACCTACCATATGACTCAGCAATTCCATTTCTAGGTATATATCCAAAGAATTGAAAGCAACATCTCAAAGAGACATTTGCACACCATGTTCATAGAGCATTATTATTCACAATAGCCAAAAGGTGGGAGCAACCCAAGTTTCCATCAACAGAAGAATGGATAAACAAAATGGATAAACCAATGAATGGATAAGCATACAATGGAATATTCAGCCTTTTAAAGAGAAGGAAATCCTGCCTTATGCTACAACATGAAACTTAAGGATATTATTCTAAATCAGCAATTTTCAACCTTTTTCATCTCACTGCACACATAAACTGATTATCAAAATTCGGTAGCACACACAAAATATATTTTTTGCTAATCTGACAAAAAAAGGTGTAATTTTGATTCCTTCACACCAGACAACTATTGTTGTGTTGGCTGTTGTCATTTTTTAAATTTGGCAATTTAAGGGAAAAGAGGTCAGTGCCCCTGACCAAATAGTCAGGTATTGCATGTTTTAAAAATTCTTGCAGCAACCCAGATACAGACCCAAGACAGTATGCACAATTAATATTCGACAAAGGAGGCAAGAGCATACAATGGAGAAAAGACAGTCTCTTCAATAAATGGTGCTGGGAAAACTGGACAGCTATATGCAAAAAAATGAAACTAGGCCACCAACTTACAGCATACACAAGAATAAACTCAAAATGGATAAAAGACTTAAATGTACCCTTTGAAACCATAAAGATCCTAGAAGAAAATGTAGGAAAAAAATCTCAGACATCATACATAGCGGAATTTTCACTAATACATTGCCTAGGGAAAGAGAAATAAAGGAAAAAAATTAATAAATGGGACAACATCAAACTAAAGAGCTTCTGCATGGCAAAAGAAACCAGCATCAAAATGGAAAAGGAACCCACTCTCTGGGAGAACATATGTGCCAACAATACATCAGATAAGGGGTTAATATCTAAAATATATACTCATACAACTCAACAAGAAAGATAAACAATACAATTTTAAAAATGGGCAGAGGACTTGAATAGATACTTCTCCAAACAGGACATACAAATGGCCAGGAGACATATGAAAAAATGCTCAACATCTCTAATCATCAGAGAGATGCAAATTAAAACTACTATGATATATCACCTCACACCTGTCAGAATGGCTGCCATCAACAAATCCTCAAACAACAAGTGCTAGCGAGAATGTGGAGAAGAGGGTACTCTAGCACACTGCTGCTGGGAATGCAAACTGGTGCAGCCACTATGGAAAACAATATGGTGTTTCCTCAAAAAATTAAAAATGGAACTGCCATTTGACCCAGTGATCCCACTTCTAGGAATATATCCTAAGAAGCCTGAATCACCAATCAGAAAGAATATATGTACCCCTATGTTCATAGCAGCACTAGTTACAATTGCTAAGATCTGGAAACAGCCCAAGTGTTCATCAATAGATGAGTGGATACAAAAGCGTGGTACATATATACAATGGAACACTATGCAGCTATAAGAAAGAGAGATCTCTTATCCTTTGAGATGACATGGAGGGACCTCGAGAGCATTATGCTAAGTGAAATAAGCCAGTCAGAGAAAGACAAGTACCATATGATCTCACTTATTTGTGGAACATAATGAACAAAATAAGCTGTCGACCAAAAGAGATCCAGAATCATGGAAGTAGGGAACAGATTGACAAACCTCAGAGAGATGGGGGGTGGGAAGGGTGGGAAGAGATAAACCAAAGAACTTATATGCTTATATGCATAACCAATCAACACAGACATTAGGCTGGTGAAGGCAGCAGGGGCTGGGAGCAGGAAGGAGGGGGTCAATGGGGAAAAAAGGGGGACTCTGTAAAACTTTCAACAATAAAAGATAAATAAAAATTCTTGCGGCACACCAGTTGAAAATCATTGTTCAAAATGAAATAAGCCAATCAGAAAAAGACAAACACTGCATGATTCTACTAATATGAGACACCTAAAGTAATCAAATTCACAGAAACAAAGTAGAATAGTGGTTACTAGAGGCTGAGGGAGGAAAAATGAGTTGTTCAATGTGTATAGAACTGTAGTCATGCACAATGACAAAGTTTTAAAAAGATCTGTTGTACAATAATGTGCATATAGTTAACAATACCATAATGTACACTTAAAATGATTAAGATAGAAAATTCTGTTAGGTGTATTTTACCACAGTTAAAAGTTTGATTTAAAAAAGAACAACAAATGTGAAAAAGACTTGGAGGTTTTAGCTGACCATCTACTTAATATTTATTAGTCAACTGTGTTATGCAGGATCAAAAAAGTAAATGCTACTTTACCTTAGGGTGCATGAAAAGGATACAAGATGGGATAACCATCTCATTGCTAGGGTGGCTCTATCCTTGGGGTCCTAATTACAATTCTGAGTACTATTCTTTGAAAAGGACACTGACATCCCAATGTAATCAGTTTTCAAGGGCCCAGAAACCAAATCCAGACTGTGGCCTAAGAAGACACGAGAAGAACTGAAGCTGTTGAGCCCCAAAAAGAGAAGACTCAGAAGGCATGAACACCTATTTCAGGTACATCAAAGAGCAATCTCAGCAGAAGGGATTTTATTATACATAGATTGATGACCCCAGAAAGCAAAATAAGACCAAAGGGTAATTATAGAGGAGTACAGATCATCTTATCCCCACAAAAAAAGTTAATAGTGGCCACAGGATTAAGTTCCTTATTGAGGAATGAGCAGACCCTTTATAGAAGATGACTAATGTTGAGTTCCTACTATGTAACTGCTATTATTAATTACATTTTGTAGATGATGAAACAGAAAAGAGCCGTATCCAAGGTCACAGAGCCAATAAATAGTGTCTTGTCTGACTTTAAAGCCATGCTCTTAGCTACTAAGCTATTAGTAGTTATCAATGGAATTCAGAAGATTTCTATACTGGGAAAGAAATTGGGCTGATGACTCTTCTAATTTCAAGATTGTACAATTGAGATAAAAGTGAATAAAGCATGAGGTAAGAAGAACAGGAGTAGTAGGAGAATGACTGTTGTTATTCTACGCCCCGAAACCCATCATCTGCTAGTTGTGGTCTTGAACAAGCTACCTACCTCTTGGAACACCAGGATCCCCCATCAGCAACCCTGGGCTAACAATGTTTACTTTTTTTTTGGTGACTTACAAGATAAAAGAGAATGTGAATGAAACATACACATGAGCCATAGATGCCTCTGGAGTCAGAGACCAAGTCTGAAGCCTGCTTCTACTCCTTTATTATAACTGTGTGATCTTGAGCAAGCAGCAAGCTCTCAGTCTCAGTTTCCTCATCTATAAAATGTGACTGACGACAATTCCTATGTCACAGAATGGCTGAGAGGATCAATGTGCACCTGGCACACAGTAAGTACACAGAGGCACTGCTTTTACTGTTTTTTTCTTTATCTCCTACACAGGATTTTTCCTGCACTGAGGAAAGGCACAGACTCTGAATGCTCTGAGCAAATGTGGAGAGAAACTGAGGCCCAGGTCCAGATCTGGGGTGAGAAGTCACCTGTACTGAATGCCTGGTCCTCAACCCTCGCCTCAGCACCAGGTAGAGAGCATCCTCATCCCTGCTTGTAGAGCGCTTCTCTGCAAAGGCCAGGAAGGTGCGGGTGGGGGGTATGTAGAGCAGGGCTGGGATCCGGTAGGTGATTCCTCTCTTGTCTTCCTGCTGGAACAGAGGGCTGTTGAAGGAGCACGATGTCACTTCTTCCATGACCTCTGCAAGGACAGGAGGCAGCTGAATGTGTATCCATATCCAAAAGCTGGCTTGTATATAAGTTCTGTTCTATCATTCCATTTCTGGAGATAACTGAGAGATAGAGATGTTTATTTTTTGTAATATAAAAATAATATCATGGTCTCAACAGCACAAAGCAAGCAATTTGCATTCTTGTTTAACAAATCTGTCCTCCACGCTCTGTGGGAATTCTATGCAGCCTGTGTCAGGTGGGTCTCTCCAGAGATTCCGCATATGCTTCTGCCAAGAATCCAGGGGTATTACCAGCCTGGATGGCTTCTAACATCAATTTCTTGGCTAGGAGTTCTGAGGCTATTCAAGTAACATAAATATAAACCCAAATCCATATAAGGAAATGCATGTGTTTAAGAATTCTCTGGGGAAACTTTTTCCCTCTACTGGTGGTTGGATAAAAGGCAATCTTCTTTGTTATCTCTGTGTCAGTAGCAATATTTTTTTCCTAGTCCACCCCATCAGAAGGTGTAGATTTTCAAGGGATGTGACTTCATGCAGGGATCTCAGTTTCAACCAAAGTCTAGCCCATGCAGGCCCATAGTTTCACTGTAACAGCGTGTCTATTAAAGCCCAAGCTTCTAGGTAAGATCAGCAAACATCCAGGGCAGCTGAGATCAGGTCAAGGAACTAACTATAACTATTCTGGTTTTCAGTTTACTCTAGGTTTTTAGGCCCATGAAGATTTCTCTTACTTTCTTGCAAATTCAGCTATAAAGGACTTAAAAAAAATTTTTTTCCCCTTTATTTATTTTAGAGAGAGAGGAAGGGCAAGGGAGAGAAAGATAGAAACATCAGTGTGAGAGAACATCGATTAGCCCCCACTGGGGATTTGGCCCACAACCTGGGCATGTGTCCTGACCGGGAATTGAACTGGTGACCTCTTGGTGCATGTGGGTCAATGCTCAACCAGTGAGCCACTCCGGCCGGGCTATAAAGGCTTTTTAATATTTTCTCCACCATTTTACAGGTTAGATAGCCTGCCATAATCCTGAAAATGGAAGTCTCTAGGTACATTTGTCAAAGAAAATTAGGAGTTCTACTTCTCAGAAGCCCAAAAAGGGAATCAAGCTAGAAAAACAGAACCAGGCTTTATTTTTCTCTCTCTCACCTGTCATCCAAGCCCTGTCTTACAAATCATTTGTAAAAATTATCAGGCTATAAGAACAAGGCCCATAAGACCATATTCATTTATTTAATCAATATTTCTGGATGCCTACTCCAAGTCAGACCATAAGGTAGGTGCAGAGGAAACAGAAATCAGAGGCCCCTGCCCTCAAGAAATGCATATCCTAGTGAGGGAAACAGACATAAACATGGACAATTACAACATAATGTAGTAAGTGCTACTTCAGAAGTAAACCATGAGAGCATGCAGGAAGACAGAAAAGGGCAGCAGAGATTTTTGGAGAGCTAACAACTGAGCCAAGGGAGCTCTTGTCTCATATATCCTTATATTCTGTGTCTAGAATATTCTTCTTTCAGATAGCTACAGACCTCACTCCCTCACCTCCTTCAAATCTGTTCAAATGTCATCCAATCAGCGAAGCCTTCCTTGACAACTACCCTGCACTCCTTATCCCCTTTCCCTGTTCTATTCCCATGCCACTTATCCACACATTATACTTGTTTAATATATACTACAAAATAGACACTTCGTAAAGGGCAGGGATATGTGTTTTATTCTCTGCTACACCTTTATACCTAGAACCATACCTGGTCATTGATAGGCATTTGGCTAATATTTATTGAATGACTGAATGAATGGGTGAGTTGGATCTTAAAGGAAAAATAGTGGGTAAGCCAACTGAAGGGTAAAAAGGAGGAGGGCAGAAAGAGTGGATGTGAAAATCCTGTAGGTGACAGAAAAGACAGTGAGCTGTGGGGAATCTCAGTAGTTCAGTATGATTATCCTGGTCAAAGGTTGTGAGCAGAGATGGGACTAAAGGGGTCAGCAGAGTCCAGATCCTGGGAGGCTTTGACACCTTATTAAGATGTTTATAAACACCTTAATAAGGAAGCCACTGAAGAGTTTCTGGCAGAGGAATGGCATGATCAAGTATGCATTTTAGACCAATCTCTCAGCCAGCCTTGTGGGCAATAAACTGAAGGGGCAAGTTACATTACTTTTGGCTGCATTACTAGTGTCAATCAAGACAAACTTTCATAGATAGTATATGAAGGATTCATTTAGTCACTATTTCTAACTTAAAGAGAACCAAAAGTCACAACTCACTGGTGATATAACTTGGTTTTTAATTCAAAATGTTTTTTCCAACAGACTACACTGGATTTGCTGTTTTCCCTATAGTTAAGACATTCTGGTAAAACATAAAAGTTGTTAGCTGACAAAGATATATTAAAGGAGACCTTCCTCATTTTGTTACTGTCTGAAAGTCCATGGATATATATTTTCTGAGTTTTGTGGTCACAGAATGAAAGGATGACCAAGTGGAGATCTTTTCTGTCCATGGCTCACTATCCTAAGGGGTGTAGGGAGGTGGTTTCCTGAGTTCAGAAGAAAAGCCAAGCCTCCCCTCACTTCAATTCTGGGCTCTCAATAGCAGAACTGAAAGGCATGGGTGAAGTGTCTTCTTCACACAATACTAGAGCATCTCTCTCTCTCCCCAATTCAGGCTCTCCTGTCAGGGAGAGTCAGGCTTTCTTTTAAGTAAAAATCAGTCCTGAGCCAAGCTGGTATAAAGGTTAAGAACATAGGATTTGGATCAGGCCAGAACTATATGACTTTGAGCATGTTGTTTAACTTCTTCATGTTTCAGGATCCTCATTTATAAAATTCAATAGAGTGGTTGAGAGAATTAAGTTAAAAAAGTTTAAGTGGCTGTTACAGGGCCATGACATAGTATGAGCTCAATGTATGACAGTTATTATTTTTAGACTGTCAATCACTGCATATTCTAGTTTTATTCCTTGAAATCTGTGGATGATGATGATAATAATAACAACAACCACAATTAAAACTCCCTTCTTAAAAGAATTTAAATCCCCCTGGCACCTCTGGGAGAGCATATTTTAAACTCTTATAAGTTAACACTTCAATTATGAGTTAATACTACACTATTAATCATCAGCCAACACATGACTATTAGTTAACACTGAAACAAGAATTCTCTAGATGATACGAAGAATGGAACACAGGATAGGCACAGAGTGGGGAGGAAGGACTAGGAAAAAGGGAGAGGAAGTGGAAAAAGCACCAAAGGGGAAGCACAACTTGTCATATGGGACCAGATTGGTGTCCCAGCTCTATTTCTTTATTGTGTGACTTTGTGCTAATCACTTAATCTCTCTAGGTCTTGGATTCCTTGCTTGTAAAATATAGATAATAATAATAATACCTACCTAAGATGACCAATATGAAGAACTACTGGAAAGTGCTTTATAAACTTCAAAGCACCATAAGCAAAAGTCTTTATTACGAATTTTGATGTCCTCACAATTTCACTTATGGCTTTGATATCACTACAACAATGACAGTCACTATCATTAGTTTGCATTATGATTATGCTGACCATGTTGATGACAGTGTTAATACAGATGGTGGCTCTGGCATTGACACCCAAACTATTTCATACAAATCATATGCTGGGAACTAGGGACAAAGAAGAATCTGATACAGTTCTGCTTTAGAGTTGTTTTAGCAGAGAATTCATATTATTAATTGCTGCTCCATATAATCATCTTTCAATCAAGTCCCTCCTGCTCTCTTACTGGGAGAGAGGTGTAGCATGGATTTTGACATGTTTGACGTGTGACTTGGCTTTGATACTTACTAGCAAATTGCTTTACTTTTTGGCCAATTTCCTCACGTGTAAAGGAGATAATACCACCTAGTTCTCAGGTTAAGAACAATATAATTCCACACACTCCCAATTAATCCAACGCAGCTGTCAGCCTCCACTGAACCCCAGAAGGAGACCTTCCTATCTCATTTTATGCACTCCTAAACAACTAATATTTAAGGAGCACCCATCATATGTCAGGCTTTTGCAGATCCTGTAGTCCAAACCCTTCTCATGGTACCGTTGGGGAAACTGAGACCCATGGAGAGAAATAAACGTATGTAAGGCCACTCAGTAAGTCAGTAGCAAAACCTAGACCAAGACCCGGTCTCCTTTTCAGTTCCAGGTCAGGACTCTCTGCGGCCCACAGACCCCTCTCTACTAAGAAAGATTTTCCCAGGCTCAGTCCCCTTTCATCTCTAAAATGCTAATTCTCAGGTTTAAGTTTGGCTTCAGTGGAAGGAAAACAAAAATAGAACTAGCCAAGAATAGTCTCTGGCTCTGTCTGAGGTGCTAACCAACTGGGTGGCTCTGACTCTATATTCTCGCAAGACTGGATTTCCTAAGCCCAGGTGGTGCTGCCGAAGTCGTCCCCAGTCACACTTCCCCTTTTGGGGGGCGCCCTGGTCTCCCAGACCCGCTCACCTGCGTGGGGCCCGGTTCCTTCGTCTCTCTCCAGCAGGGCTGGGCGCGGAGGCAGGCTCGCTGGTCTCGGGCACCGCAGCCTGGGAGAGTGACCAAGGCTGGAGAGACGGAGGCAGGAGAAAGACAGACTGCGGAAACGAAAACAAACCGCCAAAAGTGAAGAAGGAGGGAGACAGAGACATCGAGAGGCCGGGAGGCAGGCAGACCCGGACGCGGAGACCAGCAGGATATGAAGCGGGGGCGGGGGCGGGGGCGCGGAGGCCACAGCCCGTTGGCCGTTGGGACCGACGGTTGGCTGTCACCCCGCCCCTTCGGACCGGCGCAGCCGAGGCCCCGCCCCCTCGCTGCCCAGCCTCGGACGTCCGCCCTCTCTTCAGTCCCCAGCCCAGTCCCAACCGCAGCGGGGGACCTGACCCTTCCAATTCGATCACCCCAACCCCCTCCACCCCAGGCCCAAGTTCAGTTCAGGCCTTAGGCCTGCCACGTCTCCCCACGGCAGCACAGCTCCCTGGCTCCGCCCCCCACCCTTCCCCCCTCTCTTCAGCTCCCTGGTTGCCAGGTGCTTAGTAGGTATCACCGCCTACAACTTCCCCGGACAGCCTGAGAGTCAAGCAATGGTTCCGGACCTCAGAGGGGACTCCACAAAAAGGACCAGAGAGCCAGTGTTGGGCCACCCCTACTCAAAGAAATAAAAATTATAATAATGCTATGTGCGTGTGTGTGTGTGTGTGTGTGTGTGTGTATCGCGTAAGAATAGTATTAGATTACAACTTACTGAATAAAATAAAGCCTGTGAGTCCATATTTATATGAATAATTGAATAAAGTAAATGGGGAAGAAAGGGCAGCTCTTCCTATAGAATTCCAATTCATAAATGTAGACTGTGTGCAGAACCCGTTTATGCCGAACCCGTTTTCCTTCTGGGAATCTGGAAATTTGGTACATGCTAGGCAGCATGTACAGCTCCCAATAAAAACTGTGGGTGCTGAATCTCTAATGGATTTCCTAGGTAGAAACATGGTACACATGCTGCATTTTCATCGCGGAGGGGGGGGGGTGCTTAGTGTGATCCCTCATAAAAGTAAGAGAACATAAGGAAGCCTACACATGGATGCCTCCATACTTCACCTGTGTCTTTTTCTCTTATGATCTGATGTGTGTCCTTACCACATCACTGTCATAAATCTTAGCTGTGAGTATAGCTATATACTGAGACCTGTGACAACTTCTAGAGAATCTCTGAACGTAGGGGTGGTCTTAGGGACCCTCAACCAAATACCATATAAAAAGTTTTAAAACATGTAAAATAATACCATAGGTTGTTAATGGACACACATGTATGAAGAAAACGCATAGGAATAATAACTACCAAATTCAGGGTAGTAGTTACTTCTGGGAGTGTAGGAAGTAGAATATGATTAAGGATAACCAAGGGACTTCAGTTGTATTGGCAATTTTTTAAATGTGGCAGTGGGTTCTTACGTGTTCATTTTATTATTCTTTAAAACCTTATTATGTCTGAAATATTTCATTTTTAAAGATGAGCCTATACAAAGTGCTAGGGTTCTTCACCTGACTTCTCTAAACTCACAATCAACTCTGTGGACCACCAAGTCAATTTTAGAAAAATACCTAAAGCTAATGCCAAATCTCTCTCAATTCTTTGACCGATGATCTGTCTTATGCTTGAGGCAGTGAGGTTTAGTAGCAATCTCTAGATTTGGAGGTGAAGACATCTTGGCTCCAATTCTGACTTTCCACTTCATAGCTGAGTGAACATTGGCAAGTTATTTAATTTCTGTGCCTCAAGTTTCTTATCTGTAAAATGGGCACACTTGACCCTACTCATGACCTACTTCATGACACAAATCAAAGAGGTTTCACTTCCTGTATAAGGACCTCTCAGTCCTCCATGCTAAAACAATTACTCTTATTCCAGCCTCCACAGCACTTTGTACAGATGGCTTCTAATGAATTTTCTGAGTATGTCACTCCATCACTCACTCTAATCTAACAAAAATGGGGACCAAACCCATTCTAATGGTTTCATACAGCATTTAATTAAGGATACTGTCAACAGAACTCCAAGAAACAGGATGAGATCAATCTGCAGAATTGACCTCATTCATACCCAAGGGCCCTGACCAAACCAGCTGGAAAAACAAACCACCAAAAAAACAGACAAGCAAGCAAAAACCCGTAAGTCATCAAGGTCTACCTTTGAAAGCCAGATGGTATTCTCTTTCTGTATTGACCTTGTACTTGGCCTGAGGCATTAATTCAGGTACAGCAGGATGCATTGGCTATTACGGACTACTTTGGCCCACAAGGAAGTTGAGAACAATTCTATCACCCATAACTACACTAGCCAGCTGAGTTGAGGCTCACCTGAATGTATTCCAGGGCCTAGGTGGTATCATTGATGGCTTCAGCTGAAGTCAGGAACAAATTCCATATCAACATTTCTAATACAATGACCCTTAAGATAGGGATACCCTCCTGCAGTGTGCATAAATGAGTCAGCACCTCTCCAGGAAGCTCCCCCATATAACCAAGGGTAGCCTCATTTTGAAGCCATCTCCACATTTGTCTGATGACTACATGATCTATTGGTGATGCTTCCCTAAACACCTGAAAGTTGCTTAAGACCCTCCCTTTGGTGCAAGGAACCACGTTTTCAAAAACAGCAAGTTTGTACCTGGCTTCCACACAGGGATACCCTGTGTATATCCTGAGGGGTATATATGATGGCCCTGTTTACAATTGTTGGAGCTTCCCAAATGGGGCCTACATCACTCAGGGAATACAGGTTGACAGTGTCCCTAATGTGGCCTCATGGCCACCTGGTAGGCCTCAGATCTCCCAGTTCACTTAGAATAATTGAAATCAGTCCTTATTTGGGAAAGACTTCCTAATGGCAATGTCCAACCTGTCCCATATGTCCACACCACCAGCCTGGCGGCATTTGTCCACCCTATAGGATGACTAATAGCTACAAGAAAGGGCGGGGGGGGGGGTTCTGGAAATTGTGACATGTTTTGCATGGAAATATAGGAGCTGAAAAGTGCGGATTTTCCGATAGACTTCTCAGTAGATTAAAGGAAATGGCTATCAAATTGTGGTCAGTCATCTGGTGGGTGATGGCAATACCAGCAACCAGTCAAGTTTAAGGAGCTTGCACCAGTTTGGGGGAATTTTACTATTCCATTCTCCTCTGAGGAAGGCTCCAGGGGTGACTTTTTCCAAATGTTATATCTAGGACCATGTCAAACCAACAAAAGAATCCAGGTGGCTAAACCAGAATTAAATGTGAATACTCAATGCCTCCTTTTGACTTAGGTGCCAGCTGGAAGGTGTGGCAACCAGGTTGGCCTGGGGATGCTGTTAAGGCCAAGAAAACATCATACCCAGCAATAGTCAAGGCAGTAGAATACTGAATTTTCTTCTTTTTTTTTTTAATCCTCACACGAGGACATTTTTTCATTTTTTGTTCAGATAGAGTGGGAGGGAGAGAGAGGAAGAGAGAGAGAGAGAAACATCGATGTGAAAGTGACACATCGAGTGGCTGCCACCCGCACGACCAACCAGGGCCGGGGACAAACTGCAACCGAAGTACATGCCCTTAGCAGGCACCGAACCCGGGTCTCTCTGGACCGCAGGCCAACGCTCTAACTGCTGAGCCAAACCGGCCAGGGCTAGAATACTGAATTTTCAAAATTAGTCTATACAACACTCCCCAATCCCTCACTCTGATCATCACTCAGTAAGCAACTGTAATTAATTTTATATCTTGACTGGAATATGGGGTCCCCAGATACTTGGTTAAGCATTATTATGGATATGTCTGAGGGTGTTTCTGGATGAGATTACCATATGAATTGGTGCTTCTTAGTAAAGCACACTGCCCTCTGTAATGTTGGTGGGCTTCATCTGATCTGTTGGAAGCCAGAATAGAACAAAAGTCAGGGTAAGGTAGAATTCACTCTCTCTGCCTGTTTGCAAGCTAGGACATCAGTCTTCTGCTTCTGGACTAGAACTTATACCAACAGTTCTGGTTCTCAGGCCTTCTAACTCAGACTGGAACCATACCACTGGGTCTCCTGGTTCTCCAGATTACAGAGAGCAGATCATGAGACTTCTCAGCCTCCATAATCATGAGCACATTCCTTATAATACATCTCTTTAAATATACATACACATATCCTATTTGTTCTGTTTCTTTGGAGAACCCTAACATAGCAGTCAAGAGGAAGTGATCGCTTTCTGGGGACAGCCACATTTAGTGAACAAAGTGCCTTACTAAGGGGTAGTGACCAGGATGAGGTTAGAGAGGTAGAGTCAGAAATCTTCTGAGTACATTTTTGGAATATGTTGTTCTAACAGTCAACAATACAGATGCCTGTGGATGAAACAGTGCTTTCCATCAAATACCTTGACTATCAGCCTGCTATTAAGCAGCTTTTGCAATAACAGTTGCACCACTGTCAGACTGCATGTGGTCAAGATAACCAAAAATGAGACAGATTAGTTTGAAGACCAAAATAGTGTGGTTGGAGCTGACTGAACTAGAAAAGCAACACTAACCTGAAAAGATGTCAACAGCGGTGAGGTACTACTGATAACCCCCCAAGGGAGCCAAAGGTCTGATATAGCCAAATAGCCAAGAGTGGGTGGTGGCCATGCCCTGTGCTATGTGGCCTCACTCAAGGCTAGGCAAACAGGACTTTTGACCAGAGTCACAGCCTGGCATGCAGCAGTAGCCTCTGCATCAGAAACGTAAGTGTTTTACTTTGTGCCCAGGCTACAATGGTGGGTGTAATGCCATATTTAGTATGATAATGGATCCAGGCAACAACAGTGGCAACCTGAGTGGTGCAGGTTCCATCAGCAGCAGCTTGATTCCAGTTGGTCTCATCAAACAATGGTCCCCACTGTGGGCATCTACATGAGTGACAAAGATAGTTCAATTAATAGCTATAATTCATTTCTAGTTTGTGGTCCCAAAGAAGAGTGTCTTCGTTCTGATCATCTGTAGTCTTCTAAGTGGAATACTCAAGGCTCATGACAGATAGCCTCTCCCAAGTTTCTCCTTCTCCAGTGGATCACCTTCAATAACATTATAAATCAAACCCAGGCACTGAATATTATTCAATACTCACCAATGGTTTCCCAGAACAGTTTGTCAAAAGGAACTCTCCCCCAAAGGGTCAAAGTTCCCTTACAGCAGCCAAGGCCCACTGCAAAAAATTCTGAGACCTTTACTACTGTCTCTAAATGGATCTAAGGTCAACATGATAGAACATAGGATGCGGTTGGCTGTAAGACAACGCAATAGTTGCCATTCTTCCTTAATAAGCATTATGCACTTGAATCCCTACGCTCCCAAGCAAACCAGCGAACATTCTAACAACTCACTTGGTTTCTGCCCACAAAAGTTGGAAATGTCCCTCCTTTCATGCTTGTCTAGGTGTGTGTCCCTGTAACTGCTATCTGAAGGAAGGAACCTACTGCCCATCCAGGATGAATATTAGTGTCAGTAGTTACAACGGGACAGACCTGAGGCTGACTGCCAGATTAGTGAGGAAGTCCTCCTACCCAGAGGAGAGTGAGCAACCACCTTTGAACCTACTTTAGGGTAATCAGAGCCCATAACCACGTTCCCAATTTCTCATTAACAGGCAACAATGCACTTATTTTATTTTTTATTTATTTATTTTTAATCTTCACCCAAGGATATTTTTTCCTTTTATCTTCAGATAGAGTGGGGTACGGGGAAAAACATTGATGTGAGAGAGACACATAGACTGGCTGCACACGGACAATGCCAGGGACAAACTACAACCAAGGTACATGCCCTTGACTGGAATTGAACCCGCCACTCTTTGGTCTGCGGGCCAATGCTCTAACCACTGAACAAAACCGGCCAGGGCACAATGCACTTATTTTAAAACATTATTCTGAAAAGAGGGCCACAGACAACACCAGACTATCAGAAAGATCCAGGGTAGAAAAAAAGGTTAAGAATCCCTGTGGATTATACTTAAGGTAGTTGTAAATTATCGGAGGAGTCACCTGAGCACATGTGCTTTCAGATTGGGTTACAATCTGAAATTAAATGTTATTAAATATTCATTTAATAACATAAAGGGCTCTCAGTGGGGACAGGATAAATTCTACAAAAAATATTAATGTGATATTAGAGGTTTTTCCAGATGATTGCCATCACGGAGATAAGGTTTGGAGCACGATGTGGGGTGTCTAGCTAGATGTGGAGATAAGGTAGAGAGACTTGGTAAGAGAAAGGGCTCTAAACTGAGGAGGAACTTGTACTCAGAGGAAAATATAACGTGTGTGTATTCAAAGGAACTTTAAAATTTTTTCATTCCCTAAGGTTGTTCTGAATCAAAAAAATTGTTTTTAAAAAATATATATTTAAAAGGTACCAAACATCAAGTACACATTAGCAGCTAAAATTGGAAAATAATGAAAAACATTAGCTATCTTTCCCCACTCCCCTCAGTTGTCACATATTTTGGAAGACCTAAATCCATCCTAGGCAGGTGTGAGGAGCTGAGAGCCAGGAGGAAAATGTGATGGCTGTCCTGATGGGAGGGGTGCTGCAGACCTACTAAAGAGGATGAAGAACAGCCCAGCAGCATTCAAAACAGGCTGGAGGGACCACTCAGAGTGGTATCAAAAGCCAGCCAGAGGCATTCTGCAGCCCCACAAACTGCAACCATGCTGAGGCATGAGCCTGTTCAAGTGATGGGAAACTCCTAAAATACCACAAGTGTGGGATTGGGGGTGGGGTGGATCACCAAGTGCAACACAGGGCTGCTAACCCACTTTTCAGCAAATTAGTATCACCTATACTGGTATCTAAAGTCAGAGAAAAACCTTAAGAGATTCATGCAGCCTAAGAAATCTCAAAGTGGGGTTTATGAGCAAATTTAAAAGATTACAGCACTTGCCCAGCTGGTGTGGCTCAGTGGTTGAGCGTCGACCCACGCACCAAGAGGTCGCCTGTTCAATTCCAGGTCAGGGCACATGCCCAGGTTGTGGGCCCAATCCCCAGTGGGGGGCATGCAGGAGGTGGCCAATCCATGTTCTCTCATCAATGTTTCTCTTTCCCTCCCCCTCTCCCTTCCTCTCTCACGAAAAACCAGTATGAAGAAAAAAAAATTTGCCCTGGCCGGTTTGGCTCAGCGGTTGGAGCGTCGGCCTGTGGACTGGAGAGTCCCGGGTTCAGTTCCCGTTAGGGGCACGTACCGAGGTTGCAGTTTGTCCCCGGCCCCGGTTGGTGTTGTGTGGGTGGCAGCCAGTCGATGTGTCTCTCTCACATCGATGTTTCTCTCTCTCTCTCTCCACCCGCCCCCCCCCCCCCCCCCGCCCCTGCTCTATCTGAAGATAAATGCAAAAAATGTCCTCGGTGAGGATAAAAAAAGAAAAAAAAAATTACAGCACTCATGTTTTGCATGCAGGTATTTCTGGGGGTTAAGGAGCCTCCATAATCTCAAAAGGATATGTTATCTAAAACCTCTTTGACAGGTTCAGACACTAAATCCTAGAGAAGAAATAAGGTTTTCCCAAGGTCACAAATTAAAGTAAACTTAGAAACAACCCAGGTCTCTTGTCTCTCATTGGAGAACCTATTCTTTTCCCTTCTCCCCCAAACCCCCTCCTCCCTTGGGATAGTGAAAAGCTAGAAACAAACAACAAGCATGTCTATCAATAGGGAAAGAGTTACATTAAAAACATTTCTACTATAGAATGCTATGCAGCTATTAAAAGTGAGTTCGACTTATATATACTGCCAGGGAAAGTACCTAAAAACAGTAAGTGAAATAAACTATAGAACATATTTCAACATAATACAATTTTTATTTAAAAAAATAAAAAAGTGAAGCTCCAAGGCTTCACATTAAGAGTTCAAAATTGCAGAGCATTACATAGTACTGACAGCATTTCCAAATGCGATGCCTCTGTAATGTTCTCATTTCCTTCCATAAAAGTGATAGTAAAAAAAAGAAAAAGTGAAGATACATGTTTGTATATGTAAAGAAAAAGGTACACCAGTGTGAAAGCCTCCAAGAAATCACCTTGGAGAGGGTTATCCCATGTCTACATCCACAAGTCTTGAGACCCCTGTGTGTAACAGTAACCTTCATTGTGAAAATATGATTAATCTAATTACTCTTCCACGAGCTTTAAGCAGCTGACAGAATAGAATTACCAGTTAAAAAGGGGAGTGGGTGGGAGGGGCCCTAGAAGCTCAGAGAACTACATGACTTACACAAGGTTGACAGGAATAAACCTCCACCCGGTGATGTTCTACAACCCTCTGGGGGTGTCACTAGATAGGGCAACATTCCCAAGTCAAAGAGAAAAATGTGAGAAGCACAATATTTTATAAGGTGAAAATGGTTTTAGGTACTAGGTTGTAAGGATAGAGGGACAATATCCCTATGGGTCACAGGATCTGGGCAAGTACCCAGTTCTTCTCTGACCACAGCAGGAGAGTACTGGAAAAGAAGCTACTCACGAGTTTGGAGCCAGACCACCCAGGTTTAAATCCCAGTTCTATCACAAGCTGTGTGACAAATTATTCAACTTTTTTTTTTTATCCTCACCTGAGGACTTTTTTTTCATTTTTTGTTCAGACAGAGTGCAAGGGAGAGAGAGGAAGAGAGAGAGAGAGAGAGAGAAACATCAACATGAAAGGAACACATTGAGTGGCTGCCTCCCGCATGACCAACCAGGGCCAGGGACAAACTGCAACTGAGGTACATGCCCTTAGCGGGAACCGAACCCAGGTCTCTCTGGACCGCAGGCCGACGCTCTAACCGCTGAGCCAAACCGGCCAGGGCCAAATTATTCAACTTTTATGCCTCAGTCCCTTCAAGCTATAAAATGAGGATAGCAATAGTACCTATTTCTTAGGATTGTTATGAGCATTCGTGAGTTAATACATGTAAAGTACTAGAAACACTACCTGACACAAAGTACTGAATGTCTGTCATTGTTATTACTAGAAAGCTACCAGTTCCTCACTAGTTTCTCAGGTGTTTCTGACCAGTAAAACAGCCTAAAAATGAAAGAAACCTACAGTAGAGTAAGACAGTTAAGACTTTCTGCTCTGTTCCTTCCATCAAAACTATCCATCAAAACTCCATTTTTCACATCTTCTTTCCTTTTATTGAAAAAAAATTTTAGAAAATGGTAGTTAATAAAGTACACAAACAAATCAGCAAATCAACAGGGATATACTAGTGAAAAGCATAGACATAAAACTAAAAATGTCATTGGCTTTTTTAATTGGTTAAGGGCACAAAAAATGTAACAGGCAGGTTTATTTTAAACAAATTAAAAAGCTGTGTTTTTTTTCCCAATTTGCCTCAAGTCAGATATACACACACCACAAAAAATGGTGTGTGAAGATGTACACAAGAAATTGTATACTGAATTAAGGGAAACAACTATTGAAACAGGAAATCAACACAATAAAGTCAGCAACAGATTAGCAATTTTTAAAACTGAGTCTTAAAATGCTGCATGGCATAAAGCTATACTATACCGCTAGATATGAAGGAGAAAGTCTGTTCGGTTTTTAGCAAAAATGCTTTTCCAGAAAAGCAAATGAAAACAGCGTAATTAGCAGACCAAGGAGGCTACAGCTAGATATCAGAGCTATAATTTCTCATATCTCAGACAGAAAATCCTATTTATCCAGAATGGACTAAATTCCAGGTCAAAACAGGAACATTTAACATTTTTTTACTTTTTTCTGCTTCTTTCCTTCTCACCCCGTAATTCCGCATGATCTTGCAAAAGATGGCTGCTCTTAGAATTGGCTATTTTATTTTTCTTTCTGTGGCAAGACTGTCATGGAGCCTGGATATTTCAGGCTCATATGCATCCATGACCAGTGTCCCACTGTGGTCAAAAAACTTAGCAATGGATTTGGTGAACTCAGCTTCCCGCTGCTGCTTTGTTCTCCCACTGATGAAGGTCAGCTTCAGAGTGTATTTGTCATCGAACCTAAGCAAAGATAATAAATAAAAAACCAAACACAGAGATTCAACCAGTAATAGTAGAGCACCAAGGATTTTCAAAGAACAGAGATGAGAGGTCTACACAGATTTATTTAAAAAAATAAAATAAAATAAAAAATTTAAAAAAATCCAGGGGCTCCTGCCTTCAAGATACAAATTCTGTTTCATAGGTGTTGCTTTGTGTCCCTGATTTAATTACTGTGTACCTCCTTTACCTTGTCACAGACTGTTAAGCCAGATGGAATATCTTCTCTCACCTCTGGACTTTATTACTTGTTATGCTAGAAGGGTCTTCCTAGCAGACACTTCTCTCCAATCTCAACTGACTGGTTCCCATTTGTTAATACTAGGGCATAAACTTCTCTGAGAAAGCCTTCCCAAACTAGGTCAGATGTCTCTCTTTTGTCTTCCACAACACCATCAATCAATAGTAAAATACTGAGTGCCTATCATATGCCAGGTTCAATGACAGGCTCCCATGCTATCAGTGAAATTACCTACTGAAATAATGTTTATGTATTTGTACTCTTCACGCGATTCAGATTCTTGAGGGCAAAAATTTTGTCTTAGTTGTATTCTATTCTCAGCTTGGCACTTGCTGGGCAATCACATTTTTATAAATAAATGAAGAACTTTTGTTTTCACAAATGTTCCCCAATTTCAGGCTGCTCAGTCCTTATACCCTGTAATCAATCTAGCTCCAGGTTCTACCCTGATCCCAACCAAGCCAGGGATGTCTTTTACTCCATGAACTCCAGAGATTCCTTAGTTACACCTTAAGGTATCTTGAAGGTCTTCATTATCTCCACCCATTCAAGAAAGTTTATAACATCAACCTCTAGCAGGCTGACAATCCTCCCTAACCCCTCACATTTCTGCCTCCATTTAATTAGGGCATATTCAGTGGATTGTCAGGCTGGTATTACCTTTAAAGGAAGCAGTTGCTGAGCCCATTTCTACACATTAAAATAGGAAAACTACCACCTACTTTTCAGGATCACTGTCATGGTTAAAACAGTGCCTACCATTAACCAGTGCTGAAAAAAAATCACAACTCAATGAACTGTCATCTAGCCAGTTACTTCCTACCTGGATAGCTAGGAGTGAAGGTTCTTGAACTATTTTCAACACCTCAAAATTTTTTTCTCGAACTCTAACCAACTGCTGCTGATATCACAGCAATATTGGGACATTGGGACCCACTTCCATTGGCAGTTCCATGGCAGTGATGGCAGAACCTGATGAGTTGAGATCTAATGCATTTTAGAAATTGTTAATCACTAATTCAATATATATTTTATTCAGCCCCAACTATGCATGTCAGGCACTTTTAGATGCTAAGGATATACAGCAGTGAACACAATAGACAAATCTCTGCCTTTGGGACTTTTAGTGTGTGTTAAGGAAACCAACAATAAAATAAAAAATACAATGCTGCGTCCGGCTGGTGTGGCTCAGTGGTTGAGCATCGATCCATGCACCAAGAGGTCGCCGGTTCGATTCTCGGTCAGGGCACATGCCTAGGTTGTGGGCCTGATCCTCAGTGGGGGGCATGCAGGAGGAGGCCAATTGATGTTCTCTCTCATCGATGTTTCTATCTCTTTTTCCCTCTCATTTCCTCTCTCTCTAAAATCAATAAAGGAAGAAAAAAATACGATACTGCTTTTTTTTTTTTTTATCTTCACCCGAGGACATTTTTTCATTTTTTGTTCAGATAGAGTGGGAGGGAGAGAGAGGAAGAGAGAGAGAGAGAAACATCGATGTGAAAGGGACACATCGAGTGGCTGCCACCCACACGACCAACCAGGGCCGGGGACAAACTGCAACCGAGGTACATGCCCTTAGCAGGAACCGAACCCGGGTCTCTCTGGACCTCAGGCTGACGCTCTAACCGCTGAGACAAACTGGCCAGGGCGGATACTGCTTTTAAATATGGTAGGTAGGAAAGACTTCACCAGCTGATGTTTGAGCAGAGTCCCAAAGAAGGTAAGAAAACAAGCTACCTGAAAAAAGAAGATTCCAGGCAAAGGAAACAGCAAATGCAAAGGTCCTGGGGCAAGAACATACCTGGAACGTGTGAATAACAGAAAAGAGACCAATGAGAAATAACGTAATGGAGTGGGAGAGGCTAAAAGCCACAGGAGATGAGGGATGTGTGTTTGCATATGTGTATGGGTGCAGAGAATAGGTAAGTATGCATTCCTAAGCTATGCTTAAGATTTTAGGTTTATTTTCCATGAGTAGGGTTTTGAGCAGGGGATTGAGCTGATCTACCTTAAGTTTTAAAACGATCACTCTGCCTGTTGCACTGGGAATAGACTACGAGCAGGAAGAGCAGCTAGAGGTCCATTAGGACATTATTACAGTAACCTAATTGAGAGATGTTGGTAGCAGTGGAGATGGTAAGTGGTCAAACTGAATATATTTAGAAGGTAGAGCTGACAGGATTTGTTGGAAAAACTGAAAGAGGATCCAGTGTCAAATAGAAAGCTGGGATATATTTGGAGTTCAGAGTAGAGGGCTAGGATAAAAATTCAGATAGAAAGATCTCCATCATATAGATGATATTTAAAGTCTTGAAAGTCTAGTAAGATTACACCTAGAGAGTGAATATAGAGAAGAGGTGCTAGGAAGAAGCCCTGGTCGCATTTCAAACTTAGAGAAAGGGAATAATGAAGAATTACCAGAGACTAAGGAACAGACATTAAGGTAAAAAGAAAATGAGAAGATTATGGTATGCTAGAGGCCTAGTTTTAAAAAAAAAAGTGTAACAAAAGAGTGATCCACTGTGTCAAATGCTGCTGACAGGTCAAATACGATGAGGAAAGAGAATTGAAGACAAGAGCAGATCAGAAGATAATGGGAGAAGAAGAAACGGGGATCAAAGAAATGAGAACACTGTGGGAGGAGAATAATAGGAAAGAAAAAAAACTTTTTTTTAGCTGGAAGAAATTACAGCTTGTTTGCATGCCAGAAAGAACAATTCAGCAAAAGGAGAAACATCAAGTAAATGAGAAGGGGAAGAATCTAGTGGACACATGTAGAGGCAGCATCAGATAGGAACTTAGAAAGGCGGAATATGAAGAGCAGGTAACGATATGAGACTTCTTCTGGTTGCTTCTATCTTCTCAGGAACAAAAGAGGCTGAGAGTAAAGGCGTAGGAGGAGGGGAGGAGGTTTGAAGATAGAGAAGTTATGAAAGATCCTCTAGGACAGTGAGAGACTAACTGGACTATAAAAAAGCCATGGAATCTAAGCTGGGCAAGAAGGAAGTGAGGGGGAAGATGGACAGTGAAAAGGTGGCATGCTCAATGGTTGCCAATGGGGCTGAAGAACTATTAGAACAAGAGAACTAACTACAAGGAGATAAACTAGAAAAATAGGAAGCAGTGGTCAGAGTGGGATACTTAAAACTGAAATTATTGAAGGTAATTAGTTATCAATAACAGCAAGTTCTAGTGTATGCCCAGGGAAATAAGTGCTTTAGACTTGGTAGAGCTCTGGCAAGTTTTTCCCAGTGATTAGAACGTTAGCCTGAGGACCAAAGATCATGGGTTCAATTCCTGGTCAAGGCACGTACCTGGGTTGCAGGTTCAATCCCAAACTCCAATCAGGGTCATGTGGAAGGCAACCAATCGAGATGTCTCCCTCATATCGATGTTTCTCTCTCTCTCTCTCTCTCTCTCTCTCTCTCTCTCTCTCTCTCTCCCTTTCTCCCTCCCTTCACTCTATCTGAAAGTCAAGGGAAAAGTATCCTCGGTTGAGTATTAACAACAACAACAAAAAAAGACAATCAGAAAAGAAGTAAAACTGAGAGGCCAAAGTACTAGAATAATTGTCCACTAGGGTACTGAATCACCAAGACTTCTGGAAAGAGCTGTTAGAGAGAGTGCCAATGAACCGGGAGCTTTCTTCAAGGAAAGAGAAGTGGATCTATATTTAACTGCAATCAGAAAGAAAAGAGGTGGCATATTTCCTCTCCACAGGTACCAACAATGTGGCAGTTGGTAAAAATCAGCAGGGAATATGGAAAAATCAGAACCTTTATACAATGCTAGTGGGACTGTAAAATGGTGCAGCTGTTTTGAAAAACAATCTGGCAGTTCTTCAAGCAATTTAAAAAGAATTACCATTTGATCCAGCAATTCCTCTCCTAGGTATATTACCTAAGAAATGAAAATGCATGTCCACACAAAAAACTTGTACACAAATGTTTACAGCAGCATTATTCACAATAGCCAAAAGGTGGAAATAACTCAAATATCCATCAACTAATAAATGGATAGGCAAAATGTGGTATACACATGCAGTGGAACATTTATTCAGCATAAAAAGGAATGAAATATTGATGTATGCTACACCGTAGATGAGCCTTGAAAACATTAGGCTAAGTGAAAGAAGCCTGTCACAGAAAACAATCACACATTATATGATTCATATGAAATATGCAAAACAGGAAAATCTACAGTGACAGAAAGTAGATTAGTGGTTACTTAACATTGTGGAGAATGGGGAGATAGGGAGATGATAGCTAAAGGGTACAGGCTTTTCTTTTGAGGTGATGAAAATGTTCTAAAGTTGACTGTGGTGACAGGTGCAAATATCTGTACATACACTAGCAACCATTGAACCGTATACACTTTAAATGGGTAAACTGTGTGGTATGTGAATTATATTTCAATGAAGCTGTTTAAAAAACATGTCAGCGCCCTGGCCGGTTTGGCTCAGAGGTTAGAGTGTCAAACCGCGGACCAGAGAGACCCAGGTTTGGTTCCCACTAGGGGCATGTACCTCGGTTGCAGTTTGTCCCTGGCCCCGGATGGGGTCGTGTGGATGGCAACCACTTGATGTGTCTCTCTCACATTGATGTTTCTCTCTCTCTCTTCCTCTCTCTCCCTCCTGCTCTATCTGAATATAAATGCAAAAAATGTCCTCGGGTGAGGATAAAAAACAAAACAAAAAAAACATGCCAGAATGAAATGAAGATGTTGTTCGGGCCTTGAATTCTGCAACTCTGCTTCAGTGGCCTGGCACAGGGTGTAGATTTAGGATGGCCAAGGCCAAAAGGGCAGATAGGAGCCCTACCAGGAGAAGATAAGAACTCAGCTGCAACATCAGAATGAAGGTTTGCTCCTCCTCATAGGCATCTCATCAAGTTGGTAATGAGAGGCTTTTTGACACTGATGCTGTACTTACCTTCATATTTGTGAATAATTGTATTTATAACTTGAGAGTCTACTATATGCTAGAAACTGTACCATGTGTTTTTAGGATTGTGACTTAGAACATGAATTCTGCCCTGGCCAGCGTGGCTCAGTTGGTTGGGTGTCATTCTGTGCACCAAAAGGTTGCTGGTTCAATTCCTGGTCAGGGCACATGCTGGGGTTACAAGCTCAATCCCAGGGAGCATGCAAGAGGGCAGCCGATTGATGTTCTGCTCTCACACTGATGTCTTCCTCTCCATCCCTCTCTCCCTCTCCCCCTCCACCACTTCCTCTATCTCTAAAAAAAAAAAAAAAAAAAAAAAACCTATTAAAAAATCTTTAAAAAAAAAAAGAGCATGAATTCTGGGCTCAGGTGTGGGCTGGAATATGTACTAGAATTCACTTTTGAGCTGTATGACCCTGGAAAAATTAATTGAACCTTTTGGGCCTGTGTTCTCATGTTACTTTATTTTTTTCCTTTATTGATTTTAGAAAGGGAGAGGGAGAGATAGAAACATCGATGAGAGAGAACATCCACTGGCTGCCTCCTGCATGCCCCCCACTGGGGATTTGGCCCACAACCTGGGCATGTGCCCTGACCAGGAATTGAACTGGCGACCTCTTGGTGCATGGGTTGATGCTCAACCACTGAGCCACACTGGCCGGGCCTGTGTTCTTATTTAAAAAATGAGTTGTTCTAAGGTTTATATGAGATAATATACTTGGCACAATACCCAGTATATGCTCAGCAGAAATTTGCTATTATTATAACTAGTATCTCATCTTCCCAACAACTCTACAAGTCATTTATGAACCTGCTAAAGCTCAAATAGTTTACACGACATATCAAAAGTCATACAGCTGGAAAGAGATGAGCTGGAATTTGAACCCAATTCTGGATATATAGAAAGACCTCAGTTGTCAGGTGGACAAAGTTATACCCACTGCTGGTCAGAAACAGACTGAATTGTCCTTCTCTGAGCTGCCTGGTACATTGCTTCAGAGATTCCTGATTGCACAGAGTACAGTCAGGATCATAGAAGAAATGGAAGCTAATGGGATTCTTCAAAGATAACTGACTTCCCACCTTTGGCCTTTACAATTCTGTACTCTAATTGACTCAGTTAATTAGCCACAAGGAAAAAGAGAATCATTCTTCATTCTTCCACCAAAGTACTTTCTCGCAGACTTTATCCTCAGAGCATATCTGTGATAATGCAAGCTCAAAACTGCAATGCTCAGAAAAACTTTCTAGATCATTCATACCCCTTTCTTCATTTTATGTGACTAGTACTATGATCTGCACAGAGTACGCATACAATAATCTGTTGCTGATAATGACTCAACACCAGGATTTAAGAATCTGTGAGGATAGTCATACCTTTTGAGACTGGAGGACAGTTGCCAAATATCATCAGGATCCATCCCTGTAGGATCCTTCCTGTGGGCCACAAGAAAGATGCTCTTCTCCTTATATGAGGTATAAATGGTCAGGATCCCCATCATCACAAAATAGGTTCGAATAAAGTTAAGGTGAAAATACACAAACAGATACACAAAAGAGAACTAACACAAACTGACAAGCAAGGACTACAAAAACTACTCAAGAAGAGTTTTGTCTTGCTGCAAAAACACTGAAAATTTAGTTATTTCATTTTCAACCTTATGTTTATGTACCAAGAGAAGCAAGGCTCTCTCAGGTTAGAATACTTCAAAGGGGAATACTTCAAAAGGGAAGAAAGGAAAAATGTACAAGGCATAAACCAGCTCTCATCTTTTCTGTTCAAGGATAACATGTATAAGAAGATCCAGTTTCCTAGTTTGTCAAGACTTGTGCTTATTTCTCTATAAAATACAAAACTAGCTCTGGCCAGTTTGGCTCAGCAGTTAGAGCGTCGGCCCGCAGACTAATGAGTTGCGGGTTTGATTCCAGTCAAGGGCACGTTCACCCCCAGGGGTTGCGGTTCACCCCCAGGCCTGGTCAGGGTCCTGTGGGAGGCAACAAGTCGGTGTGTCTCTGTCACATCGATGTTTCTCTCTCTCTCTCCCTCCCTCCCACTCTATTTGAAGATAAATAGAAAAAAAATATATCCTCAGGTGAGGATTAAAAACAAAACTAATAATCACAGTGGACTTGACCAAGTTCAACCAATTTCAAGGGTCATTAAAAGAGAAGATAAGTGACTTCAGATTAGCTTACTATGAGAACAACTACTTCCTATATACACAGATATTATATTCAGTTTTTGACCTATTATGTGCCAGAAATTGGCATAAGAGCTCTGTATACACCGTGTAATTTAAATTTTATGACAGTGAGAGGCAGGAAAGTATAGTGCAAAGTGTATAGGCTTTGGAGGGAGGCAGTCCTAGATATGAATTCTGGCTTTTAACCAATGTTAAAATTACCTCCTTCCCCAAGGCCTAATTGTCACCTCTAAAATGGGGATGATACTGACTTCTTAGAATTGTCATGGGATTTAGAGATGACACATATATTGTTCAATGTCTAACACACAGAAAACATAATAATAGTTATTACTATTATATATAAAACCAACACAGTTATAAAAATGGCAAGATCTTAGTTTTAAACAAATATAACCCAAAAAATTCCATCAAGGTAGTTAGTTCTTTTGGGAGGGCATATTTTCTAATAATGTTGCTCTCATTCGTCAACCTCTTTAGAACTACTTTGGGAACTGTCTCCAGAACCTATGGCATGTTCTTTTGAACAGCCTTAATAGTGAAAAATGTCATAATCAGATTATTTGTAGGTGCCAACTCTGGGGACTATGATTTGGGATCAATTTGAATAATACCTTTTTTTAAAAAATCAGAATCTGCTTGCTAAATACCTTTGAAGAAAAATTCCCAAGGTGGAGATTTTAGAAATATTTCAGGTTGTGGCAACACTGTTAAGAAAAGTACACTGCCTACCACAATAATTCTGAGTGTATATTACTCATATTTATAAATGAGCAGCATTCAAACAGTCTCAAAGAAGTTAAGTTCTTATTAGCACAAAATCACAAAATAGCTTGGATTTCAAGCCCAGGTTTCTCTAGCTCCAGAACAGGTTCTTATTCCCACCGTTACATAAGCCACACCTATACCTCATGCTCAGTAATTCCCAGTCCAGCCCCTCAGCTTCAAGAAAACCTGGCATAGATCTGAACCTCCAAAATCTGGTGCTTTCCTAATATACTGGAATGAGTAACTTGAAGCAAGCTGGTCTAATGGGAGAAGTTCTGGACTAGAAATAAAAGTTGGGTCGTCACTATTACTGTATTTTGCTATCAGGTGCTTACACTTGGATTATAACAACCTCTATTAATAACTAAATAGAATTAAAGATATAAAATAACTGTATTAAATCTAAAATGTCAGTGATAATTACTAGATAAATTTACAGATATTCCCATAGCTGATAATGTTAAATTCTATCATTAGCAGGCCTCCAGATCAAAGTTTGTTTTTTGTAGGGAGCAGGGAGGTTATCAGTAGACATTTTAAAATAGTCACTAGAAAACAAACCTGAGTATAAATAAAGGATATGATATGACGCACAAAGCCAAAACAGGCTTGGACTCTGGAAAAGGGTGCATATAATCCCAAATCAAAGCCACTATGGCAAAGAAACAGGAGATGGTACAGATGGTGAGGCGACCGTCAATCAGACCAAAATTCTCCACGTACTTGTACTTTTCCAGAAGTACCTAGTGAGAAGAACAAGGAATCAAGCTAACAGGATAGCTTCCTTCCTAGAACTTGCTTTTATTCTAAATTCCCATGATAAGTGCTATACTGGAATCATATAAATTACTAAGTAGTTCTCTCTAATCAGAATTTTACCACTCCAAGTAAAAAGACTTAATAGTGGAAAATTTGTTTACAATACATCCCAGAGAAAAAGTTCAACTTCTCATACATTTTAAAAAAAATCCTTAACTTATTCCCTAGGATGAAGCTAAAATTTTATTTTCCCTTTTTAGATGGAGAGATGACCAATCATGGATGAATGTTTTATATTCCTTCCATGTTCTTGGCTCTTAGCTAATTAACCTAAAAAACAAACAAAAAACAGATTCAGAGCTTTCTGAAATAGAAAAGTTAGAGAATTTGAGGAGGGGCTTGAGGTAGCCTACTAACATTTATATTTTAACACATGCTCCCCCACATACACTGTTAAGGATTTTAGAAACTGCTTTCTGGCTCAATTCATAATATTGAAAATTAAGGTTATTCCAAGTGACAAAAGAAAAAGATCCTACAGAAGAGCCATCAGATGTATACATGCTAACAGACCCCCACCTCAAGAAAGTACCTTTTTGGCAGAATCATCCAAAGAATTCTTCACAGCTGATCCATCCCATTTGTCAATTTTTACAGGCTTATCATCAATCTTCCACTGTAAAACAAACAGAAGAATTGTGCATCAGGAGATATGGCATCTTACTGAAAGTAAAATTAACTACTTCCTTAAGAACATCCTTAAGTACAGGTATCATTTACTCTTTCTCTTCTGATGTTGGACATTTAAAAGACAAAACACTTAGAAATGAAGGTGAAAAAGACTAGGGTCACTAGAATCAGGTGGTACTTATGATGTTACCAGTCTCCAAGCTGAGAAGTCAAAATCTACAAGCCCAAAACCAGAACGCTTACAAGGGCTACAGAGACTACAGTGTGAACTCACATATCCCATCCCTGTTCTACCCAAATGTGAGGACAGAAAAGATCTCCACTTGGTCATCCTTTCATTCTGTGACCACAAAATTCAGAAAATATATATCCATGGACTTTCAGATAGTAACAAAATGAGTAAGGTCTCCTTTAATATATCTTTGTCAGCTAACAACTTTTATGTTTTACCAGAATGTCTTAACTATAGGGAAAACAGCAAATCCAGTGTAGTCTGTTGGAAAAAACATTTTGAATTAAAAACCAAATTATATCACCAGCGAATTGTGACTTCTGGACAAACCCCACTTCAATTTCCCTCATCTACAGAGGTTGAGAAAAGTTACCAAATACTGTGCTACTTAGAGGCAAGTGATTCTCTCACACGTTGGCAGAAATTCCAATTGGTACAACACCTATAGAAAACAATTTAACACCTTGAATTCAACTCCCCACTTCTGGTAATTATTCCATATCCACATAGACATGAAATAATACACAAGGCTATAAACGTAGCAGCGTTTATAACAGTAATCATTATATATTTATCACATATAAAATATAAATATTTATTAGATATCTAAGTAGAGATGGCAAGTAAGCAGTTGGAATATAAGTCTGGGGCTCAGAGGAGAGGTCCAGGTTGGAAATATAAATGTGGAAGTCATCAACTTATAGATAATATTTAAGCCATGACACTGGGTATCTCTTTGGAATGAGTGTAGATAGAGGAGAGGGCCAGAGGCTTGCCAATATTTACAGGCCAGAAAGAAGACAAAAAATAAATAAAAATAAAGACAGAGACTAGTGAAGGAGGAAGAAAACCAGGGGCGAGTAGTGTTCTTGAAGCCACATAAAGAAAATATTTCAAGAAAGAAGTGACCAATGAGTCAAATACTACTGAAAAGTCAAGTAATATGAAAATCTATTATTGAGATTTTACAAGGTGGAGTTCACAGCAGAGAAATGGTGCAGACTACAGCCAAAAAAGGGACCTGGGCAAATGGAAGTTGTTAACTTTTGTGCTATCACTGAGTTACATGAGAGTGAATAAGCAGTTAATAATAATATTAATAATTTGAAGCTTCAAAGGTTACTTGATAAGCACTGTAGAGATTTTTAAAATAATTTAAATTAAAATACAATTCACATACTATAAAACTCACCATTTTAAAATGTACAATTCAGTAGTTTTTTAATTATACTCACAAGGTTGTGGAACTATCACCACTAATTCCAGAATACATTCATCATCACTCAAAAAAGAAACCCCATACCCATAAGCAGTCTCTCCCCTCCCAGCTGCCCTCCAGCCCTGGCAACTATTAATCTACTTTTTGTCTGCTTGGATTTGCCTATTCTGGACATTTCATATACTAAATGGACTCATACAATATGCGGTCTTTTGTGACTGACTTCTCGCACTGAACATAATGTTCTGAAGGTTCATCCACGTTGTAAGAGGTATCAATACTTCATTCCTTTTTATAGTCAAATATTCTACTGCATGGATATACAATATTTTGTTTATACATACATCTGTCAATGGATACCTGAGTTGTATCCACCTTTTGGTTATTGTGAATAATGTTGCTATGATAATTTGCATACATGTTTTTGTGCAGCCATACATTTTCTTCCTTTCTTTTTTTAAAATATGTTTTCATTGATTTTTTTAGAGAGGGAGGGAAACATCAACATGAGAGAGAAACATCAATCGGCTGCCTCCTGCACGCCCTCTACTGGGGATCAAGCCTGCAACCCAGCATGTACCCTGATGGGGAATCAAACCAGGACCTCTCAGTCCACAGGACAACACTCAATCCACTGAGCAACACTGGCCGGGCCAGACATACATTTTCAATTCTCTTGGGTTTATACCTAGAAGTGGAATATGCCCAGTCATATGGTAACTCTATGTTTAACTTACTGAAGAACTGATACACTGTTTTTCAAAGTGGGTGCATCACTTTACATTCCCACCAGCAATGTAAGAGGGTTCCATTTTCTCCACATCCTCACCAACACTGTTTGTTTTTTTTTAAAATTATAGCCATACTTGTGGGTGTGAAGAGGTATCTCATTGTGGTTTTGATTTGCATTTCTCTAATGACTAATATGTTGAGCATCTTTTCATGTGCTATTGGCCATCTGTGTATCTTCTGTGGAGAAATGTCTATTCACATCCTTTATTCTTTTTAAAACTGGCCTGTCTTTTTATTATTGTGTTATAAGACTATATAGTCTAGATACTAGCCCCTTATTAGATACATGATTTGAAAATATTTTCTTTCATTCTGTAAATTGTCTTCACTTTCTTGATAGTGTCCTTTGACACAAAAAAATGTTTGTTTGTTTTTTTTTATTTTATTTATTTATTTATTTTTTATCCTCACCCGAGGACATTTTTCCATTTTTTGTTCAGATAGAGTGGGAGGGAGAGAGAGGGAGAGAGAGACATCGATGTGAAAGGGACACATCGAGTGGCTGCCTCCCGCACAACCCAACCAGGGCCGGGGACGAACCGCAACCGAGGTACATGCCCTTAGCGGGAACCGAACCTGGGTCTCTCTGGACCGCAGGCCGACGCTCCAACCGCTGAGCCAAACCGGCCAGGGCCAAAAATATGTTTTTAATTTTAAGCTAAAATAAGAAGTTTTGAAATACTATTAAAAGTTTAGTTTGCAACACAATGTTAAAAAGCCAGCACCTTGTTTCTTTAAACACACATACACACACATACACATACACACACACACACACACACACACACTTACAGTAATGCCATAAAAATGTTCATTGTTTTTGTCAGAGCTGGGTCAGGATACAGGCATACCCCCCAAAAGTCTGGCAAGCTAAGATACCATCACTGAGAGTAACAGAGGATATACATAACCTGTCTACGGAAACATGGTTTGTAGGTGACAAAGCCAAGGCTTACGCCCAAGTCTTCCAAACTCAAAACAGATGTTCTTTCCACTACTACATTAGCTAGAACATGGCCTGCTCCAGAATGAGAGGCAATGTACTAAGTAGGGTAAGAGAACTGGATTAAGAACTGGGAAAGCCAGGGTCTGGATTGTTTCTATGTGGTCTTGGGCAAGTTGCTTCTCTTCCCCTGTCCAACTGTGTCTATGTCTATAAATTGAGGAGGCTGGGACAAATGAGCTTCAAGGTCTCTTCATTATAAACATTTTAGAGAAAACATTACTGACTAAGCAAAATAGTTAATAAACAAACAAACAAACAAACTTAAAATGTCAGAACGAGAAGGTATTTAAAAAGTCATCTAGGACAGTAGTTCTCAACCTGGAAGTAACTGTTAAAATGTAGAGGAAATAGCCCTGGCCAGTTTGGCTCAGTGGTTAGAGTGTCAGACCATGGACTAATGAGTCACAGGTTCAGTTCCGGTCAAGGACATGTACCTCGTACCTCGGTTGCGGTTCGTCCCTGGCCCTGGTCAGGTCGTGCGGGAGGCAACCAGTCGATGTGGCTCTATTGCATTGGTATTTCTCTCTGTCTCTCTCCCTCCCTCCCACTTTGTCTGACAGTAAGTAGAAAAATATCCTCAGGTGAGGAATAAAAAAAAATGTAGAGGAAATAAATAGCTATGTGTGAAAACATGCAGATGTCCAGGCTCCACCTCCAGAGAATCTGATTCAGATCTGGGACGAGGTCTGTATTTTTAACTAGGACTCCAAAGGAGTCTGATGTAGACAGCCTCCATATCATGTTATGCTAGTTAGCAGTAGCTATATATATTTTGTTGAGTACTTACTATGTGCCAGACACCACCTTTTAAGGTAAATACTATAATTATTGCCACTTTGCAGATGAAGAAACGGATACAAACAGATTGACTAACTTGCCCAAGAACACACCTGGTAAGTGGCAGAGAGAGGATTCAAAGACAGACAGATGGCCTGGCTCCAGAGCCGGTGTTCTCAAATACTAAGATATAAAAGCTGGACTTTAAGATTAAGCTGACAGTCCTGCCAGGAGACAGAAATTCAGCTATGAGGTTAAAAGGGTCTGGATATAGCTTCTAGAAAGCATGGTTTAATACTACATTTTAATAGCCAAAAGAAATTTTTTTAAGTTGATACCTTGATAGAATTAAAAAAAACTTTTTTTTCTTTATTGATATATTAGAGAGAGAGAAGAAGGAAGAAGGAGAGAGAGAGAGAAACATCAATGGGAGAGAAGACTGATTGGTCACCTCCTGCATGCTCCCTACTGAGGATCTGGCCCACAACCTGGGCATGTGCCCTGACTGGGAATCAAACTGGTGACTCTTGGTGCATGGGTTGACGCTCAACCACTGAGCCACATCGGATAGGCATGCCAAAACAATTTTAATAGCCAAAATAAATCCAGTCAGGAAACAGAAAGGATTTGGGTACAGTGTCTGGACAAGATGGTTTAATACAACATATTAATTTTAATAGCCAAAATAAATTAAGTACGCAATTTTTCTTTATAGCCTGCTATGTAGAACAAAATGCTTTCATGTATTTGGGGCAAAATAACTTCCTGCAATGATCTAAGTTATTCTGTGATGGAGTTTAGAAGATTATATTTGCATATCTATTTTTAAGATCAGGAGACTAGAAGTGCTTTGTTCTTAAAGTGGGTTTCATAGGAACAGAAATTCACATCTGCTTAGGGAAAGCTATAAGCACATTTGTATCTCTTTATTACATTTGTTTATGGCAAGTGAAATTACAGCTAAAGGATATAAAATAAAAAACCTCCAAAAAATCAAGACAAATCAAATCAAAGACTATAAGTTAACAGTCTCTCATTTCCCACAGAGCAAAAGTTTCTCTATTCATTCTCTACTGCAATGTTCCCTTCCACAGTACCCTCAGTTTTCAGGCAACTAGAAGCACCATCTTCTAAGGCTGTTTCTGAAGACTGAGGTGGCAGATCTGAAGTTTTTTTCTCTGCTTAATTCAATACTGCAAGTACTTATTCCAGACTCTTTTCATGGGAAAATGGACACATACAAATTGGTACAACAATATAAGACAGTATATCACATTAAGTGATATCTTAATTCCCATGTGCCATAAATGCTAGAGAATTCAAAAGGGGAACAACTCAATGTAAGGCAGAAATAAAGTTTTCCAAAAGAAAGTACCTAAACAGGTCTTGACTTATTTCTACCTTGTCAAGTGCTCCTTTGTGAGGCCTTTTTATATTTTTCTCCTATTCAAGTTGGGGGTTCTCATCACCTTGTCATTCTTTTTTTATAGCACTTAAAAAAAAAAACATTTACTAATATTATACAATTTAATATTTACAAAAAGCCTGTAATATGTATATATGAGCACCCACAATATTTACATAAGGAAATTTAAGTTCAGTAATACCAAGTAACTTATCCAAGGCCATGTAGCTTTTAACATGCTACACTAGTACTTAAACTTGTCTTCTTTTTACATTAAACCCTATACACTACTATGGTATAAGGCCTTATTAGAATGCTTTTAATTTTTACCTCTCCAAATTATCTGAATATTTCTCCTAAAACCACTTTAGTCTCAAAAACCTTCAACAGCTTCCTACTCCTACTTCAAGCAATCCATGCCCTCTTCAATCTTGTCACTACCGGTTTCTCAGAGAATCATCCAGTCAACTCACTACCTGAGAAACATTGAGACAAGCCAGTAAGCCAGGACACGTGGAACAGGGAAACTGAGACAGATAGCTGAACTGACAGAGCAATTTACAGCAGATATAGGTCACCTCCCTAGAAATAACATCTAGGCCTCAGCTGTATTTCAGTTCCAGACCCAGAAAAGCAGCAAAACCAGGTAGGCAACACCAGGACTGGCTGCAATGACTAATGACCTCCTGCCCTGACACTGACCAATCAGTGAGGACCATGACCCTAAAGAAGCTCGCCTGGAAGACTGATGAATATTCTGCTGAAACCCTCCCCTAAGATTCCCACCTGCAAGAGAGAAATAAAAACCTCAAGACAAAGGACCCAGTGTGTGCTCTCCTTCCCAGGAGCAGGCCTGCGCCTCCCCGTCCAGTCCCCCGTCCCCCGTTCCCCCCCCCACCCCCCCGCATGCATCTTCTAGACTCTAAGGGACCCCACGAGGCTTGTAACCAGGTCAGCAATGAGCAGTGGCAGTTCATCCCAGGCAAACCCCCTGAACCTGTCCCCAAGGCCCCCTTTTCTGTCTTCTTAGTGTACCAGCAGACCAGCCTAGGTTTATTTCCCCAGCCCTTTCTGTTTCACTGTCCCCAGCTTTAATAAATGTCCTCTAAAATTCACCTGGACTTGTGCTTTGAAACTTTTCCTGCACAAAGTCAAGAACCCACACACAACCGACCTGGCCCTAGGCAGACTAGCCAAATGCCAGGTCCCCTTTCTGGTAACAACATCAGGCACCATCTGTGTACCTTTGCCCAAGGACATTAACTGATGTATGCCTTCCCGCTCTCTCTCCCCCAAAATAAGGCCCCAGCTCCACTCTCAGACAAGAGGTCATCCCCTGGAGCCCTTACCCCCTTATCAACTAGATCTCAGGGATCATTTTCTTTCTCTCATTTGAACTTCTGTAAAAAATACACAATTGAATACACCAAATACTTCTATGTTTAATATTCTGGATACCCCACATCCTATACTCAACAATACTGAGTATTCTTGATTTATTCCTCTGCCATCACACATTTGTATTAGACACTACAGGTTACAGAAATCATTAATGCATATCATCTCATTTGATTCTCCCAAAAACCCTAACACTTCAGATGAAGAAAGAGAGGCTTAGTGAGGTTAACCAAGCATTCATACAGTTTGAAAGTAGCAGAGCTACTTCAAAGTCCAAATCTTAATATCCACACATCCAGTTTCTTTCAGTAACACAATGATCACTACCTTAGCAAAATGCCCATGCTTAATGTTTGCTGGTGGTAATCCAAATAGAGGGAAGAGCAAAAGCAGGCAATGGAATAGGATGAGCACAAGCTGTGAGGTGCTGTATGAAAATGACCTTCAATTCCCGACACTTTCACATTTTGGAGCAATTTACCATCCCAACCGCCAGAACATGTCCCTGTGCCTTAAGAAGGGTTAAAGAGCCTGGCCGGTGTGGCTCAGTGGTTGAGCGTCGACCCATGCACAAAGAGGTCGCTGGTTTGATTCCTGGTAAGGGCACATGCCCAGGTTGTGGGCCAGATCCCCAGCAAGGGGCATGCAGGAGGCAGCCAATCAATGTTCTCTCTCACTCATCTATGTTTCTATCTCTCTTCCTCTCTCTAAAATCAATAAAGAAAAAAAAAGATCTCAAAAAAAAAAAAGAAGGGTTAAGAGTGCAAGAACTATGTAATTCAAAACCAATAACAGCCAAAAACAGAAGCAAAAAGATCAGGACCCCTCAATATGATTATGTCTTTATTTTTTTAAAAAGATATTTATTTTAATTTTTTTTCCCTTCATTGATTTTATAGAGAGAGGAAGTGAGAGGGAGAAAGAGATAGAAACATCGATGAGAGAGAACATCGATTGGTCGCCTCCTGCATTCCCCACACTGGGGGTTGGGCCCACAACCTGGGCACGTGTCCCCACTGGGAATCAAACAGGTGACCTCTTGGTGCACAGGTCGACACTCAGCCACTGAGCCGCACCAGCCGGACAAGTCTTCACTTTTTAAGCACCTACTATGTGTTAGGTACAGGGAAGTCTGAAAGTTGTTTTCAATTAAAGTAAAAAATCCTAACTATTTACTATATTAAAGACCCCATACTTAACATGTCTCATCAAACTGGCCCAGGGCCCAAAAATGAGAGAACTGGAAGGGACCTTAGGGTACATTAAGGCTAAATCCTCCTGTCACAGATGAGGAAACAGACATAGGGAGAACAAGCATATTTCAAGGTCACACAGCTAATTAATTAGGCAGAACCAATACTAGGACGAGGACCTCTATGCAATTGTTTCTTCCAAGATACTATGCTATACAAAGAACAAGAAGGACCAACCCAAGAACAGTTTTCCTTTTCTTCTAAACCACTGTTGCTAGGACCGCCGTTTTAAGAAATGGAATAAAACGGATGGGCAGAGGGGTAAAGAGGCAAGCAGGAACAAGCAGCAAATTCGTGAATTCGATTCACCTACAGTACTTGGAGGCAGAAAGAGGAAAATGGGAGGGGGTGATGAAGATGGAGAAAGAAAAGATCAATCTTAAAGGATTCCTGTCAGCCCAGCAGGGGAAGTCAATAGTCAAGTAAGTTCAGTATTCGGGGTATCCGTGATAAAACGCCTAGAAACTTAAGAAAACAAAAAGCTAAGGAGCAGTTTGGAATCCGCAGCGATACACAAGGGTGTTGGTGGTAGTCGTGGTGGGAAGTTTGGCACTACTGACTTCCAGCAGCTGCTTTCATTCCTTCGAGCTTCGGTTTTCCCCATCGGTGAAATGGGCACATTCAACAGTAGCCCCCAGCACCACCGAAGAAAAGCGACGGCCGCGTTGAAATGTGGAAATAAGTTATCCTAAGAAGCTGTGGTGACCAGCATTAAGAACCAGGAACACTTCGGAAAGGGAAAGAAGACCTAAAGAGGAAAGAGCCCTAGTCTGAGGTGTGGAGAGAGCGGGCTGTAAGAGCCCATAAGGTTCCCATGGTGGGCCAGACCAGTAATCCCCCCAGAAACCTCTGAAGAAAAGGGGGGCGGGGATGGGATGGTGGGCTCGCCGCTTACCGGGCCTCGGATGGCCTGGACTACCCCCCAGAACTGGCTCCTCACCTTATCCAACAAGCCGCTGCGGCCACTGCCTGTCCCGCAGCTAGGACCACCGCCAGCCCCACTACTGCCTCCGCCACCACCAGTTCTCCCGCCCTGGGCAGCCGTCGCCATCTTGTCTGCCTCTGCGTCTCCCTCCCACTCCTACTTGTCCAAAGCCGATTGGCTGAGGCCCACGGCGTGACGCGCCGCGCGGAGTCCATCGGGAGCCGTAGTTCGCAGCTGGCTGACGCGAAGTTGCCTTCAAAAGTGGCCGCGGGGCTTGCCGGGATTTGTAGTAGTTAGACGCTCCCGCTGCCGGTTGCTGCCCAGACGGCTAGCCGCCGCGTCGTGGTTACTAAGGGGTGGAGAAGGTAGTGGCAGGCGCCACCGTGGAGCGGCTCCGAGATTCCCGTGAGGCTCGCAGGCGCGCATCCCGCCTGACCGGGACGTCGCCCCCTCGAACGCCTCGGAGGCGGAAGCGACGCTGGAGGCCGGTGCGGCTGGAAACTTAGTTTGCGTGAGGGGTTAGAGTCTCCCCCGCCCAAAATGTAGAATTTGCAAAGGGGCAGCAGGAGCTCGTTCTTCATCCTTTTCTAGGCCTGTTGCAGCACTTGCCAGTTATTCTCTCTGGTGACTGTCATCTTAACCGTTAGTAATGTTTTCGTGTTACAGAGAACGCATTCACTGACAACTGTGCCAGGCAGTGTCCCATGTGCGTTTACGTATTTTTTTATGTTAAATATAGTTGGTATATAATATTATATTAGTTTCCGGCATATAATATAGTGATTCGGCTTTATATACCTTACAATGTGATCACCACACTAAGTCTAGTCATCATCTGTCACTGTGAAAACTGATCACAGTATTATTGACTACATTCCCCTTCAATTTTTCACCTCTTCCCTTCTCCCCCACCCCTCTGGCAACCATCAATTTGATCTCTATTTCTGTGAGTCTGTTTTTGTTTTCTTTGTTCGTTTGTTTTTTTAGATTACACATATAAGTGAAATATCGTATTTGTTTTTCTCTGACTTAACTTCACTTAGCGTCATACCTTCTAAGTCCATCCATGTTGTGGCAAATGGCAAGATTTCATATATATATACATACATACATACATACGTAAGCTGCCTATTCATTTTCTCTGCTGCGGAGCCTGGCATTGGGATTGGTGACTCTGATGGCTAACTGGGCCGCTCTTTCCACAATGGCTTTGTGGTTGTGAGAGGAGACATTGTGATCAAGCTCTGCAAAGTAAGATTTGTTGGACATCAGCAGCACTCCAGACTCGTTGATGTTGTGGACCAGTAACTTTCAGTAGCCACTGGGCACCATGTGCTTTGTTTTCTTGTTGCTCCCCTAACAAATGTTGGACATCAAGATCTGGCCCTTGCCCTGGTCAGTTTGGCTCAGTAGTTAGAGTATTAGTCCACGGACCAAAGGGTCACGGGTTTGATTCCCAGTCAAGGACATGTACCTGGGTTGCAGGTTCGATCCCCAGCCCTGGTCCGGGTCATGTGGGAGGCAACCAGTCAATGTGTCTCTCTCACATCTATGTGTTTCTCTCTCCCTCACATTGATGTGTTTCTCTCTCTCTCCTCCTCCCTTCCACTCTATCTAAAAAAAAAATCAAGGGAAAAATATCCTCGGGTGAGGATTAACAACAAAAAATTGAATCTTGAATTTTCTGCACACCCTATTGTCAGTGCCTTTAGGTTTTTGCCAGTTACACTTAATTTTGACATATCTGCCTGACTGGTGCCTGATGAGCTTCTTGGTCCTCTTTTTGACCATCTTGGGTTTCACGAGGCAGAGTAGGAGATGGCTGCCACCTCTGTAGGCAGCCCTGAAGAAAAGAGCTCATTCTTTTTCTATTACTGCATAATACTCCATTGTGTATGTGAGGGGTGTGTGTGTGTGTGTGTGTGTGTGTGTGTGTGTACATCTTCTTTACACCATTTAGTCCCCTGACAGCCCTGTCCAATGAGAAAAGTAAGGAATTTACCCAAGGCCAGATAGCATGTATCAGAAACTTATTTAGAAGCCAGGTGTTTTTTCTAAACATCAAAACCCATGATATGTTTCCTCTGCTGCTCTGCTTTTACAGTTTTAAGATGTGATAATATTCTAGATTTTTATTAATTCACTTTTTTCCCACAAAAGTTTTAAGCACCAACATTGCCCAAAACTAAGCAATACAGAGAGGTCAAGACAGATCTGTTTCCTACTCTCATGGAACTCCTAGTGACCCAGAGTTATCACGAATAGGATTGTACTATACGATGCTCTATTACATCACATCACTTGTTTTTTTAATCCCCATAAACCCCTCATAAGTGTCCAGATGATTGAACAGCTATTTATTGAGTGCTTAGTAGGTAGCAGTCACTGGGGATATTTTGTTGAATAAAACTGACAAAATACCTGTCTTGGCAAAGCTAACATTCATCTGGTAATGATCACTAGATAATATTAGATGAGATTTCTTCACCTCTGTTAAGATGCCCCTGTAGCTTTTTGTTGTTTATCTTTTATAAGTTCTCATTTCTCAAGACCCAGCTCTAATGTCACCTGCTCTGTGAAACCTTCTCTGATCCTGCTTCTTTCTCATAGACCGAATGAAGTGCTCCATAGCATTGTGTTCATGGTTCAGTTTAGTTCAATGAACACTCATTAAGCCTTTTCAATGGGCTGTGTGAGGTGCTGGGGATAAAGATATATGTAGGACCCAGGCATGGCCTTAGAGGGGCTCACAGCCTGGGGTTGGGGGTGTTTGGAGTGAGGAAGAGACAGTTAAGCAGACCATTATAATATACTGGGGTAGAGTGCCTCCATTAAGAGGTGGGCCTGAGGTGGTAGCACAGAGAAGAGTCAACCTGAGGAGAGGACATCTGCATGAGCCAGGCAAAGAAGAGGGGCAGAAGTGTGATAGGCCAAATGAATAGAACAAGCAAATATATGCAGATGAGAAGCACACGCACGTGTGTGTGTGTGTGTGTGTGTGTGTGTGTGTGTGTGTGTGTGTGTTTGGAGCTGAGAGGCATCACAATTGAGATTAGCTGCTTCAAGCTTGCAATAGAGACCAGAAGTAGTTGAAGCTAACAAGGCAGGCAGCCCCTAAGTCTGGAACTTGGTCATTTTTTTTCCCCACCATCCAGGTAAAGTTCATATTTCTCTTTGGGTTACTTTCTAGACAATGTAGCCTGGGGATTATGTGCCCTTTCTAGACCATTAGTTGTAAATCCACATCTTCTCACCTAGTACTCCTCATAGGAACTGGAATTTCTATGATTAGTTGTGTGCGGGTCTGTGTGTCCCCCATGAGCATGAGTCTGATTCATTCTTTGTGTTATGTGCATAGCAAATATCTTTTCCCAGATTGTGTCTTATCTTTCAACATTGTCTTTACTACTGTTACTATACATAAATTTATTTTGAGTAAATGATTATATAAACTGATCCTTTTCTTACTGATTTGTGACTCGCACATCTTACTTAAGCACTCTAGTCCCACCCCATTGTGATGAAAGTATTCTCCTGTTCCACGTTCTCATCTATGTCTCTGTCTCTCTCTCTACATCTGTATCAATCTACTTCCGGACTTTTTAGTCCTGTGATATTTTTCTAGGTCCTAGGTGAGACACATTTTGGAGCAGAAGGGTAATAATAGAATATAATTAATGAGAAAGGTCAAGAGCTCTGAATGGCAGGCTAAGAAGGAATGTAATATCTGTTTTACAGGTGACGAAACAAAAAAAACCAGAAGTCAAGGGACTTTTCCCAAGATCAAATGTCAAGTGAGTACTATGCAGACCAGAAGCAAGGTTCCTCTATTCCATAAGTTACTTGAGCTTTCCCCAACAATCATCTCTAACATTTTCCAGCCAGCTGTTTACTCATTCATTCATTCATTCATTCATTCACTTACCTATCCAGCAAATAGGTATGGTTGGTCACAAGAGAGATTTCCTAAAAGACAGATTAACTGAATGACTGTTGATCCTTCCCCATCTATCCATGTAGCCGTTATCTTCCCAAAACCTTTTTAGTGAGTTCTAGGCTCTATGCTGGGATCTGGGATTATACAGGTGAATAAGGTATCATAGGCCCCATAGCAGGTGGGAAGTTGGTAAGGGGAGCAAACAATAAAGTAATAAGTACTATACTAGGCGAAGTATGCGTTGTCATGGGAACACATAGGAGGGTCCTTTTCAGAGTGGTCAAGGATCAGGAAATTCAGAGTGCCCTGTGTTGGACCAAAGAAGATATCAACATCACTCATTTATTCCACAGATAATAATGGAGTCTGTTATGTGTCGTGTGCTGGGAATAAAGAGATGAATATCATAGATGCTATCCTTCCTCTGGAAGAGCTTAGAGTCTAATTAAGGAACTCAGAAATGTGTATAAAAACTCTTGGGCTCTGGGAATACCATCGTATCCTTCATTTGGCTCACACATGTTTATTGGGTGTTTCCTATGAGCATTCCAAGGGTGGAAGAGAGACAATGAATTGGATATGTGTTCAGACTCAGGCTCATAGACCACTGAAGGAGCCCCCTCAAGATTGTTAGTAATCTTATGAGGTAGAAAGGCTCCATCCATGAAAGAGATACAGAAGAGAGATGCCAGGGTTTAGCCACAGCAGCAATTACTTCCCACTGGAAGTTCAGTAAAAGCTTTGTGGAAGAGGTGGCACCTGGACTGGATCTAAAAAGCAGCTTTTTCCCCCCCCTATTTTTACCTTATTTAATTTTTACAACAATTCTCTGAGGCACAGGTTTTTATCCTCATATGTGAGACATCTGAGGTACACAGAGATAAACTGATTTGCTTAAGGTCACTCAGCTTAATGGTAGAAACAACTCAAATTTAAGCTTCCTATCTCCAAAATTGTTGCCCTTCCTACTACACCACTCCACTTTTCATATTTGTCTCACTTACAGGAGACATTTCCTCAGGACACCTGATCCCAACTTCCCACTCTATTCCATCCTTTTACTGTATCTCTTCCCAGACCCTCTATCCCAGGGTCCCACATTCTTCCCATGGCTTCCCTTCCGCTGGCTAGGGGCTTATAGGTTCCCAAACCTCTGCTACCGCAAGTTGTCTGAAGCTGTCCCAAAGTAGATTTGGGAGTGGCTGGGTCCCTTGAATGAAAAATATCAAATCTCTACGAGGTCAAAGTTTAAGAAATGTATCTTTTATTAGAGCTTTATTCCTAAAGGAAGTGGTATTTGAGCTGAATCTTAAAAGATGAAATCAACTAGAAGAACAAGATGGAAAAAGCTATTTTAGGCCAAAGGAACACTAAGAACAAAGGCAGGCAAGACTGAATGTGAATGGTATGTTTTAGGGATAGAAAATGATTCTGTGAGCCTGATGGGTAGGGCTGACTGGAGCTGAAAGGGTTAGGATTTAGGACTTCGGGGGCCTTCAAGACCAGGCTCAAGCATTTGGCCTTCATGCTCAGTGGGAATCCAGTCGGAAGACGGTTGCAGTATTGGGGGCAGGGGAATGAAAGATTTAATGAAAGCAGTGAGAGACAGAGAACAGTACATTGAACAGTATGTCTGAGCTGGAATTGTCATGACTCAGTGACCAGTTAATGGAATCCCATTTCACCTAGCATTATTTTTTATCAGATTTCTCTTTCTAAAGCACAGCTTGTGTCATGGCTCTCCCCAGCTCAGATATCATCCATGGCTCTCAATTACTTACAAGGTGAAACCTGAGCTCCTAGCCTGGCATGGAAGGCCCTTCAGGAGCAGACACCATTCTTTCTGTCTAGCTTTATTGTCCAAGACTCCCAAACACACATTTCCTTCCTGGGTCAGATTGTTCTACTGCGCCAGGCATGCCTAACACCATGTCCTCAGTCCTGTGGCTTTTCTGTTTAGAATGCTTATCTTTCTATCAGCAAACTCAATTCATCCCACAAATCCTGCTTATCCAGTTCAAATCTCATTATTTGCCTATCATCTTGCCTAAAATGTGAGCCCTCTCTCTTCCCTGAACTCTGTTAAAACAACATAGTGAGCACTTAATATGCACCAGGCACTATGAGCACTTAATATGCACCAGGCACTACCTTTCTAACTTGATCCTTTTGTCTGTCTATTAACGTGGGTGTTATTACCCACATTTTACAGATGAAGAACAGGCTTAGATGGGTAGAGTAACGTTCCCACTCATGGAGCAAGGAAAAATCACAGCCAGTATTCAAACCAAGTCTGCCTGAGCTGAAGGTGATGCTCTTGCTAGTGTTCCACTAGGTTAAGATTGATTTGAACCAAAAAACCCTGAGTCCTTGTCTCCCTCTTCATTTAAAGCCCATTTCTGAATTAGGCAGTGGGCCTCTAGGCCCTCAGAGATAGGATGTTTATATTGTGTGGTGGTCCTGGGAGGCTCACAAGCCACGTTGGGATGAAGCAATGCTGCACCTTCTCACTCTTCTACTTCCTCTTTTTCCTTGCTTCACTCTCAGGACAATGGCCTCCTCAGGAATCTACAAGCTGGATGATGGGAAACCTTTCCTGAATAACTGCTTTCCAGCCAAAAATCTGCTTCGGAAGCCGGAAGAAGGTCAGGTGACTTCTCAAATTGGTACCTTTGCCTCACAGCCAGCTCCTGCTTTAGACTATCTCTCACATTCATTTTTTTTTCTCTAGCTCCTTGACTTCTGTTCTCTGCCCCACCCAATCCCACCCCTTTCAGTCCATCTTCCCCAGCAGGCTCAGGGAGCCTTCTAAAGTATATGTCTTACCATTGTGTTCCCTTCTATTCAGTGACTTCTCATTGCTGGCTTCTTTACCTGCTGTTCTGTCTTCAGAGTCTAACCTCCCCTTATCCTTTGTACAACCCCATTCTCTTATTTATGTCCTATTCTATAGTGCTCTCATTTCACACAGCTTTTTTATTGTCCCAGAATGTTCCAGCCCTCATTCCAATTATGCACATTCTTCCCATGCCACCAAGCCCAGCTCTTCTCCCACTTCTTCCACATGTCTAGCTACTCTAGCCCTCAGTGCCCACCCTCTTTTGTGAGCCATCTTCCTCTCTCTATTTCCTGTTTGATGATTAATTATATTCTGCCAAGCTCCGAAATAAAACTTGGCTCTGCTAAGTAGTTTTTCAAACTTTTATCTAGTTAAAAGCTCCTCTGCGGCAGGGACTCCTCACAACACTGAACAGGGCCATACAGGTGGAACACTGCCAAAGAAGTATGGGTTCACAGATGCTAGAATTACTGGGTCAAAAACTTTGATGAGAAACAGATATTTGCATAGTCTCAAGCTATCTTTATTAATTACAAAGGAAAAAATAGTAACTTCTCAGTAGAGAAACTAGGTCGACACCACCTTACCCAAGCGATCAACATTAACATCACCAGTAATAAGACATGTTAACATCATGTACCCCCTGTTCTGATGTGCTGACAAGGGCACAGCATCACTTCTGTGGTAGTTTTGCCAAAGTGCAAAGCCCTAGTCTAATTATGGGAAAGCATCAAATTCAAATTGAGGGACATTTCACAAAATAATTGACTAGTATTCTTCAAAGTGTCAGGATCACTCAAGAAAAAAGAAAGACAGAAGAACTGTCACAGATTGGGGGAGACTAAAGATATATGACAACTAAATGAAATATGAGATTCTGGATTGGATCCTGGAACAAAAAGAGGACATTAGTGAGAAAACCGGCAAAATCCAAAGAAGGGCTGTAGATTAGTTACTAATATTAAACCAGTGTTAATTTCTTGGCTTCAATCATTGTATTATGATTACATATTAGGGAAACTGATGAAAGTTGTACAAGAACTCTGTACTATTTTTACAACTTTTCTGGAAGTCTAAAATTATCGCAAAATGAAAAATTATAAGGGGGAAGAAAACCTTCCCATGGGTACTATTTCTGCTATAAGCATACCCCATTATAACCCAAGCTCCTTATTCTGGTCCTCAAGATCTTTTCTGATCTGACTCTGCTGACCTCCCAGCCTTATGTCTCTTCCCCCATGTTCATCTCCTGACACACTCTGGGTCTTCCTTCCTGACTGTGTTGGGCGTTTTGGCACCAACTCAGACTGGAGTCTCTAGGAATCAGGGCTATTGGGATATAGGACAAAGATCCATGCCCCAGATGGGTGCAGCTTTGGGAGATGGAGTGCTGGACTGTCAGGCCCAGAATGGGAATCGGAACTGGCTCACACCAGACATAGGGCAGGAGCTGCATTCAAGAGGCAGGATTGGCAGCATTGGTCAGCAATCCCCCAGGCAGGGAGCCAGTGGTCAGAGGCACCAAGCTGGTTCCCATAGCTCTGTGCTGTTCTTCTGCATGGTCCCAATCTTTTACATCTCTGGGTACTTGTGCTCTTCCTTCTGCCCAGGCTGCCTGGTTTTTTCATCTCCACCTAGTCAACTTCCAACTTACTAGGTGTAGTTCATACCTTAGACTAGTAGCTACCCCTCTGAGCTTCCATAGCACCCCTTATATTTTTTAGCTTCTTTGAGTCTGGGCCTCTATCTTATTCATCTCCATAGCCCTAACTCCCAGCACAAAGTAGATGCCCAGGAAAAGTCTGAATGGATGATTGTGGGTGGGGGCTGTGGCTCACGGTTCATTCAGCAACACTCACAGTGTAGTAAGCTCATTGCAGGTCTTGGGAATACTGACATGAATGAGTCAAAGTCTGTGCTCTGTGGACTGCCACTCTAGAGGGCAAGAAAGACAATAAACAAGTGAGCAAGTGAAATAATTACAGATTACCATGGATGCCTCACAGTAAAAAAAGTTCTAATGGAGAGAACAGATTCTAGAATGTTGTCATGATTTTTATTGAGTTTACAAGTAAACCTCATGTCTTCTTTTTGTTTAAATACAATTTCTAGTTCTTTATGCAGTGAACTTGTGTTATTGGTTTGTTGTTGTTTTTTAAATGACAACTGTCCTATCATTTTTTTCTCCTGAGCCTCTGAAGCAATCTTTCCCCTATAATGATGGGATCCTGGGTAAGGTGTGGGAAGATGGAGCCCATTGAGCTGATGTCACGCATTGAACTTTACCCAAGAGATGACAAATGGGAGAGTAACTAGCTGGCACAGGAAAGAATGATCCGCTCTGCTGAGGGGAGTCAGTAAAGGTTTTACAGAACAGGAAATACTTAATTTGGGGTCTTGAAGAACAATTGGAGTTTAGAGGTAAAAATGTGGAGGAAAGGATTAGGCAAGTCATTTCACCTCTTTGAGTCTTAGCCTTTTCATCTGTGAAATGGGGCAGTACCACATCTTCACTGGGTTTGGGGGCCAATTACATGAGATAGTTATGTAGACATCTCTCTCCTACCTCCCTTCTCCAGCAGCAGCACAGTATCTGGTGCATATTAGGTAATGAGAAGCCTTTTTTGTTTTAGTATTATAGATAAATAATCTGTAAGTACACTAGCTGTGGCTTTGAAAGAGTTTGCTCCTCACTGTTCTGATCTTCTCAACAGGCCGAGGACACTGGGTAGTGGCTCGGAAATGTAACCTCAAGAAGAAGCGCAAAGGTGCAGTTGAGGCACCAGATGAAGGTCAGAAAAGCCAGAAGATTTCTTTTGAGGTCAGAGGGAAGAAAGGGTCTCAATTGAAAAAACAAGTGGACATTTCTGGACACGTGCTGGACCAGGATTTCCTGGTGAGAGTAAATGCATCCTGGAATGGCTGGCAATATCAGCTGATGGCTGTCCTGGCTGCTCCACTCTGGTACAACTACCCCCAACCCACCCCAAGCTATTAGAGTGGCAAATTGAGTACAGCCAGGATGATGAAGGGACCCAAAGCTTTCTTTATGTGTAAAGCTTTCTTTACATTCACCTTGTGAGATAGATACTATCATCCCTGTAACGTTGTTGCCATTGTTCGTTGGGAAAACTGAGGGCCCAAGGGTTAATTTGCCTTGGCCAAGGAAAATTACGGCTAGTAATTAGGACTCTGGTCTACTCAGGATTAGAACTACTCAGGATTAGAACTCTAGTTTACTGACTCCAAAGCCTGTGCCTTTACATTATATCAGATAAAAATTCTTAATTGAGTTGGGAAGGCAAATGAGTAAATCAGGAGAAAGAGTAAATTGAAAATCTCTAGTAAGGTGTAGAGATTCCTGCTCTGCTTTGGGGAGATCTGTCTAGGAGCAGGATGGATTGGGGAACTCTACACTCCTCAGCCTTTGTCCTATGGGTATAGTGTCTGGCTGAAGGCCAGGAGAGTTGACCAGATATCACCCAGTGCCTGGGGCAGGCTTTCCAAAGAGGACTGGGGTGGCTGTGTTGGAGAACAGCCAGGTAATTTCACATCTGCTTTGTGCAATGCTTCAGTGGCTTTGCAAAGAAAGACACATTTTGTAAGCCAATATTAATGTGCAGTCCAGTTCTTGTAGCTCCCTACGAGAGTCCTAATTACTCTGGCAGCCTACTTTGTTCCCAGGCTCTCTTATGGTTCCCAAGAGATGAGTTTCTGTATTAATCAGATGTTGAAAGAGAGTTTTGAGGAGACAGCTGGTTGCATCTCACCTCAAATGGTGAAGTGTAAGCTTTTTGTGGAGTCCAATGGAATTTTTTTCATAATTTTGTTCACTTCTTATTGGTGGTGAGAAGGACTGAAACAACAGTACTGAGGAGGGGCAGAAACACTTCTCATTGTGGTCTTCTTTTCCCCTTTGTTTCCAGCAACAGATATAGTCCCACATTGATTGAGGTGGCTTGTTATTCATGCTGCCACTTTGGATAGCAGAAGCAACAAGGATGTTTTTCAGAGTAATGGGATGCCTACCCACCTATTAGATAGTTCCACCTGAATGTTTCACCAACACCTCATATTGACCTACTGCACCCATCCCCTTACTCCAAGTCTCCAAACATACCTCTTTTCTAGTGTTTACTGTACTGTTTCTATGATGGCACTATTATCTACCCAGTCACCAAGCCAGTGAGCTGGGGTTATCCATGACTTTTGCCTCTCTCTCACTGCCCCACCCCCACCATTGTTGAGCCCTGGCACTTTTATTTAATAGTTGTCAAAACTGTATTCTTCTTATATCCACTGCCACCACCTTAATCAGAGCCACCACCATCTTTTATCAGACTAATTCAATAACTTCCTAACTAGTTTGAACCAACTAGGAGCTTTTACTTCACATGAAAAGAATCCAGAGGCATTGTTATTCCACAGTAGGTTAATTAACTGGTTTAATGACATCTTCCTAGGTCCAGGTTCCTCTTGTCTTTCTGCTCTTATATAATAGCTTCAGCATATTAGCTTGTCCTCTTGGGCTCAATGCCTTCATGATCCCAAGATGGCTGCAGCAACTCTGGTCATCACATATAAAGGATAACATCCAGAGGTAGAAAAGGGGTTGTCTGTCACTTTCTTAGGTCTATTTTTTAAAATTGATTTTTAGAGAGAGGGAGTGAGAGGGAGAGGGAGAGAAACATTGATTGGCTGCCTCCCACACATACCCTGACTGGGGATCGAAACTTCAACTTGAGCATGTGCCCTGACTGGGAATCAAACCTACCACCTTTTGGTGTACAGAACAATGCTCCAAACAACTGAGCCACACTGGCCAGGGTTTTAGATCTATTTTTTAAAATATGTTTTTATTGATTTTTTTAGAGAGAGAGGAAGGGGGAGAGAGATAGAAACATCGATGTGAGAAACATCAATCGACTGCTTCCTGCACGCCCCCTACTGGGGATTGAGACCGAAATCCAGGCATGTGCTCTGACTGGGAATCAAACTGGGACCTCTCAGTCCATGGGACAATGCTTAATCAACTGAGCCAGACTGGCTGGGCTAGATCTATTTTTAAAAGTAAGAAAAAGCTTCCCACAACTGGCCTCTCACTCTCAGCCACCAGTATTTCATTGATCTGACCTAGATCACATGTCCCAACAGTCATCCTGTAGTGGAATGTGACTTCTGTGATTAGATTAGAGAAGTCAGGACTTAATCCTTTGGAGCTGGAGTTTAAGGACTTATCCACTCAGAGAAATGTGAATAAAACTGGGGTTCTTTAACAAGGAATAAGTAGAGAAGTAGCTCTGGGGAAGATAATTAACAATGTCTTGTAGATTGGTCTCTCCCCTTCCACTCCTGTCTTCTCCTTCTTTCTATGTTTATCAGACATAGCCATCAGCCCCCTGCCAAAAAAACCTTTCCATTGACTATAGGATAAAATCCACACTCCTTTACAGAGCCATCATGGACCCAAATGATCTAATGGCTGCCTCCCTTATCTTGTTTTTTTTTTTTCCTCTGAAAAGCACCTTGCCTTTTCCTGTCTTGATAGCTTTCACTGCCACTCACTTTTATGGGACCAATTCCTACTTAGCATTTAGGTCTCAGTTGAAATATTACTTCCTCCAGGAAATATGTTCTTACTTCTAGACTGAGATTAGGACCTCCTGCATTGTTTCCCTTAGCATCTTGAATTTCTCATTTAAAATATGTATCACATTATAAAAACTTGCTTGCTACTTGGCTTCCATGCACTTGAAAGTTGTATGAAGACATGGAATATTTGTTTTTTTCTTCATTATCTTCCCAATGCCTAGTTCCATGTCTAAACATAAAAGACATAATAAATAAATGGTTAACAGAAAAAAAGGAATGATGCTCAGTTAAACAGAAATAGAAGCTCCAAAGCTGAAATTTTCTTCCAATTTTTAGTTATGAAGGGCAACATCTGATAGTCAAAATAGCACAGAGTTTAGTGATTACAGATTTGGATTCAAATAATGGATTTCTCACTTACTAGCTATAGGACCTTAAGCAAGGCATTTTATCTCTCTTAGCCTTATTTTTCTCATTAAAAATTTTTTTTCTTTATTGATTTTAGAGAGAGAGGAAGAGAGATAGAAACAATGATGAATGAGAGAGAACATCAATTGGCCACCTCCTACATGCCATGCCCTCCCCCCCCCCCCCCGGGGACTGGGCCCACAACCTGGGCATGTGCCCTGACCAAGAATTGAACCAGCGACCTCTTGGTGCATGGGTTGACACTCAACCACTGAGCCACACTGGCTGGGCTATTTTTCTCATTTTAAAAGGGAGATAATGATAGTTAGGATTAGAAGAAAGTTTGGTAATATATTTAGCATAATGCATGGCTCAACATAGTGCTTAATAAATATTTGATGAATGAATGAATGAATGAATGAATGAGTGAATGCATGAGTGAATGAACAAATTATGACAAATATATGAGATTGGTAAAGCTCCAGAAATACAAATTTTTTTTTTTTTTTAGAGTCAGGTAAAGGAAGTGGGGCCAAAAAGACAGAGAAAGGAACAGAGAGGAAGGAATCTTCCTAAGAACCCCCTAAAGTCAATGTTACTATCCCCATCTTACAGATGGGAAACTGAGAGGTGGAAGAGCTGAGATGGCAGCTCAATTCTGAACAACTTCAAAGCCCATACTCTTTCCACTGTACTAGGCTGCCTTCCTCAACAGGGAGTCATTTGTTGTCCTGGCCAATTATATAAACTTTGTTGGGGCCTTGAGAGTTGACTCTCTGCACTGTGTTCCAGCTGAAGCACCACTGTGTGAGGAAGCCGTCAGACCTGTGCACCATTAACGTGAGCGGCCTGAAGTTCTCTAAGGTAAGGCCAGCCAGCAGATATGTAATTGGCATGAGCCAGACCTGAGGTGGCTCCTGGCTATTTGTCCATTGGACCTCCAGAGTCCCCGGGGAATGGGAATCTGGTCACAGGGAAGGGGGTCAGACAAGGGCTCATTGGGTGGAAACATTTAGACATAATCTTTTGCTCTAAATTTGGTATTGTCTTTGTCTCATGTGAGGTGAATTAAAGGAAATAACCTTGTGGAAGTGGTTTGAACTGGCCGTAGAATTTGGTTGGGGTATGATTCATTGTGTGAGAGTTCCCATCAAAAGAGCCTTCAGGAGAAATTTCTGTCAGGTTTCAGTGCCAGGAGTGGTAATTGTTCTCCTAAGATGCTGGTTTGTTCTTAACTTACAGATACTGTGAGTCATGTAATGAGTCGTGTTTCTTTCTTTGTATTAGCTAATAGATATATCTCAGAACCAAATGTGTGGCCCACCATTAGCCAATGTATATACAGGATATTATGGCATGTCTTTTTGGTTTGGAGGCTCTCCATGGCATATGAAGAGAGATTGCTTATATACTACTGTGCAGCAATTAAAGTGAAGGAACTAGAGCTACATGTAGCAACACAAATAAGTCTCAAAAACATAGTATTGAGCGAGAAAGGCAGATTGCAGAATATCACAGTATGATTGCATTTAATATAGTTTTAAAAACATGTAGATAATACTATATATGGTTTATGGATACACATATATATAATACAAGTATGGGAATGATAATCACCAATTCAAGATAGCTGTCATCTGTGGGAGAGAGGGAGAAGAATGTGATTAGGGCCCTGGCCGGTTTGGCTCAGTGGTTAGAGCGTCAGCCCGCGGACCAGGGATTCCCGGGTTCGATTCCCGCTAAGGGCGTGTACCTCGGTTGCAGTTTGTCCCCGGCCCCGGTTGGGGTTGTGCGGGTGGCAACCAATCGATGTGTCTCTTTCACATCGATGTTTCTCTCTCTCTCATCCTCCTTCTCTCCCTCCCGCTCTATCTGAAGATAAATGCAAAAATGTCCTCAGGTGAGGATAAAAAAAAGTTAAAAAAAAAAAAAAAGAATAAAAAGAATGTGATTAGGGAGGGATATTTGGGGAAGGGACAACTCTCTGAAATGTTTTTCTTTAAAGAAATTTGAAGCAAATACAGCAAAATATTCAGATTTATTAAAGCTGAATAGTGGTTACATGCTTCTTCAGAATATCATTCACTACACTTTTCTGAACATTCTTTCGAAATGCCTTTCCACAGGCTAAGGAGAAGGACTTCAAGCATTTTAATTCTGTGATTTACGTCAATGCCTCAGAAAACCTGCTGCCTCTAGGTGAGCTTTTTCTTTCTGAAAACTATCTTCTGCCTCTTGGCTGGCACAGCCAGTCACTCATGTTAGAACTTGCCTGTCCGTCCATCCTTAACTGGCCCCACATCTCTTTTTTGGAGTGTAATGAGCTGGACGCTGGAGAACACACAGACCTGGATTCTAGCCCAGAGTGGGCACTATCTACTTAGAACATTTCTATATGAGTTGATGCTTCTCTATCTGTACATGGATTTAATTTCCTTCCTTTCTTCCTCCCCAAGGCAAGATGCCTGGTAAGCTCAGATGAGGTGGATATATAGAGATGTTTTTGAATCAGTAAGAGCAAGCCTTCTTGTTTATTCAGCAAATCCACAGCGACCCCTGCTGGGTGTCAGGACTGTGTGAATGCTTGGCTTTTATAATTGAATGCATCCAGCTTATGTTCTGGTGAGCCTTAGTTTGGTGGGAGAGATGGGCTCAGACATAGTTTTAGCAGAATATGGTAAGTGCGATGATAGAGGGAAACACAACATGTTATGGGAATATATAAGCAGGACATCAACCTGGGCCAGAGTGTCAGGAGAAAATTTTGTGAAGAGGAGCACCTAAACTGAGATCTACAAAATGAATAGGAGAGACTCAGGAATTAGAAGGTAAGGAGGCATATCAGGGTGACAGAGCAGATGTAGGATGTCAGTGCCTGATCAGGGTCTCTGGAGAAGCTTTATATGTTTACAAGGGATGCAGGTAGTAGGGAATGGAGACTAGAAAGCTTGGTAGAGACTAGATTATCAAGGGCCCTGAGTGACTTGGACTTAATCCTGCAGGCAAAGAGAGCCTTGAACGGCTTTTAAATAGAGAGGCTCAGTGGTGGCTCTGAGGAAGGTGGAGACCAGGAAATCTGGGAGATGGTTTCACTTTTCCAGGGGAGAGGAGGTGAGGCCTGAACCAGGGCCATGGCAATAGAGGTGAAAGGGGTTAAGAGAGAGAGATTCAAGGGGAGGTAGAGATAATAGGAGGTGGTAACTAGTGGGCATATGGAGAGAGGGTGGAACCAAGGGGATTTACTGAGATAAAGAGCACTAGAGGAGAGGCAGGTTTGGGAAGAAATAGGATGAGTTCAGTCTGAATGTGTTGAGTTTGAGGGGTGTTTTTATTTTATTTTATTTTCTATTTATTATTATTATATTTTAATCCTCACTCGAGGATATTTTTCCATTTATCTTCAGATAGAGCGGAAGGGAGGGAGAGAGGAAGAGAGAGCAAGAGAAACATTGATATGAGAGAGACACATCAATTGGTTATTTCTCACAGGACCCCAGCTGGGGCCAGGGATGAACCACAACTGAGGTACGTGCCCTTGGTATTGGTTGCTTCCCACAGGACCCCAACCGGGGCCAGGGATGAACCACAACTGAGGTATGTGCCTTTGGCTGGAACTGAACCCATGACTCTTTGATCTGCGGCCCGCCGCTCTAACCGCTGAGCCAAACCGGCCAGGGCTGATGGGTGTTTTTAAAGAAACATGTGATGAAGTCCCTGTCCTTGAGGAAACAGTGAGGTCTGTCAGGAACATAGGCTTGAAATACAAAGGCCAACAGGCATATGAAAAGATGCTCAACCTCACTAATAATTAAAACAGTATCAAAATACTATTTTCTACCTATCAAATACTGGGGAAAAAAATGAGAACTGATGGCAATTGTCATTGGTAGGGAAATGGATACTTTTGTATTCAACTGGCAGAAGTATAATAAATTAGTGCAACATCTTCGGAAGGCAATTTGACAGTGTCTCTTAAAACAGTCATTGCCTTTAGTCTAGTTGTTCTACTTTCAGGAATTTATTCTACAGAAACACACTTGTACAAGGATGTTCGTTGGAAATGACATTCTGACTTACAAGACCACCGTAGGCCACACTTGACACAAGGTTCACTTAGAAAGCTCTAAGCAATTCCATGCAGTATGACAGCCACACAGCATCAGCAGTTCCTCTTCGGTGAAGTCCCCATAGCATTTCGTGTAGCATTCCATGTAACCACCCATGAGCCATTTTCTGTGCCCCCCCCCCCTCAGGTCCAAGACAATGAGACTCTCATTGGGTGGATACAGGAGCCACTCTGGCTTAGAAATGTCATTCTGCACTGGAACAAATAGCTATTGTAACACTCCATAGACATAGCCCCTAGAGTTCCTGCAAAGGACATGTCCAGTTATACCAGTCACCACACACAGGGAAGCCCAAAGTCTGGTGCCTCCTTCAGATGTTTATTGTTCATTTATAGTTTCTCCTAGTTCAGATGTGATTTTTACCACAGCAATATTGCCAAGTAACATTGTTATCATACCATTTGTTTCAGGTTACCAGGAGAACTGGCTAGAAAGTTAACCCAAGGTCCAGTTGTCATACAGAAGGGGAAAGTTTACCTTTTATCCAGATAGCCTAAAAGCTATCAATAGAGGAATGGTTAAATAAACTAGAGTATGTCTATAACATAATTCGACATTATGCAGATCTATATGTTTTGACATGGAATAATCCTTAAGTCATATTGCTAAGGGAAAAAAAGCAAGTCACTGTACAATGTGAATGGTATGATTCCATTTCTGTAAAAAGAAGTGTGTGTATTTCAGTACACACATGAGAAAAAGTCTGGAGTATATACATGAAAATTTCAGTAGTTATCTCTGGGTATTGAGGTTTAAAGGGAACTATTATTGCCCGGCCAGTGTGGCTCAGTGGTTGAGCGATGAGCCATGCACCAAGAGGTCACCAGTTCGATTCCCAGTCAGGGCACATGCCCAGGTTGTGGGCCTGATCCCCAGTGGGGGGCATGCAGGAGGCGGCCAGTCAATGTTCTCTCTCATCGATGTTTCTATCTCTCTCTCACTCTCCCTTCCTCTCTCTCTAAAATCAATAAAGAAAAAATTAAAAAAAATAATAATACAGGGAACTATTATTTTTCTGTGTTTTTTTTTTTTAACTTTTTCAATGGACATGTTTTATCATCAGAAATTATAATTTTTATTTTATATTTTATTATAATTTTTAAAATGAGTTTTGGAGTTAAACAGACTTAGATTCAGTTTTTGGCCCTTCACTTACCAGAAATTCTATTTTAGCAAATCACTTAGCCTAGCTGAGCCTTGGATTCTTCAGCAGTAGAATGTAACTAGTAATCCCTATTTTTAAGGATTGTTAGAGATTTATTTTATTTTATTATTTATTTATTTATTTATTTTATCCTCACCCGAGGACATTTTTTCATTTTTTGCTCAGATAGAGTAGGAGGGAGAGAGAGGGAGAGAGAAACATCGACGTGAAAGGGCCACATCGAGTGGCTGCCACCCGCACAACGTGCCCTTAGCGGGAACCGAACCCGGGTCTCTCCGGACCGCAGGCCGACGCTCTAACCGCTGAGCCAAACCGGCCAGGGCAGGATTGTTAGAGATTTAGAGGCCATGTATGTAAAGCACCTTACACTGTGCCTGGCCTAACCCAGTGGGAACCCAGTAAATGACTACTGTTAATATCTTTCTCTTGAGTTCTTCACAAGCTGAAGATTTTCTTTCTCTTTCCCCCATAGAGGCATTTCACACATTTCCAGCCTTGAGGGAACTGGAGCTCGCACTTAACGGCATCAAAACAGTCTCTGTGAAATATGGAGACTTTACATTCTTGGAAGTAAGTTGGAGGTGGGGAGTTTTTGGTGCCCACCTATTTCCCTGTAAGGAATGGATATAGAGGTCTCTCTTTACTGCTTATAATTTTGGGGAAGGGGCTTTGTGGGCCTTTACAGCCAGAGCCTTGCTTCAGGGAAGTCCTCTGGGGAGAGTGGCAGGGTTGGTGGTAGTGATGGGGGTAATGGGGTGGGTGGTGGCAGCAGTAGCAAATATAGATGAGACTATATTATTCCTATGGCCATGGTGCATGGTCCTGGAAAATAAACGCCAAAGGTCCATATCCAAAGGAGTGAATCTATGTAGAAAAGTGAGTTTAAATAGAGTATTAAAGGCAGGAGAGCTTGAGGGGAGATCTGGATCCAGTGGGGGTTGAGGAGCCATGGAAGTTAAGTGCTAGGTACAGCAGATTGGACCAGCTGAACTAGAGACATATGGACTGATTCCAGAGACCCATCCTGGTCTGTGTGAGCCAGATTGGTTCCATTGGGCTTGGATAAGGCAGGCTATAGGCCTAGTCCATAGGCCCAGAGATGAGTGTGAAATGAAATAGGATTCCTGTGAGTTCTATAGCAGACTCTTGACATTTGAACATCCATAGCTGTTCTCTAAACCACAGATTCAAAAATACAGAAAAATTAGTTTGCATTCTTGGCTTTCTCCTAAATTAAATTTTCCATAGTCATGTATTTTCTACTCATGTTCTTATACTTCAAGTTAATCATCTCTTCAACTTCTATGAAAACTATAGTGCCACTTTTCACAAAGAAACAGAGCTTTTGTCACTACCCGAGAATCACAGTATACTTGGAGAATAAAAGACAACAGAGCTGGAATAAGGTGTGGGGCTGGGCATCTGGCCAGGCTCACTCGCTGAATAATGGACTCTTCCCCACATATTGGCCTTATAGCAGAAATGTTTCCGATTCAACCCTCAGTAAAATGTCTGTATGTCATGAGCCTTGGGGTTGACCCTAGAATTGGTAACTTAAATCCTTTGATCTACAAACATCAGTGGTCAGCCATTGTTCATAAAAGTCCCACTTAATCTGGTAGAAAGAGAGAGCAAGTGAGAGAGAGAGAGAGAATCCACAGAGTGTATTTTTTTAGAAAGTTGATGTCCTTTATATGCCAAAGTTTTTTAAAAGTTTTAACTGTTTGGGATGGCAATCCTCCAAAAATGGATTATCTATCCTTGAATTCTTAAAGCATGCTATACTGAAGGTAATGGTACTTTCTCTCCATGTTTTCAAGTTATATTGAGGATAACAGGGATTTGTATAATTTGGAATGGGAGTGGTCCTTAGACTTGTCCAGGAAGCATAGCTCCTAAAAATCCAATAAAACAGAGTAAATTTACAACAACTAATGCAACTTTTTGCTATGTTAAAAACATTTCTTACTAGATTTTAGTATAGGTATTGGGAAACAGGTTCCAGGTACTCTAGAGATATAGAGAGACATTACCCTGACCTACAGGCCTGGGAGCTTCTTATTTCCATTTATTCATTATTTTACTTTTTAAAAAGTAGTTATTGGGCTCCTTCATGTTATACGTGGTGCCAGGCATCCTGTCTTCTTTAAATCTACCATTTCAAACCCCTATTTCAAGTGCCAGTGGGCCATGGGGAGAGGACATGACTATAGGCTCTGACCCCACAGCTGACTAGCTTGGATCTACGGATTGATCATGATTGACTTCTTGGAGGCCCTACTTCATAGTTTGATAGCTTCTGATGGATAGTATTTATCTAGCAGATCCCACCTTACCCAAGGGAATTTATTTACAGAAGAGAGCAGATCAAAGTCATGATGCAGAATATAAACGAGAAGACCAAATCTCTTAGCCAGTCATGTGATTTCATATCTCTGTGATTTGCAAGGGCTCTCAAAGAAAAAGAATAAACCTGTCAAATGTCCTGCATTTGCAGCTCACAGTAATGAATATTTCGATGTGTGATAAAATTTGATGTGACTCAGCAGATGCAGTAGCCAGGTTAGGAATCTTCTGCCCTTATTGCCAGAAAGGCTGCCACCCAGAGTAGAATTAATTTTGCCATGATTTTATTCTCTGCAACCAAGTCTGAAAAAGGGTCAGCGGGAGCCCTGCCCAGAGAATCAGAAAAACTTGTTTCTAGTCTTGGTCCTGCCACTACTTTGGCATACCTCCTTGGCCAAATAACTTATGCTGTCTAGGACTTAAGTTTCTCCCTCTGTAAATTCTGAGCCAGCTGTGAAATTCTGTGACCTGTGATTCTAAGACTATTCATTTCTTGGAGCTGCCTTTAATTCTATGGAAAACAAATTCGGACCCAACATTAAATAGCTAAAGTCAGAAAACTTTTTCTGTAAGATGCCAGAGAGTAAATATTTTAGGCTTTGTGGTCCATATGGTCATATCTAGTCAACTCTGCAGTGGTAGAAGGAAAGCAACCATATAGATAACACATAAACAAATGAGCAGGGCTGTGTTCCACTACAACTTTATAAGGCTGAAATTTGAATTTTACATAATTTTCACACAATATTATTATTCTTTTGATTTTTTTCCAACCATTTAAAAATATAAAAATCATTCTTAGCTCACAGGCCTTAGTTTGCCAACTCCGGAGCTAGAACACTGGTGGAACATCTCAGTATGGTTGAAATGAAGAGTGAGATACAGTAGAGTGTAGATAGATGAGCCTGGAGAGGTAACAGAGAAACCGTGGAGAACCTTGGAAGTCTTACTAAGGAATTTGAATTGTATCCTATGGATAACAGCAATCCATTAAAGGGTTTGGAACCGAGGAGTAATAGGATCAGTACTGTATTGTAGAAAAACCACTATGGCTGCTCTATGAAAAATGAGTTGGAGGGAACAAGTATGAGAGATATTAAGGAGGTAGAATCCATTGTCTTTTGACTACCCACATATGGATGTGAGGAAGAGAATTTTCCCAACCTCTACCTGTGCTTATCAGAGCTAGCTTTCTAGGTCTTTCTCCTTGAAGGCTTGCTTCTCTGCCAAGTGAGATCAGCCTTTGTGTGAACTCTCAAAACTTGGAATTTGCTGCTGGTGGCATGAACTTGGCACTCGTTGGGTGCTTGGCATCTTTCATGGACTGTCCAGTCTTATCAAGCTCTCCCTTAATAACATGGGCTCTAATTATGGCCAGATCATTTATGGTTATCAGAACAAACAAGGCTGCCTCCTGGCTTCTATGCATGCTACTTGCTACACTGCATGGTTTTTTTTGCTCTTAACACTTGGGTGAATACCAACTAGTCTCTGAGAACACCTGCTCTGTGAAGTTGTCTGGACTCCTGGTAGAGCTGACCATTCCTTCCTTTGTGCCTCCATTGGTCTGTGCTCAGACATCTATCCCAGCAGCATTGATACACACACACATATATATATCTAGCTGCCTGACTAGGCGGTGAATTTGCAGAGGGCAGGAACTGGTTCAAAGTAAACCTTCAGTATAGGGTCCTTTAATGAAGTGATGGTGATGATGATGACAGTCAACACCAACTAGCATTTCCTGAACACTAGACTCCGTGGTAAAGGCTTTACCTACATAATTCCTCACAAGAGCCCATTAGTATTTCCACTTTATAGCTAAGGAAGCTTAAGTTGGGTAATTTGCCCAAGATCGCACAGTTAGCCAAGACTTAAACCCAGGTCTACAAAGCCCATCAATTACTACAGTGGAGTCAGACCAAACCCAGTCCTCCTCTGGCAGTGGCCTGCAGTCAGTTGTATATGTCTATCTGACTGTGCAGTACTTAAGTGGTTGACCAAAGACCTCGCTCCTGCACCAATTGGATAAGATGCTGAAACTGGCCCCATTCAACAGACTCCAATAGGTATGTGTAGGGGGAGGAGAAGGAAAAGGAGCCGACTTGTACATAAGAGCTAAAGTGAGTGTTTAGAGAGGCTCAGAAGAGAGAAAACAAAGACTGAAATCATTTATCCCAATTGCTTTTGTCTTTGTTGAGAGACATTCAGTTTCCTGACTGGTCCCCTGGTCCCTGTCAACTATCTCATTAATCTGGGTGGCCAGTTAGAAGGTAGTTGATGATGGGGTGACAAGTGGGGTCATTATCCTCATAAGCCAGTTCATTTCAGTTGATTTTTTTATGTGCACCTACTTAGTGCCAGGTCCTAAGCTAGTTACAAGGATACAGAGATACAGTGGCATGGCCCTTGACCTCAGAGAGTTTGTGGTCTGGTCTACCACTGTGCGCCAGGACTCTGCTAGGCACATCCATGTACCAGTACCTTATTCCTCAGACATGTATCCAGCTATTGCAGATACCTGGCCTACTGTGAGAAAGACCCCCAGAGCAGTCTAGATAAAGCACTCAAAGTCAGAGGAGAGAGAATTAGGAAAGGTTTTAGAAGGAGGTCTTTTGGGGCTTAGATTGAGATGCATGGAGAAAGGGCATTCCTGGTTGAGTGAAAGTCTCAAGCAAGATCTCTAGGTGAGGGGAGGCAATGAGTGGGGAAGAGTCACTTTGGCCAGCACCAAAGGATAAATGAAGGTTTGCAGTGGGAACTTAGACTGGCAAATAGGTTGGGAACTGACTCTAGTTAGACCTTAAATGTTAGTCCAGAGTCAGGATTGTTTCAGCCCGTGGGTAATGCCTCCCCCACCCCCAAACCCCCGAAGGTAAAAATAAAAAATAAAAAAGGTAGCTAGCTCCTACCGCATGTATGAAAATTATTGTCACGCATAGTACTTATCTTCTCCCATCTTTATCATTGCACCGTAGTTCCTGGACCTTTCCTTCAACAGCCTGACTACGGAGGCCATCTGTGATCTAGGGATTCTGCCACACCTCCGTGTCCTGCTTCTCACAGGCAATGGACTCACCTCCCTGCCACCGAATTTGGCTGTCACAGAGCAGTAAGTTCTACTGCCATGTGTTCCCCTCATGAACCTTCGTCTGGGTACAAGTAACCAAGGCAATAGTCCAAAAACAGTTCAGAAGTGTTCTAAAGACAGGCTCTGAGTGCTCAAAGCAGGGAGAATGCCATCTACCGAAGCTCCCAAGAAAGGTAACCATGGGAGCAGGGCCCCAGAGGATAGGGAAGCCTCAGATGGGTGTCCCCCACTCCTCTGTGCCAATAGGCGAGACACAGGTGTGTGGCAAGTTGCTCTGATTGGTCACTGGTAAATTATGGATATTGCTCTTGCCAGACTATTCTTCAAGAACCCTCTAAATAAGTTTTGCAAATTCACATTCTGCACATTTGCTGAGGCCATGCCTTCTGGCCAGAATGTACTGGTTCTTCCTCTCTTGATAAAAATAACACATATGTAGTGCTTACTATGTGCCAGACACTGTTCCCAGCACTTAACACATATTAACTCATTTAATCTTCACAGTAACCCTATGAGGTAGGTGTCCTATTATTATCCCCATTTTATAGACCAGGAAATTGAAGCACAGCTAGGTTAAATAACTCACCCAGAGTTATAAAGCTAGTAAGTGGCAGAGCCAGGATTTGAACCAAGTCCATCTGACTCAAGATACCATGCTTAAGACCATAACATTCTCTTCTTATGTAGATTCTGTATATTTTCCAAGGGCTAATTCAGATCCTCCTCCTTTTCCTGCCAGAAGCTTTCCCATCTTAACGATGTTTAAGTGTACTCTTCAGTGGCATTAAGTACATTCAAATTGTTGTGCAACCATCACTACCATCCCTCTCCAGAATTCTTTTCATCTTGCAAAAGTTCCATTAATTTTGACTACTGACCCTGACACTTCTAAGAAGAATACCAGATAATCCCCTGGATTCCTTTCTGCCCTCAAGGTATAACAGCAATCATATCTACTTTTGATAAACAGTATCAATCTCCCAGCCAATATGGTAAACTTCTCTTTTCCTGCTGATTGGTTCAGTGGAACAAAGAACCCAAGTGGCCATTAGCAAACTCAACCTCCAGTTAAGTGGAACTATTCTTATGTCCCCTGTAAAAGCATTTCTCCTTAGGAAACTAAGATCTCTAACTCAGAAGAGCTCAAAGTTGCAGGATGAGAAGCAAAAATGTTGCAAGTGGATTGTTACGTGTACTGGTAAGAGGAGCTGCTCTCATTTTCATTCATCAATTCCTAGATCCTTCACTCTGGTTGTGAGGCTTTCTCAGCCTCTCTGCCTCTCAGCACAGCCCTAGTGGAAAAGTGGCCCCAAATATTACATGAACCCCTTTGCATCTCTTCTTCCAAATATTGACCCTCCTAGTTTTTCACAGCTAGTTAGTTCCCAGATGCCTTAAAGAAGATTGTTTTTAACATATGTATTTTTGTCTGTATTTTCTAATTTATACTTGGGAGAGTTGGCCCACATTATTTAGTCTGCCATGAACCTTTCCATTTATTTTGGCCAAGTTCTTAGGGGCACTCAGTATGGAACCATTTTAAACTAAACTAAGCTAGCTGGATATTTTCTGAATCATTTTGCTGATACAAACTTGGGCTACAGTTTGGTGAGAGTAGCAGTGTGCTCTCCCCACTCCCTGTTTCTGTTCACTCCAAGGGAGTGTTCCCCTGGCTGTGGGATGAGGGAAACGGATGTGCTTCTGGTTCTCTCTCTTCCCAGGGTATATCTCTTTAGGATCCCAGATTCATATAGAGGGGTTCCAATTACAGGCCCCTCCTTCTGTTTCAACCAAATCAGCAAATGTCTTCAAGACAAAAATGGCTTCTTGTGCTCAGTTTCTGTCTCTGGACTTTTATTTTTATTTTTTGCAATTTTTATTAATTTATTTTTGTTATAGATGTTTCTCCTTTCCCCCCCAGACACCCTCCTCCCGATCCTGCCCCACCCCCCAGCATTGTTGTCTATGTCCATTGGTTACACATACATGCATATAAGTTCTTTGGTTTATCTCATCCATTCCCCCCGCCCCCCTCCTCTGAGGTTTGTCAGTCTGAACCGTAGTCCTTTCCATGTCTTTGGGTCTGTTTTTTTCATCAGCTTATTTTGTTCATTATATTATACAAATAAGTGAGATCATGTGGTATTTGTCTTTCTCTGATTGGCTTATTTTGTGTAGCATAATGCTCTCGAGGTCCCTCCATGTCATCTCAAAGGATAAGAGATCTCTCTTTCTTATAGCTGCATAGTGTTCCATTGTATATATGTACCACACTTTTTTATCCACTCATCTATTGATGGACACTTGGGCTGTTTCCAGATCTTAGCAATTGTAACTAGTGCTGCTATGAACATAGGGGTACATATATTCTTTCTGATTGGTGTTTCAGGCTTCTTAGGATATATTCCTAGAAGTGGGATCACTGGGTCAAATGGTAGTTCCATTTTTAATTTTTTGAGGAAACACCATATTGTTTTCCACAGTGGCTGCACCAGTCTGCATTCCCACCAGCAGTGTACTAGAGTCCCCTTTTCTCCACACCCTCGCCTGCACTTGTTGTTTGATGATTTGTTGATAGCAGCCATTCTGGTGGGTGTGAGGTAATACCTCATAGTTGTTTTAATTTGCATCTCTCTGATGATTAATGACATTGAGCATTTTTTCATATGTCTCTTGGCCATTTGTATGTCCTTTTTGGAGAGGTGTCTATTTAGGTCCTCTGCCCATTTTTTAATTGGGTTCTTTGTCTTTCTTTTGTTGAATTGTATGAGTACTCTATATATTTTGGAAATTAACTCCTTATCTGATGTATCCTTGGCAATTATGCTCTCCCATATAGTGGGTTCCCTTTCCATTTTGATGGTTCTTTTGCTGTGCAGAAGCTTTTTAGTTTGATGTAGTCCTATCTATTATTTTTTTTCCCTTGTTTCTCTTGCCTTAGGCATTGTATCGGTGAAAATTCTGCTGCATGTGATGTCTGAAATTTTGTTGCCTACATTTTCTTCTAGGATTTTTATGGATTCATGAGTCACATTTAATCTTTTATCCATTTTGTCTGTCTCTGGATTTTTAGATTTTGGCATAATACTTCCTTACTGTCTTCACATCTCCTACATGTTTTTAAATGATAGATCTTTTTTGTTTTTATATTTTATTCATTATTCTAGTTGTTTTCAGTGGGAAGTCTTGTTACATAAAGTAAGGCAAGTCTCCACTATTCTACACTTCTATTTCCTTACATATAAGATGGGGAGAATAAGTGTACCCTACTTACATGATATTATCCATTGAAATAATTATACTTTGAAAGCTGTGAGTCTCCAGACAAAATTATTGTCATTTTCTTTCCACTCTCATTATGTTCTGTGGAATCCCTCTTTCTCTACCAACCTCTCAAATGTTGGTGATCCCCAGTCGTCCTCTCTCAACCTGCTGTTTTTCTTAATCTTTATACTCTTTCTTAGTGATCTCATCTTATCCAAAGTCTTAGTTTTCTCTTTGTCTCATTTCTATGTTCTGAGCTATAAGCTTATCATACCAAACTCATCACACCATGCCCATACTATGTGGGCCTCAGTGGTGGGCACTGTCTCCATCCACTGTGCAGTTGTCCAGGCTAGAAACCTGGGCATAGGCCTGAATTCTTCCCTTCCTCACCTCACACATCCATTCAGTCAGCAGATGCTGTGAATGGTACTTCCTAAATTTTTCTCAAACTTGCCCATTTCTGTTATCCTCCTGTTTTGTCTCAGTCTCCAGTTTCTTACCTCCTCATCCATCCTCCTTACCATCAGCCAAAGTAATGTTTCTAAAATGCACCTGATTCTACCACCTCCCTGCTTAAAGTCCTTTAGCAGCTCCTCCGTGTGCTGAAGATAGACTCCATTAACAACTCATCAGCAGCGGTTCTCAACCTGTGGGTAGCGACCCCTTTGGGGGTCGAACGACCCTTTCACAGGGGTCACCTAAGACATAACAGTAGCAAAATTACAGTTATGAATTTAATTTTACAATTACGAAAATAATTTTATGGTTGGTTATGACCACTATTTTTAGCCAAAGTTTTACAACATGAGGAACTGTATTAAACAGTCGCGGCATTAGGAAGGTTGAGAGCCACTGCATCACAGGCTTTTCCTGAACTGACTATTTATTCTCCATCCTCCTTTCTCTTCACTTTTCTCCATTTCATGAAATACCTCATCTATTCTGAACTATTTGCATCTCCATTTCTGGATAGATCACACTATTCTCTGTCTAGGTGAGTGAGGGGCATCATATTTGAGCTACTCCATCTTTACACTGCTCTCATACTTGTTTTGACTGACAGCTGATACTTGAGCTCTCCCATTAGGCCTATTTCCTTTCCCCCTTGGACCACACAAGTCGGCTCTTTCAGGCTTGACCAGCACAGAGCAGAGAGGGATTGTCACCTCCTTTTTTCTAATCCCTGTGTTCCTAACACCTCCTAAAAGAGCAGTAGCTTTTTAGCAGCCACATTATAAGACCTCTTCTTCACAAGCAAACTGTTAATCCATGTCTCCGTCATCCTGTGTTTGGCATGATGGGTTTTCTGAATCTTAATCACAGATGCTGATCTGACTTTTTTTTTTTAACCCTCACCCGAGGATATTTTTCTATTTATCTTCAGATAGAGAGGGAGAGAGAGAGAAACATCCACGTGAGAGGGACACATCAATGAGAGAGGCAACACTGGTTGCCTCCCCCACAACCCCCGACCAGGGCTGGACGAACCGCAACCAAAGCATGTGCCCTAGACCAGAATCGAACCTGGGAGTCATCAGTCCACGAGCCGATACTCTAACCAATGAGCCAAACCAGCCAGGCTGCTCTGACATTTGAACAGACCTTAGAATTTGCTAAATTTCATCTTGTTTGCTGCAGCCCTTGGTTCAGTCTGTTGACTAATATTTTTAGCCAAAGTTTTACAATGTAAAATAAAAGAAATCTACTTTCATCATACAAATAAAGGAACTGACCAGGCCCATAGGTGCTCAACACCAGCTAGAACTGACAGCAAGCAAAGCAGCAGCAGCCCCACAACCAGAGCCCAGGGCTCCTAATTCCCATCCATATGCTACTTCTAAAATGACACACGAATGTCCCATTCCTGAATTCAACCCCAGGAGAATACTCTTAGCTTCTAAAACAATTAAGTTAAAGCTATCAGGTTTTAAATGTTATTAATTCCTTTGGCCGAGGGAAGGTATAATAAAAATAGCCTCACTCTGAACAGCTGGAACCTCAGCCTCTCCACTACTAACCGACTCCTGCTGCTTCAAAGAGTTCTGTCTCTCAGCTTTCACATCTGATCCTCTCTGTGACTCACCTCATTTTTCTGTATAGGTGAGCTGTCTGTGTCTCTCTGGGCCCCATGATGGGAAATATGACTGCCCAGAGCTTCTGAATATATCATAGTTCAGCCAAAAGGAGACTATTTCTCTCCCTGTTCCTCGCCCTCTCTCACTGTGGTTAAGAGCACAGTAAATCCCCTCTCCATTCTTCATTGTTTAGCTAAACATTGCCTTGACTGGGTCCTCCTCACCAGAACAGGTGACTCCCACAAGCTTTGTACCTACCTCTCTTACAGCAGTTGTCCCACTGCCTGCAGTATGTCCACCTCCTCCACAGACTGTAAGCACCTTGAGGGGAGGGATGTGTTTGTTCTTTTTCTCTTTGTATTCCCAGTAGCAAGCCCCATAATGTTTGTTAAAGAAATTTATATGAATGGAAGAAAGAATGGCTATTATACACTCTCTAAATTCTCCTTTGAAATATTCCTGACTTTAAGTATACTGTTATAGTCCTTTTGGACTTTTGAACTTACTGCCTCTCTTCGTCAAGCTCTCTCTGGCCCAGACAACAGCTACCCTTGCATCTCCCCACCCTTTAATCTACATGGGGCTTGAAGATGTGACCTGAGAGGTGGGTGCTTCAGGACAGGGCCTGGGGTTTCCAGTCAAGTTTGAGCTCTACCACTGTCTAGCTATGAGACTTTAGGCAAGTCATTCTTTTTGTTGTTGTTAATCCTCACCTGAAGATATTTTTCCATTGATTTTTAGATAGAATGGAAGGGAGGGAGGGAGGGAAGGGGAGAGAGAGAGAGGAAAACATTGTTGTGATTGGTTGCCTCCCACACGACCCCCAGGTACATGCCCTTGACTGGGAATTGAACCCATGACCCTTGGTCCTTGGGCCAATGCTCTAACCACTGAGCAAAATGGCCAGGGCTAGGCAAGTCATTCTGAGTTTCCTTATCTGGAAAGGAGATAACACCCGTCCTGCATAGTGCCGTTGTGAGATGACGTATATTAAACACCTAACACAATGCCAGGAATGTAGAAAGCTCTGAAGAAATGTTACTTTCCCTTCCTCTTGCTGTTTGTGGCTTATATGCATCTATATATATTTGTGACTGGATGTGTATGTGTGTATTTATTTGGGTGTATGGAGGAAATGGACTGAAAACGTGATTTGAGTCATCTGCCTTTATGTACTTAAAAAAATTACCTAGGTCTCATCCACCTGGGGACAAAAATGAGATCACATTAATGGTAGTACCTAAAACATCACTACCTCCTGCCCCATCTGTGTGACTCAGGACCTGAGTGGGATTTAGCCTGCTAAATCCCACTCGCGGGTGTTTCTGGGAATCCTCAAAGAGTTTAAGTTTAAAAAGAGACTTCTCAAATTTTTACTGATGTGTGCATTTTATGGAGTCACTTTAGCCTCACTGTGGCCAGCCTACTTACCCCACCTACTCAGTGGCAAAGCTGTGGTCCATGTCAAAGGCATTGTCTCCTGGTGCTCTCATGATGAGCATCCTTGGGGTGATACAGCATACCCAGGTGTTTGCCCTGACCCCAAAATGTGCAGTGTTCTCCCTGCAGAATGCTTCCCCCCAACTGAGTCATGCCTCATTCACTCTGGTATTTTCCATGAGCACTACAAGTGCCCTCCCATCCTGCCCCAACCTAGTTACAGAGCCTATCAGTGATATGTGGAACCTTTCTCCACACAGAGGATTATATGTATGAGTGGAGTTGGGGGAGGGAACTACATGTTCCGGTCCTTCTTTGAGGGACCTCTCTTGGCCACTTGAGAAGTTTCCAAGCTGGTTAGATCTCTTGACTGATTCCTTATCCTCCATTTCTTACTGGGGATGGTGGAGTTTGTCCCCTGCCCTTGCTCATTAACCAAGATCTTTGCATTCCCAGGGAGGCATCTGTAACATCACTGACAAGCAAGAGGTACCTCCTGAGGTTCCCAGCCCTGGAGACACTGATGCTGGATGACAACAAACTCTCCAACCCCAATTGTTTTGCCAGCCTGGCCGGGCTCAGGAGGTAAAGCCACAGCCTCTCTCTGCAGGGCCCTCTATAATCCCCAGCCTAGCTCACACCCTGAGTGCTGCTCTGGAAGCCAAAAGGCCTGGGTTTAAATTCCAGCTCCATCACTTATCTCTGCTGTGTGGCCATGGGTAAGTCATTTCTCCCCTCTGAGCTTTCGCTCAGCCATAAAAGTAGGGCATCAGTAAAGACATTCCTTTTCATGTGACTGGAATAGAAGTCACAAAGAGAAAGAAGGATAGGAGGAGATATTATCACAGACAGGGTCCTGACCCTGAGAGAGGAGACAGAAAAAGAAGGGTCAGAAGCAGATACGTTTAACTGCTTTTTTGGTTGAAGTAATGAAAATGCTGGCACTTAAATGGTTAAGCTTTAGATCCCTGGAAAATTAACTCTGGATTCAGCTACCATTTACTGAACACTACTTTGTGCCAAGCCATTTACAGTACCTCATTTAATCTTCACAAGAACCTTGAAAGGTTAATAAACATTATCCCCATTTTAGAGATAGGGATATTGAGGCCCAGAGAGGCTAAGTCACTGGCTGAAGTTCACACAAGAAGAGTAAGTGTCCAAGATTGATTCCATGTTTCTTCCCTAAAGTTACTTGGTAAGTGTCCCTGATGTATAATTGTTGCTGTGATTCTGTATTCACTTTCCTTAATTGAAGACTGAAGAAGTTAAGCCTGGACCAAAACAGGATTTTCCGGATCCCGTATCTACAGCAGGTTCAGCTCCGCTACGGGTCGGGAGATTGGGTTGGAGGCAGAGGGAGTCCTCGGAGAGGGCCCCAGTCCATGCTGCAGCCCAAGTCATGGGTGTTTGAGGCCTCAGATGAGCAACCGGATTATACTATAATGCCCATGAAAAAGGATGATGACCGGACAGGTGAGTGATGCCCCTTGTTCCAGAGACTTGAGCCCCCGCAGTGAGAGTAAGCTTCTGAGAGTTTATTCTGAAAGTCTGCGGCTGCCTGGGAAGCTGCCTGTACTTAAGCTATTGGGCCTGGGGAGGTGGAAGTCTCCCATGAATTATTTCAGTGACTTCCCAACTAGTTTTCAGTTAAGATGCTTTTAAAAGCCAATTAAAAGTTTACTTTTTAAAAAAATCTCAACAAGAAACTCAGAGGTAAGGCTTTCCAGAGATGGTTAATTCTGGAGTACACTGATGTTCTCAAGGGACTCAGGTTCTTTCCAAGCTCTTTTCTGCCATCTTTGGCCACTTGCTTGTCCTTGTAGGTTGGTTCCCATTGAGGTCTCAAGATGGCCACCGCAGTGCCAAGAATCACAGCCAGACGGCAACACGCAGAGGCAGAAAAGGAAAGAAATGTCACCTTCATTATATATTCTGCTCCACTGATCTAGTTCTCTATTAGTGTGCCATTACCACACTAGGTTTTCTTTAAAAAAACATTTATTTATAGAAATAACTTACACAGAGTAAAATATAGAGATGTGTAAAACTTGAACTTATATATATATATATTTTAAATGACCACCCATATTACAATATAGAACATTTCTAGCATCCCACGTACCCTTCCGATCATACCTTCTCCAAGAATAACCCCATTCTGACTACTATCACCATAGATGAGTTTTGCCTGATTTGGAACTCAAGTACAGTTGATTCTTGAACATAGCGGGTTGTGGCTTAATGAATAGAAATTTATTTTCTCACAGTTTCTGGAGGCTAGAAGTCTAAGATAAAGGTGTCGTCAAATTTGGTTCCTGCTGAGGCCTCTCTCCTTGGCTTATAGATGGCCACATTCTTGCTTTGACCTCACATGGTAATCCTTATGTCTATATTGTCTGTGTCCTAATCTCCTTTTTTTGTTGTTGTTTTAAATAAGAAGGCCATTCATATTGGATTAGGTCCGATCCTAACGACCTCATTTAACCTTAATTATCTTTTTAAGGGCTCTATCTTCAAATACAGTCACATTCTGAGATTCTGGGGTTAGGGATTCAACGTAAGAATTTGGTGGGGATACAACTGAGCCCATAACAAGAAATCTGTCCAATTTTACCTTATGGTTTGTGCCTTTGGTTTCTTATTTAAGAAGTAACTCCCTTTTTCACAGTCATAAAGGTGGTTTCCTTTTGTATGTTGCTTTCCACTTTTCTGTTTGAATTATTCTTTCAAAGAGGGTTTACATGTAGTAGATTTTTCTTTCTAAAATATCCCAAATCACCTTTATTTTGTTACCATACTTGAATGCTAGTTTGGTTGAATAGAGAATTCTAGCTTTAAAATAATTTTCCCTTAAAACTTGGACTATATTACTCCATTGCCCTCTAAATCTGTTGTTGCCAATGAGAAGCTTGATGCCAATCTGATTCTGATCTCTCTGTAGGAAACCTATTTGTGCTCTCTGGAATTTAATATATCTCTTTTACCCTTTGGAAATTTTACTAAGGTGCATCTACACAGACAGCTCTTTTTGTTTATCCTGTGAGGTACTTTAAAGGTTCTTTTGAGCAAAGACGTGTCGTTTTCTTCATCTTGGAGAAATTTTCTTTTTTTAAAAAATTATCTTTATTGTTGGGAGTATTACAGATGTCCCCCTTTTTCCCCCCACTGAGAAATGTTCTTTATTTTCCCCTTGCCATCCTCTTTTTCATCTCCATCTGAAATCCCATCATATGCTTAAAGCTCTGGATCTACCTTCTATTCCTCTTTTCTGTTATACTTTATATTTCTTTGCCTTTTCACTCTGCATTCTGAGACAGTCTCTCAGCTTAATCTTTCATTTTATGAATTAGCTCTTCAACTGAGTCTGTTCATTTATCCAGCACATTTATTTATTAAGTCTTTTATTTGATTATCCTATTTTTAATTCACAAAATTATTAATAGCTTCTCTCCTCTGTTTTTGTTTTAGGAATGAAATACAGTCGTCCCTCGCCACTTTACGCTTCAACTTTCGTGGCTTCACTCTCGCGGTTTTTTCAAATATATTCATTAAAAAGTTGATTGAGACAGTGAAAAAATGATACAGCGTGCGCTCGGTTGTCTGAGTCAATTATACACCCCTGTATTACAATTAAAATTAAAATTACTGTACGTATGGACTGTAGGCCTATGTATTCGAGCACCCCAGGAATCCTTCAACACCAGGCGCAACCGCTAGAGTCTGGAATGGATTAACCGTGATAAACGAGGGATGACTGTAGCCTTGCGAATTCCTCAAAGGATACAATTATTCCATTTTAAAGTTTTTATTCTTTTTGTTAAGTAATTTCTCTTGTTTTTCTTTTCAGATGCTGGTTCTTCTGTTTTTCATATTTAATGACTGTTTCATAGTGTTAATTTTTCTCAAATATAAGGAGAGTCTTAATTGTCCATCTTTTTGTTGAATAATCCCCATTCAGAATCTTAGGATGTTTTTATTGTCTGGGGCTGCTTCCTGAGATTGTGGGGAAGGGCAGGACATGCATTTCAGCAGAGTGTGCTGCTGCTCATCTTTCTAGATGTGGGGGGCTCTCTGCCTCCCCAGATGATTGATCCTCCGCAACCACACCTGTGACCATAGCCCATCCTGCTAATTGCAACTTTGTTCCTTGCACAGACCTTTCCCAAACTCCTTTCCAGGTCCTCATTAGGGGAGAACTTATTTATGCCATGTGGTGTTCCACCCATATTATTGTTTACTTTATTTCATGTAACCTTTTTCAGTATATTAACATGTGGAAGGGGTCTCATTAGCCAGAGCAAAGGTGAGTGGTGCCTGCACAGGATGTGGTCCCAGCCAATGCTCTGATTTATTAGACTGAGCTCAGCTGTTGATTGGCTCATCTCATTCTGATGGTCCCAAGAATTAAATCACTCTGTAGCCTCTTCCTTACTACTGTGCTGCTGGTTATTCTTAGTCTTTCTCCTGAATTCAGTGTCTTAACACATTCTATTTATACTAATATAATAAATAGTATTTTCAAATCCTCTAACAGAATATCTTTTTTTCTGCATTTCTCTCTTCTAAGACACGTTGGTTTGCCTTCTGATCAGTACTGACTGCCCACTAGTTCTGAGGCTAGAAGGAGCTTGCATGTTGCAAAGTCAAAAAAGTCAAGTATGGCTTAGGGGCACAGGGTAGCATGAGATAAGATTGGATGCCCTGGCCAATTCAGTTCAGCGGTTAGAGCATGGGCCCACAGACCGAAGGGTCAAGGGTTTGATTACGGTCTAGGGCATGTACCCAGGTTGCAGGTTTGATCCCTGGCCCCAGTCAGGTTAATGCGAGAGGCAACCAATCGATGTGTCTCTCTCATATCTCTCTCTCTCTCTCTCAATCTCTCTCTCTCTCTCTCTCTCTCTCTCTCTCTCTCTCTTTCTCTCTTTCTTCCTCCCTCCCTCCCTCCTCTTCTCTCTAAAACAACCAATGGAAAAGTATCCTCTGGTGAGGATTAACAAAGTAAATAAATATTGGAAAAGTAGGCAGGGGTCAGGTCAGGTAGGACCTCAGAGGCCTTGCCAAGGAGTTTGGATTTTATTTTAATTTCAAAGGGCTTATTACCTGACATGTCACAACTGAGGACCCTTCTAAGGGGCACCCTGCTGTACACAATGGGTGACAGGCCCAGATCCTGGCGTCTCTGGAGTCACTCCATGCTCTCACCAACCTTTGTTCTGTTTCTCTTTTGTTTCAGAGGTTGTGTTCTCATCTTACCCTGGATTTTCAACCTCAGAGGTAAGAACTGTTTGTTTTATATTTGTGTCCTTGAGTTAGAGCATTACTTTTAATAAAAATAAGCTAATGGAGCCATGAGAGACATTTATACATACACATTAGGGAAGCTGATTCGTTGAACAAGTCTTTCCTATGGGCGTGCAGTGGTGGACTAGACAGACAGGTCCCTGACCTCACAGAGCACACAGGCCACATTCATTATGCTCAGATGCTACTCAGTAGGTTGAGGTTGCTGCCTCAAGTGATCAAGCTGGCATTGAAGTGAGGCTGCCCCAGGATGAATTTCATTAGCTCCTAATGAGAGCCCCCAAAAGTGAGTGATTCTTGCCAAATACACCATCATCCATGGTCTAATCCTTGGTGCTACTGGCTTAGACACTTTATTTTTGTTAGTCCGGAATACTGGTTGTTCTCTAAGGTAGACACTTACTACCTAAATTCACGTAGATTGATGCACTAAATGTTGATTTATTCTTTTACAATATGAAGTCCAACTACACATTAGTTAATGGAGCTTGGAACAGAATCTCGTTCACTTGAACCTAGTCATTAGCCCAACATCTACCTTGTAATTTCCTTTGGTTCCATCTAACACAAGGAATCAGTGAGTGAACTGAGTTAGGCATGGTTAATCCAGCAATTTCAATTTTCTGTTTGATCAAACATGTTGACCCTCAGGCAAGTTGGTTTGTGTTGAGAGGCCAGGACCCTGCAAGTTACCCAGATGCACACTGGGCCACATTCAGGCCCTGCAGCCTGCCTGAAGTAATTCAGGACTTAGCTGTTCGCTCCATCCTGGCATGAAGAGCCTCCACTGTAGGACGTGAGCTAACCCAGCAGACCAAATGTTCAAGGCTCAGGTCACTCTTCTCCATCTCCCCACTAGGAAAAGTCCCCTTAACAATGCAAGCAACTTCCCCTTTGTCCTTTGGAGAAATTTTAGCCCAACTATGTAGAAGGAGGGTCCAGTTCAGGATAAGCTGCTGTAAGACAAGAGTGTGGGAGGTGGGGGCAAAGAACCTCTGATGTCTACACCAGTGCTATATTAGCCTTTGCCTCAGAGAACTTGGAACCAGAACTGTGTGTGCTGGAGAATTAGCTCACATGTGACCTCACAGAACTGGAGCCAGAACTCTGGGCCCTTGGAGACATCTTCCTTTATGACCCTAGATGTATGTTTTGGCCAAGCCTCTCTACAATGGTCATTCTTTCCACCACACACCATGGAAAGAGTCTGTTGATCCTCAGCAGCTTTCAACTTCTTTATCATCAAGGCACTTTGACTTTGATTTTTTCTTCCTTCTAAGACAACCAAGGTATGTGCACTTCCTCCCATATTCGAGGTTCTTCCCGTGAAGTTACTGAAGGCCAGGAACCAGACTTTGGCCCCACCCTTCCCAGAGCTGAGGTACCTTGGCCTGGCCTACAACAAGGTAACTTTTTGCTTCTCTACCTATTTCCTTAGGGGCACAGATGGGAGGGTGGGTTGCCAGCTGCTCTGGCCTGAAGGCCAGCCCTCTAATTCCCTATTACAGGTATGGAGGCTTAGAAATTCTCAGGGTAGGGGAAGTGGAGTGAGTTTAGGCCAAGGCAGGAGTCCATCCATTCAGTCACAGATATTTATTTAGCACTTACCATGTATCAGGCTCTGTTTTAGGCACTAGGTATACAGCTATGTAAAGGAAGATTGGGCCTCTGCCCTTATGGGGCTTATCACCTACAGGGAAGACTAATACTGGACAAATAATCACAATATAAGCATGTTTGGTGTTACGAAGACATTCACAGTTCTGTGAAGTATATGATCAGGGTGGGAGAGTGTCTAACCTATATTTGGCATTAAGGAAGGTTCTAGAAAGAGTGGTATTTAAGCTGAGATCTGAATCAATGAATTTAATGAGGTGAAGAGTAAGGGTACAGTATAGAGAAATGTTCTAGACTTAGGGTACAGCAGATATAAAGTCCCTAGGACAGATTTAACATGTTTTTCCTTAAGATGTTTTATGTTAATATATTTTGCCAATATCCATGTCTTGTTTGAATTTCTGTAAACCCCACTAATTGAGCCCTACTCAAGTCTGAAATGCAGGCAACTTTTAAGGTACTCTGCTTACATTCCTTCTAAGGCAAGCAGATAAACTCCCCAAGTGTTTTCTTCTAAGAGTTTTATAATTTTAGCTCTGACATTTAGGTCTTTGATCTGTTTTGAGTTAATCTTTATATATAGTGAGAAATAGGGGTTTTCTCAACACCATTTATTGAAAAGACTATTCTTTCCCCATTGAATGATCTTCTTACCCTGTACAAAGTGGACCATAGATGTATTATGGGTCCCTCTTATATTCTTGAAATTGTTAATTTGTGTCTTTCCTCGTGTTTTATAAATCTAAAATAGTCAGAAGTTATCTCTTTTATTGAATGTTTTATTATTAAACTAGCTGTTGGTTTTACTGGATTTCTTTATTATGTGTCTGTTTTCCATTTTATTGATTTCTGCTCAAAACTTTTTGTCCTACTCACAATGAATTTAATTTGCTCCTCTTTTTCTAGTTTCCCAACTAGTGTAATTTTAGGCCATTGATTTAAACCTTTCTTCTTTTTAATATAAGTATATAAAACTAAATTTCTTTCTAAGCACTGCTTTAGCTGTGTCCTACAAATTGTGATTTGTGCTTTTATTTTCATTTAATTAACATATTTAAAAAATTTGTTGTGATTTCTTCTTTGACCCATGGGTTGTTTAGAAGTGCGTTAATTTCCAAATATATGGAGTTTTTTTATATGTCTTATATTTGTTGATTTCTAATTTAATTCTGTTGTGGTCAGATAATATAAGCCGTAGGATTTTATTCTTCTGAAATCTGTTTAAGCTTGTTTTATGGACCACCCTATATTCTATCTTCATGAACATTCCATGTGCATTTAGAAAAAATGTGTATTCTGCAGTTTGGGGGGATAATCCGCGTTCCATAAATATCAATTAAGTTAAGGTGGTTGGTTATTGAGAGTTGTGTGTTAAAATCTTCAGTCATGATTGTACATTTGTTTGTTTTTTTCTCCCTTTAGTTTTGTCAATTTTTGTTGCATGTGTTTTGAAGCTGTACTACTTTTAGAATTTTTATATCTACCTGATAGATTGCTCTTTTCATTATTATGACTGTCACCATTGCCTCTAATAATACAACTTGTCTTGATATCTATTTTGTCTGATTTTAATATAGATACATAGCATATTCTTACTATTGGCATGGTATCTCTCTATCCTTTTGCTTTAACCGATTTATAGCTTTATATTTAAAGTGCTTCTCTTTGGCCCTGGCCGGTTTAGCTTAGCGGTTAGAGCGTCGGCCTGTGGACCAGAGAGACCTGGGTTTAGTTCTCGCTAAGGGCACGTACCTCAGTTGCAGTTTATCCCCAGCCCCAGTTGGGGTTGTGTGGGTGGAAACCAGTCGATGTGTCTCTCTCACATCGATGTTTCTCTCTCTCTCTTCCCCTCTCTCTCCCTCTCGCTCTATCTGAAGATAAATGCAAAAATGTCCTCGGGTGAGGAAAAAAAATAAATAAAGTGCTTCTCTTTGAGACAGTATATAGTTGGTTCTTGCTGGGGTGCCAGAGCATTTTTCTTTTTTTTTTTTTTAAGAGAAAATATATATTTAAAAAAATTTTTTTTCTTTGATTTTAGAAAGAGAGGAAGGGAGAGGAAGAGAGAGATGGAAACATCGATGAGAGAGAACATTGATTGGCCGCCTCCTGCATGCCTCCCACTGGGGATTGGGCCCACAACCTGGGCACATGCCCTGACTGGGAATTGAACCAGCGACCTCTTGGTGCATGGGTCATCGCTCAACCACTAAGCCACACCAGCCAGGCCAGAGCATTTTTCTGTGTTCCTGCTCTATTCTCAGCTTGGAGCCTTCCCTGGGTTCTTACACCTGAGGGATTTATCTCCACACTCTTGTTCCTTCCCCATCAATATACTGTTTTTGCTTGTTACTTCTAGATACTCTGGTGGTAATGGGGCCACTGGGAGGGTCCAACTCAGTCTTAAGTAGGCCCTGGATTTCTGTGTCCCAAGAATTGGCCTTTCGCCCTGGCCATGTTGTGGCGCAACAGAGTCAAAGAAAGACCACTAGAGAATTGAAGTCCAAATAAGAGCCGTTTATTAGCCGGCCATCGTCTGATTCCGAACACCCCTGTGACAGAGTCTTCGGAATCAGCCTTGATATGCTTTATTACATGCCTTTTATACCTTACAGCAAAAGTTTAATGATATAAGAAAATAAGATCTTTATGATATAATGCCCAGGGCTACAACAATGCTGTATAGAATTAGTTTGCCTTGTGGATAACAGGAACACCCAGTCTGTTATCTCAGGTGTTTCAAGGTACATTGGGTCACACTTAGCCCTGAGCTGCACAAACACAATGCAAACCTAATTCCGTGAGATTGTGGGGGAGGTCGAGTCTCTGACTCAAGACCTCCAGGCTCTGTGGAGTCTGTCAGACACGTAGCCGGCTCTCAACAATTTCTTGGTTCAGGGAGCTATAAACAAGTCAGCATAATAATTTACCAATCATCAATTGTGGGAGTATAAACATGTCAGCACAGCCAGTGTTGCTCAGTGGTTAGATTGTTGGCCCACATACTGAAGGGTCACTGGTTCGATTCCCAGTCAAGGGCACATACCTGGGTTAGAGGTTTGATCCCCAGCCCTGGTAGGGGCACATGCAGGAGGCAAGCAATTGATGTGTCTCACATCAATGTTTCTCTCTCTGTCTCCCCACCCCACACTCCCTTCCACTCTCTCTAAAAATCAATGGAAAAAATACCCTCGGGTGAGGATTAACAAACAAAAGAATGGGCCTTTCTCAGTAGTCCTACCCCTCTCCCAGCTGTAGAAGACCTCTAATGTAGTGGGCTCCAGTTGACTTCCTGCCCCTACTCCAGGAATAGTAGGTTTTATATTTTCTCTCTTGCCCCCACCCCCTAGGCGGGGCCCTAGACATAACAGAGTTCGCTGACCTTCCTCAGCAGCTTAAACCTTTTGCTCACTAGGGAGGAAGGCTCGCAAGAATTCCTGCCTTACCTGTAATGGCAGCTTCTCAACTCCTCCAGGCCTACACCTGAGGAAGGCATCCTCTAGTCTCCCTTCCTGTGTCTAGTCTTTCACACACAAGTGGGTGTGAATTCCCCTTGTGTCTTCAGCCTGTTCTCTTACTCTGGTCCACACTTGGCCTCTAGCAATTCATTAACATTTTTAGCTGATTTCTTCTTAAATGCCATCTCTTCCACAATCTGCCACAGGCGAGCCAGTGTCTGTGTCCCATCTCTCCTTCGAGGTGCCCATCTAACTTTAGATTTCAGGCCACTTGATTGCCCTTAGCTCTCTGTTGGACTCAATGAAAGTTATGATATAAGTTACTCAGTTTTTTTTCTCATCGTGAGGAGGGGAGCAGCACTCTTTCCATTTTTCCTGTATTTTCACTTGAGATTTTAAATGATATTTTCCTTTATGACAGTTACCACCTCACACACATATTTTTTGTCTATTATCAGTTGTCTACTGCCAGAATGTAGAGGGTTTTTTTTGAGATTTAGAACTTTGTTTTGCTTCCAACTATATATCACCATCATCCAGAACAGTACCTGATACATGATAGGTATTCAGTAAGTTTGTTGGATGAATGAATGATGTTTTTATCATATGAAGGACTACTCAGAGCTACCTGTGTTGAAATTGAAGTTAACATTCAACATATTAAAGTTACAAATTTTAAAACCAATTTTGCCTTTAAATGGAAACTTATGCTCATAATATCCACTCAGAAATCTAGTAATTTTTGTGTCAAAAATAACCTTCAGAATCCACCAAACAAACTACTAGAGTTGATAAATGAATTCAGCAAAGTAGCAGGATACAAAATTAACATCCAGAAATCCATGGCATTTTTATACACCAATAATGATCTCTCTGAAAGAGAAACTAAAAAAAAATCCCTTTTACCATTGCAACAACAAAAAATAAGATACCTAGGAATAACCTTAACCCAGGAGGTAAAAGACCTGTACTCAGAAAGCTATAGGATGTTGAAAAGAGAGATAGAGGAAGATACAAACAAGTGGAAGAATATACTGTGTTCATGGATTGGAAGAATTGACATCATTAAAATGTCCATACTACCTAAAGCAATCTATAGATTCAATGTAATCCCTATTAAAATACCAATGGCATATTTCACAGATCTAGAACAATTACTCCAAAAATTTATATGGAACGCCCTAGCTGGTTTGGCTCAGCGGTTGGAGCATCAGCCTGCGGTCCAGAGAGACCCAAGTTTGGTTCCCGCTAGGGGCACGTACCTCGGTTGCAATTTGTCCCCGGCCCTGGTTGGGTTGTGCGGGTGGCAGCCACTCAATGTGTCCCTTTCACATCGATGTTTCTCTCTCTCTCTCCCTCTCTCTCCCTCCCACTCTATCTGAACAAAAAATGGGAAAATGTCCTCGGGTGAGGATTAAAAAAAAATTTTTTTTAATTTATATGGAACAAAAAAAGTAATCTTGAGAAAGAAGAACAAAGTAGGAGGGATCACAATACTGAATATCAAGTTATACTACCAAAGCCACTGTAATCAAAATAGCCTGGTACTAACATAAGAACAGGCATATAGAACAATGGAACAGAACAGAGAACCTAGAAATCGACCCAAGCCATTATGATCAATTAATATTTGACAAAGGAGGCAAGAGCATACAATGGAGTAAAGACAGTCTCTTCAATAAATGGTGTTGGGAAAATTGGACAGCTACATGCAAAAAAATGAAACTAGACTTCCAACTTACACCATACACAAGAATAAACTCAAAATGGATAAAAGACTTACATGTAACTTGTGAAACCATAAAAATCCTAGAAGAAAACATAGCAGCAAAATCTCAGACATCTCACGTGGCAGAATTTTCACCAATACATTGCCTAGGGCAAAAGAAACAAAGGAAAAAAGTAAACAAATGGGACTACATCAAACCAAAAAGCTTCTGCATAGCAAAAGAAACCAGCATCAAAATGAAAAGGGAACCCACTGTATGGGCAAACATATATGCCAATGATATATCTAAGGGGTTAATTCCCAAAATACATAATGTACTCGTTACAACTCAACAAAAGGAACACAAATAATCCAATTTAAAAATAGGCAGAAGACCTGAATAGACACTTCTCCAAGTGTCATACAAATGGCCAAGAGACATAAGAAAAATGCTCAACGTCACTAATCATCAGAGAAATGCAAATTAAAACAACCATGAGGTATCACTTCACACCTGCTAGACTGGCTGTCATCAATAAATCAACAAATGACAAGTGCTGACAAGGGTGTGGAGAAATGGGGACTCTAGTACACTGCTGGTGGGAATGCAGACTGGTGCAACCACTATGGAAACCATTATAGAGTTTCCTCAAAAAATTAAAAATTGAACTGCCATTTGACCCAGTGACCCCACCTCTAGGAATATATCCTAAGAAGCCTGAAACACCAATCAGAAATAATATTTGCACCCCTGTGTTCATAGCAACGCTATTTACAATCACTAAGATCTGGAAACAGCCCAAGTGGCCATCACTAGATGAGTAGATAAAAAAGCTGTGGTACGTTCTGGCTGGTTTGGCTTAGCGGTTAGAGCTTCAGCCTGTGGACCAGAGAGTCCTGAGTCGGTTTCTGCTAAGGGCACGTACCTCGGTTGCAGTTTGTCCCCGCCCCAGTTGGGTCTTGTGGGTGGCAACCACTCGATGTGTCTCTCTCACATCGATGTTTTTCTCTCTCTCTCTCTCCCCCCCTTTCTCTCTCCTGCTCTATCTGAAGATAAATGCAAAAATGTCCTCGGGTGAGGATAAAAAAAAAATTTTTTTTAAGCTGTGGTACATTTACACAATGGAATACTATGTAGCTGTAAAAAAGAAGAACCTCTTACCCTTTGAAACAGCATGAAGAGACCTGGAGAGTATTATGCTAAGTGAAATAAGCTAGTCAAAGAAAGGCAAGTATCATGTGATCTCACTTACATGTGAATCTAATCAACAAAATAAACTGATGAACAAAATAGATCCAGAGACCATGGAAGCAGGGAACAGACTGACGATTCTCAGAGGGAAGTGGGGGGTGGGAAGAGATAACCCAAAGAACTTATATGCATATATGCATAACCCATGGACACAGACAACAGTGCAGTGAGGGGGGGGGGGCGCCAGCAGGAGCAGGGTGGAGTGGGTAAATGGGGGGAAAAGGGGGAAGATCTATAATACTTTCAACAATAAAGATAAATTTAAAAATAAAATAATCACTTTCAACATATACTGTGTCCATGGATTATTTTTTACTTTAAATAATTTTTTATTTTTTAGTTATAGTTGATATACAATATTACTTTCAGCTGTACAACCCAGTCATTAGACATTTATATAACTTACTAAGTGATCATCCTAATAAACCTAGTACCCATCTGACACCATACATAGTTATTACAATATTTTTTACTATATTCCCTATCTCTACTTTATATCTGCATGACTATTCTGTAACTATCAATTTGTACTTCTTAATTCCTTCGCCTTTTTCACCTATCCCCCCAATGGTTCTTCCATCTGGCAACTGTAAAAATGTTCTCTTTATCTGTGAGTCTGTTATTGTTCCACTTGTTCATTTATTTTGTTTTTTAGATTCCTACCTATAAGTGAAATCATGGCATTTGTCTTTTTCTGTCTGACTCATTTCACTCAGCACAGTACCCTCTAGGTCTATCCATGTTGTTGCAGATGACGAGATTTCTTTTTTTTTTTACGTCTCAGCCATATTCCACTGTATGTATGCACCACTTCTTCTTTATCCACTCATTTATTGATGAATACTAGGTTGTTTCCATATCTTGGCTATTGTAAATAATGCTGCAATGAACATATAGATGCATATGTCTTTTTGATACAGTGTTATGAGTTTCTTCAGATAAATACCCAGAATTGGAGTTTCTGGGTCCTTCTTCGTCTCTTGTTATATAGCCTTTGTTTTAAAGTCTATTTTGTCTGATATAAGTATTACTACCCCAGCTTTTGTTGTTTCTATTTTAATGAAATATCTTTTTTCATCCTTTTCAGTGTGTGTGTGTCTTTCAATCTGAAGTGAGTCTCTTGTAGACAGCATATGTGTAAGGGTTTTGTTTTGTTACCCATTCAGCCTCCATATGACTTTTGATTGGAGCATTTAAAGTAATTGTTGATAGATATGTATTTATTGACTTTTTATTATTCATATTTTTTATCTTTTTTCTCTTCTTCTTAAAGAAGACCCTTTAACATTTCTTGGAGGTCTCATAGGTACCTTCAAAGTACATGTATCCAAAGTGAATTAATGATCTTTTCCTTAAAATCTGATATTCTTCCGTTGTTCCATACCTTAGGGAATACCTCCATCATCTACCCAGTTACTCAAGCCAAAGCCTGGTTGTCACCCTTTATATTTCTCTCTCCTTTACATCGCTCCTCCCTATCCATTTCTCCTCCATTACCAAGTCTTGTCAAATTTGGGTCCTCATGTTTCTAAAAAGTCATCCAATAAGTTCCCCCAAGGATCCAAATCTTTAACTAGCTTTAGTCTGGCCCATACTTGCATCATCGGCCTCATTTTTCAAGAAGCACTCTTTTTCCCTGCTTTAGTCACACTGTCTTCTTTAAATCCCTCCAACAGGCTTCTCCTTGCTGTTGGGCCTTTCACATATTGTGCTCTTTGCATGGACACTTCCTCTCTGCATTAATTATCGTAAGTAATACTAGCTAACAAAACAAACTTTAAAATCTCAATGACTTAACACAATAAAAATGTATTTCTTACTTTTACAAAATCTACTGTGGATATTCCTGGTTGGCTGGTGGCCTTCCACATGATCATTCAGGGACCTGGTCCCTTCTGGCTCTGGCTCTGGCACCTCATAGGGCCTTGAGAGTACTTTATTGGATCCTAGGCTTCTGCTGGATAGGTGGTTGAGAGATGCAGAGGATCACGCAGGAGGTGTTGAACGGGCTATGCCTGGAAATGGCATTTCTCACTTCCACCAAGGTTGCATTGGCTAGAACTGAGTCTTATGACCACATCTGGCTGCCTGGGAGGCAAGAGGATGCACAGTCTCACTGTGTGCCCAAAAAGTAGAGGAAATGATTTTGGTTAATACAGAGGTTTCCCTGCCACATACTCCATCTCCCACTGTATTCACTAATTACCTTCTACTCACCCTTCAGATCTCAAAATGCCTTACCTCCCTCACTAGGTCAAATCACCCTAGTACTTCATATGCCTCTCTTTTATGGCACTAGTCACAGTTGTAAATCTACTCTTCTTCCTGTTACTGTTTCTTCCATGCTTTGTTTCCCACAAGGCAGTGCTGTGTGAGGACAGGAGTTATATCTGTTTTACTCATTTCCAACCCAATGCTTAGCACATGTAGGCATGCAGTAATTTGATTGAATGAGCAAAAATGAAAGACGATGACTAGGTTAATTGCCCATTGCGCCTAGTGCTACCTAGTGAAGCTCCAGAGAGGCCAAACTGAACTGCCCTCCTCCTTCTGGCCCTCAGACCTTCTGTGGGTCCTGACTATGACCCAACAGCTTTCAGTGTATCCAGGCATCTGAAAGGTCACTGCCCACTCCTGGCCCCTGTGATACTGATGGCTCTGATGCTGTTCTATTGCTAACAGACTCCTCCCCAAGGCAGTCCCCAGATGTTCTAGTCACTCTGCTCAACATGAACTGTGTAATATTTGCCCTTCAGAGGCTGGCCTCACAGGGATGGAGTGGCCTCTGGGCCTCAGACAGCCATGAGGTCTCCCTTACCATGGGCTGTGCTTATCCCTTAGATGGGTGGGTTCCCCTGACCTCCTGTCCCCTTTCCCTCCCCAGATTAGTGCCCAAGCCAGGCCTCAGTGAAAGAGACCATCAGGAATGCTGTTGACAGACTGACGGGGTGTATAGAGGTTGCATTGAGGAAGGTGAAGTGTCAGACAAATTGTATCCTGAAGTGAAAGTCAATGCCCTGCTTACTGTTCAGACTCCTTGCAAGACAAATGCTATATGTGTTTGTTATTATTTTGTTACTAACATCCTCAATACTTGGTCTTGGCTACATAACCACTGTGGAGAAGGAAGAAAATTTATTACCTTTCAAACATGAAACAACAATGGCAGAATTTAGACAGGAGGGGCAAGGTGTTCTGGGTGTGAGCTGGTGAAATTGCAGGGATAAGAGGCTGCCCAGCATGAGTCCCGTCCACAGCAGCATCACTTGGCCAGCCCTATCCCAATCCTAGCAAGCATGTAGCCCTGTAGTGTGGGCCCAGAGGCACTTGGCAGAGGTGAGGGGGAGTGTCGACCTGATGCGCTCTCCTGCATGCCTCACAGATTGCGAAGGAAGATGCCATCCTGCCAGTAGCTCTCTTCCCATCTCTCTGTGAGCTCGTCTTTCATAACAACCCTCTGGTGGTCCACAGACGAGGTATGGTGCCTGCAAAGCTGCCCCCAACCCAGTGCCCAGGAAGCATTGTGGGCACCTTCATCCCCACCTCATTGATGCCAAGCCCTGGGCTCTGCTATCCATCATGGGTGGACAAGGGGGATGGAGAATACGACAGACACCCATTCATCCTGACAGCAACCCTGTGAGGCAGGCATTATTGTCCCTGTGCACTGTGGAGGAAACTGAGAATCAGGGAGGTTCATGACCTACCCAAGGTCACACAGCAAGAAAGAGGCATAGCTAGGAATGGAATACAGAATTATCTAGATCCAGCATGAGCTATTTAAGTGACACCCTGCTTTATGGAAGAGGTCTGTTGTGGCCTCATTTACCAGTTGGGGATGGTGCAGGTGCAGGGCTGTCCCCTCCCAGAGCACACTGAATGCAGGGGATACTGTGTCAGCAGTGGAATCCACTGTCCAAGATGAGGTAGCTGGAGGCATTTTAGAATCCTGGGCCCTGGAGTGACAACAGCAGAGTTCTAATCCTTGCTCCACACTATCTTTGTTGCCTTGGGCAAATTCCTTTACCTCTCTGTGCCTCAGTTTTCTCACCTATCAAATGGAAATGATATGGGTACCTGCCTCCTAGGGTTGGTGTGAGAATTAAGTAAGGTAATATATGTACAGCAATTTGAACAGTGTCTGGCACTTAGTAAGTCCCCAGTAAATGTTAGCTAACTGTAATCTTATTTTCCCATCATGACTCCAGGGGTCCCTCCACTGCTAAAAAGCTTCCTCCAGGAGCGGCTGGGGATCCACTTAATTCGAAGAAAGATAGTGAAGGCTAAGCATCATATTTTGATGCCTCGGAAGGCCTCACGGAAGGTAAGGCTTCCAAGGTGGGACCCCAACCCCAGAGGGGGTGGAGCCTATGGCAATGCACATGGACTAACCTGGCGTTAGAGCTGCACTCTCCCCCAGTGCCCGGATCCCTCCGTCAGGTTTGTAGTAGCAGCAGTTTTCTCCATTCCTTGCTCTGTTAATACAGATAAACCCAGAAGGGATGAGACAGTCGGAGAGACCCAAAAGGCAGTCAGGAGGAGCCTTGCAGGTCATTGAGTCTGATCCCCTAATTTTACAGAGAAACTGAGGCCCAGAGAAGGAGATGTGAAGATGTGGGGAGAATCAGAAGACCCAGGTATGAGCCTGGCCCCATCGGTTTCCATAGCTGTCTGAACTTGGGCAAGAGTTTCAATCTCTGAGCTTCAGCTTCTCAACTCTAAAACCTCTCAGAGCTGCTGAGAGGACTGGATGAAGCAACAGTTATGAAAATACATGATAAACTCCCAAACCCATACCAGTGTAAGTTATAGTCACCCGTGTCAATCATGAAGACTATGCCAGGCCTAGAATACACACCTGCCTGGATGTTAAGAAGCATTTCCTTGTGTTGAGAGCAGTTGGCTCTGTCTGTACCTTCCCAAGCCAGTGGTCCTAGAGTTGCCTTCTGGGATGCCTTAAAGTAAGTTAAATCCCTCTTTCATCTGATGGATTTGAGAAATTTCTGTGAAATGCTCCTCTCCTCTGAACTTTAGTCTTCCTGTAGCCGAAAGCTGGACTGGGCATTGCTGGTACCAAAAGTTAAGTATAGTTTTCCCTTACCACCACTCTATAGCCTGCCTCTGCCCAGCCAAGCTGTTCTTGTCTGGAACCCTCATAGGATCAGAGTAGCATTTAAAATAAGAAAAAGACAGAAGTTCAAAGCATTTCCATCATCTTCCCCTTGTTTGTTGCCTCCTCTAAGGATCCTGCTACCTCCCTTCCCATCAGCAGCTGGGGATGGGCAGAATCAGAGTGAGCCGGATGCTAAGTACATAACCCTCTCTCCCATGTACAGAGCACCCATGCCCACTTCTCTGCTGAGCACTTGCACATGTGCTATCCCATAATCCTCACACCAGACAAAGAAGCAGGCTCAGAGAGGTGAAGTAACGTAGCTGTTAAACGTTGGTGTTCAGGTCCAGAGGAACCTCTCAGATTCCAACTGATAGAGGAGAAACACAAATCCAGTGGCTAAATGAGAAGCAAAGCAGAGCTTTGTAAATCCAGGCAAACACCATCTAACCTCCAGTGCAGACTAGACTGGAGATGCCTACAGGCCCCAGTGTGCTCACAGAGGTGGCTGATGCACACAGCAGACTCTGGGCCATTTACTCAGTCAGTTACATGGACAAAGGCTACCAGCGCTCCCTCAGGCCCAGGCATGACAGAACGGGAGTGAGGGGGGGGTGGAGAACCTGCCAGAGCAGGCCCAGACCCACCCAACATGTAACCAAGAAGCTGTGTAAGTCCTTTGCATGTGAAAACATAAATGGAAGATAAAACAGTCTGCCCTTGATGTTGGCCAATCCAGCTCACCAGGGACATAGGGCCCAGTGACTATCAACCTCTGACCAATTAGGTTATCCAGTCTTTCCTCGAGAAGGAGCTGGGAAAGTGGCGGAGGACTAGACAAAGAGCGTGTCTCCCTCCACCCCCCACCCAGGCACTCCAGCACAGACTGAGAGAGACAGGAATCACTGTTGCCCCTTCCTCACCAGCAGCAAATGATGACACTTGGAGTGTTGGATGCCACAGCACGGGTTTTGAAAAAGGATTCTGGGTCCTTAAGCTTCCAGTCTAAACACTACAGTTTTACATATTTTCAAAAAGAAAATACTGTTTATAAAACAGCCATCCTTCACACTTTTCGTTTGTTAGGTACATTTGCATACATCATCTTATTTGGGAGAACTCTGCAATGTAGGCAGGGCAGGGACTAGTCTCCCATGTCACAAGAAGGCGATGGGAGCTCAAAGAGTAGAACCGCATTTCAGCCCATATTTTTCTAACAGTGCTTACAGTCTTCCCACTACACTACCTTGTCTGTCAAAGTATAGATATAAGTGAACCAAACACCTTTGACTAAGAATAAAATCAACCCCCCAAGTCACTTGGGCGAGGACGAAGAACTAAGCCCAGCTGAGGGGAAACTGAGCACATGACTCCCTCCTGGCAGCTGAGGCAAAGGAGGAGGGAGGGAGGGTGACAGGCTTTTTGCTAATTAAGGAAGCTGAACAGTTCAACAGGAAGTTATTTCCTTGGTCCTGAACCCTGAGATTTACCTTATGGATCTTTTTTTTTCTTTATTGATTTTTAGAAAGAGAGGAAGGGAGAGGGAGAGAGAGAAACATCGATGAAAGAGAACATCCATCGGCTGCCTCCTGCATGCCCCCCACTGGGGATTTGGCCCACAACCTGGGCATGTGCCCTGACCAGGAATTGAACCGGCGACCTCTTGGTGCATGGGTCGATGCTCAACCACTGAGCCACACCGGCTGGGCTACCTTATGGATCTTTATATAAGGTGCAGGGACCAGAATCCTAAATGGGACCTGGTGCTGCTTCCTTCCAGAAAATGCAGGACCATCTCCCCCATGCCCTCCTAGAAGTAAGTCCCTGAGGAAAGTCAAGGGAACTGTGTTAAACCTTGAACAGAGGAATAAGGCTACTGAAGGCTGGAGTGATACAATCGGGTTTAGAATGAAGCCTGGAGCCCAGGACAGGAATTAGATAGTCCAGGCTCTGCCACTGAATAACTGTGACATTGGACAAGTCATTTTACCTCTCTGAGCCCATTTCCTCATCTATAAAATGAAGGTAATTATTCACTGGGTAGTTATGAGGTATAAATAAAACAACGTATGTCATGCATAGGGCACATCATAGGTGCCCAGTAAGTGTGATTTTGCTCTCTCCCTCCCCCTGTGAGCCCTCACCCAGTACTCTGATCACTACCAAGTGGCCTTAGGCTGGCAAGGTCCAGGAGGAGAGATTCCAGTTAGGAAGCCAACCAATACAGAACTTCTTCCGTGACAGGTGAAAAGCCATGTCCCAAAGGTGCCAAAGCAGCCTCTGATGCTCCATCACCTACCTGCGACCGCAATGAAGTCTCCCTCACAGGAGATGTTGGAGTCACAGCTGGCTGAAGTGCAGTCGACTGCCACTGCTCTGAGGCCAGATTTGCCCATCGAGGGCCTGCGGGGCCTTTCCCTGCACCACCGGCCCTTCGTGCCACTTCCTCCCATCTGCTCTGACTCCACTGTGCATAGTGAAGAGACCATGTCTCGCCCAAGCGACACTGCTGGCCACCTCAGCCTGGAGAACCCATCAGATGAGGACGCCAAGAGCACGGAGTCCATCTTCTTGACACAGGTGCCTGGATCCATCTGGCCCTGAGCACTTGTTCCCAGCTCCCACAGGTTCCTGCACAGCCCTTAGATAGCTGGACTGCTGTAGGCAGCTGGAAGCAAGCACACGGCGGGTCTGGAAATCAGAAGGCAGCACTCTGGCAGGGCCTGCAAGTCCCTTTTAGGAGATCCACTGATCCATGGCTACTGGTAGGGACACCTGTGGGGACAAGTCATGGTCCTGTGGCAGAGACAACACCTGGGGTCTGACTAGGGTGTGGTTCTAGCCAGTTTTTAGGAAGGGTTGCTGCTCCCTTACCTCACTTTTGATGCTGCCTCTGAATCCTGGGAATACAAATGGATGAGACACGGTCCTGCCCTTGAGATAGCCTTAGTCTAATGGGGGAGGTGGATGAGAACAATGCACATAGTCAGTGCTGAAAGTGAGAAACCCAGGAGCTGGAAGCCTAGAGGAAGAGGGGATGCCTCTGTCCCAGACCAGAAGGGCAGGTTTCCTGGAAGAGGTTCACATAAGATGAGATTTGCAGGCTGAATAGGAGTTAACAAGGTGAGGACATTAGGCAGCAAGGGCATTCTGGGCAGAGTAAACAGCGTGAAGCAGGACACAGAGGAGGGAAATGAAAATGGTATGTGCACGAACCATGAATAGTTCAGTGTCAGTGCAACAGAAGGGTGACATGTAGGAAAAGGGAAATATAAAGCTGGAGGAGTTGGCAGGGCCCCTTTAAACTTTATTATTGTACCATTGTCTCCCTGATCTCCATACCTCCAGTCTTGCCCCTCCAATATGCCAGATCTTTCCAAAATGTACATCTGTCCACACATTTATGTCTAATTATCTATTCACCCATCTCTTACTCCACAGATGATTTATAGTGACATACATATTATATACAGTATAAAAGTATCTTTATGGCCCTGGCCGGTTTGCTTAGTGGTTAGAACATCAGCCCACAGACCAAAGGGTCATGGGTTCGATTCTGGGCAAAGGCACGTACCTGGGTTGCAGGTTTGATCCCTGGCTCTGGTCGGGGTAGTGCAGGAAGCAACCGATTGATGTGTCTCTCTCACATCAGTGTTTCTCTCTCCCTCCCTCTCTTCCACTCTCTCTAAAAAGCAAAATAAAAAAGAAAAGAAAAAATAAAAAGCAAAGGAAAAATATCCTTGGGTGAGGATGTATAAAAAAGTATAATTATGAACTGTAACATTTTTGGAGTACAGTATAAACAAGTAAGCATTAAAAAATAAACAATTGAGCCCATCCAGTGTGGCTCAGTGGATTGAGCATCGTCCCATGGACTGAGAGGTCCCAGTTCCATTCCTGGTCAGGGCACATGCTCGGGTTGTGGGCTCGATCCCCAGTAGGGGGTGTGCAGGAGGCAGCCGATCGATGTTTTTCACATCAATGTTTCTCTCTTTCTAAAAAAAAAATAAAAATAATAAAATAAACAATTGAGAGAGTTGTATGATAGGAAAATATGGACAGGAAAAGAATAAGTCCAAGGGTAATTCTGTCACTCAAATGTACACATCACCCACTGATGCTATCATAATAGAGGTGTATTGCCAAAATCAATTCTGAGCTTCCTAGTAACCAAAGCAATACAATTGAGTCACCATGACTGAAAAAAATACCTTTTCTCCCCTTGCCTAATTGCCAAGGTTATAACCTCCAGTATAATGTTGAGTAGAAATGGCAAGAGCTGACATCCTTGTCTTAGTCCTGATCTTTGTGGGAAAGCTTTCAGTCTTTCACCATTAATTATAATGTTAGTAGTGGGTTTTTCATAAGTTGAGGTAATTTCCTTCTATTGCTAGTTTGTTGAGTGTTTTTCATCATGGAGGGTGTTAGATTTTGCCAAATGCTCTTTCTCTGTCTGCTGAGATGATCATGTGGTTTGTGTACTTTATCTACTGATATGATATATATATTACATTTGATTTCCGGGTATTAAACCAACCTTGCATACCTGGGAAAAATCCCACTTGGACACAGCATATAATCATTTTTATGTTGTTCATTTGATTTGCTAGTTTTTTGGGGTTTTTTTTTTAATCCTCACTCGAGGACATTTTTGCATTTATCTTCAGATAGAGCAGGAGGGAGAGAGGGAGGAAGAGAGAGAGAGAAACATCGATGTGAGAGAGACACATTGACTGGCCGCCAGTCGATGACCCCAACCGGGGCCGGGGACAAACTGCAACCAAGGTACGTGCCCGTAGCGGAAACCAAACCCAGGACTCTCTGGTCCACCGGCCGACGCTCTAACCACTGAGCCAAACCGGCCAGGGCTGATTTGCTAGTAGTTTTTGAGGACTTTTGTGTTTATATTCATAAGGATATGAGTCTGTAGTTTTCCTTTCTTGTGAGGTCTTTCCTTAGTTTTGGTTTCAGGGTAAAACTGACCTCAGAGAACTAGTTGGGAGTGTTTCCTCTTCTCATAATTTTTGGAAGAGTCTTCTTTTTTTCTTTATTTTTTTCTAACTTCTGTTAAAAAAAACAAAAAAAACCTTCCCTGAACATGCTTGATTTTTTTATTTACTCCTAATCCCTGATGTAGTAAAAATTTTTTTCTTTATTGATATTAGAGAGAGAGAGGAAGGGAGAGGGAGAGATAGAAACATCAATGAGAGAGAACATTGATTGGCCGCCTCCTGCATGCCCCCCACTGGGGATCAAGCCCACAATCTGGGCATGTGCCCTGACTGAGAATCGAACTGGCAACCTCTTGGTGCATGGGTCGATGCACAGCTACTAAGCCACACCGGCTGGGCCAACTGCTGTAGTAAATTTATTTTTCATTTTCAATTACAGTTTATTTTTAATATTATTTTTTATTGGTTTCAGTTGTACGGCATAGTGGTTAGACAATCATATACTTTACAAACTGTTCCCCCAATATTTCTAGCACTCACGTGGCACTATACAGAGTTATTACAATATTATTGACTATGTTCCCTATGCTGTACTTTACAGCCCTGTGACTATTTTGTAACTACCAATCTGTACTCTGTCTTTTCCCATCTCCCAACCCCCTCCCCTTTGGCAACCATCAGTCCACTATCTGTGTCTGAGTCTGGTTTCGTTTAGTTTTGTTTATTCTGTTCCTTAGATTCCATATATAAGTAAAATTATATGGTATTTGTCTTTCTCTGACTTATTTCACACAGCATAATGCCCTCTAGATTCATCAATACTTTTGCAAATGGTAAGCTTTCATTCTTTTTTTTTTTATGGTTGAGTAATATGCCATTGTGTGTGTGTGTGTGTGTGTGTGTGTGTATACATACATACATACATACATACATACATACCACTGCTTTTTTATCCACTTGTCTATTGATGGGCACTTGAGTTGCTTCCATATTTTGGCTATTATAAATAATGCTGCAATGAATATAGGGGTGCATATATTCTTTCTAATTAGTATTTTGAGTTTCTTTGGATATATACCCAGAAGTAGAATGGCTGCATCATAAGGCAGTTCATGTTGAATTTTTTTAGGAAACTCCATACTGTTTTCCATAATGGCTGTACCAATCTGCATTCCCTCCAGCAGTGCATGAGAGTACCCTTTTCTCTACATCCTCACCAACAATTGTTGTTTGTTGATTTATTGATGATAGTCATCCTGACAAGTGTGAGGTGATATCTGATTGTGGTTTCAATGTACCTTTCTCTGATTAGTGACATTGTGCATCTTTTCATGTCTGTTGGCCATCTGTATGTCCTCTTTGGAGAAATGTCTATTCAGGTCCTCTGCCCATTTTTTAATTGGAGTTTTTTTTGGTGTTGAGTTGTATGAGTTCTTTATAAAATTTGGGTATTAACCCTTATCAGATGTATCATTGGCAAATACGTTCTCCTAGTAAGTAGGATGTGCAAAAACTTTTTAGTTTGATGTAGTCCCATTTGTTTATTTTTGTTGTTTCCTTGGCCTCGAGGAGATATATCACAAAAAATATTGCTAAGAGAGATGTCAGAGATTTTACTGCCTATATTTTCTTCTAGGAGTTTTATGGTTTTGAATCTTATATTTAAGTCTTTAATCCATTTTGAGTTTATTCTTGTGTATGGTGTAAGGAGGTGGTCTAGTTTGGTTTTTTTATTTTTTGCATGTATCTGTCCAATTTTCCCAGCACCATTTATTGAAAATTTCTACCACATTATTTGTTCTTGCTTCTTTTGCCAAATATTAATTGATCATATAGATGTGGGTTTATTTCTGTTCCATTGATCTATGTATGTATTTATGCCAGTACCATGCTGTTTTGATTACTATGGCCTTAGAGTATAATTTGATATTAGGTAGCTTGATACCTCCAACTTTGTTCTTCATTCTCAGGATTGCTGAGGCTTTTCTGGTGTTTTTGTTTCCACATAAATTTTTGGATTATTAGTTATAGTTCTGTGAAAAACGCCATTGGTATTTTGATAGAAATTGTGTTGAATCTATAGATTGCCTTGAGTAGTATGGAGATTTTAATAGTGTTTAGTCTTCCTATCCATGAATACAGTATACATTTCCATTTATTTGTGTCTTCAATTTTTTTTAAGGGTTTTTATTTTTTATTTTTATTTTTTATCCTCACCTGAGGACATTTTTCCATTTTTTTTGTTCAGATAGAGTGGGAGAAAGAGGAAGAGAGAGAGAGAGAGAAACATCAACGTGAAAGGGACACATCAAGTGGCTGCCTCCCACACGACCCAACCAGAGCCGGGGACAAACTGCAACGGAGGTACGTGCCCTTAGCGGGAACCGAACCCGGGACTCTCTGGACCGCAGGCTGATGCTGAGCCAAACTGGCCAGGGCTTCAGTTTTTTTCTTCAGTGTCTTCTTATTTTCCAAGTACAGGTCTTATACCTCCTTGGTTAAATTTATTCCTAATTTTTTAAAAAATGTTTTAATTGATTTTTAGAGAGAGAGGGAGAGGGAGAGAGACATAGAAACATTGATAAGAGAGAACATCGATTGGCCACCTCCTGCACACCCCCCACTGGAAATAGAGCCTGCAACCTGGGCATGTGCCCTGACTGGGAATTGAACCGGGACTTCTCAGTCCATGGGAAGATGTTCAATCCACTGAGCCACACAGGCTGGGTGGTGTTTTGTTTTTGTTTTTTCTTTCTTTCTTTCTTTCTTTCTTTTTTTTTTTTAATCCTCACCTGAGGACATTTTTCCCTTTTTTGTTCAGATAGAGTGGGAGGGAGAGAGAGGAAGAGAGAGAGAAACATCGATGTGAAAGGGACACATCGAGTGGCTGCCTCCCACACGACCAACCACGGCCAGGGACAAATTGCAACCGAGGTATGTGCCCCTAGCGGGAACCGAACCTGGGTCTCTCTGGACCGCAGGTCGACGCTCTAACTGCTGAGCCAAACCGGCCAGAGCCGGTTTTTGTTTTTTTGATGCAGTTATACATGGGATTGTTTTCTTAGTTTCCCTTTCTGATAGTTCATTATTGGTGAATAAAAATGCAACTGATTACTGAATATTAATTTGTATTCTGCTACTTTATTGAATTCATTTATCAGTTCCAGTAATTTTTTGATGGTCTTTAGGTTTCTCTATATGCAGTACCATCTCATCTGCAAATAATGAGTTTCACTTCTTCCTTTCCAAATTGGATGTCTTTCATTTCTTCTTCTTGTCAGACTGCTGTAGCTAGGACTTCCAGTACTATAAGAGTAGTGAAAATGGACATCCAGTTTTGTTTCTGAGAAACACTTTTAGTTTTTCCTTACTGAGTAATGATGTTGGCTGTGGATTTGTCATATGTGGCCTTTATTATATTGAGGTATGTTTCCTCTATTCCCACTTTGCTGAGAATTTTTATTATAAATAGGTGCTAGATTTTGGCAAATGCCTTTTCTGCATCCATTGATATGATCATGTGATTTTTTTTATCCTTCATTTTGTTTATATGATGTATCACATTAAATGATTTGCAGACATTGTATCAATCTTGCATCACAGGAATAAATCCTGTGTTGTTCATCAGAGGTATCGGCATATAATTTTCTTTCTGTGTAGTGTCTTAATCTGGTTTTGGAATTAGGATAATGCTGGCTTTGTAAATTGAAGTTGGGAGTCTTTCCTCCTCTTGAATTTTTTGGAATAGTTTGAATAGGATAGGTGTTAGTTCTTCTTTGAATGTTTGGTAAAATTTACTTGTGAAGCCATCCAGTCCAGGACTTTTGTTTGCTGGGAGTTATTTTTTTATTACTGCTTCAATTTCACCCATTGTAATTGGTCTGTTCAGACTGTCTATTTCTTCTTGATTCAGTTTTGGAAGATTGTATAATATCTAGGGATTCATCCATTCCTTCCAGATTGTCCAATTTGTTGGCATATACCTGTTTATAATATTTATTATAACCCTTTGTATTTCTGTAGTGTCAGTTGTTACTTTGCTTTCATTTCTGACTTTATTTATTTGGGTCCTCTTTTTTCTTGGTTAATGGTTTGTCAACCTTGTATATCTTTTCAAAGAACCAGCTCTTGGTTTCATTAATCGTTTGTATTGTTTGTAGTCTCTATTTCCTTTATTTTGGCTCTGATCTTTGTTATTTCTTTCCTTCTACTCATTTTGTGCTGTTATTCTTTTTCTAGTTCTTTTAGGAGTAAGGTTATATTGTTTGAGATTTTTCTTGCTTCTTGGGGTCAGCCTGTATTGCTATGAATTTTCCTCTTAGGACTGCTTTCACTGTGTCCCACAGATTTTGGGTTGGTGTGTGTTCATTTTCACTTGTCTCAAAGTAACTTTTGATTTCTTCCTCAATGTCATTGTTAACTCATTTATTGTTCAGTAACATGATATTTAGCTCCCATGTGTTTGTGTACTTTCCAGTTTTTAAAAAAATTATAGTTGATATCTAGTTTCATACCATCGTGGTCAGAAAAATGTTTGATATGATTTCAATCTTCTTAAATTTACTGAGACTTGTTTTGTGTCCTAACATATGGTCTATCTTAGAAAATAGTCCATGTGCACTTAAAAAGAATGTATATTCTGTTGCTTTGGTGTGAAATGTTCTGCAAATAGAGTTGGGCAAAAGGAGTTTTACAGTTGTGAGTATATGGAACAGAGTTTATTCTTTTGGGTTTTTGTTGTTGTTGTTGTTGTTAATCTTGACCCAAGGATGTTTTTCCATTGATTTTTTTTTTTATTGATTTTTTTAGAGAAAGGAAGGGAGAGAGAGAGAGAAACATCGATGTGAGAGAGAGACATTGATCAGCTGCCTCCTGTACACCCCCTACTGGGGATCAAGCCAGCAACCTGGGCATGTGCCCTGACCAGGAATTGAACTGGGACCTTTCAGTCCATGGGACAATGCTCAATCCACTGAGCCACACCGGCCAGGCCCGTTGATTTTTAGTTAGAGTGGAAGGGAGGGAGGGAGTGAGAAACATCAATGTGAGAGAGACACATCAATTGGTCGTCTCCCGCACGACCCCAACCAGGGCCAGGGATCGAACCTGCAACCCAGGTATGTGCCCTTGACCAGGAATCGGACCCGCAGCCCTTCAGTCTGTGAGCCGATGCTTTAACTGCTGAGCCATTCTGACCAGGGCCAGAGTTTATTCTTGTATTATTTTCAATGTAAACAATTATAAACCTACTTTTGCCCCACCCTGTATCAATTAAATCCATCTGGTCTAGTGTGTAGTTTAAGGCTGCTGTTTCCTTGTTGATTTTTTTTACTGGAAAACCAATTTATTTATTTTAATCTTCACCCAAGGATATTTTTACATTTACCTTTAGATAGAGTGGGAGGGAGCGAGGGAGAGAGAGAGAATTGATGTGAGAGAGACTCATCAACTGGTTGCCTCCCACATGACCCCAACCAGGGCCGGGGACCAAACCACAACTGAGGTACATGCCCTTGACTGGAATCGAACCCACAACTCTTTGGTCCATGGGCCAATGCTATAACCACTGAGCCAAACCAGCCAGGGCTGGAAGATCAATTTATTAATGTCAGTGGGGTGTTAAAAACCCCTACATGACTGTATTAAGTCCATCAAAATTAGCTTTATATATTTAGGTGCTCCTATGTTGGGCACATAAATGTTTACAAGTGTTAAATCCTCTTGTTGGCTTGATCCCTGTATCAATATGTAACTTTTTTTCTCTTATTATAGCCTTTGTTTTAAAGTCTATTTTGTCTGATATAAGTATTGCTACCCCAGCTTTTTTTCATTTCTATTTGCATGAAATATCTTTTTTTATCCCTTTACTTTTAGTTTGTGTCTTTCATTCTGAGGTGGGTCTCTTGTAGACAGCATATACATAGGTATTGTTTTTTTATTCATTCAGCTACCTTATATTTTTTCATTGGAGCATTTAAGCCATTTACATTTAAAGTGATTATTGATAGATACATATTTATTGCCATTTTATTCTTTGTAAGTGTGTTTCTCTTTTTTTTTCTTTCTTCTTCTTAAAGATCTTTTGACATTTCTTATAATACTGGTTTGGTGGCAATGAACTTTCAATTTTTCTTGTCTGGGAAGCTCTTTATTTCACCTTCAATTTTAAATAATAGCCTTGCTAAGTAGAATAGTCTTGTTTGTAAGCCTTTGTTTACATCACTTTGAATATATCATGCCAATTTCTTTTTTTTTTTTTTATCCTCACCCGAGGACATTTTTCCATTTTTTGTTCAGAAAGAGTGGGAAGGAGAGAGAAGAAGAGAGAGAGAAAAGTCGACGTGAAAGAGAGATGTGAAAGGGACACATCGAGTGGCTGCCTCCCGCACGACCCAACCAGGGCTGGGGACAAACCGCAACCAAGGTACGTGCCCCTAGCGGGAATCGAACCCGGGTCTCTCTAGACCACAGGCCTACGCTCTAACTGCTGAGCCAAACCAGCCATGGCTAGCATGCCAATTTCTACTGGCCTGAAATGTTTCTGTTGAGAAATCAGGTGATACTCTTATGGGAGCTCCCTTGTAGGTAATGAACGGTCTTTTTCTTGCTGCTTTTAAGATTCTGTTTGACTTTAACCTTTGGCATTTTAATTATGATGTGTCTTGATGTGGGCTCTGGGTTCATCTTGTTTGGGACTCTCTGTGCTTCCTGGACATGTGTATCTTTTTCCTTCACCAGATTAGGGAAATTTTCAGCCATTATTTCTTCAAGGAATAGACTCTGATTCCTTGCTTTCTTTCTTCTCCTTCTGGGACCCCTATGATGCATGTTATCATGCTTCATGTTATCCCAGAGATCCCTTAAACTATCCTCATTTTTTAAAATTCTTTTTTCTTTTTTCTGCTCTGATAGGGTGTTTTCTGCTACCTTATCCATTCTTCTTTAAATGTTTGGTAGAATTCATTACTGAAGCCATCCTTGGCTTTTCTTTGTGGAAAGTTTTCAAATTACTAATGTAATCTATTTATTATAGGTCTATTCAGATTTTCTATTTCTTTTTAGTCAGCCATAAGTTTTAATAATGGGTATAACTATATCCCTACATGAAATACAGGTTTCATACAGTTGTTTCTTATAAAACCAATTGGGGTAGGCTAAAAAATGTGAATTAAGTGTTCACTCACCCCCTTCAAACTCCTTGCCGTCCATCACAATGAGGATACAGAAAATAGAGACAAAACAAACACCCTCGTTTTGGCATTTAAAGGTCATTCCTGATCTGGGCTCTGATTATTGCTCCAGCTGCCTTCATGGTAGACTCCAACTATACCAATATTAAGTTCCTCCCAATGCCTTGCTGTCTTACCTGTGCATCTTGCTATAATAGTATCATGCTATTCCTTGCTTGCAACAGTCCTCCTTTCTCATCTCTTGCAGCCCACACCTCTCCCCACCCCTGCCCGGGGATGGCTCTCCTGTTTGTTTTTTTAAATCCTTACCCGAGGATATTTTTACATTTATCTTTAGACAGAGTGGGAGGAGAGAGAGAGAGAAACATCGTCGTGAGAGAGACACATCAGCTGGTTGCCACCCACACGACCCCAAATGGGGCCAGGGACGAACCGCAACCGAGGTACATGCCCTTAGCGGGAACCAAACCCCAGACTCTTTGGTCCGCAGGCTGACGCTCTAACTGCTGAGCCAAAGCGGCCAGGGCTCTCCTGGTTCTTTAAGACTTATTTCAGGCTAAGGCATCACTTCCTTCAGGAAGATTCTTGGTGTTCCAGGCTGGGTTAGGGCTTCCTGTGGGTTCACCTGGAACCCCTGTGTTCCATTCTGTTACAGCATTTATCAGGGTATATGGTCATTGTCTATTTTCATGTCTGTTTCCTCTCACCCAAGTCTTGGTTCTTGTCCTTAACAGGGCCCAGCATGGGGACCCACACAGAGCTGATGACAAGAAGTGTTAGTGGAATGAATAAATGTGTTTTTCTCCTGGGCACAGGTGAGTGGGCAGTCTTACTCCACCCTCCAGAGGGATGATCCAGAGGTAGAGAAAGACCAAAGACTGCTACCACCATCTCCAGCATCCAGAGAGGCAAAGAAGACTCGGAGGAAGCTTCCATCTGCCTCACTCTCCAGCAAGTACCATGGCTACCAGGAGCTGCTGACAGCCAAGCCTGATCCGACTTTCATTGAACCGAAGGGTATGTGAAGAGAATGCCTCTAAGGCAGGGGGCCCTCTCCACAGTCCAGGTCAAGTCAAGGCAAAGCCAGGGCTGGTGCCAAAATTCTTTTCCAGACCAGGGTACTATCTTCTACCTGAATGTCTGTCAAAGGGCCCCTGGTTTGGAGCCCTACATGTCAGGACTCCTGGCCTGGGCCTTGTCTTTGGGGAGCACTACTGTTCAGAGATTCCAGCCAGTCTGGGCCCAGCTCTGGTTGGAAAAGTTTCTCCAGGAAGGGTTTGATGAACAAACACCCAGAATGGCCAGATTCCCAGTTAAGCCCCAAATTGAACATCCAAAATCCTACTTGATTTGAGGCAAGGGAGGCAGTACCCTCTCTGAGCCCCTTATTTCAGACTGATGTGAACAGTATTGGTACTTTCAAAGGAAGTGGTGCTCAGCTGTGCTCTCTTGGGTGTCAGTCCCTGCAGTGTAACCTCCCTGAGGTTAATGGGGTTACACTGGGGTCAGCCCCTGTCCCCACTCCAATGTTATTTTCCAATCATGATCTTTGCTCTAGGGGACTGTCATTCACTCAATGAATGACGGAATTTCTGACACTGAAACAGACCAGGGAGACACTGAAACAGATGTGGGGCTTCTCATCCTTTTACTGAGGGCCACTAGTCTACGGGGATGAAGAAACTGGCGGGGGAGGAGGGGGGCATCTAGGAGAAGTACCTGGACTCCACCTTGCTTCCTGTCCCAGGAATCCAGAAGAACGCACAGGCCCTGCAGTACTTGCTGAAGCACCCGCTCCTGCACTGCTCCTCCAGGCCCAAGCAGGACACTCTTCAAAAATACTACGTTCCCAAGGAGAAACGGGTAAACCTGCACCTCACTGAGTATACAGATACCCCCCTCAGGGACAGGGATGACTGTCACCTCCAAACCTTCTAAGGGCCATGCTTTCCCAGAGCCCCCACTGATTCCCTGCCTGTGGCTGTGACTATGTGAGAGGCGAGGCCAGGAAAGTCTGCGCACAAGGCCAGAATAACACTCCTCTTACCTTCTGTCAGGCCCAGAGGATCCCTGTTCCATCCCCACGGAAGACTCGAGCCCAGCTGCTGGATGACATCCTCATTCGCATGCGTGACTCCCAGAACATTACAGAAGCTCCACTAGGTATGGCTCTGACCCCCTAGTCCTCAGCTGCCAGAACTCGAGGTCTAGCAGTTTACTCATCTGCTGGTATAAGGCACAGGACTTGTGTCAGAGCAAACAGGGCCCTTAGGAGCGTCTGTCCCAGTCCTTCCCACGTGCAGATGGAGAAACAGGCCTGAGTGAGGCAGGGAGTTTTCTAAAGTCACACAGCATGTTATAGATTAGAACTAAGGCTTGAGATAGAATTAGGAGGGGACACTGCTGGCTTCCTAATGTCCCAAACTGGAGAGGCTATTTTCAGTCAGTACCTCAACACCCTTCTCTCACCCCATTCCACTTTCTGGGGACTCTGGATCCAGCCCCCACTGCCTTGGTCTAGGTGAGACCCAGAACTAGCCGGCTGCCCCCTGGCTTCTCTCCCTGCAGGAGCTGTCCTCCGCCAGCGGGAGCGGCGGCTGGTGAACCAGAAGGAGTACCAGGAGGCCAAGCGGCTGCTGAAGGAGTTTCAGGCACGCTACCGGGAGCTGGTGCGCTGTTCACTGCAGAAGGTGTTCAAGGCCCCAGCGCCACCTCCGGCCCACCCGGCCCTGAACGAGGGCCAGCCTAAGTTAGGCCGCTTCCTCCAGTTCGTGGATGAGTTCTGCCCGGAGCCCACAGCCAGTGACTCAAAAGGCTAGAAATGAATACAGGGCCATGCACGCCACCCGGCCTGTGCCCCACGCCCTCCCAGAGCTCTGCACCCTCAGTGGAGCTGGAGCCTTGGGGCTGGCTCGGCTGGGTGCGGGCCTGAGCTCAGCTCAGCCTTGCTGGCTGGCTGGCTGCAGAGTAGGGAGCTCGTCAGGACCTCCCCCTTCTCAGGCCCGGCAGGATCCGCGCCTGGTCCAGCAGCAATAAAGAGTGGGTACACTGAGCAGGGCAGGCCACGTTCTTTTTGGAGCCTGTGCCAGGCTGTCACTGGGGAAAGATTCCGGCTTGATGCGTATTCCGAGTCCTGTGGGGAACCTGCCTGAGTCACACATGTCCAACCGAGCTGTGTTGACTGCTAGGGTGAAAAATGGAGTTGATGGAATAGAGAAGCAGCACAGAATCTAAGGCTCAGGGAAGTTAACTTGCCCACAGCCAATAACGTGTGTGTTTGGGGGTGTGGGAATAGGGCAAAATAGAAGCCATCAAGCTCCAGAAATGGTGCTTTTTCTGTTGGGCAGCTTTTTCTATTGTGAGGACAAATGTGGGGAAGGAAAAGAGAATTGGGAATTCCCTTATCAGAGAGTCATGGCCACAAAATTGGGACAAGCTGAGGAGAGGGCTTATCTGGAGTTTCCCAAGGTACTCTAATCTAGCATGCAAACTGAAGTCCCATATGCAAGCAGGGTGGGCTGTGCAAGGTCAATCTGGGCTCATGTAAGTCAACTAGTTCTGGCCAAGGCAGCCTGTGAGGTTGTCCCAGTCTTGTGAGTGCCCAGTCGTCAGCACCTGCTACAGAGGAGGATCTAGAGAAGGCCACTGGGACTGAATTCCAGAGATGTGTATTTGAGGATAGATGCTGAGTGTGACCTAGTCGCCTAGACAACTCTTATTCCTAAGGCTTCTCTCCTGGAGGTGCCTACAATTCAGGCCTGGAGAACAGGCCTGCAGTTCCCAGGGTCCCGGAAGCAGTGGCACAAGAATTAAGGATCCTCAGTAAGACAAAAACTTCTACAACCTAAATTGTAATTGCGGGGATTATAGAAATACAGTCTTGTAGCCACAGCTCTGACAGGAGAAGCACAGAGTATATGCTGTGTTTTGAGTGTGAGATTCTATTAGGACACAACATTTGCATCCTATCAATGCTCAACCAATCTCACACATGTGGCCAGTTAAATATTTACCATATCAGACACATTCTCATTCATAGTCACATACACACGTCAAGTTACAAAGTCAGTCGTATCTCACTCCTTCACACAGGCACCTGGACAGATCAAGGAAATGGTGTTACCCACAGGGCCACGTGCTGGCTCACCACCGTGGATCTCCGGGGGCCTGAAACCACCCTTCCCCTAATGTCAGGAGGGAGAATCCACCCCATCGTTCACACTAAACCTTGCTAGGTTCCAATTCCGGAGAACTGGACTACTCCCCTCAGCCAGAAACACTACCAAACCAGGGGCTCCCAGGCCTGAAAGGCTCCTGGGAACATCCTATCCCAAACTCAAGGCAGGAGGCTTTTCATAAACACCGCAACAGATCATTCGGCTCCTGCTTGCACATCTAGTGACAGGGAGCTCATTCCCTCCAAAGGCTGTCCCCTCCTTTGTTGGGAAAGCTATAGGACAGTTCTAGCCATTGGGCTAAGTTGTCTGCCTAAGTCCCTAAGTTGTCCTAGCTTTGCTTTTTGGCCGAGAGTATATCTGTTCTCTGCCCAGCCAGGCCAACCCTTCACCAATGTGAAAACATCCTGAAAAGGCCACACTTATCCAGACCAAACACTTAACATTCTCAGTTATTCCACATAGATTGCCTCTTGTAGACTTGCTAAGTTTGGGGGTTGTCCCCTTACTCATGATACCTCGATGCAGTATTCCAGCTGTGTCCAAACAACAGCACACAGCAGTACTGCCCACTCCCTTCTTTGGATAGAATATTTTTATTCACTCTTAGAATCAACAGCAGTACTGCTTTGGCTTTTTTTAAGCCTTTATCAGCAGACTAATATCAGAACTGCTTGAAATTGACCTTTGATATCTGATGTAGGATTTTTTACATTTCTCTTAGTCTCAGCCTGGAGTTCCAGGCTGCCAGAATCATTCAGCATTTCTGATTATTTGTTTTGTCATCATGGAGGCTGTTTACAGAGTGTAGAGTGCTGGCCCCTTTTCCATCACGTCACCAAATCATGCCAATGTAGAACTCCCAGGAAGGAAGCCACTAGGCGGCTATGCAGTGACTGCCAACTCATCTAGGAAGAGACCTAGGTAAGAACACATGGGAGCTGATGTTTCTTCTTCATCCTTTCAGCCTCAGGTATGTCCTTGAACTCTCCTTCCAAACTGAACTGGGCTTTTCTTTTCTTTGACCTAGTGAGACCTCATAGGGCATCACACTGCATTGTGCCAAGAAATGATACCTCTGGTGCTCAGCCCAGGGCCTAAATCCAGAAAATACTCTATAAGATTGAATTTGTGAATAAAATGGGAAACAGCTAGGCTGGCTATCTGAATGGGATTATACACAGCTATGGCTAAGACACTCGAAGCTAGTGCTGGGCATGTTCCCACAGGCACTGCCTTGGACTTCTCTTTAAACGACCATGTTTCTATCAAGAAAACACAGCACTCCAACCTGCCTGCAATTCTAAGGCAGGGCATCAGACTACTAACCCTCTCCCGTTGAGTGAATTGCTGCATCTCTGGAAGCCATACGATCACTTACCTCTTGTGTCCAACTCTTTTCTATCTCAGGAGTAATCTGGACTTAGTCACATTACCAGGGTTCAGATTTTTAAAAAATCCTCACCCAAGGCTGATTTTCATTGACCCTCAAGAGAGAGGAAGGGAAAGGGAGAGAATGAGAGAAACACTGACATGAGAAATATCAATTGGTTGCCTCAGGGATCAAACCTGCAACCTAGGTGTGTGCCCTGACTGGGAATTGAACCCGTGACTCTTCAGTGCATGGGACGACACTCTAACCACTGAGCTACACTGACCAGGGCACCAGGGTTCAATTTTTAACCTTATTTTCTCTGTGATACAGAGCAGCTCATTTAACCTTACCCACAGCAGCAGTGGAGTTTTCAATCTCTATGGGTCCTTCTGGTGTTAAAAATACTCTTTGAAGGAGGGTTCCTCACTGAACAAATTTCAGTCACTTGGTTTCTTGAGTTTTGTGTTATTGAAGAGACATGACCTCATCCTTATCTCATTGCGTGAAGCCTCAGACTAGATTTGTCAAGTGAACCAGCATTCATAACTCATCAAAAAGGCCTTTTGGGTGGTAGCCACCCTCCCTGTTGTCAACATAGTCACTCTCCCTAGCACATCTGATCTACCATTAGATGCTTCAACCCCACCACCACCGCCCCCACCCCTGGGCTGGCTCTTACCCACAGCCCCCTTCTCCACAGGCAGATGGGAAACTGGCTGCCACACTCTTCTGAGCCTTCTCCAATCTTCTAACAAGAGCAAAACAGAAGAAATCGTTTCTCCCACCAATTCTTCAAAATTAGGCCCATCTGTTTTCCAAATCACTTATCCAAGGTGTCAGTGAGCACCCAGAGAGTTAACTGTGGCCACCCGAGGAGAACTGATTTCGATGCAGATTGTACCTCACAGTACTTGCTGCCTCAGGATACCTCCCACCCCTGCGGTGGGTACACAAGGAAGACTGATCTCTCTTGCCCTGTGAGGCTGTCCAGGAGGAAAGCCAACCTGGAAAGCAACTGGAACTATACTATTATCCAAGGCCAGTGAAGGAGGATGGCACCACCCTGAGATTTTGAGCCAGGATAGCAGAAAAGCAATCAGTGGCTTTCAAGTCAGAGGACCCAGCTTTCAGGCTATGTCAGGGCCAGCTTCCCATCCATAAATGAGGGCCATTCCTTTCACAGAACCAGGCTGCAAGGTAATTAATGAGTGTGGTATATAGAGTATTTTCTGTTACTTTATGAGCCAAGGGACAAGTTCTGTTCTCATATCTATGACTAGCTGCATTGTTTTTTCAAATCATTTTAACGACCCTCTTTGGAAGAGGTTGGGCCAGACGATTTCAAAGTTCCCTCAAGTGCTGGTTTACCAGGTATGGCATAGACACTTACATTAGTCCTTCAAATTGGTTTTACAGGTTTAGATGAAACAGGGATATATTTGTTCTCTGTTGGATGAGAAACTGACTCCAAGGAGATTTTTAGGAGTTCCTGAGCAGTGGTCCAAAAGAGGGTATTTTAAAAAATCATATATTGTGGCCCCGGCCAGGTGGCTCAGTTGGTTGGAGCGTCATCTCATACACCAAAATGTTGTGGGTTCGATTCCTGGTAAGGGTACATACCCAGGTTGCAGGTTCGATCCCTGGTTGGGGCACGTATGGGAGGCAGCCAATGTTGCTCCCTCCCTTCCTCTCTCTCCCAAATCAGTGAACATCTCCTTGGGTGAGGATTCAAAAAAAAAAAAAAAAAAAATCAGATGTTCTTAAGACAGTCCTAATGTGAAAGGATAATGTCATCCTATACATTTGTTCTTTACTCAAATTCTTGGTGCATTCATTAGAAGAATGGTTGAATATTAGACTAACAGCCATAAATTGAAAATAACATAACTCAGATGTAGTTGTATATCATGGAAACCCCATTCCACCTAATTTCTCCCATCACTCTGAATACTAAAGCAAGACATTCCAACGTGAGGCATCTCCCAGAGCAAAGGCAGCATAAAAAATCAAACACACACAGTCTCAGCTTAGCCCAGATTTGCCTGAGATTGTTCTCCAGAGATCAGATTTTCAACTAGAAAGAGAACATTTACTTTCATGAGTTTGCTTTACTATATTTTCAACTTGGGTCTCTCACCAAGCACGTAAACATCCATTAAAGGATGCACTTTGGTGGTGGTGTTTAAATAAACAACACATCATCCCATTTGATTCTGTGCCTTTTCGTTGGCAGAAGCATCCCCCATGGGGCATGCCCTGTTCTAAGTCCTCTTTGTCAAATGTTCTTTATGATGGGTGAGAGGGTGGCCAGCAGTGGTGGTCCACAAGGATCTGGGCCCCTTCTCCAATTCTAATGCACACAGCAGGTTGAATAAAACCAATACACAGCCCACTTTCTATTTCTAGGTGGGAGGGGGAAAGGCCCTAAGGACAACTGTGTTTGCATAAAGAATTGAGAGTAAACAGCACATCAAGCACTAAGAAAAAAAAAGTTGGCATGTATGATAACCATGTTTTTTCTTGCAATTACCCATTCTCTACTTAGGACTTGAAGTGTTCTGCTGGAGGCCAAGGGTTGACCCCACTGAGGCAGAGCCCCTGCTCCCATTGGTGGCACAGCTTGGAGGGTGGGCAGGGCCAACACGGGAGAATCTGACTGCTGCCTTCAGGAGCTAGGGCCTAGAAGCTACTTGAGCTGTAACAGCTTGATCTTTGAGGAGTCACTGCCTGTTTTTACCCCTTACTGAATCAGAGGAAAGGAAGATGACCAAGCCTGGCCTTATCTTGGCTTTGTCCAACTAGTTCTTGATTTAAGACACCAGAAAAGGTAGAGAGGGAGCCTGCTCCAAGTTTGAGGTTGCCTCCCACACTTACTGACAAGACATTAAGGAAGCATTTACTCACGAAGCAAAGTGTGTAAATATTTTTCTTAGGAAGAAAAAAAATACTGATAATACATAGAACAATGTGCACATACAGTCTTGGCACTTTTCCTTCATCCAGTTCAACCAATCTCTAAATTGGTGTCCTCTATATATCTCAAAGTATCTTTTTCTATAGAACAATCCTCTTCAGAAAGTTACAGTGAATAATAACCATGTGTAAAGATACATTTCTGGATTCTCTTTGGAGGAAAATCTATTCAGCAGCCTCTTTCCCTAGAATCCCACTGGCCCCCAATTCCCCAAAACGCAGACCTGCTTTCTCATTGAGTCCCAAGAATTTACAGGCAGCTATACTCACTTCTGAAAACCAGGCCAAAAGAACACTCTCTGGTTTGAAGGAAAAGGCTGGCTGAGAAATATTTAAGTCCCTAAGTTCTTAATTTTCAAAGAAAATTGAAGGGCTGGCTGGATTTTAACCCTTGGTAGTTAAAAATGACTGTTTCAATAAAAATATATCACTCCCCAAGATTCCATAATCACATTACTCACACTATGGGGGTGTTCCATACCTGGGTACATATTCAGGGGGATATAGGTACATTTTAATTCTAACTGAAAAAAAATCAAGAAGAAAAAGCTGTTTAAAAGCCTCCTAAACCATTTGGTTGTCCCCTTCATGACCAAATTGTGTGTGTGTGTGTGTGTGTGGTGTGTGTGTGTGTGTGTGTGTGTGTGTGTGTGTGTGTGTGTGTAAATTAAAGGACTATTTATTCTGACCCTAGAAAACTATAATATAAAATAGGACACAGGGCACTGGATATCAAGTTCCCAATTTCTTAAAAAGGAGGAGGGATGGCAAGGGGGGGGAGTGTGACTTGGATGATTTCCATGCCTAGTCCAGCTACATAATATTTTATGATTATGATCCAGCCTTCAACTTTTCTTTCCTTCTTCTCCTGCTGGCCTTTCATCTCAATGAAAAGCCAGGCAGGAAAAAGGAAAGAAATCCCACGTTGCTGCCAGCCCCAGTTGAGAGGTCTGACTGGGGAAGAGGTTGAGAGGTTACTGAGTTGAGATGTGGCCTCTGACCATATCAGTGACCCACAGCCTGCCTCATTTCATGGGGCTTATGCTAAAAGCAGCTTCTGAAGAGATCTTATTGTACTATAATCACTGGAGGATAAAATTCATTCTCTTCTGGGAAAATTACTTAGGAATGGAAAGCAGTGTTGCAATCAAATTCACAAATACTGATGTGAATATCTAAAATGTTCAAGGCAGCCTGCTTGGTGCTAGACAGTATTTTGAATGGGACCATCCAAGCAAGATCACGATGAAAGAAGTGGCCTTTCGTAAGAACACTAACAAACTCTCCAGCCACATAGACATTCAAGTACATTCCATTAGACACTGAGCTCCACAAGGGCAGACTGTCCTTTCCATCTTTGCATCACCACGACCCAGAACAAAGCTGGCACAAGTTCGAAGCTCAGGAGATGTCTGTCAAATGGAACAGAAAGGAGAACTGCACAGCCTTCAGTCGCCAGCTGCACCAGTCAAGCACAGTGGCAGCTTCCCATTTCAGTCAGCTTGTCAGTTTGTAATCATACAGCAATTAATTAAGCAGCTTTAATCTCTTAAGGGCATTTTAGGGAAAATGAACAAAAAACACAGAAGGCATTCATCACCAGCATTACCTCCAGGCAAAATTTTAAAAATTAAATAAAAATAATAATAAATGAAGCCACTTACAAAAGGTTTTCCTGGGAAGCCTCAGCCAAGAAGAATTAACCTTTTAAAAAGAGGCAATTATATGTAAGGGGCCAAGGGCTGGATACACACTTCCCTGACTTGACACCAACCCAACAGGCCCAGATGATTTCTTCCAACAGATACAATCAACAGAGTCATGAACATGTTCCCAAAGTGTCTTTCCAACTCTATGGAAAAGGGCTGAGATCAGCCCCCTTCTCAGGGTATCACATTTCTTACATTTCCCATCAGAATGACCTCCATCCTCCAAGCTCTCATAACTTCCCCTTTAATAAGAAAAAGCAAAGAATGCATATACACAAGGAACAAAGATAGTAGAACATGGGAAATTCATATGGTGAATCAGATTCCAATGATTTGTGAGAAATACCTTTGCTTTGTGAAACAGTGCATCTCTCATTCTAGTTGAGAGACCCTCCCCACCATTCTATTTTCCTACCTTGTCTTTCTCTCTTTTTCTCCAAAGAATTCATGTCAACAACTCCATTTGTGACCAACTGCACAATCAAGCAACAGGAAAGGGAAATTTTTCAGAAAGAAAAAGTGTTCAGGTTTTAGTTATTAAGTATGGGAAGCATCTTAAAATACAGATAATACCTTAGTGGGTTTTGCCTCCTCCAAAGCCAAGCAGATTAAGAATTACGCCTCACCCCTCCTTAACCTAAACTGGTTTGCCTACATTTGAAGGAGTACTGCTCAGCTGGAAGTACGGAAAACAACAAGTGTCAGTACCATTGTAGGCACCACAGCAGGGCCAAGGGGGAAAGTCTGTAAGCTGGATCCATGATTGGGAATATTCTCTTAACAACAAGTAGCTTTTCACTCTGCACCTGAAGCTGAAACTTGTTGCTACTACTATGCAATTTCTTAAAATGAAAGTATTACTCTGGGGAAATATTTAAAATATATTTTTTTCTATTAAAAATATTTATTTTTTCTCCAAAAACAAAAATTGGTTCCAACTGAAAGTATTTTTCGAATTATTGGAGATATAGAAAAAGATGGCAAGTGGAAAAATAAGTGCCTTTGCTACTACCAATGAGACAGGCCTCCCAATAATACTAAGATCGAAAAGGAACTATCTGAAATGGCAGCAACTGTTGTTTTCTCCAAGGGCATTTATAAGTCACCCTCTGTCTTCTGCAGACCAGTGCCAACTCTTCTATCCTGCGTACCAATGTGCCCTCCAGCAACCTTGGAAGGGCGTATGTTGCTGGTAGGGCCTAGAACTGAAGTGGTGTGAATATAAAGTAATGAGACTGATGTGTTTTTTAAACACACATCTGCACGTGTGCACGCACAGACACAGAGAACACAGAATACAGACATTCAGGTGAGTGACACTCCCCACCAAAGTAGTCAGTGAGGAGGTTCCACATATCTCAGTGATCACCAAAATGCTTATATCTCTGGAACTTCTCTCTGGGAACTGTTTATGGGCTGCACAAGAAAATGGCTCTGACAACTTGACGGCTATACCTCATTTATGACTCCAAACCCTCTTGTTTACCACCTTCTCTTCCAGAGGTTTCAACAGCTTCTGACTAGTTTCAAACTTAAAATTCTCTCTCCTATAATCCCAAAAGATTACAGATCTGCTCAGAGAAGGGAGGCAAATCTCCTGAGAGAAGCAAACTAAGGTGATAGAATAAATCCCTAGTGACCTTGATCAGTGAGTCATTGTTCTGGACCCTCAGCTTCTCCCTGAATAAGAGGAAGCAGTTGGAATAGATGACCATTAAGGTCTCTTCCAGCTCTAACATTTTAGGAGTCTGTTTCCAGATGTTTCTAGACTTTGAGGATAGTTCCAGAAATGTTTTCACCAATGGCAACATCATTGGAAAAACTATGCAGTATCTTGCTGGGGCCACTCAAGGGGGACAACATACATTGGGATATATAAGCTCTGAAAGGTTTGTTAAATGCCAGTCACATGACTTTATAGTAACAGCTCATACATGCACAGGGAATGCCAGCCCATCTGAGATTCCCTAAAATCACATCTTAATCCCTATTCTCAATGAGCCCAGATGGGCAGAAGCACCAAGCACCACCAGGGATGCAAAAGACACATGGTGTCAGCTGCTAAGGAATATAAACCCCAAAGGTCCATGGGACTGAATTTACCAGCTGCATCCAGCCAGATACCTTGTTTCCATAGTATGGAGTTTCAGCATTGTTCTTGCCTGACTTCTGGGCAAAGTTTTTGGACTTTAGATCAACATTGCAGATAACCCTTGGCCATGTGAAGAGTAATAATGAGGTCCAACTGTCCTTTACCTCCCAGGGTGGAACCCTGGAAAAAAGAAGGCTGTAAACTGTGGGATGGGACTAACTGCACAGTATATGTTTACAGTTCCCATCTATCCCAATTGTCTGCATGTGGATTTTACACAATGGGTTCTCAATGCCTAGCCAGCTTTCCCTAGGCTCCCCGGGCATGGCCTTGGGTTGTAGTCCATGATAACAACCTGTTAGTGTGGAAAATCCATGGGATTTGTTGTTGGGAGACCCAGTGGTCAGTCTGGGCTATGCCACTTAGTTGAGAGAACCTGCACACCTGCACTGCAGTTTCATCATCTAAAAATGGGGTTAATCCCATTTACATGTTAGGTCTCCTGGTAAGTAAGACCAAGTTAAACAATGACTGAAATGGTCTGTCAACTATAGAGCATTAATCAAATGTTACTTTTTAACAGGGAATGTTAATTAGCTTTTTAGAAGCATAAACTCAACTGATTTCATTAGGAATATTTACTTGTGGCAAAGGTCAGGAAAAGGGCTAACATAATCTTTTTGGATCTGCCAAAGAACTATTCTGTTCCACTTTCTTGAAAAAGATGGAACTTATTTTTATCTGCAAGGTCAATTTAAAAATACACCCTGTTAAAAGAAGTCAGGAGATCTATCGGTTTGAGAAGGTATCCCCTCTTTCCTCTACCACTTTCAACTCTGGTCACTGTGTTCCTGAATTTCATTCCAAGTAGGTGCTCCCAGATTTGGCCCAGAAGCCCTCAGGCATGGGTTACTTAGGGGGTGGGGGCTGCTTCTGGCCTGGGTCACAGGGAGGCAGAGACCCAGTTCCCTTGGATATAAACTACAAAGGCCCTGGAACCTCTCAGAACCACATCACGGTGTTTTGCCATGAAGAAAAACCCAAAGTGGGAACAATCCACTCTTCAGGATCAATGATCAAGCCCAAAGACCTCTTAAAAATAGGTAACACTGTTCATGAGGCGCTACTTGGCCCCAGCCATGTTGCTGGACCGTAACAGGTACTGATCCACGCTTCCCTTTCGCCGACTCACAGTCCGCCTCTCACTGTCAAACACGCGCTGCAGCTGCAGGGCCAGCTGCCGGTCTTCTTCCTCTTGCCGCAATTTCTGCTCCATCTCTCGCAGGACTGGGTCTGTTGGGGCCAGACCCACCTCACCACTGTTTTGTCGCAGTTTCTTAAGGGACCCATTTTGTTCCAAGTGCTTGGTCTTACAGTGTCTTTTCCGGCCCCGACGCAAGGAAGGAAGTGGCTCCTCACCTAGGTTGTCTGCCAGAACACCGTTAGGCAGATCAAAATGGTTCACTGTCTTCAGCTGTTTCTTTGTTTTGAGGACCCCACCCAAGACACTGTTTTTGGGCAGCACTGAATTAACTGCCGAGATTTTCATGGCTGTGCTTATACAAGCTTTGTCTAACTTGGCATCTGGGGTTGACCCTGACCCTTCAAACTGCTCTCTCTCCAAAGAAGTCCCACTGGCTCCCACTCCGAATTCTGAAGAACAGCAGGTTTCTGATGGGATCTCAGTGCTCCTTTTACTGTCACTGACCTGTTCTGCTTTTGTTTGGCTAACAGAGGGGAAATAATCCAGGTCAGCGGGGGTGGGTCCAGCATACTCAGAGAGCACATGCCCACTGCACAGTCTTGTATTTAAAGCCAGAAGTGGCTTCTCCTTGCTAGAATGGATAACTTCAGAGACTAGCAAGTCTTCCCCTGTTTCTGGAGCCAAGGAGGTGAGGGTGGCTTTCGAAAGGGTTTTTTTGATCTGCCGCTCCTGAAAGATCTGTTCCCACTTTTTAAGGATCCGTGGACTGGCCTCATAAGAAGTCTGCTTCTGTAGGCTTCTGTTGAGGTTGCGGGGTGTTGATTTGATGATGAGGGGACTTAGCACACGGCCATCAGGGAGTCTCTTGGGAGGAGTACATGGTGAGCACACAATGGGCTTGAAATGGTTGAGTTCTTCGGAGATGCTGTCATTGCTCTCTGGGCTGATGGAGCGCTCAGGCTTATGCAGGGAAGCCAAGGATGAGAGGGAGCTGAAGGGCAGACGCTTTTCAATGGTCAAGTCAGGGGCAGAGAGGCAGCGGTTGTTCTGAGTGGACAAGAGGACACCAATAATGGGATTGGAGGTTGGGGTTATAGTTGTGACCTGAAAGAGATTAAAAAGATTATACATACATACATACATACATATATATATATTTTTTCATAATTCCTTCATAATGGTAGAGGGATAAGGAGGGAAAGAGTAATAAAAGGGATAAAGAGTGATGTGAGCCGAAGAAATGGGGAAAATCCCTAATCTAGAATGTACACCATTTGTAGCAATTCCTACAAACTTGAAACAATAAAATTAAAAATCTATAGGAAAAAAAGTCATCTAGAACTTTTAAAAACATTCTTTGTCAACCCTCATGCCACCCATCTGCATACTGATTCAAACTCTCTTCTTTCACACTTATTTGTAAAATCCTCCAACGTAACTAGTATGCTTAGGACCCTTGTGCCTCTCCTTATGGCATGGTTTCTTCCGTGGCCACGGACAGGAGGCTCTGGGACAGGACTAGAAAGCCCCAGGAGCCTGTGTCTGCGGGATACCTTGGCTTTGCTGGTTGGGGCTGCTCGGAGTCTGCTCTTCGTTCTGTCCTGAGCAGTGTCACTGCAGCTCTGACTCCTTTCTACCTTTAGGTTCCTAAAAAAGAATAAATAAAAGACAAATAGTCAAGAGTAGCCTATAATGCTAACTGAGGAAAAATAAATGAAAATCTCTTTTGTGCTTTCAAAGCCACCCACCAAGAAAGGCAATTCCCTTGGGCAACTGCAATAGAAAATGAGTTAATTTATTAACAACACACATTCTAAGAACAAATCCTGTCAAAAGAGGAGTTCTCCAGAGAGGACATTTGGTTTAAGCTTTTGTTTCCAAACTAGACCTGCTTCAATGACACAAGACCAATGGCTGTTTTGCTCATGCTTTGAGAGAGATAGGGATACTTCATCTTCCTTAATAGGGTGACCACAGTGTTCAATCACCTGTGCAAACAACAGATTTATTTTTTCCCTCCAAACGTCTCTGCAAGCAGAGAATTGAACTGGTGACCTCTTAGTGCATGGGTCAACACTCAACCACTGAGCCATACTGGCCAGGCATTGTGCACTAGATTTTTATGTAGAGAGTCAAAATTAAATGTAGTTTCTCCCTTAATCCTTTACATTTGAGCTTCCAAAGGCCCAAATCTTGGTGATTTAGAAAATCCCAAGAACACATGAATTTTTTTGTCATATGCATACATATTATGATTTTACAACTCAAACCAAAACTTACAGTACCTGTATTATAACATTAATCTTACTGTGTAAGAATTATGTGCAGATGACTATCACCTACCTCACAGACTGTCAGTAGGAATTCTTTTTTATTTTTTAAATATGTTTTTATTGATTTCAGAGAAAGGAAGGGAAAGGGAGAGATAGAAACATCAATGAGACAGAAATATCTGTCAGCTGCCTCCTGCATGCCCTTTACTGGGGATCAAGCCTGCAACCCGGGCATGTGCACTGACTGGGAATCTAACTGGTGACCTCCTGGTGCATAGGATGATGCTCAACCAACGAAGCCACACCAACTGGGAGAGGAATTCTTGATTTTCTTATTACTCACCTTTATTTTCTACTCTCCAATTCTTGTCTAATACATGCCTGGTGAGAATAATGATTTTATAAAGGTTTGCAACTGATATATATATGTGTTACAACTCTATTCAACAAGCACTTGTCATAGACTTTCTATATGCCACTCACTGATGAGCATTACCTGGGCACTGAAAATACAGAGAAGAATAAGATACAGTCTAGGTCTTCAAGGAATAAGAGTCCAGTGAGGCACACAAATAAATAATTCAATAAAATACAGTGAAATGGTACAACAAAAAAAGTGTGCCTAAAAGACTGACTGGCATAAAGAGGGAATTTTTAGTTACCTGGGATGGAGTGAGAGCAGGGTTGGAAAAGACAGAAGTCAAGGTGGATACACAGTTATGCAGATGATCCCAAACAGAAATTATTTCCCTAAATAGTTCTACTTAGCTTTAGAATGGAATACATCATATTTAATTTTTTGTAGCAAAAGATTTACTTATAAAGTTTTACTATGCCAGAGAAAATTTATAAAGGTGGTAATAAGGTATATTCCCAGGATAACTCACCTCTCCCTGCATCTCTAGCAAAGGCCTCTCATACCTATCCACAGTGGCTTCCATTCCAGCATTTCTGTGTTATTTCTCCCATTAAAAATCCTCCCAGTCTATGTCTCATGGCCACATTACCTTGCTAGCTGGCTTCACTGTGATGAACTAATCTATGCTATGTTATTAATAGGAGAAAGTGGTGGGCAACTTGCATTGCATGTCTGCACTTCACCAAGAAAATTCAACACTGAACCTAAACAAATAATGTGAGTTGTACTATCTAGTGGGAGATTTATTTTGGAACAGGTAGGGAAATTCATTATCCCTTTATAAAGGCAGCTGCTTAGAAGTCAGCTTGGTTTGTACTTTACCTAGAATAGTATTGAAATCCAATATTATTTGCACTCCTAGAACTTACACAAACTGTCAGTGGTGTAAGACACCCAGAAGTAAACAGGATGGCAGATTAAAGTGCTGGGGTGAATGACATATACTTTGGGTTGGGAGGAATGGATACAGAGCTGAAAAAGACAGCATTATTATTTCAAATATATGAATTGTTTGGCATGATTTCATCAGAGAAAGAAGCAGACACTTAGACACTCATCAACCTAAGAAAGAACTTTGTAACTTTCAATAGTCAGATCAGTCCACTGACAGCCTTAGGAGACACTGAGCTCTGTGTCATTAGAGGTGTTCAAACTGAGGCTAGACCTATACTTTAAGGTTCAAACATTCCATAATTAAGAACTAGCTTAATATAATTTTTAAAAACTGGTTATGAATTTTGTCAGCAGTAACAGTCAAATTTAAAAACACTGGCTACATGCCCAAGTTATCAGATGTACAAATGACAAGTACTTATTGTTGAGGAGAACCTCTTTACATACTTCCTAAATGCTATGTGTGGTTAAAAAAATAATAATAAAATAAAAAAATAATAATAATAATAATAAATTTTTTTAAAGGCCCAGGAAGGAAACCCACACTTGCATCACTCAAGCACACCACAAAGACACCCAAAGTAGCTTCTGACGATCTAAAATCTTTTTGGTAAGCCTCAGTATGGCTGAAGCTATCATTGCCTCTTCCATTCATTTGATCAGCAGACTTTACTGAGCACCAACTCCACAAAGCACTAGAGACAGATTGATGAAAAGATAATCTTGACCGGCGGGAGCATCCAGTCTCTGAGTCTACCACACCATAGCTTGAAAGTGCTACAGGAGAGCAGTAATTATATAGCTAAACTCTCCAAGAGTTATGTTCTAAGAGTTTTATAGTTTTAGCTCTTGCATTTAGGTGTCTGATCCAATTTGACTTAAATTTTGTATATGGTATGAGGTTGGCATGTAGATACCTAGCTGTCACAGCACCTTATGTGAAGAGATGATTCCTTCCCCCATCAAATGGTCTTGGTACCCTTACTGAAGATCAACTGACTACAGATGTATGAGTTTATTTCAGAACTCTCAATTCTATTCCAAAGATTGATGTATCTACCCTTACTTCAGTACTACACTGTTTTGATTGCTGTAGCTCTGCAGTAAGTTCTGAAATCAGAAAAGTGTGAGTCCTCCACTTCTGTTCTTTTTCAAGATTGTTTTGTCTATTTGGGATCATCTATAATTCCATATGTAATTTTACTATCAGCTTTTCATTTCTGCAAAAAAGAAGATTGGAATTTTAATAGGCATTGCAATGAATCTATAAAACAAGTTGGGGAGTACTGGCATTGTAACAATATTAGGTCTTCTTATCCATGAGCACAGATGGTGTTCCCCTTTATCTAGGTCTTCTTTAATTTCTTTCAATAAGGTTTTATAGTTTTCAGTGTCAAGTCTTACACCTCCTTGGTTAAACTCATTCATAACTATTCCATTCTTGTTGATGCTATTGTAAATAGAATTGTTTTCCTAATTACATTTTCAGAGTTTTCACTGTTAGGGTATAGAAATTCAACTGATTTTTATGTGGTGATCTTGCATCCTGCAACTTTGCTAGTTTATTAGTTCTAATAGTTTTTTCATGAACTCTTTAGGATTTCCTATGAATAATATCATGTCACCTGTAAATAGAGTTTTACTTCTTTCTTAGCAATCTGGATGATTTTTCTTTTTTCCAACTTTACTGAGATATAACTGACATATACAGGGTGGGGCAAAAGTAGGTTTACAGTTTTGAGTACATGAAACAGTTTATCCTTGTATTATTATTTATTCATTGTATTATTTTCCATACAAACAACTGTAAACCTACTTTTGTCCCACCCTGTAATATAATATTGTGTAAGTTTAAGGTTATTTTCTTAGTGGTTGCCCTGGGGATTACAATTAACATCTTAATTTACAACAATCTATTTCAAATTAATACCAATAGCACACAAAAACTTTGATGCTATGTAACTCTATCCCCCCCACTGTATTGTTATAGTTATACACAGAATCACAAAAATCATGAATGTGAAAATATTGTATAAACAATAAACATAATATACAGATATTATTACTGCAGTATTTGGTCACCTTAAGAGGCTGTAAAATGCTGGCTGAGAATAGCCAAGAGCAATAAACTTGGTATTGTTTTTAGGACTGAAAGAGCTCAATACTTGCGCTAAAAAAAAGGAAGTAACTGCTCCTCCTACCTTTGTATACACCCATTTCTGTATCCCCAAACCCTAACACAGTGCCTGGCACAAAGTGGGATATAGTCAACAAATTTCTTGTAAATGAAAAAGAATATGTATAGAAATGCCTCTTTCTTCTTTAAGGAAAGAGAACTTTATGAATCTATTATCTGTCAGGCATGTGCTAAGTGTTTTAAATATAGTGTATTCCATTTAGTCTATACAGAAACCCTATGAGATACTTCTCCTCCTCAATTTACAAAGAACTGAGGGAAGTTACCTTTCCAAGGTTACACAGCTGAAGCCAAGATTTCACCCTGTATCTCTATGAGTCCAAGGCCTGTGCTCTTTCTACCACAGCATAGTGATCTTACAGTCTACTCTACTCTGCCATAGAACAAACCCAGCATGTCTAGGGAAGCTCTCTCTCCCAAACACATCATGAAGTCATAAACAAGAGAAAGCAGCATTGTCTGAAAGGCAAATGGTTTAAAATTTCCACTGCCAAGAAGCCAGATGGTTCCTGGGATGTCTAGTTAAGCTAAAAATATCCATAAGCACAATGAGTCTGACTTAACAAACAAAGAAAAGGAGGGACAGCCTGTATAAACATGCAGTTGGAAGCTGGAAGATTTAATCTTTATAAAACACTGCTTAAAGAGTTTTCAAATGTTGATACATGATATAATACATTAGACAGCTCATGCTCGCAAATGCTCATTCACTCTCTCTCTCACCAACACCACATTAGTTTCTTTTAATCAAATTCTCAGGTCTGACAGAGCTGAGTCCCACCAAGAAGCTAAAGGCTGGAGAAGCCCCTCCTCCTAGCCCCTGGCCTGGGTGTGTGATCCCCTCTAACCTACCCCTGCCCCCTGCCCCCATATACACACATATTCGAATGAAACCAGTAGCTTTCTAGGCCTAGTTGTAGCTGCCACACAACCAGAAATGGGTGACATTTTGTTAAAATCCTTCCCTTATATATTTATGATCTGGGTTATCCGCCTTGTGCACACCAATATTCTTCCTTTTTTTTTTTTTAAGTGTACAATTTAAGTTTTTAGTATATTCAGAGTTATTAACCATCACTACAATCAATTTTTAAACATCTCCATCCCCTCATAAAGAAACCTCATACCCTTTAGCTAATACTCCTAAACCCTGCCCTTCTCCTCCAACCCTAAGCAACCACTGGTACACTTTCTGTCTCTACATATTTGCCTATTCTGGACATATGCTAGTATTCATTTGAAGATGGGTAGAAACACTGTTTCCACAGCATAATGCAAAAGGATTTGAGTCCCCTCAAACAGCATGATAACTGGACCACTTCTTAGATCTCTGTAGCAACCTCGTATTTTTTAGAACAAGGCAGGGTATAAATTATCCAGCAAAAAGAAGAAAGGCAGCGTTCTGTTGCAAAGGTAGATCATTTGAAGGCAAAGATCCAAGCACAGGGCCTTTGTCACAGGGTTCTGAGAATGGCTTGATAAAAAGAGCATAGATTTACAGTCAAGAGAGACCTGAGTTCCAATTGCATCTGTCATTCTACAGAGGTGATAAGTTCTTGGGGGAGTTACTTAACTTCTTTGAACTGCATTTTCCTTAGCTGTAAAATGAAAAAAGTATCACAAATCTTGTAGGCTTAATGTGAGAACTAAATGAAAAGAGGTATGTAAAGCACTCAACATGGCAGGAAGCACCAGGAAAAGGCTAGTTTCCTCACCATTTGGCCAGGCCCCTCTGAAAACTACCAGGATATTTCTATTCTAATATGTCAAAGATATTACTGACACCTCTAAACCCTGCCATTCTTTGAAGTTCCACATCACTTCTCCTTAAGCTATTTTCATTTTCTAACCATATTCCATTACTTTTAACAGAGGCAGCATAGGGATCTATAAGAAGGTCACGGGGGGCAATGGGGTATAGTGGAAAGAGCCAAGAAACCTCAGTTCTCAGTTTCCTACTATTCTAGCAGTCTAAGATTTGGCAAGCCATATTCTCTCTGGGCTTTAGCCTTCTCATTCATAAAACAAAATAATTAGATAAGATAATATTTAAGGTCCTATTCAGCTCTAAGAGTCCACGTTCTAAAAGATAACAAAATAGCAGCAACAATACCTTATCATGTGCCAGCAATCCTTCTCGGCACCATTTACTTAAGATACAACTTTTTATGGAATTCCAGTACTAGCATTACTGCATCACTTTCTTTTTATTATTTTAAACTGCAAAGAGGATAGATGGTTTGATTATATTTCTTTTTATGGTTATTCTCTATTTCCAAGTAGAATTTCAAGTGACTTACAGCAAAAATACATAAAGACTGAACCTTAATGCAGAATAAAGACTACACTAAGCAATAAATAAGGGAAGGGTATAGCAAAAAATATTTTTTAAAATTATAGGGCAGCCTGGCCGGTGTGTCTCAGTGGTTGAGCGTCGACCCATGCACCAAGAGGTCGCTGGTTTGATTCCCAGCCAGGGCATATGCCCGGGTTGGGGGCCCGATCCCCAGTGGGGGGTATGCAGGAGGTGGCCAGTCGATGTTCTCTCTCACTGATGTTTCTATCTCTCTCTCCCTATCCCTTCCTCTCTCTCTAAAATCAATAAAAGAAAAAAAATTAAATAAAATTATAGGGCATGTGTAACTGCAGAACAGCTCAAAATGGTCCTATCCTGTTTAATGAGATACTGAGCTTCTTTTCAGAGACAACAGACCAAAACCGCAAGTCATGCAGCTACAGCATGTGCAAAGCAGAGAACTTTGACCTCCAGCTGCATCTGGAAGCAAGGGACTGGGACATAACCAGAACTTGAACACCAGAACCCTTTCAGAAGCAGAGGGTCTGTTGTCCAGGAAGGTCCTGTGATGACACCCCTTACCATAAATAGCTGAGCACCAAGGTCCTCCAGTTAACTTGCCCACCAGTGCTTCAGCATGCCCGTTTCCCCTATACCTTAAAAACCCACCCTGAACCTTGGGAGCAGGGAGTTTGGGCTTTTGAGCATTAGCTTCCCATTCTCCTAAGTGGTGCCATTCATAATAAAATAGCCAGTATTTCTCCACTGCAATTCTTGGTGTTTACTTAGCGTTTGGCTCTGCTAACACCAGGTGGATGAAGTCTTTCTGTTCTATAACATATGTTGCCTGAAGCCATGATGACTGAATTGAAAACTCTGTCCTAATCTTAAACTTCCTGACGGCCGGCCAAAGCAAAGAGGAAAACACAACTGGACATGTAGTTCTTAGAAAAGGCACTAGCTCAACAGAGAGTTTTTTCAGGCTGAGCTTTCAGAAAAATATGCAACCAGATTTTTTGTTTGATTCCAGTTGGGAAGAGGAGAATTAGGAGTAAAAAGAAACAAATTTTAAAAGCAAATAAACAGCCCTGGCAGGTTTGGCTCAGCAGTTAGTGCGTCAGCCTTCGGACCTAAGAGTCGCCGGTTTGATTCCGGTCAAGGGCACATACCTTGGTTGCAGTTCAGACCCCAGCCCTGGTTGGGGTCTTGCGGGAGGCAACCAATCAATGTGTCTCTCTCATATCGATGTTTCTCTCTCTCTCTCCCTCCCACTCTATCTGAAGATAAATGGAAAAATATCCTTGGGTGAGGATTAAACAAATTATAAAATAAAATAAAAGCAAACAAACCAACCAGTTTTTCCGATATTTAAAATAAAATTTAACTTCACAATTGTATATCAAGTTAAATTTTTTCAATTAACATATACTTTGTGATTAACTTAGAAATGACCTAGGGTTAACTATTACTCTATCTGCCTAGTTAGAAAAAGTTTCATTTTCGAATGGGCTGTAGAACTTCATTAATAGTGCTGCAAAGCCCTCTTAAAGGCTTTGAATTTTTCAAATGAAAATAGACCAAGCTGTTGGCAAGACTCACTGCCAGAATCTGTGATGGATTCCTTCCAAAATAACCATCCTATCAGGCCTACTCACTCTTACCTCCTCCATGCTTTTGGGCTTAAGAAAGAAAAGTTTATAAAGTAGATAAGTAAAACAAATGCAGACTTATTTGACTTAAATACAGTTGTAAAAACTTTAAAAGTTTTTACTTTACATATGAACATTCCTTAGGAAAAGAACTTGCAGAGAAAAACTTTTCTTTTGCTGCTGCTAAACAGACAGAAAAAAATGCATTTGAAATATCCAAAAACTATGAACAATGCTAATAATTTTTTTTATTGCAGTAAAATATATGTAACATAAAAGTTACCATTTTAACCATTTTATGTTTACAGTCACATTGTTGTGCAACCACCACCAAGCTAATTCTTTTTCAATATATCCATATGCTACATCTCATTGTCAGAACTAACAACTTCACACTGTTTTCCTAAATAACAAATGCAACTGAAACTTAGTATTTTCTTACCTAAGGAAAAAAGCATGTTGACTAAATAAGAGATCAATTCACAGTATTACCATAACAGTGACATCAGCAAACTATTTCCTAGCAACTAAATCCAATTGTTTTAATAACTATACTACTAAATGAACTAAGCCCACAAACTTCGATGTTTTAAAAAAGTGAATGCTGCCTTGGCTGGTTTGGTTCAGTGGTGGAGCATCGGCCCTCGGACCAAAGAGTCTCAGGTTCCATTCCAGTCAAGAGCACGTACCTCGGTTGCAGGTTGGATCCAATTGATGTCTCTCTCTCTCTCTCTCTCTCTCTCCACCCCCCTTCCCTCCCTCCCTTCCACTCTATCTAAAAATCAATGGAAAAATATCCTCAGGTGAGGATTAACAACAACAACAACAAAAAATGAATACTGAAATTCAGAAATGTGTAATACTGATCACAAGCATTTCTTAACAGTCAGCTGTTAAGTGAATATTTTCCTATAAATTAGTCCCATTGTGGCTCAATGATATAGGACAAGGAGGGGGCAAAGAGCAGGAAAAGAAAATATATTACAGATATTCCAGAGCCACACATAATCAAAAGCATACCCCACAATACAGGCTTTATGTTTTGCCCTTTAGAGAAGAATTTTCTAAGTTCCTTGATAGGCACTTCTAGGTAATGACATATTAACCTGCAATTAGCTTTAAAAGAATGAATTACAAGGGTAGAGACTGGAATTAGTGATAAGTAATTCACCTGTCTAAAATCCACTCCAACTAATCGGGGCAATTTGGCCTTGGCATCATATTTGAATTTGAATTTTAAAAAATTTCCAAGTCATTCTAAATTATGCAATATGGATTAATCACAGATTGCCTAAAGCAACATTTATTTGTTTCAGGAAGTATTTATTGTGACTTGACTGGAAGAATGATATGACCTTTATCTCTTTTCAGTAGATCCCTCTTATAATCATTAAGATATTCCTACTATAAATGCGGCAGAGGGTATTCATATACACAATCAGCAGCTGATAATTCTTAGTCAAGCAATCTGTTTTAAATTTAGAGGGCATCTATATTCAACTCATACTCAAAGCAAGTTTCATCTTCATCATAAATGTAAAGTACACTGGCTTACATCTTACTTATTGGGTCCTGATTACATCAACCAAGCCTAAGTGGCTACAGTACAGTGCCCATCCAACAGATAACTGTGTGAATAAGTAACTCTAGAGAAGGGTCTTCTTGGAAGAAAGAGTTACCATTACCTAAAGAAGGGGAGGCATTTAAGGGAAGGGGAGGGTAGTAAATTTTACTCTCAGAAATAAGAGAAAATCAGACTGCTCCAAAAGAATATATAGAAAAAGTATTCAGATACAAAAACTACATCAGAAATCACAATAGTATATATTTCATAATATTATTATTATTTTTTAATCCTCACCTGAGGATATTTTTCCATTTATCTTCAAATAGAGCAGGAGGGAGAGAGGGAGGGAGGGAGGAAGAGAGAGAGAGAGAGAAATATCGACGTGAGAGAGACATGTCGATTGGCTGCCTCCCACACGACCCCAACTAGGGCCAGAGACGAACCGCAACCAAGGTACGTGCCCTTGGCCGAAATCGAACCCAGGACTCTTTGATCTGCGGGCCAATGCTCTAACCGCTGAGCCAAACCAGCCAGGGCACTTCATAACATTCTTAAACCTGGTAGCTTTTTTTGGTCATATTTATTAGTGACTAGCAATAAAAAGCCTTCAAATAAAAAAGATACAGGTATATGTCCATGGGGCAGTAAGAAGAGGTCCACTTCACAGTGTTTCTGGGAAAGAAAAGAGGAACCCTAGAAATAAGGTGAGCAATGTCACCTTTAAACAACAACAAAATAGGGTAAATATTGTCTTTTCATCTTTATATTAAAACAGAGCGTGGCAGGTAGTAGCTGCTCACAAAATGTCTGTTGAATAAATGATTCCTTCCTACCTTCTTCTTCTATCTGTTCTTCCCTTCTTTTCCTTCCTCTATCCTTCTTTCTAACCTTTCTTCCTTCTTCCTTCCTTCTTTCCATTAATCTAACCCTTCATTATTCCCCAATCATCCAAGCCAATTACTCCCTCCTCTTCTCCTAAGGGCCTACAAAGTCTAAAGAATCAAGAAGTTCTTTGTCAAAGGTCTTAAAAACTTTTCAATTTACCCTCTTGAAACCGATCAAGGTATAGTATTTTAGTTCTAGGTACTGAAAATAAAATCAACTCTGGTCTTCCTACTACGAGAAAAAAGTCTACAGAAAGAATCCATGGATATTATCAGCTGAGGAAGGCCTTATTGTTTCCTCCCAGGATGGAAAGTTCACACTTTGCAACAGAGCAATTGCATAATCTTACCCTGATACCAGAAATGGGTAAATTTTACTTTTCTTTCAAAATTCAGGTCAGCCCCTTGTCCTTCAACCATATTTGAAAACCAATTTCCCCCTCTTTTCCCCACTCCCACCTCCCCCAAAATGGCTACAACAAATACTTTTGCTCCCCCAGTCCCTTTTGTCTCATACCCCAAAATGAAAGAACCCTTACTGAATTCAGTATCAGTCTCTTACCCTGCCAGGAAAGCTAAGGAGTAGGAGTTGTTCTTAGAAACAAATGCGGAGCGATGTGTCTGTGTCATCTTGCCTCGGGAAGGTTCTTCATTCTCTGAATCTGAGAGACGTGCAGGACACTGGCAGGAGAGAAGGGAGACAACACTGTCCATTTGGGGTTCCCACTGAATCTCCCATAGCTATTGTTTCAAATCTCTCTATTCTGTCACTTCTACCTGAGCTCCAATCTATGTGTATGTTTCCAGCTGCCTCCTGGAGATCCCAATTAGGATATCCCAAACGTAGCTCAAATTTAATATATCCAAAATCAAACTCACTATATATCTTCTCTAAGCCCCACTACCAACCCAGCTGGAAGCCTCAATGTCATCTATGACTTCTTTCTTTCCCTTTCTTCAGAGTCATAATAACATTGTATAGAGGTTTTGAGTACCCCAACACTTTGAAATATTTTATTTCATTTAGTGTTTATATCAGCTCTATTAAGAAGGGATTATTAGCTGTCTATTACAGATGGAAAACTGAGGCTCAGAGTAGTTAATATACCTAGGATTGTAGAGTTAATAAGTTGCTAACACTGGTACTTAAATCCAGAACATCTGTCTCCAAACTGCCTCCACGCTAGTTCCACTCTACTCCATTCTACAGCTAAAATGTCTCTTAGATCTAACTCTTCCCATGTATACTCAATTATCAATGCCTTTCCTTAGATTCTCATTATCTTCTGCCTGGACTACTACAATAATCTACTTACTGGTCTCACTCTCTTCAGCCTTTCTTCCTTCCAATCCCCTCCATACTATCAAGCACACAAACAGAATCCTCCTTAACTATTGGTTAACCTCAGGATCAAGTCTAAACAACTCAGCATAATACAATAATCTTCAAAACTAGACTCAACTTTCTTTTATAGTTTTTCTCATACCAGTTCCCAAACGGGGAACTCCTTGACTGCTAGTACAACCAAACTACTTTCTACTCTCCACATGTTCCATTACAGTCTTTCAAAACCTCTTATTCTTTTGGCCATGCTATTCCCTTTGCCTAATATTCTCTGCCTATAAAGTATTCACTGGCCTTTCAGAGGCATCTTAAATGTCACCTTCTCTGATAGGGCTTCCAAATATCCCTAGAGTCAGCTTTTTCCATCTTGCTGATATTCATTTACCTTCATTTTATTTTGGAATCTCTTTTTGAGTCTTTCAATTTACAGTCGAAGTTTCTTTTATGTGTGCCTTTTGCATACAACATATAGTGAGTATTTGCCTCATGATTCAATATGACAGTCTTCTTTTTAGAGGGAGCAACTAATCACACTGAACTATATAGCTTCTTATTTAAGAGTCTGTCTTCTGTTTTAGACAATAAACTGTAAGAGCAAGTGACCATCTTTTAAGACTCCCAATACCATTATAGAGCAGGTAAACAAAAAAACGTCTAATCATCTAATAATTAACCAGTTATCTAATGAGCAAATGACTACCAAAATGAGAGTTATAGACAGAGTCATGCAAGGCATCGTCTTATGGCTCAGAGTACCCTGCATTCCTGAGATGTTTTGTTATTCTCTAGGCTGACAAGCAGATACATACAATAGGCTATGTTTCCTAATAGTTAGCCTTTGAGAAATAATTGAAGGATTACAATTTACAGGAAAGCTTTTCAATTTTGTAGGGTACCACTCCTTAAAGAACCCTGCTGTGCCCTGACCAGTTTGGCTCAGTGGTTAGAGCATCAGCCTCAGACCAGAGAGTCCCGGGTTCGGTTCCTGCTAAGGGCACGTACCTCGGTTGCAGTTTGTCCCTGGCCCCGGTTGGGGTCGTGTGGGTGGCAGCCACTCGATGTCTCTCTCTCACATTGATGTTTCTCTCTCTCTCTCTTCCTCCCTTTGTCCCTCCCATTCTATCTGAAGATAAATGCAAAAAAAAAAAAAATGTCCTCAGCTGAGGATTAAAAGAAAAGAAGAACCTTGCTGTACAAACTGTTCACTGGAGAAACTTTTTAAAACTACTAACTGATTATTGCCCTGGCCGGTTTGGCTCAGCGGTTAGAGCGTCGGCCTGCGGTCCAGAGAGACCCGGGTTCGGTTCCCACTAAGGGCATGTACTTCGGTTGCAGTTTGTCCCCGGCCCTGGTTGGTCGTGCGGGTGGCAGCCACTCGATGTGTCACTTTCACATAGATGTTTCTCTCTCTCTCTCTTCCTCTCTCTCCCTCCCACTCTATCTGAACAAAAAATGAAAAGGTGTCCTCGGGTGAGGATAAAAATAAAATAAAATAAAATAAAAGTACTAACCAATTATCGAATTTTATGTAATATTCTCTTCTCAACTCTGAGAAAAAGTAACAGGTTTGACATCTATAGACTCAACAGGGAATAAGTAATGTCGATTTCTATTTAGGTGTTTCCACATAATCAATTCAGTACCAAATAAAAGAATGTTCCAATCCCACCTCTATTACTTAGCTATCATGGTCACTGTAGGTTAGTTGTTTTATCTTTCTGAGCCTCAGTTTACTCATCTGTAAAATAAAGATTGCTCCATCTACAACAAAGATTGTGATAAACCATTAAAAGCATTTAGTATATTAACTAACAAGTATTAATGCTCAACAAAAGATAGATTTTAATCAATTTAAATACTATTAATCTTTTAAGAAAAAATTTTAGAATTAAAATAGATATACACTAGGTTACTTTTAATTATTGAAAAATACATTTATATTATTATAAATAATTATATAGATAGAAGGCAACCCCCCATCTCTCTATATTTTCACCCCTTCAGAACGTAGAACCATAAGATAGGAAACTATTTGTCTCTCATCTTTCCCTTTAGGTAAACATAAGCCTATAGCACTATGAATGCCTAAAATGGCATAAGACATGCAGAATAAGATCCCCAAAGTGATGTTTTTTTAAAATTTACATTAAAAAATTAAAAGAATGATAATACCCAGAGTTGGCAAGGGTGTGAGGAAATTAGTTTAGTACTTTCTTGAACTATGGTGTCAGTATAACTACATACAAACTTTCTGGAGGTCAAATGGATAATAAGTACCAAAAGTCTATAAAAGGACTCTCCTCTTGACCTGGTCATTCCACTTCTGATAATTTATTCAAAGAAACTAATCACAGTGGTGGTTTAAGATAGCGAAATATCAACAGGAGATTAATTAATTTAATTAAACTAATTCTACAGTAAAGAATACTAAGTAAGAGACCACTAAATAATGATGTGGGATTCTTCACTTACATAGAAAAACATTCACAATTTAATAGTTTATGAAAAAAGGTTTAAAACAGTATGCACACTGGTTGCATTTTAAAAAAGAAAAAGAACATATAGTACATATGCACTTAGAAAAGAAGTCTGGGCAAAACATTTACTAAAATGTGTATAGAGGTTATCTCTAAGTTGTGGGATGACAAGCAATTTTTCACTTTCTGCTTTATAATCTTTGGTATAACAATTATAGTTGTACCAACAATTCACATTATTATTGATATCAATTATACCATAAAAAATCATAAACACTGTGCCCATTTTATTTCCATTCTGAATAACAGATGATAAGCTCTAATTCTGGAATATGGACTTTCTTTCCTCTATTTGAATTCAACTTGATAAACATGTATAAAATATTTGTGATATGCAAGGTACTGTAGGAAATTTTAAATTAGATAAGACATTTCCTATACTCAAGAAACTTGCAAATCTAGTAGAGAAACACAAACAAACAAATAACCATAAGGTAAAGGAGAATAAAATAAGTCCTCTAAAAGTTACAAAGTAGGGGCAGGGATGTTGGGAGGGGAGAGTGGATGATGGGAATGGAGAAACAAGTGAGGAATCCCTATAGGTTCCAGGAACGTGACAGCTTTTGAACTGGACATGGAAAGATAAATAACCTTTCAACAGGTAAGTTGGGTGACATTTCAATGAAATGAAGATGCAAGAGCAAAGACTCTAAGGAGGGAAAATACAATATATATATATATGTATATATTGGTAAAACACTCCATTTCCTAGAGTTTGGGGATGTAAGCAAGGATGGAAATATAAGCTAAAATAATACTAAGGAGCCCTGGCCAGTTTGGCTCAGCGGTTAGAGCGTCGGCCCGCAGACCAGAGTCCTGGGTTTGGTACCCGCTAAGGGCACGTGCCTCGGTTGTGGTTCATCCCTGGCATGGTTGGGGTTGTGTGGGTGGCAGCCAGTCGGTGTGTCTCTCTCACATCAATGTTTCTCTCTCTCTTCCTCCCTCTTTCCCTCCTGCTCTGAGGAGAAATGCAAAAATGTCCTCAGGTGAGGATAAAATAAATAAATAAATAAAATAATACTAAGGAACTGAATGTTGGGGTGAAGAGTTCTCACTTAATTCCACAGGAAACAGGGAGTCCCTGAGGTTTAGGGGGCAGGAGAGTGAAATAATCAGTCCAGCTCTAATCATAACACTCTCTATATAAAATATATAATCCTTCATCTGGCTTCCCAGTGAAGTCTACTTGAGCTTCTCTTTCGTCCCGATTTGAATGTAGCCTTGGCTAAACTAAATGAAATTACCTGTTCAACACCAAAAATTCTTAATACATATTTAAAGCAAAATTAGAACCATTTAAAAGTCCTCAAATATATAAAAGCAAACAGAAAAAGGGTAAAAATCACAAAATTCTAAAATTTGAAGTGTTCATAGATCAGATTTTATTCGATGTGTCTTTACACAGAAAATTTTCGTAACTAGCTATTACCAATAAAAATGAGTCTGAGAATGTGTACTTCCTGATTCCTTTTAAGATTAAAATTAGGTTGATGCAATGAGTTCTATTTCCAAAGATGGTAGTGGCAAAAGAAAAAAATCATTAGAGCAATTTCCTAGTCTTGACATGAATTAATACTAGAGATCATTTCCTGGAGAAAACCTGGATCTGGCAAGGCAAAAACAGCAGGTTCCTTCCATCAAAAAAAAAAAAAAAAAAAAAAACATAGCAAAGGTAAGCGTACTTCTAAGTTGTTTTGCCTGATGGCCCTAATGGACAGTTCTGCTGGGGTGACCACAGGCAGAATTGCAGTCTTTAGACCACAGATCATAGCTGGGGCTATTAGTCAGAAGACACACTTATGTGCACAAGACTATTATATATTTCATTCTTGCCTTCCCAGCCAAATAGCCTCTCTGGTAGCAGTCTTTTTCCTTTTGAAGTTCTCAATGAACAGACACTAAGAGTACACAAGCATTTTATGTTTGCTAAACAGAATCTTTTAGAAGGTTGAAACCTTATAAAATGCAAGTGGTTGTTTTTAATAATAAACATTATTATTATTATAACTGGATTAAAATCCCTACATGACTGCTGACAGTCAGAAAATACTATCAATCCAAGAAAGTTTAAATAATTTAACTTTTTGAAATTCAGGAAAACTGCCTTTGCAAAGATTGCATCAAAAGCACAGAGAAATGAAGTAACCAGGCCAAGGTCATACAGTCTGTTTTAATGCTGGGACCTGTTTAAGAGGCAGACTTCTGAATCAGAGATTTTTTTTCCCTCTATTCTGTTATATTGTCTGTCTTTATATATAGTAAAGCTTTATTAATTCTGGTTAATTAGAAAGATAACTGAAATACTGACAAGCCTAAGTCACAAAATATTTTAAAAGATATGATTCTACAGATATGTTAAGTACATACAGCAAGCAATAAAAGATGTCCAATCCAATACCAGAGAAAAAACTCAATTGTAATCACCCATTTGAGCTAATCAGTGAATCCTGCAAAAGTGCTTTCTCATATAAGTTAAATATACCATTTATAACCTTTTCCAGTAATTTGCTTGATAAATAAGTAATGGAAATTATTCAGGCAAGATTTAACTCAATTAAAAGTCTAATTAGGTTAAGTTTAAACTAACTATCTAATCTAATACCTTATTCCTAGCACTGTGCTGTTTAGGGCATTTTAAAGAAGAAAGGGAAATTCAAGCTTTAAGGAAATCTAGTAGAAGATATAAGACATACAAAACTCAAATATCAAATAACAACACATAAGTCAAATGACAATATACATAAAAAATTTACCACAAGTATACTGTACTAGGTTTTTCCTCTCACCGTTTTTCTCCACTTTTCCTTTAATCTTTCCACACAAGTCTTATTGTCCCATTCATAAATTGCTTTCTCCAGCTCTCATCTGGATGCTATGTTTCTTCACTATTCTTAAGCTGCACAGTCAATGACTATTACTGGTCTCACAGTTCACCAACATAGATTTTTCAGATCCACGCCACCTGGGCTAATTGCTGATTTTGAGGCAGGTGTCCATCAAAAAAGTGATTTACTTACACGCTCCAGATTTGTTTTCAGTACTAATGGCTCATCTCTTTTTTTCTGTTCGTCCATTTTCCTTTTCCCTGTTTCTGTATCCTCTGGTAACAGCTTGTGGATTTGATCTTCAGAGGTTTTCTCCTCTTGTAACTTTTCTTCTTTCAACTAAAAATACAAATCACACTGAGAAAACTATAGACAACTATAGTTTTAGGCAACTATAGACTAAAACATAGCTTTTCCTCAGTAGCCTGTTAGAACAAACATCACATGGCAGTTTTGAGACTATTTTCCTTATTGGATATAAAGTCCTCTTAATTTTTAATTATGTCAGCTTTTACTTGACTCTTGCCAAGCATACACTTCGTGGCTTAAGATTTAACTGCTCTGCATTCTTGAGCAATATGAAACCATACAAACTAATACACAATAAAAAAGTAAAGTTTATTCACTTAGCTAAAAGAGGCTGACCTTAAAAACTTTCTTATTCCCATAAACCATATATAAATGTACTGGACCAGGAGAACAGAAGAGATGTAACCACAGAGGGCCAGAGAAGCTGGGCTAGGCAAGATGAGTCTTTAGGCCTAGTAGCAACAGAAAAAATGACTTTATCACAGTTCCAATGTCCTACAATTCATGCTATTATCTTGTGGTCCAGAGAATAGGTCAAAATACATGACCTACAAAGAAACTTAAGGCAGAGGCATATACTCCTCATTTAGGGGAGGTAGCATGGCATTATGAAAATAAGATGGGCTTTGGAATAAAAACCTGGGTTCTAATGGTTCTGTAATTAATTTACCAAGTAGATGATCTTTGGCAAATGAACTACCATATGCTCACCTACAAAATAGAGATAATGCTTCTCACTCTGCAGATATTGTTATAAGAAGTAAATGAGATAAAGTACTTAATTTTGTGTCTTGTTGTATACTTTACAGAACATCAAGAGTTTCCTTTCCTAATCTCCTTTTTACTCTCTTTTCACTGCCCAGGGTTTTAATAATTTTAAATGACAATGTATATCAAAGCAATTACAGGCTACTAGTATATATTTTTTAATCCTCACCTGAGAACACTTTTCCATCGATTTTCAGATAGAGTGGGAGGGAGGGAGACAGAGAGAGAAACATTGATGTGAAAGAGACATACCGACTGGTTGCCTCCTGGATGACCTCAACCAGGACCAGGGATCCAACTGCAACTGAGGTACGTGCCCTTGACTGGAATCGAACCCACGACCCTTTGGTCCATGGGCCGATGCTCTAACCACTGAGCCCAATCAGTCAGGGCCAGGCTACTAATATTTTTAATCATACTTGCAAAAAATGTAAAGCTAAAGAACAAATATTTTTCATTTGCTGTTGACTCAGGGTTAAAAAAAGCACAACAATAACAATAAAGATTTAGTCTTATCATTCTAATTTCTATAGGTCTGATTCCTATAAGCCTGAATAGTCTTTAACACACTAAGTCTAATTCAAGAGGTTATGAATATTTAAAGAACACCACACACAATGCTATATCAGGAGGACATTCAAATGAAATAATATACTCCCAACTCTTCCAAGGTAAAACAACACAAGAGAAAGAAAAGCAAATCCATGTCCAAGGAGAAAGCAAACCTAAGCTATGCTAACTACCCACGTGAAAGATCAATGCCTTTTGATGATCTTACATGAGAAATTCTGCTTCAACAACTTGACCACAGGCTACACAGAGGAGCATTTCACTTTTAGAGGACACAGAGGCAGAGGAGCACAAAAGAGAACAGGTTTTAGCATCATAATAATTGTTATCATTTACTGAACTCTATGTGTCAGGTGCTGAGCTGAACACTATACATCTATTATCTCACTTAAGAAAACTAAGTTTTAAGAGTTGGGTAATGTGTTCAAATTCACAGTCATAGCCCAAGAGCTGGAATTCAAATCTAGGTTTACCTCAGTGGTTCTCAACCAATGATTTTGCCTCTCAGGGTACATATGGCAATGTCTGAAACTTTGGTTACAATTAGGGGTGGAGTATGTGTGATACTGGCATCTAGTGGCTAGAGTCTGAAGATTGCTACTAAACATTCAAAATGCACAGGATAGCCCCCAATAACATGCACAGATGTTACAATTTAAAAAAAAACAACCACTAAATATTAAATCTCCTTTTATATGATTTAGTGTTAATTGTTTAGTGCTTAATAGTATTTACATACTATGCCCTTTGGCTTTTCTAAGTGTCTTAAGATGTATCCTTATGCCTCCTAATAATGTTTATTGCTGCTCTCAAAGTTTTTGACAGCAGACTTGTGTTGCTAGCAAAACCACCTTTCATTGCAGGGTTGAGTGTCTGCTAACACAGCATCATCTTAACTAAAAATGTACATCTTAAGCTAAAAATGTATGCAACTGAGCCCAACTGGTGTGGCTTAGTGGATTGAGCATTGCCCCACACACCAAGAGGTCATTGGTTCGATTACTGGTCGGGGCACATGCCTGAGTTTCAGGCTTGATCCCCAGTAGGGGGTATGCAGGAGGCAGCCAACTGATGTTGATGTTTCTCTCTCTCACCGATGTTTCTATCTTTCTCTCCCTCTAAAAAATCAATAAAAACATTTTAAAAAATGAAAGTATGTGAGATAAAATTAGAGATTAAAAAAATTTATGCAATTGAAAAACCCATGACCCATATATCCATTTAAATCTTCACATGAATCATGCTGGCGTTTTCTCTATGCTGGGTTCTGTAGAAGTTATTTTTTTGTCTTTTTGGTGGTTATTTATAAGGACTTGAGAACTTGGCCTCTACAACAGAATTTTTATACTCAGGGAAAATGTCTCTGAGAGTGTCAGAAAGCAGCATATAAACTTCAGTAAGAAATATCAATAGCTGTTGCTTATTTAACTCTTCTATGTTCCAGGCATTAAGTTTATAGAGCTTACCTCAAGGGCTCTATAAGGGCTCTGTTTGTATCTATTATTACCATTTTATAGACACAGAAATTAATACTCAGTGTTATTTCTCAAAGTCACAATGATTGAATATTGAAGAACTTGAATTTTATAGTCAACCATTGGTTTCAGATACCAGAGAGTCTAAACCTCATCATTACTGACACTTTGGGCTAAATAATTCTTTGTTATGGGAGGAACTGAGCAGAGTCTAATAAGAAGGTTTATGCATGAATACTGGCCACAGACAAAATGAGAAACTCCAGGAAATGCATCTCAAGACTGTCAGTCTGAAGTGAGAAAAAGGGAATCATGTATCTATTGACTTCCACCTCCCAATGACCAAAGTTTGCTCCACATGGTGTTAAATACCCCTCACACTGGTTTGTACAACTTGGGTAAGTTCCCCTGGCAGGTACTGTAGCTACGACGATAGAAGCTCTAGAGCTAAAAGCAAGAGGCAAGCAGTTAGCTCCTGAACAAGATCTCAGGTTGTACCATAGAAGCTGCCCACTACTATAAGTGGTGATTTTTTATTGCTTCCTTTTTCAGATGCTAATTACTAGAGGAAAACTATTGACTTCTGTATATTAATCTCATACTCAGTCACACTACCAAAAATGCCATAAAAATTTTCCTGAAAATATCTTTACTTTGTTCTAATATTTTTAAAAAATCAAAGTGTTACACACAGAAAAATATATAAATCACAAATGTAAAGCATGGTAAATTACATAAAATAAGCATATCCACATAACCACCACCCAGATCAAAAAATGGTATCTTACCAGTTCCCCTTGTGCCTACGCCTCACCCAAAAATAACCACAGTCCACCCTGGCCAATTTGGCTCAGCGGTTAGAGTGTCGGCCCGCAGACCAGAGAGACCTGGGTTTGGTTCCCGCTAAGGGCATGTACCTCGGTTGCAGTTTGTCCTCGGCCCCAGTTGGGGTCATGTGGGTGGCAACCACTCAGTGTGTCTCTCTCACATCGATGTTTCTCTCTCTCTCTTCCCCCCACTCTCTCCCTCCCGCTCTATCTGAAGATAAATGCAAAAATGTCCTCGGGTGAGGATTAAAAAAAAAAAAGTAAAAAAATAACCAGTCCCAGCTTCCACCACCAAAAAAATCATTGTACCCATTTCTGAATTTTATATAAGTGGAATCATATATGCATTAAATCTGTCTTCCTTCAGTCAACATACTATTTGTGAGATTCATCCATTTAGGTGCATATAGTTTACTTTTTCTCATTGTTTTACAGTATTCTATTGTTTGCCTACAAAACAATTTAACCATTCTATTGTTACTGGATATTTGAGTAATTACTAGGTTTTGGCTATTTACACATAAACTGCTGTGAACATTTCTGATTATGTATCCTGATACACATACTGTCCTGTGGGGTATATTCTAGAAGAGATACTGTTTAGTCATAAGGTATGGGTATGCTGCCATGGTTTTCCAAACTGATACAAATTATACTCCCCCTGCCCCCAATGTAGCAGAATGACAGCTGCTCTCAGCCTATCTGTCTATTTCAGACATTCCAGTAAGTATATATTAGCACTGCATTATGACTTCAATTTGCATTTCTCTTCTAAAGATGTAGAGTAGCTTTTCATGTTTACTGTCTGGAAATCCTCTTTCATGTAGTGCCTATTCACATGGCTGCCCTTTTTTCTTTTAGATATTTGGGGTTTTGCCCCTAGTAATTTATAGGAGCTATTTATATATTTTTGGATATGAGACAATATTCAAGGGGGGAAAAATGCATGCAGTAGTCCTCCTTAACTGCGGTTTCACTTTCTGCAGTTTCACTTACCTGCAGTCAACAATGATCTGAAAACATTAAATGAAAAACTCCAGAAATAAACAATTCAAAAGTTTTAAATTTTGTGTGGTTCTGAGTACTGTGATGAAATCTCCCACGGTCCTGCTCCGTCCCATCCCAGGATGTGAATCATCTCTTTGTCCAGCAAATCCATGCTGTATACGCTCCCCACCTGTTAGTCACTTAATAGTAGTCTTGGTTATCAGATCGACTGTCATGGTATCACAGTGTTTGTGTTCAAGTAACCCTTATTTTTTTGTAATTGCTCTATTTTACTAGTTATCGTTGTTAATCTCTTACTGTGCCCAATTTATGAATTAAACTTTTCATAGGTGTGTATGTATAGGAAAAAGCATAGAATATATAGGGTTCAGTACTATCTACAGTTTCAGGCATCCACTGAGGGTCTTGGAACATCTCCCTCACAAATAAGGGGGGACAGTACAAAAAAAAATATGTATTTATGTATGTGTGTAAACATATATCCCCCCCCCCAAACAGTAGCTTTCTTTTTTCACTCTTGGTAGTGTGTCTTTTGAAGACAAGAAGTTCCAGATTTTAATGCAGCTTAATTTAATGTTAGTGCTTTTATATCCTGTTTTAAAAATTCTCCCATCTTTAAGGATCTTATTATTTGACCTTTCGCATTTAGATCTACAATCCACTTAGAATTATTTTTTTTAAATGTATCTTTATTGTTGAAAGTATTACACATGTCTCCCCTTTTCTCCCCTATTGGCCCCCTTCTCCCTGCTCCTGCCCACCTCCTGTCTTCCCCACACTATCGTCTGCGTCTATTGGTTATGTATATATGCATATAAATTCTTCGGTTTATCTCTTCTCACCTCTCCTTCCCCCTTCCCTCTGAGGTTTGTCAGTTTAACAACCAATTTGTACTTCTTAATCCCTTCACCTTTCTTGCCTATTCCCCTCAAGCCCCCTCCCATCTGGCAACCAACAAAAAGTTCTCTGTATCTGTGAGTCTGTTTCTGTTCTGCTTGTTCATTTGGTTTGTAGATTCAATTGTTCATAGATATGTATTTATTGCCATTTTATTGTTCATACTTTTTATCTTCTTTTTCAAGAAGACTCTTCAACATTTCATATAATACTGGTTTGGTGGTGATGAACTCCTTTATCTTTTTCTTATCTGGGAAACTATATGTCCATCGATTCTAAATGATTGCTTTGCAGGGTAGAGTAATCTTGGCTGTAGGTCCTTGTTTTTCATAACTTTGAATATTTCTTGCCACTCCCTTCTGGCCTGCAAAGTTTCTTTTGAGAAATAGGCTGATAGTCTTATGGGAGCTCCCTTGTAGGTAACTAACTGCTTTTCTCTTGATGCTATCAAGATTCTCCCTTTGTCTTTAATCTTTGGCATTCTGATGATGATATGTCTTGGTGTGGGCCTCTCTGTGCTTCCTAGACTTTTTTGTCTGTTTCCTTCACCAAGTTAGGGAAGTTTTCTGTCATTATTTTTTCAAATAGGTTTTCAATTTCTTGCTCTCTCTCTTCTTCTAGCACCAACCCCATAATGCAAATGTTGGTACACTTGAAGTTGTCCCAGAGGCTCCTTACACTATACTCATTTTTTTTTAATTATTTTTGCTGTTCTGATTGAGTGTTTTTTGCTTCCTTATATTCCAAATCAGTGGTTTGATTTTCAGCTTTACCTATTCTACTATTGGTTCCCTGTAAATTATTCTTTATTTCAGTTAGTGCATCCTTCATTTCTGACTGGTCCTTTATTATGCTCTTGAGGTCCTCATTAAGTTTCTTGAGCATCCTTATAACCTGTGTTTTGAACTCTGCAACTGTTAGATTGCTTATCTCTATTTCATTTAGTTCTTTTCCTGGAGTTTCATTCTATTCTTTCATTTGGGACATGTTTCTGTGTGTTAGAGAGTTGCTATGTCTCCTCGGCTTTGTAGGGTGGCCTACTATAGTAGGTGTCCTGTAGGGTCCAGTGGCACAGTCTCCCAGATCACCCCAGCTGGGCCCTCAAGGTGCACCCCTCGTGTGGACTGTACACCCTTCTGCTGTAATTAAGTCTTTTTGTTGTTGTTGTTCAGATAGAGTGGGAGGAAGAGAGAGAGAGAGAAACATCGACGTGAAAGGGACACATCGAGTGGCTGCCACCCGCACGACCAACCAGGGCCGGGGACAAACTGCAACCGAGGTACGTGCCCTTAGCGGGAACTGAACCCGGCGTCTCTCTGGACCGCGGGCCGAAGCTCTAACCGCTGAGCCAAACCGGCCAGGGCTGTAATTAAGTCTTGATTGCGACTGGCAATAGGAGGGATTTACTCAGGCTAATCAACTGCAAGAACTGGCTCTGACCACTGACCAATGACCTCTGACCACCTTGGAGAATCAGCTATTTAGGGGCCCACCACACAGAGCAAGACTTACTTCGGCAGGGCTCTGGTACCCACTGAGTCCACCCCTTGAGTGTGTTGCTTGTGGAGGTGGTTGGGTGGCATTGCTTCAACATAGTCTGAAGCTGTCCACTAGGTGTGCTGGTTCTGGGGCCTCCTGGGCGGGACAGGTCAAGGTCAGTCACTGCCTGCATTCTACCTGGGGCCACCAGGCACAAGCTACAAAGCAATCTGCAGATGGCTGCTTCTAGTGCCAGGCCTGGAGCCACTTATGGAGAGGTATGGAGCTCACTGAGGCCAGATGCTATTTGTTTGAGAGAATTCAGGAAAATCTGAAGCAGGAGCCAAAACAGGCCAATCCTATGGTAAAGCCACTAGAAACAGCTTGGGTGGGCCTGAAAGGGGTGGGGCAGGGCCTTGAGGCATCACCAGGGCGGGGCAAACAGTATGAGTCAGGTTGCTGGAGTCCCAGATGTGACAGCTGTCTGCCTGCTCCACGGAGGAAAGGCTCACCAAAGAAACAACAGCCTCTGCCAACACGACTGTCCTGGAGAAAGCTTCCTCTCCAGCTTTCACCCTGATGCCAAACAATTCAGTTCTTCCCCTTATGTTTCAAGCTGCCTCCCCTGTATTGGAGCCTAGAAACGAGTCCCAGTAAGTTGGTGCAAGGGCCCTTTAAAAGGAACTGCCTGGGACTCCAGGAGCCTCAGCCTCCCTCAGCTTCGATTCCTGCTGGTTTTTACAGCCAGAAGTTACATGGACTTCTCTTCCTGGCACTAGAACCCTGAGTTGGGGGGCCTAGTGTGGGACTGGGACCCCTCACACCTCAGGGAGGACTTTCACAGCCAAGGTATCCCTCCTGATTTTTTATCAACCACACGTGGGTGTGGGATCTGCCTGTCCACGTCTCCAGCCCTCCTACCAGTCTCAATGTGGCTTAATTTCGAAGTAGTGGGACTTCCCTTGAGCTTGACTTCAGGTGGTTCTGAATGATGGTTGTTCTGTAGTTTAGTTGTAATTTTGATGTCAGAATTAACTTTTTAAAATCAACTATGTTAAGGCATAATTTACATATGACAAAATGAACACTTACAGAAAGTGTATGTGTATATACATATATGGCTCAGTGAGTTTTGACAAATGTATATATCCATGTAACCATCTCCCTAATCAAGATATAGAAGATTTTTACCACCCCAGAAAGACCCTTCCAGCTCACTAGCAATTAATCCCCCAACCCGTCTCAGCCCTAGGCAACCCCTAATCTGATGACTATGACTACAGATTAGTTTTGCCTATTATAAAATCAGACAGCAGGGAACCCACTATATGGGAGAACATAATTGCCAAGGATACATCAGATAAGGGGTTAATTTCAAAAATATATAGAGTACTCATACAATTCAACAAAAGGAACACAAAGAACCCAATTAAAAAATGGGCAGAGGACCTAAAGAGACACCTCCTCAAACAGGACATACAAATGGCCAAGAGACATATGAAAAAATGCTCAACGTCACTAATCATCAGAGAGATGCAAATTAAAACAACGAGGTACCACTTCACACCTGTCAGAATGGCCGCCATCAACAAATCATCAAACAACAAGTGCTGGCGAGGTTGTGGAGAAAAGGGGACCCTAGTACACTGCTGGTGGGAATGCAGACTGGTGCAGCCACTATGGAAAACACTATGGTGTTACCTCAAAAAATTAAAAATCGAACTGCCATCTGACCCAGTGATCCCACTTCTAGGAATATACCCTAAGAAGCCTGAAACACCAATCAGAAAGGATATATGTACCCCTATGTTCATAGCAGCACTATTTACAATAGCTAAGATCTGGAAACAGCCCAAGTGTCCATCAGTAGACGAGTGGATAAAAAAGCTGTGGTACATATACACAATGGAATACTATGCAGCTGTAAGAAAGAAAGATCTCTTATCCTTTGAGATGACATGGAGGGACCTGGAAAGTATTATCCTAAGTGAAACAAGCCAAGCAGAGAAAGACAAGTATTACATGATCTCACTTATTTCTGGAATACAATGAACTAAACAAACTGATAAACAAAATAGACCCAGAGTCATGGAAGTAGGGTACAGACTGATAATCCTCAGAAGGGGGGGAGGGGAGGGAAGGGATAAACCACAGAACTTATATGCATGTATGCATAACCAATGGACATAGACAACAAAGCTGAGGACTGGGTGGGAGGGGATGGGGAGGAGGGTGTCAATGGGGAGAAAAAGAAGAAACATTTGTAACAAAAATAAATTAATAAAAAAAAAATCAGACAGCAAATATTCCTTTGTGTCAGGCTTTATTCACTCGGCATATTTTTGAGATTCATCCACGATACTGAGTTTATTATTAAGACATTCCTTTTATGGATGTGTTCTATTCCATTGTATAAATGTACCACAAATTGTTTATCCATTCAAGTGTTGGACATGTGGGTTGTATTTAGTTTGGGGCTATTATGAATAAAGCTGCTATGAACATTCATGTCTTTTGTGGACAGATGTTTCTATTTTGCCTGGCTAAATATCTACAAGTGGAATTGCTGGATCATATAGTAAGTATATGTTTAAATTTATAAAGCAACTGCCAAAATGTTTCCCATTGTGGTAATACCACTTTACTGGCATACCTAGGAGATATTGTGGGTTTGGTTCCAGACCACCACAATAAAGCGAATATCACAATAAAGTGAGTTGTAATGTTTTTGCTGGTGGAGAGTCTTGCCTTCAATTTTTAAAAAATGCAGCATCTGTGAGGCACAATAAAGCATAGTGCAATAAAGTGAGATATGCCTGTTTACTGTCACTAGCAATGCATGAGAGTTCCAGGTGATTCACATTCTCATATTCATTTTTAACTTGGAATTGTTGGCCTTTTAATTTTAGCCACTCTATATTATGTCTGGTGATATCCCATTGTGGTTTAATAAGTACTTCCCTGCTGGCTAATTATATTGAGCATCTTTCCATGTGTACAGTACTATATCTTCTTTTGTGAAGTATGTGTTCCAACCTTTTATCCTATTTTTTTAACCTTATTACTATGTGCAAGAGTTCTTTATAAATTCTGCATACAAGTTCATTGTTGGATATATATTTTAAGAATATGTTCTCCCAGTCTTTGCTTTGCCCTTTTATTTCCTTAATAAATGGAAGTTTTTAATTTTGATAAAGTCCAACATATCAATTTTTTCTTCTGTTACTAGGACTTTTGTGTTCCTGTCCAGAAAATCTTTGCCTACCTCAAGGTCAAAATCTTTTTATTTTGTGTTTTCTTCTGCATAATTGTAACTTTTAGGTTTAGTCTATGATCCATTTTGAATTCACTTTTCTATACTGTATAAAGTAGATATCAAGATTCACTTTTACTTATTCATAGGATATTCAGTTTGTTCCAGCACCATTGTTGAAAAACAATTCTTTTCACTGAATTATTTTTGTGCCTTTGTGAACATTAATTGACTATATATCAATAGGTCTATTCCAGGACTATATTCTATTCCACTTATCTATGTCTTTTCCTTATGCCAATACCATACTATCTAGATGACTAGCATTATATAAGTCTTGAAATCTAGTAGTAAAGTCTTCCAAAAATAACAGTCATAATTCGCAGACAACATAACCCATGTAGAAAATCCAGCAGAAGCTACAAAAAGCTACTACAACTACTAAATGAGTTTGGCAAGGCTGTAAGACAGAATATCAAAATATAAAAATTAGTTGTATTACTAATCAGAAAGAATATATGTATCTCTATGTTCATAGCAGCACTATTTACAATTGCTGAGATCTGGAAACAGCCCAAGTGTCCATCAATAGATGAGTGGATAAAAAAGCTGTGGTACATATATACAATGGAATACTATGCAGCTGTAAGAAAGATCTCTTATCCTTTGAGACAACATGGGGGATGGGGGAACCTGGAGAGTATTATGCTAAGTGAAATAAGTCAATCAGAGAAAGAGAAATACCACATGATCTCACTTATTTGTGGAATATAATGAACAAGGTGGGCTGATGAACGAAATAGACCCAGAGACATAGAAAGGAGTATGGTTCAGACTGACAAACTTCAGAGGAGGGGGGCGGAGGGGATGGAGGTGATGAACCAAAGAACTTATATGCATGTACGCATAACCAATGGACATAGACAACAATGCTGGGGGGGGGGGATGGAGAGGAGGGTGTCGGGGGGGGAAGGAGAAACATCTGTAACAAAAATAAATTAATAAAAATTGAAAGAAAAAAAAAATAAAAGTGTTACTCCACTGGAAAAAAAATTAGTTGTATTTTATATGCTTGCATGAACAGTAAGAAATTTAAAAATTTTAAATGTCATTTATAGTAACATAAAAAATGTGGAATACTTAAGATAAATCTGACAAAAGATATGGAAACTGAAAACTACATTGCTGAAATTAAAGGAGACCTAAATAAATAAAAGAATATACCATGTTGATGGGTCTGAAGACTCAATATTATCAAGATGTCAATTCTCCCCCAAATAATAATATATCTATTGATTAAATTCAATTACAATCAAAATCTCAGCAGGCTCCTTTGTAGAAATTGGCAAGCCAATGCTAAAATTCAGATGGATATACAGAGAACCAAGAATAAGCAAAATAACTTTGAAAAAAGAGAATGAAGTTGGAGGATTAACACTACCAAATTTCAAGACTTATTATATACAGTAGTCAAAACAGCATAGCATTGATGTAAAAACAAACAGATCAATGGTACAGACAGAATATAGAGCCTAGAAATAAACCCACAAATATATGGATAACTGATTTTTAACAAAGGTGCAAAGAAAATCCAATGGAGAAAGGAGTCTTCAACAAATGGTGCTGGAACAACTGGGACATCCATATGCACAAAAAGGAACTTGGATCTATACCCCACACCATATATAAGAATTAAGTTGAAATGAATCATAGACCTAAATATAAAGACTAAAACTATGAATTGTCCAGAGGGGGAAAAAAAAAACAAAACAGGAAAATCTATGTGATCTTGAGCTGGGCAAAGAATACTTAGGAAAAAACATTTATAAACTTATAAACTGCAATTTTGAAAGTTAAAAATCTTCTGCTCCTCAAAAGACTCCAAGAGAATGAAAAGACTGACACAGACTGGGAAAAAAATATTTGCAAAGCATATACCTGATAATAGACTTGTATCCAGAATATATAAAGATCTCTCAAAATACACAACCCACTTTTTAAATAAGGGTAGAAAATTTGAACAAACATTAAACCAAAGAAAATATACAGAAGGCAAACACATGAAAAGATGTCAACATCATTCATTAGTCATTAGGAAAATGTAAATTTAAACCACAATAAGATACCTCTATACACCAATTAGAACTGCTAAACTTAAAAAGACTGACCAAACCAAAGGCTGGCGACCACTGAGAGAAACCAGAACTTTCACACACTACTGGTAAGAATTAAAATGGTAAAATCACTGTGGAAAAGTTTGGCAGTTTCTTTAAAAAAATGAAACGTACACCTACCATATATAATCTAACCATTTTATGCCTAAGTATTTACCTAAGAGAAAATGAAATACATATCTATACAAAGACCTGTACATGAATGTTCATAGTAGCTTTAACAGTCAAGAGCTGAAAACAACCCAAATGTCTATCAACTCGCAAATAGATAAACAAATTGACAAAATTATACAGTGAAATACTACTCATCAATAAAGACTAAACCACTGATACATGCTACAGAGTGAATGAATCTCAAAATAATTACGCTGAGTGAAAAAGCCAAATAGAAAAGCATAAGCAACAAAAGAAAAAAAGATAAACTGGACTTCAAAAAAACTAAAAACTTTTGTGCAAAGAATATTAACAAAAAATAAAAAGATGACCTACAGAATGCAAGAAAATACTTGCAAATCATATATACATCTGATAAGTATTTAATATTCAGACTAAATAAAGAACTTTATAAACAACTCAACAAAAAGACAACCTAATTCAAAATTAAACAAAGGACTTGAATAGACATATCTCCAAAGAAAAAATACAAATACTCAACAGCACATGAAAAGATGTTCAACATCATTAGGGAAATACAAGTCAAAACCATAATGAGAAACCCACTGGATGAATATTTAAAAAAATAAAAAAATAACAAGTGCCAGCAAGAATGTGGAAAACTGGAATCCTCATACATTGCTGGTAGGTGTAGCTGCTGTGGAAAAGAGTTTGACAACTTCTCAAAAAATTAAACACAACTATTGTATGACCCAGCAATTCCATTCCTGAGTATACACCCAAAATAACTGAAAACAGGGACTCACATACTTGCATGCCAATGTTCATTGCAGCATTATTCACAATAGCCATAAAGTGAAAACAACCCAAGTGTCCATCAAGAGATGAATGGATAAACAAAATGTGATATATACACATAATGGAGTATTATTCAGCCATAAAAAGGAAAGAAATACTAAAACATGCTACAGTGTGGATGAATGCTGGAAATATTATGCCAAGTGAAATAAGCCAGATACAAAAGGACAAATATTATATGATTTCACTTATATATCTAGAATAGACAAATCTGTAGAAATAGCCCTGGGCAGTTTGGCTCAGTGGTACAGCATCGGCCCGCGGACCAATGAGTCATGAGTTCTACTCTGACCAAGGGCACGTACTTCGGTTGCAGTTCGTCCCTGGCCCTGGTCGGGGTCATGCGGGAGGCAACCAGTCGATGTGTCCCTCTCACATCGATGTTTCTCTCTCTCTCCCTTTCTCTCCCTCTCTCTCTCTCCCACTCTATCTGAAGATAAATAGAAAAATATCCTTGGGTGAGGATTAAACAAAAAAAAAAATTTTGTAGAAATAAAATGGTTACCAGGGGCTGGGGGGAAAGCGTAATGGAGAGATAATTCAAGGGTAGAGAGTTTCTGTTTGGAGTGATCAAAAATGTTTGGAAAAAGATAGCAGTGATGGTTGCATAACATTGTGAATGTACTTAAGGCTACTGAATTTTACACTTAAAATGATTAAAATGGCAAATTTTTAATAATCTGAACTTTATTTTCACAGAATTTTACAATTCTGTTTACTTTTATAGAAACAGGAAAAATAAAGCTATTTTAATTTACTAAAACTCTCCCTAATCAAATGTCTTAACTAAGTATTTTCTTTTGTACTAGAGACAGCAGAGGTGCAACTGCTTCTAGAAAATTCTCTTGTCTGGCTTTCAACTAGCATTGAAATGATTTGAAACTATTCTCTAAACCATGAAAATTATTATACTAATACAGTAATCTTATAACTACTGATCTTCTCCTCTCATAAATAAGAGAGACAAGGAAAGACAGCACATTGCAGAAATAGCCTGAATAACCTGCTATTCTAATTAAATTTAATCATGCTTTTAATTTCCCAAATACGTTATTTTCTTTAAAAAGCACATTACTTGATTAAATTGTTTTTCCTTGTCTGGGGAGTTGTAAGTAGCAAAGGGAAAAAACAACCATGTTTAACATTTTTGGATTTTGAGCATTCTATAAAACTACTGTTCTTCCCTCAGGCAGTCAAAATTAAAACTTATTCTTTTGAGTTTCTCCTTCTTAGTACTATATAGCTTATCTGCTCTTAGAGATGCAGAAGATTCTGTATTTTCTGGTTCTAAAGAGAAGCATTTCAGCACATGCCAAAAGTAAGCATTTCCTCAAAGATTACATAACATTCCAGAGGAAGAAAGAAATTTTGTAGCAAAAAGAACTCTAGAAATCTTAAAATACCACTAGTGCTATCATGAGCCAGCTATACATCCTTACACAAGTCATTTCTCTTAAAAGAAGTAGCTCTGAAACTCCATAATCAACAATTCAATTAAATCAGCATTTTGATGAATACCTATATGCAAGATACTGTATTAGATGCAGTGGAGAGTTAAAGAGACTAAACACAGATCCATCTTGAAAGATTTTACAATCTAATAGGAAAATATATTTTTAAACAAGTAAAATAACCTGCTGCTTCTGTGGTGTGACAGAGCATATTTGAAACTTACCAGGTAAATATAAACTTCTTTTAAAATATTAAAAAAAAAAGGAGGGGTCAGGGATAAGGCCAGCTCAACATTCAGCCAAATAGATTTAAGTGAAATGTTCAAGTTTTAATAAAGTACATTATATTTTACAGTTCATGACAGAAAGATAATATAATGGACTTTAAAGATATCAAAGTTCAAAGACAGATACTAAAAGTTTACTTACCTTTAAAAAAATTTCCTTCACAAAAGTTAATGTCTGCCTTATAGAGACTTGATTCACTTCAGTAACTCATTGACCATATCTGATTACTCTGCACTCTGTCTAAGAACTAAGAACTGCATGCTTACTACTTGAATAATTTAGCCAGCAATGGGGAGAAAATACTCCTCAAAAACGAACCAGTGGGGAGGGAGAGAAAAGAAAATAGATAGGTCAGTAAACCAATTCAGAGAAAGCCTAAACCACTCATGTGATCCACAGAATTATCAAAAGCAGTTCATCTTTCCCACTACAGAAACCAGGGAGATAAGCAGTCTTCTTAGAAGCAAAGGCTTTTTCCCCTACCTTCAACCTTCCAGAGTCCAATGATTCTAAGACAAACAAGAGTATGCTGGATAATATGTTTCCCAACTCTAATATAAAGCAACTATTATTTAACCAGGTGGTCAAAGTTAAGCTCCTAACACACTACATAAGCAGAAGAAATCATGGTGTAAATAAGAAGCTTAACCCAACAAATAAATATAACTTACAGAGATGAATCAATTATTTCAAATGACAAAAATGACTAACAATCTCATATAGATTGAAAACATAAAATGAAATGAATATTAAAACAATTTCTCCCTGCCCTGGCTGGTTTGGCTCAGCGGTTAGAGCATCGGCCCGCAGACCTGAGGGTCCCGGGTTCGGTTCCTGCTAAGGGCACGTACATCGGTTGCAGTTTGTCCCCGGCCCGGTTGGGGTCGTGTGGGTGGCAACCACTTTATGTGTCTCTCTCATATCGATGTTTCTCTCTGTCTCTTCCTCCCTCTTTCCCTCCCGCTCTATCTGAAGATAAATGCAAAAGTGTCCTCGGGTGAGGATAAAAATAAATAAATAAATAAAATAATTTCTCCCTGAAAATTATATTTTCATTTCAAATATTTACTGCAGACAAGAATATAACAAGAATGTATGTGTGTGTGTGTGTGTGTGTGTATACACATACATATATACACATATATTTTTTTCAAGACTAACTCCTCAATGTACCAAGATGGAAGACTGAGCACGTTAATAGTCTCTTTCCACTTAAAATGCCATAAAATGTCATAAAACTTCTTTTTAATATACTACATCTATAAAAGCACAAAAAAGCAACAAAAAAGGATGTTTTTAGCAGTCAAAATTACAAATCCCCAGAAGATGGAACTAGTTTTCACATCTAAAAGTCATAAACAAGCAATTCACAGAAAACGTGTATGTGGCCAGTAAGCATAAGCATAAGATGCTCCCCCTCTCTAGTAATCAGGGAAATGTAAATTAAAGCAATGAGATATCATTTTATCCAGCAGATTAGCAAAATATTTAAAACAGGGGGAGGAGGGCTCTCATTTACTGCTGGTGAGAGAGTAAGCTGGAAGTCTTTTTAAAAGGTAATTTGTTGATATCCACCAAAACACAAAGTATATATACCTTTTAAATCTGCACTTTCACTTCTAGGACTCTAATCCTAAAGGAAGTATTTGCTCATATATGTTCATGTGTGTTTAGTACAGCCTCTCTTTTAAAATGGGGGAAATGGGAAACAATTTAAATGACCAATGATAATGGAATGGTTAAGTGAATTATGCCTCATCCATACTATGAAATACCATTCAAGATGAAAAGTATCTATGTGAACCCCTCCCCCCAAAGAAAACCAATGGGTCATATTATTCCTCAAAAATCCCAGCTTCTTTCAAGTATTTACCATCAGACTGACATACCCAAGACCCCACTTTATGGTAGTCACCTACCTATCTCTCTGTCAAGTCCCCTAATTCAGAGAAAAACTTAACTAAGTTTTTCTCCAACCACTTCAGTGATTATTCCTGAAGATTTCAATATTAATATACTCTTTCAGTTCCTTCACTTCCTTCTAAATAAATCTTTTCTTCCATTCTACTTCATTTACTTATTCCCATGATTATACCCTAAACCTTGTCATGTCCAATAACTAAACCACATCCCAGTCTCACTTTTAAGCCTCTCATGTGTAGACCACCACTTCCTAGCTTTCCTTGTATGCTAGTAGCCCTACTTTTACAATTTTTTATCACCATTAAAAGTTCCAGTCCACTGATCATACAACTCTTTCACTGTCCATCATGTACCTAATGTTCTCAATTTCCTCCTTAAATAACCATGGTCCCAAAACTGTATACACCTTCTAGTTCACTGCATCTCTTCCTCCAGCATACTTCTGGCAAAACCCTAACCCTGGTTAAACTCAACACATTGCTTATTCCAAAAGTGTTCTAATTGGTCTTATTTCCATTCTTGATCAATAGGCAGACTGTTAGATGTCTACCCAATATCTACTCTCTCCTTCTTTAATAAGAGAACCCTGATTTCATTTAGGGAATTAATGTACCCAGCTATAACACTATGCTTCCAAGTCTCCCTGGCAACTACAGGAAGTCTGTGAAACTGGAATATAAAATAAGTGAAGTCACTGGGTGGGGCTTTGAAGAAAGCTCTTTAAAAAGACCCAATTCAGCTGACATGTGTTTTTCTGCCTTCTGTCTAGATGTGATTCTAGAGAAGGATCAGCCAACTTATACCACAATCAGACAGGCACACTTAAAGATATCTAAACAGAAAGACAAAAGGAACCTGAATCCCTGATGTCATAGAGCTGCCATATCAGTTGGGACTGCCTACCTCCAGTTTTTTGTTACTTAAGAAAAATAGCAGGCCAGTGTGGCTCAGTGGTTGAGTGTCGATCCATCACCAAGAGGTCACCAGTTTGATTCCCGGTCGGGGCACACGCCCAGGTTGTGGGCTGGATTCCCAGTGGGCAGCATGCAGGAGGCAGCCAATCAATGTTCTCTCTCATCGATGTTTCTATTTCTCTCTCCCTCTCCCTTCCTCTTGCTCTAAAATCAATAAAGAAAAAAAAGTTTTTTAAAGAAAAAATAAAGCTCCTAATTTGTTTGTGTCATTATTTTGAGGTCTCTTCTATTTACAGTAAATACAATTCCTAACTCCTAGGTCCATTACAGCTTATTCCCCACAGAGCAACCACAGACCTTTTAAAAGTATAAGCTAGATCATATTACTAGCTTCTCATCACATTTTAAATAAATTTAGGCTCCTTACCAGGTCAACTAGGCCTTCTTTGATCTGGTGCTTCTGTCTCTCCCAACTCATCTCCTACCAAATCCCTATACAATTCTTCCACTCACCACTTGCACACTCAGCTCTAGCCACACTGTTCCTTCAACAAGCCAAACTTGTTTCTGTCTCAGGGCCTTTGCATTTGCTGCCCCCTTTGCCTGGAATGGTCTTTCCTCATACCTTTGCTTGGTTTGCTCCCTCTTTCAGGTTGCAATTTAAATGGTGCCTTCACTGAAAGACTTCCCCTGATCACTCTTATTTAAAATAGTCTATTTGTGGCTCCTCAACTTTCCCCTTCTGCTCTCCTTAACTCTTCTTATCCTGCTTTATTAATATATATATTAAGTATGTGTTTGCTTATTTACTGTCTTTCTTCCCCACAAGAATGAAATCTCCTTGAGGGCAAGGACCTCAGGTATCTTATTCAGCACTGTATCCCAATACGTGGCACACAGTAGGGACACAATGAATAAATGAATACAAATCATGATTTCATTTATACTGAAAAAAACTAAAGCGCACACGCACGCGCGTGAGTGTGTGTGTGTGTGTGTGTGTGTGTGTGTGTTTAAGTAGGTGAAGGATCTAGGATATACACTAAACTTGATAGCAGTTAGTTACCTCTGGGAAAGAGAGTGGGAAATAAGGAAAAGAGAAACATTTTCAAAAGACAACTATAACATACGGCAGGAAGAAAATTTTAAACATACTTAGAAATATAAACCTATCCACAGAATCATAAAATTTAGAAATTCATAGTAACCTCAGGAAGTATAACACCACCCATCACGGGTAGGATAAACTATGATTATTAAGTAAACATCTTTTATTTATTTATTATTTATTTTTAAATATGTTTTTATTGACTTTTTAGAGAGGAAGAGAGAGAGATAGAAACATCAATGTGAGAGAGATACATAAATCAGCTGCCTCCTTCACACCCCCTACTGGTGATCAAGCCCACAACCGGAAATCGAACTGGGACCTCTCAGTCCATGGGATGCCACACCAGCCAAGTAGTAAACATCTTTTAAAAGAACCAGAATTAGGGGAATAAAATTTCTTGTTACCTTTTTATAGCCCTTATAAAGGTTTTTACTGCCACTTATACAAAATAATAAAGTATACTAAATAAAAAGTATATTAGTAGTATGTTACACATCAAATGAATAATGGTGAGTTCTACAGAGTTAATTTCCACTTACCATCCCTTGCTCAGTGCCAACTTTTAAAGACCTTCCTCCCCTGGAGATTCATCCAGATAATTATATATTTACTTTATTTTGTTTCAGAAAATATGAACTCTGAGACATCTTTTTCTCTATCAAGGTCTTCATACAAATGTCTAGTGCCTTTTAAATTTTTTTACAACTTTATTGAATCATATTTTACATATTATAGAACTCATCCATTTCAAATGTATAATTTAATGATTTTTAGTAAATTTATCAAGTTATGGAACACACCATAAATCAGCTTTAGAAAGTTTTGCCACTGTAATAAAATCACTCATACCCATTTATTGTTAATTCCCATTCCTACCCCCTACTCCAATCAACCATGAATCTACTGTTTGTCTTTATACATTTGTCTATTCTGTACATTTTCTATAAATGGAATTATATAATATATGGTCTCTTGTATTTGGCTTCTTTCACTTAGCATCTTTTTGGGGTTCATCCATGTGGTAGCATGTATAATGATTCATGCCTTTTTATTACTGAATAGTATTCCATTGTATAAATGTCCCATTAGTGACTTTTGATTTTATGACTTGAATTTCCATTTTCTAGGTTATACAATGGATGCAGGATAATTTGGGTATTTGGGGTATGGGGGAGAAGGACCTATAGCTAACTTTTATTTAACCCAAAGGACACAGGTTAGTGTTTTTCAAACACAATCCACTTTATACATGATGAGATTGTCTTAGCTTCCCTCAATAACATTTTGCCATCAGTCCCTTTTAAAACCATCTTTCTGGTCCTCCCTCCTAACAGGAACAAAAGTACAGTTCCCCAAGGTTTCTTCTCTCTCCCAACACTTATAAAAACCTCTACTCTTACTATGCCTTCTGTTTTAACTCCTTTTCTACCTCTAAGTCCTTGTTTTCTCTTTATCTTCATGCTGACAGCTTTAAAATTTCCATATTCTCCAAGTTTTTTAAAAGGCACATTAGAACTAAATATCTGGATATTCTGGAATTTTATTTAAGATGAATCTGTGGTTCTTTTGATGTGGTTCCTGAGAATAATTTCTTACTATGTAAAAAAAAGCTTTGCGATTTTTAAAAAAAAACCCAAAACCAAACGAACAAATTTCACAATACCAATATAAAAGGAGTATGAGGACCCAACTCAACATATGACACCCTCATTTTAAAAAGGGCCAAAGAAGAAGAGATAGAAAAACTGGAACAGATCAATTACAACTAAGGAAATTGAAGATGTAATCAAGAAACTCCCAGCAAACAAAAGCCCAGGCCCAGACGGCTTCAAAGGTGAGTTTTACCAAATATTCAAAGAAGAACTAACACCCATTCTCCTCAAACCATTCCAAAAAATTCAAGAAGAAGGAAGACTTCCAAACTTGTTTTCTGAGACCAGCATAATTCCAATTCCAAAGCCAGATAAAAGACACTACAAAGAAAGAAAACTACAGGCCAATATCCCTGATAAACATAGATGCCAAAATCCTTAACAAAATATTAGCAAATCGGATCCAGCAATACATTAAAAAAATCACTCACCGTGACCAAGTGGTATCCATCCCACGGATGCAAGGCTGGTACAATATTTGCAAATCAATAAATGAGATATACCACATAAACAAAATGAAAGATAAAAACCATATGATCATATCAATAATGCTGAAAAAGCATTTGACAAAATCCAGCACCCATTTCTGATAAAAATGCTCAGCAATGTGGGAATAGAGGGATCACATCTCGACATAATAAAAGCCATATATGAAAAACCTACAGCCAACATCGTACTCAATGGGCAAAAACTAAAAGCATTTCCCTTAAAAACAGGAACAAGATAGGAATGCCCACTTTCGCCACTCTTATTTAAACATAATACTGGAAGTCTTAGCTACAGCAATTAGACAAGAAGAAAAAATAAAAGGGATCCAAATTGGAAAGGAGGAAGTGAAACTGTCATTATTTGCAGATGACATGATATTGTACATAAAAAACCCTAAAGACTCCATCAAAAATCTACTAGATTTGCCCTGGCCGGTTTGGCTCAGCGGTTAGAGCGTCGGCCTACGGTCCAGAGAGACCCGGGTTTGGTTCCCGCTAGGGGCGCGTACCTCGGTTGCAGTTTGTCCTCGGCCCCTGGTGGGTCGTGCGGGAGGCAGCCACTCGATGTGTCCCTTTCATGTCAATGTTTCTCTCTTTCTCTCTTCCTCTCTCTCCCTCCCACTCTATCTGAACAAAAAGTGGGAAAAGATGTCCTCGGGTGAGGATAAAAAAAAAAAAAAAAAATCTACTAGATTTAATAAATGAATTTGGCAAAATAGCAGGATACAAAATTAACATCAAGAAATCGATGACATTCCTATACACCAATAATGAACTCACAGAAAGAGAAACTTAAAAAACAATCCCATTTACCAGTGCAGCAAAAAAATTAAAGATACCTGGGAATAAACTTAACCAAAGAAGTAAAGGACCCGTTCACAGAAAACTACAGAACATTGAAAAAAGAAATAGAGGAACACATAAAAAAGTGGAAGCATATACTATGTTCATGGATTGGAAGAATTAACATCATTAAAATGTCCATACTACCCAAAGCAATCTATAGACTCAATGCAATCCCCATTAAAATAACAATGATATATTTCACCCTACTAGAACAAACATTTCAAAAGTTTATATGGAACCAAAAAAGACCCCAAATAGCTACAGAAATCTTGAAAAAGAAGAAAGTAGGAGGAATCACAATACCGGATATCAGGTTATACTACAAAGCCATAGTAATCAAAACAGTCTGGTACTGGCACAAGAACAGGCATATAGATCAATGGAACAGAACAGAGAACCCGGAAATTGACCCAAGACATTATGCTCAATTAATATTTGACAAAGGTGACAAGAGCATACAATGGAGTAAAGACAGCCTCTTCAATAAATGGTGCTGGGAAAACTGGACACATACATGCAAAAAAATGAAACTAGACCACCATAAACAAGAATAAATTCAAAATGGATAAAAGACTTAAATGTGATTTGTGAATCCATAAAAACCCTAGTAGAAAATGTAAGCAACAAAATTTCAGACATCACACGCAGCAGAATTTTCACTGATACAACACTTAAGGCAAGAGAAACAAAGGTAAAAATGAACACATGGGACTACATCAAACTAAAAAGCTTCTGCACAGTGAAAGAAACAACCATCAAAATGGAAAGGGAACCCACTATATGGGAGAGCATAATTGCCAAGGATACATCAGATAAGGAGTTAATTTCCAACATATATAGAGTACTCATACAACTCAACAAAAGGAAGACAAAGAATCCAATTTAAAAACGGGCAGAGGACCTAAATAGACACCTCTCCAAAAAGGACATACAAATGGCCAAGAGATATATAAAAAAATGCTCAATGTCACTAATCATCAGACAGAAGCAAATTAAAATGACTACGAGGTATCACCTCACACCCGCCAGAATGGTTGCCATCAACAAATCATCACACAAGTGCTGGCGAGGGCGTGGAGAAAAAAGGACTCTAGTACACTGCTGGTGGGAATGCAGACTGGTGCAGCCACTATGGAAAACAGTATGGTGTTTCCTCAAAAAATTAAAAATTGAACTGCCATTTGACCCAGTGATCCCACTTCTAGGAATATATCCTAAGAAGCCTGAAACACCAATCAGAAAGAATATATGTACCCCTATGTTCATAGCAGCACTAGTTACAATTGCTAAGATCTGGAAACAGCCCAAATGTCCATCAATAGATGAGTAGATAAAAAAGCTGTGGTACATATACACAATGGAACACTACGCAGTTATAAGAAAGAAAGATCTCTTATCCTTTGAGACGACATGGAGGGACCTGGAAAGTATTATGCTAAGTGAAATAAGCCAATCTGAGAAAGTCAAATACCACATGATCTCACTTATTTGTGGAATATAATGAACAAATAAGCTAATGAACAAAACAGACCCAGAGACATAGAAAGGAGTACGATTCTGACTGACAAACCTCAGAGGAGTGGGGCAGGATTAGATAAACCAAAGAACTTATATGCATGTGTGCATAACCAATGGACATAGACAACAATGTTGTGAGGGGTCAGGGGGGCGGGATCAGGAGGAGGGTGTCTAGGGGAGAAAAAAGAGAAACATCTGTAACAAAAATAATTAATTAATAAAAATTTAAAAAATAGCAAACTTTATTACACTAAAAATAAATAAATAAAAAATGAATGGCAGCCCTGGCCAGTTTGGCTCAGTTGTTAGAGCCTAAGCCTGAGGACCGAAGAGTCACAGGTTCGATTCCCAGTCAAGGGCACGCCTCAGTTGCAGGTTGGATCCCTGACCCCAGTCGGGTCATGCAGGAGGCAACCAATTGATATGTCAATGTCACATCGATGTTTTTCTCTCTCTCTCTTTCTCCTTCCCTCCCTCCCTCCCACTCTATCTAAAAAATCAATGGAAAAATATCCCTGAATGAGGATTAAAAAAAAAAAAAAATGAATGGCATGATAACATGTATACTATACCTTTCTCAGGCTTTCATATTCCTCACGAAGTTCCCCAGGCTTGCTTAATTTGATTGGTGTTCTGAATATAAACTCTGGAAGAAAGGGAAAATAAGAAGCTCTTTAACAGGAATTTCTAGGAAGGAACCAACTTCACCTTGTCCTACTGCTGTCCCCACATTATAAACATTAAAATTGCAGTCATCTTATCCTGGCTGGTGTTGCTCAGTGGTTAGAGCATCAGCCTGCGCACCAAAAGGTCTCGGGTTTGATTCCACCTCAAAGATACATGCCTGGGTTGCAGGTTCAATCCACAGCCCTAGCTGGGGCAGGAGGCAACCAATCGATGTATCTACCTCACATCAATGTCTCTCTCCTCCCTCTCCCTCTCCCACCCTGTCACTCTCTCTCTTTATCTATCTATCTATCTCTCCCCACTTCCCTCCCTCCCTTCCACTCTCTCTAAAAATCAATGGAAAAAAATATATCCTTGGGTGAGGATTAACAAAAAAAATTTTTTTAACTATGGTCATCTTAACTTGAATATTCATTTATTCATTTAACAAACAATTATTAAAGGATGTAAATCAGGCACAGTTCTAAGCACTGGGGAGACGCAGTGAACAAATAAAGTCCTTGCTCTCATGGAGTTTACAATCTTGTGAAGGGAAACAGACAATAAACAAATAAGTGTGTGTATGTAATACATATAGTGGTACTAAGTGCTATGGAAGAAAATAAATGTAAAATGGAAGAAAAAGATTATTTTATATAGAGTGGTCTGGAAGAGCTTCACTGGTAAAGTAACATATTAAAAGACCTTAAGGAAAAACTATATTTAAAACTTAGTTCAGTGTTACCAAGTAACATTTTAAATGAGCTGAAGTTTTATTCATAATACTGTATATGTCTATTTCTTTTTCAACATTGCCACTAGAATGTTTTCCTGTACACAATTTGTAAATATTTTCAGTATATAACCTGATTATTTTATCCTCAAAGCCTTCAGCGGTTTTGATCTGCCTACAGAATCAAGTCAAAACTCTTCAACATGGCATTCAAGGTTCTCCAGAGACTGAGCATAACTATCTTTCTAAGGCACTGTTATCTCTCAACCCTAGTTACAATATATGTGTCATATTTTAAAATCTTTTATGCTGTTAGCTCAACTAAAATTGTGAATCCAAGATATACAGGCACACAGGAGGCACCCAATAAATAGATGATAAAAATCCAAGTTAAGAATGGAATAAAAGTCCTAAATGCTATCAAAAAGGAGGGGGAAAGTACACACAAACTCCTTAAGTGTACATGACATGTCTATATACCCCTACATATATATAGTGATTGAAACAGTATTTATTTTGACTTACTAATAACTCTACATCCCATTGAGGTTGATAAATACTTGTAGAAAAGTAGGCTCCTCAAAAGGTTGTCTTTGTCATTTTTCAGTTGTCTCAACTATTTTAGAAAGACTCATTTAATACATCTGAGAAGAGTAGAAGATCCTTAGATAGAAACATTGCACCTCATACAGAAGCAGAAAACAGTAACTTAAAGGTCTACCAAGTACTAGAGAGTTGTTAGACCCTGGGTTTGGGAGACAGAACATTCCATCACCTTCATCCACTTAAAAAAAAGTCCTGATGACTATTTTAATCATATCCCTTAAGTACATTTCCAGCTATAGGCAAACAGTATTTAAAATTAGATGTTTTAAAAGAGAAGGGGAAGGAGGGAAGGAAAAGCAAAAACTTTTAAGGCAAAAAAAGTACTTTCAATCCATTTATGTTGAACCCATTACGTGTTAGATACTTCATATATATTTTCTCAGTGAAACTTCACAGAAACTTTATAAGGTAGGTATTGCACACATTTTACAATAAGGTAAATGAGAGGTTAATGACTTGCTCAAGGTCACAGCACTAGTACATAGCAAAACCAAGAGAAAAGCACTAATAAGAATGAAGACATAAATTACATAATGATTTAAAAGCAACCCATCAAGAAGCTATAATAATCATGAACTTAATATGAATGTACACCACAGCAAAAACTAATATGATTATAAGGAGAAATGAATAAATTCAAAATAATAGTAAGAAAATTGAACATACCATAATTAAAATCAGATCAGGCAGACTAAAAGTTAGTAAAAATATAGAAAAATTGAACAATAAAATTAACAGACTTGATCATATACATTTACATATATGTATGCACTCAAGGAACAGAATATATATTCCTTAAAGCAAACAAGGAACAATTAAATAGATACTAGGTCACAAAGAAGTTTCAAAATATTTCAAATAATTCATATTATACAGACTTTGCTCTTGGATCCTAGGTGCTATTTTCCAAGTCAATTTTTCTAGCTACCTGGCTAATTATTCTGGTTTAACCAATTTTCTTTCTCAATAAATCCCTTTTCTGCTTAAGCTTGCGAGAGTAGATTTCTGCTGATTAAAACTAACAACCCTAGCTGATTTTATTTCTTACTATGAAATGACCAACAAACCAACCACCAGTAAAACTGGTTAAGAAAAAAAAGAGAGCCCTGACCGGTTTGGCTCAGCGGTTAGAGCTTCGGCCTTCAGACCAAAGAATCTCGGGTTCGTTCCGGTCAAGGGCACATAGATTTGCAGTTCGTCCCCGGCCCTGGTCAGGGTCGTGCGGGAGGCAACCAATCAATGTGTCTCTCTCACATAGATGTTTCTCTCTCTCTCTCTCTTCCTCCCTCTCTCCCTCTTGCTCTATCTGAAGATAGATGGAAAAATATCCTCGAGTGAGGATTAAAAATAAAATAAAAAGAAAGAGAGAAGAACCAAAATACAGATATCAAGGTGAGTTTAAATTTCCAGAGACTATTAAAACAATGCTATAAGGAATGATCTTGAATATATATCATTTTGCATGCCTGCAAGTATATCCATAGATTAAATTGCTGGAATCATAATTGCTGAGGTCAAAGACTACGTGTTTTTGCAATTCTAACAGACAATACCAAATCACCTTTCCTAGTCTATCATTTGTCTTGACTTTGCCTATAGTGGTTATTTTTATGTTTTTATATTAATCAAACTTTGCTTTTATGCCTTCTGCATTTTGCATCATATTTGGAAAGACCTTCCTCGGGTCAAGATATAATAAATTCTATCATAGTTTCTTCTGGTATAAAAGTATAAGACTTTTGTCATATCTACTTTTAAAAATTCAAAATCTTTTTATTTTTTTAATCTTTTTTTAATCCTCACCCGAGGATATTTTTCTGTTTCTCATCAGATAGAGTGGGAGGAAGGGAGAGGGAGGGAGAAGAAGAGAGAGAGAGAAAGAAACATCAATGTGAGAGAGACACATTGACTGTTGCCTACCGCACAACCCAACCAGGGCTGGGACAAACCGCAACTGAGGTACGTGCCCTTAACCAGAATCAAACCCACAACTCTGTGTCTGCAGGCTGACGCTCTAACCACTTAGCCAAACCGGCCAGGTCTAAAAATCTTTATTTTAGGAAGCAACATAAGGAGCATAATTTTATTCAGGCTTATAAATAAGTCTACTATCCAATACAAGGAACCAAAAATATTTTAGTAATAGCCTGGTAGAAATGATGTTAATTTTTACTCACTGTTGAAAAATCTGCTTTTTCTAAAATGGTTCTTGCTGACATTTAGAACAAAATCTCCAAAAACCTTAACATCTCTATTATACAGTGTAAATAATATAAAGTTAAAAGCTTGATCCCCAACTTAGAAGCTTCCAGACCCTTGGATAATCCAATCTCAACTTCCCCTTCTGTAAAATCAGAACACCTATCATGACAGACTATTATGAGGATCAAATGAGTACAGTATAATGAGAGTGAAAACATTTTGTAAACTATTTCAGCCAGTAGAGTGGCATGCGGTAGAATCAAATAACTATAAAATTGTCTCTAGTGTTAGTGAGATAAAGAAATTGTGGTTTGGTCTGATTTATTTGTAAGTACAATTTGTAAGAAACAAAGATAATGATCCAACTCCTTTGATACATATATTACATGAAAAGTTAAATTCATTTTGAAATATTTATTAAGAAATCTCAAACTTCATAAATAAGGCCAAGTAGGTACTCTACATACTGACTGAAATCTTACTATGCCTTGACTTGAGAGTAAAAAAAAAAATGGGCAGGGGTAGAGGAAGAGTATCAATTTACATTCACCAAATATTGCCAAGGATAGAGGGGGTACGTAGTGCACAGAGGATTCTTAAGGCAGTGAAATACTCTGTACAATATCATAACGATGGATATATGTCACTATACATTTGTCAAAATCCACAGAATGTACAACACCAAGAGTGAACCCTAATTTAAACTATGGACTTTGGGTACTTATATAATTGTAGGTTCATCCCTGGTAACAAATATACCGTTCTGATATTGATAATGGGGGAGGCTATTGTATGTATGGGAGCAGTGAATATATGGGAAATCTCTGTACCTTTCTCTCAATTTTGTCATAAAACTAAAATTGTTCTAAAAAAACTACAAATTCTTTAAAAATAATAATAATAAGCAGAGCAACAAGATGCCAAAAGAACCAGAAAAGGTAACACCACCCTCCTTACTCCTTAGTCCAATGGAGTTAGTCCCAAACTCACCAATCCCTCTACCAGCTTCTATGGGGATTTTCAAGTGTTTCTATGGCACAGAAACAACCACTCACGTCACACAAAAGAAATGCTAGCAACGACTTCTGGTGGCATTGAGATGCTGAATATTTTGGTATTTGTAAATGAATGCAATGGTTCAAGTACTTTCTTGATGTCTGTCCTCTACTACTATGTTTAACAGGAAGGGAAACCCTAACACAATATGATGCCTTAAGAATGACACACACCTGTGGCTATTGACCTAAGGTGACTATTGCATTCAGTCTAATGTAAACTGTAGGAGCAGCTATACTTCCTTGAAGGTCCTTCCTAAAAAGGATTTTCTCTGGGGTGTGGCGACTGGTTATTAATAGAGACAAACAAAATAAATAACAAGACAAGTATTTTGCTAATGGCACCAAACCCTCAGGAATGAAGTGTCATTGTCAAAGCATCCACACTCAATAGAAAATTAGAAAAAGAACCTCACTGAACTTTATTAGGAAGATGCAACTCTAACAGCTCTCAAATCCAAAGGTAATTATCCCTTAGTACCTGGTTATGCTTGAGTTTCTCACTCTGTAGGTTCAACTTATCAGTGCAACAGAATGAAAAACAATTTTGGACTTAAGAGTCCCAAGACCTAGATCCTTATCTGAATACTTCCACTTACTAGCTATTGGCCCTAAAGCAAATAATAAAATCTCTTTAGCTAATTCCCATCTCTGTCACTACCAGCAGCATCATTATGATGGCTGGTAGTTATGTAGCACATTATACCAAGCCTATTTCTAAGGGCTGTATATTTATTAACTCATTTAATCTTCATAATGACCTAATGGGGAGACACTATTATCCCTAGTTTATAAATGAGGAAACTGAGGCACAGAGCCTTTAATTTGCCCAAAGCTACACTGCTATAAGTGAAAGAGCTATGATTTAAACCCAGGCAATCTGGCTCTAGGATCTGTGCTCTTACCCACTATGTCTTACTACTTCTTTAATAACTGTTTTAAACGCCTAATAACCCCATATAACAATGGGCAAAGGACATGAACAGGCAGTTAACAGAAAAAATAAATTTAGATAACTTATAAACATATTAAAATCTATTCAATTTCACTCATATTTCAAGATATTAACCTTTTTTTATTATTAATTTTAAACTTCACCCAAGGATATTTTTCCATTGATTTAAAAAATAATTTTTTTTTTTCTTTATTGATTTGAGAGAGAGAGGAAGGGAGAGGGAGAGAGGGATAGAAACATCAATGAGAGAGAACATCGACTGACTGCCTCCTGCAGGCCCCCCACTGGGGATTGGGCCCACAACCTGGGCATGTGCCCTGACCGGGAATCAAACTGGCGACCTCTTGGTGCATGGGTCGACACTCAACCACTGAGCCACACCAGCCGGGCCCAGTGATTTTTAGATAGAGTGGAAGGAATAGAGGGAGGAAGGGAGGGAGACAGAGAGAGAAACACTGATGCGAGAGAGACACATCAATTGGCTGCCTCCCACACGTCCCCAACTGGGGACAGGGATCAAACCTGCAACTGAGGTACGTGCCCTTGACCAGAAATCAAACCTGAGACTCTTGAGTCCATGGGTCGACACTCTTACTGCTGAGTCACACCGGCCAGGGCAAGATATTAAAACCTTTTAAACCAAAATGTTTTTATGTATCAGATAGGCAAAGATAAAAAAGTTTGATAAAGTCAAGAGTTAGCAAGGGCACCCTTTATCTTAAAGATAAATATCATACATATGTACAAAGATGTACATACAAGAATGTTCACTGCAAATTACTCAATACTAAAGACTAGAAATGACCTAAATATCCTTCAACTAGATATTGACTGAATAAATTGTCAGATAAGTGAGATACCATGAATGTATTTCTATATTGTGTGTTTCTATTCCTGGCATGGTTTCTTGGTTTACCTGGTAATTTTGTTAGAATGTCTGTCATTCACTGTGTATGAAAAACTGTAGAGGCTCTGGATGATATTATATTCCTACAGAGATTCACTATGTTCTCTGACAGGCAATTAGAATGAGGGTAGGACATGAGCTGATTCAAGGCAGGCTGCAATCTTTGTAAAGCTTATAAAGCTCTTGAAGCTCATTCTGCCCTAGTTTATAGCCCGTCCAACTGAGAGTCTGAGGATGTTTACCAAGCCTACCTTCCTTAGAAGGTCCTGACTTTTTTCTCCTCAACACTGAAGAACTGCTAAAAAGTGCTTTGCTTTTCAGTAGCTTACTGTGAAGCCTCTTAGCCTTTTACTCTACACAGGTTAAGAATAAGCAAGTGCCTCAGGAGAAAAAAGCAGGTGGAAGGGGAGCAGAGGGAGAGAGGGTGTACCTCCTTTCTCTCTGGTATCTGGACTCTCAAGTTCTGGTTGCCTTGGCAGCCCTGAACTACAATTTTTTTTTTCCCCTAGCTCCATGAAGAAAGCTCTGCTGGCTTTTCTGCTTCTTAATAGCTGCACCCTCCCTTTGCCAAGAATCCGTAAGTGTTTGAAGTCCTGGCTGCTTTGGCAACTTACCAATGCCTTCATATAGATTTTTTTCTAAATCAGGCTTTCCTAGTTATTCTCAGCAGTAGTTTTGGTCTGCTTCAATCTGTTCCATCATAGCCAGAAGCAAAATCTACGTTCTTCATAAGCAGTGGAGAATACAAGATTCTCATCATGAAAACACAAACCATTACTAAAAAGGAAATGAGAAGTGAGGAAGAAGACAAAAGTGGAGAATGTTCCTTTGAGAAAGTCAAGAAAAATATGTACTAAAGGTAGAACATGAGTGGTACAAGTCCTAAAGAAACTTATGATCTTACTAGGAAAGAAAAAACATATGTGAGTGAAACAACTATATAACATCAGAGTTATAAAACTAAACATATAAGTGCTGCATAGGACACCAAGATATAGCAAAATATAGGTAAGTGCAGAGATACACAGGAAACAAGGGGCCATTATCCATATTAATCTCAAGGTTACCTGCTTATACTACTCACTAATCTTCCAAAACAACCACCATCAAATATAATATGCAAAAGAAGTTTTAATGTGAAATTAAGAATACCAGAAGAAATAGGAAGGTAGAAACATAGGGAGTGAGCCACAAATGTGTTCTAAAACCAAACTAAAGTGGTTTCTATTTTATCTACTATTTTTTGGTTTATTCCTAACTCTCCAAGAGTGCAGATGAGAACCAAGTACCAACTGTCTTAAACTAATGTAATCGCTCATTTACCCACTTGCCCAAGACAAGTAACAATTTACAGTTGGTAATATAAAGAGTGTTTACCTGCGAAGAAGAGAAGTACGTAGAGAAAAAGCTAAAAGCTAATAAAATATTAATCTCAAATTTTAAGGCTGCTTACTTAAGTACCATAACTAACACCACAGATTACTACTACATTAACTTACACTATTTGCATTTTAAAAATATCCTTTGGCAAAGATCTAATCAAATCAAAATGTCACAGCCCACATACAAAATACTTATAAAATATTTGTAACTTTTGACCTTATAATTTAATTTCTATGAATTAAAAAAAATCTAAAATATAGAAAAACTTTCACATAAAAAGATTTTCATTGTAGCATTGTTCATAATTATAAAACAAAAACTAAGAATAATCTAAATGTCCAATATTGAGGGGATGGTTAGGCTAATTATGGATAGTCCCTACAATGTATTATTATTTCACCATTAAAATGATATAGAAATATTTTTAATAACATGCCATTGCTTTAATAAGGTAGGAAATCATTTAAGTTAAATGAGAGATGCAAGTCTCCAGCCTGAAATGTGCCTTAAAATTTCAAACATGAAAAAACATTATACACAGAAATGGCAATAACGAATGGAAAAAGAAACAGCGTTATAATTGTAGAAATCACAAAGGGAGAAAAAGAAAATATTAGTGATAACATATCAAATTATCAAATAAAAGTTTATAAGAATAATGGAAACAGTTACCAGAGATTAGGAAGTTTAAGAGAGACTGAGCAGTGCGGAAGAAGGAAGTACTGTGGGAAGGGAAAATACACACACAAAAAGGCATGAGACCCTTTCCTCAAAGCATTTATAATACAGTTTATAAGGTAAGACAAATTCATAAAAAGTTTTTAAAACAGATTAAAATAACTACAGAGACAATGACAGATGCAATGTCACAAATTGCCAAATGAATTTTTCAAGAAAACATTCCATAGTCCTGTGTAGGAGAAAAAGAACAAAGACCAGGAAGGTGAGATAAAGTTGAATCTCACCTGTAAAAAAGTGAAAGATAAGGAAGAGCAGTTCACCGTGAACAACAAAGCATGACCAAAAGTATGATAACACTACTGAACTGCACACTTAAAGGTTAAGATGGTAAGTTTTATGTTATGTTTTTTACCACAATTTTTTTAAAAAAATTTTAATGTGGAGGCTGGATAGTAAATAAATATGTACTGCTAAAGCAGGAAGAATATATAGGAGAGTCGTATAGTCCAAAAAGAAAAATTCTACTTAACCTTTTCAGGGATAGGATGTTTCAGAAATGTAGGAAAGTATAAGGAATTCAATGGAAAAAAAATGGTGCCAGATATTTTTTTCTATATATTAGGGGGGCAACTGGAAAGTTCTTATTTTTTTTTTTTTTTTTTTTTATCCTCACCCGAGGACATTTTTTCATTTTTTGTTCAGATAAAGAGTGGGAGGGAGAGAGAGGAAGAGAGAGAGAGAGAAACATCGATGTGAAAGTGACACATCGAGTGGCTGCCACCCACACGACCAACCAGGGCCGGGGACAAACTGCGACCGAAGTACATGCCCTTAGCGGGAACCGAACCTGGGTCTCTCTGGACCGCAGGCCGACGCTCTAACCGCTGAGCCAAACTGGCCAGGGCGAAAGTTCTTACTTATTAACTGCTAATAAAAATTAATGATAATATTCAAATTCCAAGTTACATCTTGCTCCCTTAGCTTAAAGAATTAACCTGATTTGTACCTCGATCTAGAAAGAATAATGAAGACTGCTAAGCAGCCTGAGGCTGTGTAGACTCACGGCCAAACAATAAATATTTCCAGCTTTGTAGTCCATAGGTCTCAGTCACAACTACTCAACTCTGCTATTGTAGTATGAAGACAGCTGGAAACAGGTGAATGAGTATGGCTGTATTCCAATAAAACTTTATTTACAAAAATAAGCAGCAGGCTGAATCTGGCCTGCAGATAGTATTTTGCCAACCTTCAGTGCTATAAATTGAATATGTCCCCCCAAAATTTATGTTGAAACCTAATCCTCAATATGATATTTGGAGGTGGGCCTTGGAAAGATGACTATGTCATGAGAGCAAAGCCCTCTTGAATGGGATTAGCGCCCTTATAAAAGACACCCCAGAGAGCTCCCTTGCCCCTTCTACCAAGTGAGGACACAGCAAGAAGACAGCTGTCCATGAACCAAGTGGTAGGCCCTCACAAGACACCAAATTTACCAGCATCTTGATCTTTGACTTCCAGCCCCCAGGACTGGGAGAAATAAATGTTTGCTGTTTATAAGCCACCCAGTTCATGGTATTCTGTTATAGCAGCCCAAATTGACTAAAACCCCCAGATTAGAGAAGGACAAAGTAAGAGAGTAGAGATCAACAGGATTTACAAAAGCAGGTATTAAACAAGGGTAAATAACATTCCTTGTTGAATCCAGAAATGGCCCAAACAACAAAGCACAGTTAAGCAGCCCACACTGGATCAGTATAGTCAAAGCAAATGAGGCTTTGACAATAAAGGAGGTCATAGAAGCAAATGCAGGCAAAGGAATGCTGCAGAGATGAAGGCGCTGCAGCACCTATCACTATATATACCATCACCCTAGCATAAACTCCTTTGGCTGTGTTCCAATAAAACTTCATTTATGCTTTGTTTGAGGCAAAGAATCATTCATAATAGTCCACAAGATGGAATGATACCAAAATTAGGAAAAGTTCAGGTTTGGAACCATACCAACGTACATTCAAATTTACCACCCACTGGTTTTGTACCTACCAATATTTATCCTTGCTAAACCTGTTTCTTCACCCATAAAATAGGAGGAACACCTGCCTTAACAGGGTTGTTTATCTCATCTAATCCTTCAATACCTAATTGGTACAGATTCTGTATTAAATGGTAGCCTAACTGGCCTCTCTGTCTCCATCTATCTTCAACACCATTTCCCTAGTTCTTTATAACAAAGACCTAACCCTATTATCCTCCTGCTTAATAACTTTCATTGGCTTCCCTCTGCCTCCAAGATTTATAAACAGGACCCAATCTACCACTCCAGCTGCATTTTCTACCATTACCTTAATACTTTTCCCCACCCCTGCCCCCACACATCTTACTATTTCTATATATGCCATACCCTGTGTTTCCTCTATGACTTTATATATGCCACTTCCTCTTCCCAGAATGCTTTTTCTCCTTTTTACTATATGATGGTTAGTTCAAAACCCTGTTTACTGCCCTCTTCTTTATGAACCTTTCCCCACCAACCAGAGAATTACATTAGTTTCCTGTAGGCCCTCACAACATTCTGCACTTATCTTGTCATAGCATTTACTATCTGTGTTAAAATTACTTGTCTCTGCCTCTGACTCCTCAAATGAGGAGATTTCCTTAAAGACAGGGATGATCTTTAGATGTAAGACAAAAGATTGTTTTGTCCCCTAGCCGGTTTGGCTCAGCGGTTAGAGTGTCCGCCCACGGACCAAAGAGTCACGAGTCCGATTCCAGTTAAGGGCACTACCTTGGTTGTGGATGGGTCGCCGGCCCTGGTCGGGGTTGCATGGGAGGCAAGTAATCGATGTGTCTGTTTCACACTGATATTTCTCTCTCTCCCCACCCCCTACTCTATAAAAAATAATAATAATAATAATAGTTTTGTTAAATGAACCAATGAGAACATGCTTTAATACTAGCACCATTTTGTACTAAAGTTTTTGTTTTTGTTTTTATCCTCACCCGAGGACATTTTTGCATTTACCTTCAGATAGAGCGGGAAGGAAAGAGGGAGGAAGAGGAAGAGAGAGAGAGAGAGAGAGACATCGACTGGCTGCCACCCACACAACCCCAACCGGGGCTGGGAACAAACTGCAACCGAGGTACGTGCCCTTAGCGGGAACCGAACCTGGGACTCTCTGGGCCGACGCTCTAACCGCTGACCCAAACCGGCCAGGGCTGTACTAAAGTTTTTAAAAGAGTTTGTTATATGAAGGGAGTTGAATTTAGTAAAGCTTTTCTTTACAATTAAGGCAAAGGTAAATTTCAGTAAAGACCAAGTAAACTCCAAATTAATGAAGTCCAATCTTTAGTGGTTTTTTAAAATCCTCACCAGAGAATATGTTTTCCATTGATTTTAGAGAGAGGAAGGGGGGGCAGAGGGGTTGAGGGGAGAGAGAGAGAGAGGAGAAAGATCGATCGGCTACCTGGTAATCAAACCTGAAATCTGGGTATGTGCCCTGACAGGAAATTGAACCTGCCACCCTTCAGTGTACAGGATGACGCTCCAACCAACTGAGCCACACTGGCCAGGACTTGAGGTTTTATTATAATAATTTTACAGAACCAAACGCTAGAGAAAACACAAGAGAAATGACAAACTGGAAGGAAGTTAAGGGAAAATAAGTTCACTGCTATTTAGGAAAAAAATAACTGGATATAAGTTATCTTCAGGCTTAAAAATTTAATAGCACATACATGTGATGAGGAAGACTGGCTTAATAGCAATGCATGAAAAAAAAGCAGTTTTGTTGTCTACAAATTCAGTATGAGCAAGGCCAATGTAATTTTTAGCAGTATTAATAATAATTTAGCATCCAGATGAAGAGACAGTAAGCCTCACTACACTTTGCATTAGTCAGCCACTATTTAAAGTATACGGGTCAGGCCCTGGCCGGTTTGGCTCAGCGGTTAGAACGTCGGCCCACGGACCAGTGAGTCCCGGGTTCGATTCTGGTCAAGGGCACATACCTCAGTTGCGGTTCATCCCAGGCCCTGGTTGGGGTTGTGCGGGAGGCAGTCACTCAATGTGTCCCTTTCACATTGATGTTTCTCTCTCTTCCTCTCTCTCCCTCCCACTCTATCTGAACTAAAATGGAAAAATTCCCTCGGGTGAGGATTAAAAAATTAAAATAAAGTATAAGGGTCAGCCTGGCCGGTGTGGCTCAGTGGATTGAGCATCAGTCCCATGGACTGAGAGGTCTCAGTTCGATTCCCAGTCAGGGCACATGCCCGGGTTTCGGGCTCGATTCCCAGCAGAGTTTGTGCAGGAGGCAGCCAATCAATGTTTCTGTCTCACATCGATGTTTCTCTCTCTCTCCCTTCCTCTCTCTCTAAAAAAATCAATAAAAACAGCCTTGGCCAGTTTGGCTCAGCAGTTAGAGCGTCAGCCCTCGGACCAATGAGTTCCGGGTTCGATTCTGGTCAGGGGCACATAACTCAGTTGCGGTTCATCCCAGGCCCTAGTCAGGATCATGCAGAAGGCAACCAGTCGATGTGTCTCTCTCACATTGATGTTTCTCTCTCTCCCTCCCTCCCTCCTTCCTTCCCTCCCACTCTATCTGAAGATAAATGAAAAAAATATTCTTGGGTGAGGATTTAAAAAAAAAATCGGAAAAAAATCAATAAAAATATATTAAATATATATATATATAAGGGTCAGTTGTGAGTTTCATATTTAAAGAATGACCAGAAGGGTAAATGAATTATGACATAGGACTAAACACTTTTTTAAAAAGATTTTTTTAGGCATCTTTTCCCCTCATTAAACATTTACTGAGTATCTAATACATTCTAGGTAGCATATTAAGTGCTGCATATACAATGACATAATCCCTGACCTCGAAGAGTTCAGTGTACTACCAGAGACAGACACACAAGCATGAACTAAAAGCCAGTGACAGGAGGGATGCACATATTCACCTGGTGTCACAAAGGAAGGTAAGTGACTCATATTTGAGTGAGGAAAAATTTCAGAGCACTTGTTTCACCTGGGTTTAAAAGATGAACGTAATTTGACAGGAGGATAAGAAGGAAGAATAATCACAGGTGATAAAAGGTCAAAAAGGAACCTGGCCAGTGTGGCTCAGTGGTTGAGCGTCGACCCATGCACCAAGAGGTCGCCGGTTCGATTCCTGGTCAGGGCACACGCCCAGGTTGTGGGCCCAATCCCCAGTGGGGGGCATGTAGGAGGCGGCCAATCGATGTTCTCGCTCATCGATGTTTCTATCTCTCTCTCACTTCCTGTCTCTCTAAAATCAATAAAGAAAAAAAAATAGTCAAAGAGTATGTAGTGGGAAAAAAATAATATTTAAAAAAAAAAAAAGGTCAAAAAGGTTTCAAAAAGCATACTATATTCCAAGAACACTAAGTAATGTGGTATGACCAGGATCTTGAGAAAGGGAGGAAGAGGACCAAAGAGATGAATTTGAGAATTTTAACCTAAAAATTAATCAGAAATAATCATGGTCTTTAAATACTTGAACACTAAAACTAGGGAAGAAGATTTTGATTCACTAGACAACGTAACTTTTAAACAATTAAAATTGTCCAAAAATAAGAGAGCAATGAGTATCTAGTCACCAGAATGGGAGAAGCATCTCCTATTCAAGTAGAAGATCAATCTCCCCTTGGTGTTCCAGATCTCATCTTCTCTCACCTCTTCATGAATATAGTTTATTCAGTTTTCTCCACTCTCTCCAGCACCATCAATTTCTCCCTCTCTGCTATGAAAATACACAAATCTAACATACAAATATGACTTAGTATCATCTATCTTTAAAAAAAACTCCTGAGTTCCTGTCCCCCACCAGGCACTGACCCATTTCTTTGCACTGCCCCCACCCCCTCTCTCTATAGGAAGTTCCTCCAAAGAATAATCTATAATATATTTACTGCTTCTGCTTTCTCACGTCTAATTCTCACTTCAACTCATTCTATTAGGGCTTTTTCTTCCCCCACCACGCTACCAAAACTGCTCTTAATAAAGTCATCAAGAAAGACCTCCAAGGAACCCCAGGGTTAGTTTATAGTACAGGCATAAAAGAGTTCAATGAGTGGGTATGTAATCTTATAAACAAACAGAATCTTTAGCCTAAGAACTAAGGATCTTTAAAATCAAAATCCTGTTGTATTGAAGGTATCAATCTGGAATAAGCCTGCCCAGCTTTAGCATACAACTATCTTCACAGTAATAGTAACCATTTCCTCTGGAAAACAAGAATAGTGAGATGTTGAAATTGGCCAGCCTCACATCATCGTCATCAGTATGAATAATTAATTAGCAAACACTGTTCTTTGCTTTCATATTTCCATCACAATGGTCTAACACTTATTTTAACCTATTCTTTTAAAATAGACTGAGGCACACTTATTGAATGTGAAAATATTTTTTCCTTGAACGTTCCTCTTTTTTGTACATTCTTGCTCTCTTTAAGTCCATCCTTTTTAAACACCTAATTCAATGCCTTACAGATAGTAGGCATTTTATGAATGTCTGGTAAATAAACTATAAAACCTAACATGTAGGACCTAGTACATCGTAAATTCCATAAATACTAATTCTCCCCTCTCCAAAACTATCCCAACTTTAAGGAACAATGCAAAAATTTGATAAATCCTTCATGCCCTACATGAACAAGTTTACCTATTTCTATCTCTCAGAAGTACCTACATTTTATGAGAACCATGAAAATAAGGGACTTAAGAGAAGATGTACTGAATTTTAGATACTACAGGATATATGTGAGTAATATCCTGAGGCAACAGAAATTTTCCAGTCTCTAAAAACATCTAAGTGATTAAACATCAATCTGACCCTATGTATTAGAAGTAAAAATATTTATTTTACGAATTCTAATAATTAAAAAGCCATATATAATATTTGTACATAGAAAAAAACTAGTAAAGTCCAGCAGTAAATATACAAGCATTAACAATGGTTTTCTCTGGTGAGACAAACAGTACTTGGCTCAACCATAATTTACCCCTTTATCCCTTTTCCTATCAAGGATAGCTATTACTACTTTCTCCAGTATAATAGTACTATAATGAGCATCATCTTTTATAACTCATATCGTGTGTGTGTGTGTGTGTGTGTGTGTAGGAGGCAGGGTGTTTCGCTAGGACAGACACCTATTAATCACTACATGGCAAAGAATGTATCTCTTCAGCTTTACGAAGCATGGCCAAACTGCTCTCCAAAACAGTTATACCAATTTATACTCCCCCAGCAGCATGTAGGTTCCATTATTAATTATAATTAATCATAAATTATGCCAGTCTGATGGCCTCTCATTACTGGCATAATTTGCATTTTCCTGATTACTAATGATATTGAGCATCATTGAAAATGTTTATTGGCTTTCAGTTTTCCTATTCTGTGAAATGTCTATTCAAATCCCCTCACCATTTTTCTGAGGTGTCTGACATAGTGATCTGTAGTTCTTCATATATTTTGGATATTAATCTTTTGTCAGTTATTTCATTGCAAATATTTTCTCTCACCGTGTAGTTTTTCTTCTTACTTCATATTATCTGTTATCCTACAGAAGCTTTTTTAATATGGCCAAGGTATCGATCCTTTCCTTTATGCCTAATTTTTGTTTGTTTGTTTGTTCATATAAAGAAGGGGGAAGGGGGGGGCAGGAAGAGATAAACCAAAGAACTTATATGCATATATGCATAATCAATGGACACAGACAATAGTGTGGTGAAGGGGGGGGGGCAGGAGCAGGGAGGCGGGGAGGGGGTCAATGGGGGAAAAAAGGAGGAACATCTGTAATACTTTCAACAATAAAGACAACAAATAAATAAAATGAAGAAACACACAAAAAAAAATCTTTCTCTACCCTATTTTCATAGACATACTCCTAGTATTTTCTAAGTTTTATAGTTTGACCTTGAATCCATTTGGAATTAGCTTTCTGTACATGCTCTGAAGTAAAGATCTATGTTTTGTTTACTTTAAAAAAAAATTTTTTTTTTTTTTAAATTTCAGAGAGAGGAAGGGAGAAGGAGAGATAGGAATCGAACTAGCAACCTTCTGGTGCATTGGACAATACCCCTACCAACTAAGCCACACTGGCCAGGGCTTTTCCCGTTTTCTATAAGTTAGCTAACTATCCACAACTGAAAATGATAAGCTTTGCCTGACTGATTTATAATGCCACCTGTCATCTACCAAATTCAAATATGAGGCATGTTACTGGATTCTTTTTTTTTTCTTTTGGACTCTTGAATTATTTAACACTGGTTATTCAACTATCTTGACACCAATACCTGTTTTAATTAATATATATAATAGTTTAATATTTGATAATCAATGTGCTCCAAAATTGTCTTAACTGTTCTTAGCCACTAATCATCCTTTTTCACAAGTTATACTTTAAAAAAAAAGTTACTTTCTATTTCAAGTGTTCTAGCTTTTTAAATAAATGAATGGTAAATTTTACAAATGTTCTTTTGAGAATCTCTTGAGATGATCATATGGTTTCACTCTCCTTTATTAATATGGTGAATTACATTAGATTCGTACAAACTCCCATCCCCAGAATAAATGGTATTTGATTGGGATTTTTTTTTTTAAATACACTACTAGATTAGTGTACACTTCATTTGGGATTTTAAAAATCTACATTCATGAGATTGGCCTGTATTTTTCCTCTCTTATATTGTGTTTGTGTGGTTTTGATATCAAGTTGTAAAGCTCCCCAAATGAGTTTGGAAATATATTTTTATTTCCTGGAACAGTCTGCACAAGGATCACCCGTCCTGCAATATTTGGGTAACCTGTAAAACCACCTGTGTATGGTGCATCTTTAATAGACAGAATTTTCTGCTTCTTACTATGGAAAAGTCTCAAATATTTATTACAGACCAATATAATGAAGCCCAATATATCCATAACCCAGCTTCAAAAATCAATTAATTGCCAATCTTACTACATCTATTCCCTTAATCATTACCTGCACCCTCCCCCTTTGAATGATTTTGAAATAAATCCCAGATATCATATCATCTTACCCAGAAACATTATAGCATCTCTCTTAAAGATAAGGACTCTTTTAAAATATGTAACCAAAAAATTGTCACACTAAAACCTTAATAACCTTTAATACCAAAAAAAATCCAACTTGCATTCAATTCCTATCAAATGCTTTTATAGTTTTTCAAATCAGGATCCAAATAAGTTCAGGCACTTAACCTGTTTGTCTCCTAATCTACAGATTTCCCCTTCCATTGCTTTCTCTTCCTCTTCTCATATTTGTGGAAGAAAATGGGCCATCTGTCCTATAGTTTCCATATTCTGAATTTAGCTCATTGCATCCACATATTACTTAGTGGGTAGATTTTACTACAGTTATCAATTTGTTTTTTTAGTAATTTCTATTCACATTTTCTACTTATTCCTGGGTCAGCTGTGATAGGTTGTATTTTTTAGAAAATTGACTATTTTATAGAATTCTTTCAAATCCATGGGCATAAAGTTTTCCATACTCTATATTTATGAGCTTTAAAAAAAAAATCGTTATCTTATCTATAGATGTATTAACCCATTTCACTCCTAACATTATATATGCCTTCTTGCTTTTTCCTTTTCCTTAACCAATTTTGCCAGAGACTTGACTATAACATAGATCCTATGTTAATTTATCAATTAGATTTTGCTTTTGATTCTCTTGTTTTCTATTAATTAATTTGTTATCTTTATTCTTTCCTATCTTCTACTTCCTTTAGGTTTAATCTGCTATTAACTTTCTAACTTCAATTGGCCACTTAATTCAATAGTTTTCAGCCTTTCTTCTATTCAAGTACCTTACAGATTCTAGGACATACATTTTTCCATATTAACATCTCTGAAATTGGGATGTTTCCTACAACTGGAATCTTATCACTGTCAGCTGGGCAGGTGATGATGCCACTATCATTGCTTACATATGTATGAACATAAAATAATTAAAGAAGCTTGCAAAAACTATGTAGTGATTTGGTGATTATCCCCGGTGGCATGATTGGACAATTGTAACCTCTCAATGTTAACCATCAAAACTTTTACAGACCATGTGAGAAGAGCTGAGTCTCATCTGAAAACCTTTTGTGGATACCTTCTGGCAAGCTCAATAAAGCATCAGCATCAAAACTTTATGGGTGGCAGCAGTCTGAAAGAAAATCCTGAAGATAGCTGTGAAGCACTCTTCTATTTATTTTTTCAAATTATCTTTACTGATGAAAGTATTACAGATGTCTCACCTTTTTCCCCCCACTGACCTCCTTTGTGGAGCACTCTTTTAAGAAATGCTGTATCACCAATGCTCTCAAAGACATAATGAGCAATACTATGCAGAAAAACACAAACCTCCATGATTCAGTCAAAAAATGATTTAGAAGAATCAGACTCTTAATATGAAGAAGTCACAAGAATATTCTACTAATTTATTACTTCACTTTCTTTTATAAATATATGCATAAGTGATATGCTAAATCTATATCTAAATAAATTTATAAGAGCTCTTTCATAAATATAAAGCTTTAAAATCTAAGTTGTAGGAAAGCATTGTATTTGGAAAATAATAGCGCATCTTATAAATCATGGCATCTTATAATTCAATGAAATTGATATAGGCACTTAAATTTTCCCCTTAGTATTGTTTCAGCTGTATTCCACAGATTTTGACAGGTAGCGTTCCTATTGTTATTCAATTCTAAATAATTTTCAATTTCCATGATTTTGTTTTTCATCTATACATCATTTAGAAGTTTCTGGTTTTGCTTTTTAATTTTCAAACAAGGAATTGTACGCGGGGGAATTGGTTATATGTGTTATTAATTTCTAATTTTATTGTATTGAGTCAGATAACATGGTTTATATATCAATCATGAGTATTTGTTGAAACTTTCTTTGTGCCTAGTTATGTAAATGCCTCACATTTGTTTTAAAAGAATATATGTTCTCTAATTTGGAAAGTCATGGTTCTATGTATGTACAGATCAAGTTATACATCATATTTTTCTTTTAGTGGTTATCCTTAAATTTTTAATATGCATCTGACTGAAAGCCTAAAGTTAATCAATATTTCTATTCTCCTCATGAACTATATATAGACTATTAGAACTCTTTTATGCTGACCAATCTCCCCCCCCCCTCAGCTTACACTGTATCCTTGCCTGGTATTTTAGTCCCATTTCAGTTTTAGCGCCCCTCCCACACACACAAATTAAGTCATAATTATTTTTGTTTTATATAGTTGATGTTGGCTAAGCTTACCTACCGATTTTTGTTCACTAGGATTTCTTGTATCCTACTCTATCCTCTAACTTACATTTCCTTCTTCCGGAAGTACATTGTTTAGTATAGTTCTTTCAGAAAGTGTGATAAATTTGTTTATCTAAAAATATTTTTATTTTGCCCTCACTCTTGAATAACTTAGCTAAGTATAAAATTCAGCTCTCTCTCAACACTTGGAAGATAGTATTTAATTTTCTTCTGGCCTCTCTTTTTAAGACAGGTCTGCTCTCAGTCTGATACTTGCTCCTTTCTGGTTGCTTTTAATTTTTTTTTTCTCTTTATTGATTTTAGAGAGAGAGGAAGGGAAAGGGAGAGATAGAAACATCAATGAGAGAGAACATCAATTGGCCACCTCCTGCATGCCCCCCACTGGGGATCAGGCCCACAACCTGGGCCTATTCCCTGACCGGAATCAAACCAGCGACCTCTTGGTGCATGGGTCAATGCTCAACCACTGAGCCACACCAGCTGGGCCTGGTTGCTTTTAATAAGTGTCTTTGGTTCATTGCAATGTGATAAGTTGTGAGGTTTTGTTTTGTTCATGTAATTCCTGCTAGGGAATTGTAAGTCTTAAACCTAAGTATTCATGTCTTTTAATTAATTCCAAAATATTCTCAAGTCATCATCTCTTTAAATTCTTCATCTCCCTCATTCTATTTTTTTCCTTCTGGAATTAATATTAGATGTTGGGTCTTCCTGATCTACTTTTATATCTCCCTTCATCTTACTGTTTTACATTCTCAGGATTTCCTCACATCTAACTCCCAGGTTACTGATTTTCTCTTCATCTATATAGACTATTGCTTATTTACTGAGTTTTTTAACCTGCATTTTTCATTGTTCAATTTTTTCAAATGTGCGTTTCCTAACGTCTTATTAATTTCTTTGGATATCAATTAATTCTTTAATATCTTCAGTCACTTAAAATATGCTCATTTAACTTATCTTTCAAACTGTCATTCTACTATCCCAATTCTTGGAGCTATAATCCTCTTGCTTATTTTATCTACTGACTCTCTTTTGTAGTAGAAAACGGTTTTTCTTGTGTGTAATTTTTAATTATAAATTCATCTTCAGTTGGGCTTATTTCTTCTGTAAGAATCCCTTGTGGCCTGAGATATGGGAGTACCCTTTGAAATCTTGTTTTTCCTTTCTCTAGGTGACTCAGGGGTATCACTAGTTTGGAGCTAGCTTTGATATTAATTTTTCAGCATGGGATACCTAACTAATATAATATAAATTCAGGTCTCAAATATGAGTGAAGCATAGGTCTTAGGTTTCAATTTCTCAGGTAAGCTTTTTTTCCATTTCCTGTTTGCATAAAGCCCAGGAAAATCAAGACAAGATTTCTTTTTATTGACTGGTGTCAGTGGGAACTTTTCTCTAGCCCACCCTGTCACCTAGGATGCAGCACATCAAGATCCCAACTTTATGCAGAAGTCTTAGTTTTGGTTCCTTCTTCTACATGGTTAAAATGCAATCAGCTAGAAATAGAAAACCAGAAATAACCCCTTACTCCACCCTTTCACCCTGTTCCAGGGCAATACAGCATGAGCTCAAGGGCTTACTCAAGTTTTGGGTTTTAGTTCCATTTTTGTTTCTGGAACCTGGAGATTTTCCTGTCTTTCCTACAAGCTCAGAAATGCATTTAAAAGAATTGCTGTGCTATATAGCCCAGCTTTTGGATATTTGTAGCAGAAGAGTCTTCAGCTTATCTCAGTTAGCCATCTTGCTAAAAGAGAATTTGGGCTCTCCAATGCATTTGCTATATTACACCCATAGTTGTGAGCTCTCTAAAATTCAAAGATGAACTCCTCTTTAAAACTCTTGGTGGGTCTTCATTCCTAAGCATGGCATCCAAAGTCTACTATTATCCAGTAACTACTTATTTCTGCCAATTCCACCTCCTTCGACTCTCCCTCATGTACTCTATACTTCAACCACTCCTTATAATTCCTAGAACTCCTTGTTTCATACTCCTATGCTTTTAAATGTACTGTTTTCTCTCATCTTTATCCTGCCCTCATCCACTTCAAGTGTCTGAAGCTGGGTTTTCTTTTTGTGAAAATAGCTAACATTTATTGAGCCAAGCATTCTAATACCTCAGTCTTAAAAATATCCTTTCAATTTTGCTACTATTACTATCTCCATTTTCAAAATGAGGAAACTGAGGTACAGAGAGGTTAAGCAATGACACAGCTATAAATGGCAAAGCTGGAATTCGAACCCAGATAGTCTGTCTCCAGAACTTGCTCTATTTATACTATATTGCCTTCTACAACTATATCTTGCATTACAGTTATAATTACATTACACCACATTTGTTGCATGTTTACATACCAATCTTCCCAACTATAGACTTTAAGACACAGAATCATGCTTTGTTTCTATTTGCAGCTCTAGTGCCTAGCACACAGAAGGCTCTCAAATGGTTACTAAATTAATGACTGACTAAAGGAAACATCCCCAGAGCCACTGCTTTAGTCCAATCCAGTCCCTCTTCATCTCTTGCCTGCACTGCTAAAATAGCCCCCTAACTGGACTCCCTTCCTCCAGTTTCTACTCACATCTTTCCTTCACTCTCCAACCAGTATTATCTTTCTAAACCACATTTATGATTATGTAATTCCACTACATAAAAATCTTTAAGAGCTCAACACTGACTATAGGATAAAGTGCCAAATTCTTTTAGCATGACATGCCATGCCCTTCATGATCTAACTTCTGCAGTCTCTTCTTCCCCATTCCAGTCCCACATTCCATCTATATTTAATTTCTTGTCAGTCTCTGAATATGACAAGTACCTTATGCCTTTGTATGTGCAGGTTCTTCTGCCTGGCATGGCCATCCTTTCCTCCCTCACCTGGTGAATTATTTCTCCTTTTTTCAACATTCAGCTCAAATGCCTTCATCAGGTTTCCTCCAGACTATCAGTTGTTCCATTCATACACTCCAGCGATTTTTAACCGGTGTGCTACAAGAATTTTTAAAACTTGCGACACCTAAGTATTTAGTCAGGGGCACTGACCTCTTTTCCCTTAGATTGTCAAATAAAAAAAAAATAAAAACAGCCAACACAACAATAGCCATCTGGTGTGTATGAATTAAAATTATATCTATTTTTTTTGTCAGATCAGCAAAAAATATATTTTTTGGTGTGCCACAGAATTTTAGTAATTAGTTTGTGTGTGCCAGGAGAGGAAAAAGGTTGAAAATTAATGCTATATTCTGTTGGCATCATGCATTTACCTCACTTACCACTTTGTATTGTTATTTGATAAGGTGTGTTTCCCCAACCAGACTGTGGAATCTTAAAAAACAGGAACCATATCTTATTCATCATCTTTTTTATTGTATTATCTTACACAGTGACCCAAAATGCTCACTGAATTAGTGAAACGAAATTTGACAAACATATCCTACATGCAAGCAAATTCAGATATAAATGAATTCAAGGTAGATAACTCTTCCAAGATTAACTGGAAGTTAGACAACAAATATGAATGAACAAAAATGAGTATCTCCTAAATTCCTGCTGCTCAATCCTGAATTCTATAGAATGGAACTATTCCTTCAATGGTGATTAATGCTTAGCTGGTGAGGTAAATCTCATCCTGAGTTTTAAAAAACACATAAGCACATGACAAATATTTCCTGCATTAGTATAGCACTAAGGATACTCTCAAATTCTGGAATATGTGTCATTAAGGATAAAAAGTTGAGTCATTTTGTACATTTTAAAACAAATCTGTACAGGCCAGGGAAATTCCTGTCCTTTTACATTACAATCACATGATTTCATTATTCATTAGTCCTAAATGCAATTTAGGCTGCACACATAGCAAACATTGTCTGCCAACTGAGTAATAAACCAGAATTACTTGTTTTTTTTACAGAAGGAGAAAATGTCTTAAATGTATAAATGCTAATCCAAAGTGAACAGGGAGTTTGGGGTAGGATAAAGGGAAGGGATAAATGAGGCACTATTCAATTTTTTTGATCTATTCAATTTTTGAAATGCACTTTTAACACTACAAATAGACAAAAATGTTAAACTGCCAATTAAAAACTTTATCATCTTTTGTCTAGCTTTTCTCTTTAATTATTATCCATGGGAGAAGAAAAAGAAATGTCCTAAAAAGATCTTGGTTTCAAGTTCAAAGGCAGTATAATTTCAAATCATAAGGCTAAAATTTGAATTCTTAATATTCATTAATTATTAACAATGGAGCCTAAGTGTTACTGTTGTACATAGTTGCCAATCTACCTATGTACGCCTGTGTGGTAAATTTTTTTTCTTTTTTAAATAAATGGACCAGGCTGTCTCTAAATTTAGAATATAAGCTCCAAGAGGGAGAGATCTTTGACTATTTCAATCCTTGATGTCTCCCAAAGACCTAGAACTGTGGCTGGCAAAGAGTAGACATTCATTACATACTTGCTGGATATTGCTCAAGATGGTCCAAATACATCGTATGTCAATATACACAATGTTCTGCAGATCTTCAAAGAACATAAAGTTGAAGTCTTGGTTCATCTTAAAATGATCACTGACTTAGCCTTCACACATAGTGTTGCACAAATCAACTGATACTATATCCAAAAGCAAATTGACAATGCATATAAGAATAAAATAAAACATTTTACACAGGAATCATTAAGGTTCTGACTTTAAAGCTTGCCAAGAAGCTGGCAAAAAAAAAAAAACAAAAATGTCACCGGCACAACCAAAATTTTCAACAAGCAAACTTTTCTTTTTTTTTAAATAGATGCTATAACTCCAAAAGAGCCAAGAGGCTTCAACAAATTTTTTTAAATTGTAAGAATATCACTTAAACAGCAGTGTATTTACTACAAAATTTCATTTGCAGCATTATAAAGCAGGCCCGACCTTTCTTCTATCAGTTGACCTAACTATACCAAAAGAATATTAAAAGCAATTCTTCTAAATATTCCTGAAATTGCTAGTTGTTTGTTTCCCCTCCTAAAAGTGTAATGTAAATATTTATGAAACTGTTATTTTTAATTTTCCCTATTAAAAGCCATCATGAGCACTTAACTGTGAATTAGGCTATGTTTTAGCCTTTATTAATGGGTTACCCTTTCAGCCCTTATTTATCCGCTACTAACTCACAATGACCTTTAGCTGGTCACTCTCTGTTCTGGGCCTCATTTCTCTCTTCTGTAGAATGAGGGACCTAAGTTAAAGCAATGGTTCTTTAACTTTGTCTTTGCAATCACTTGAAAATCTGGTGAAAGCTACAGGTGACCTCTCTATAAAAATGCACATATGCACTTATACAAAAATTTTATAAGCAATTATTTATAATGGTAAAAAATTGAAAACAACCTTAATTTCCACCAATAGATGGTTAAGTAAACTATGTTATATCTATTCAATGAAATTCCATGCAACTGTGAGTAGAATGAAACCTTCTATGTACTGATATGAAGACTTCCACCACTGTTACATGAAAAAAGCAAGTTACAGAACAGTGTGCATAATATATAATATTTCATGTAAAAAGATAAAAGAGCCCTGGCCGGTCTGGCTCAGCGGTTAGAGTGTCAGCCTGTGGTCCAGAGAGACCTGGGTTCAGTTCCCACTAAGGGCACGTACCTCAGTTGCAGTTTGTCCCTGGCCCTGGTTGGGTCATGTGGGAGGCAGCCACTCGATGTGTCCCTTTCACGTTGATGTTTCTCTCTCTCTCTCTCTCTCTCTCCCACCCACTGTATCTGAACAAAAAATGGAAAAATGTCCTCGGGTGAGGATAAAAAAAATAAATAAAAAGATAAAAGAGGGGATGGAGGGGAGAGGATAAACCACAGAACTGATATGCATGTATGCATAACCACGGATATAGACAACAATGCTGAAGGGGGACTGGGAGGAGGGTGTCAATGGGGGGTAAAAGGAGAAACATCTGTAACAAACACTAAAAAATAAAAAAGATAAAAGAATAAAATATATTTGAATTTTCATGTATAAGCATAAAAAAACTATAAAAGAATAAACAAGAATATTTGCTGGAAGTGGGAAATGAAGATAGGGTAGGAGGAATCTTTTTATTGTGTACTTTCTTACATTGTTTGAATTATATGAATGCATTGTCTATTTAAATTTTAAATTAAAAAATATCATATATAACCTAAGGAGGTCCAGACAATCCACTGAAGCTAGAAGATAATTCCCAAACCCTGTCCAGCAATATTCTTCTATAATGCATTGACTTAATAAGCATGTAATTATACACTTAATGATCCAACAGCAAGAAAATTTAAGGAAACATATTTTTCATTATGGTAGTACTCATATAAACATATAAAGTAATTGTATACTCAGTGGATACTCAGTGACTCAATAGATCCTAATTTGAAATCTTGTTTTATATAATGTTACTTAATCACTAACACACTTTGATAAATTTCTCTCAGGGGAAAAATTTGCACAAATCATCAAGTCATATTCCCTCTCATGATTCAAATTTCAGACTGAGTATTTCACAAGGGAGTCCAGGAAATTGCTATCCTCTCTGACCATAATAATCAAGAGTACTAATAAGGAGACCAGAGAAATATTTACTTTTTTTTTTGGACATAATCTCAGAACTTGAAGCAAATTAAATAGCATATGAGAACATCACACAGCATCCATAAATTAGATGACATCTGAGGAGTCCTTCATCCCTGATCTGAGCAGGATTCAGGTGGAATTGGGTTTTCATCCTTAGGCAAGTTACTTAACCTCTCTGGGCCTCAATTTCATCTGTAAAATGGAAATAAAAGTACCTACCTCATAAGGATGTTGTGAAGTTTAAAAGAGGAAATGGAAATAAAAGATATCCTAGGGCAGTGGCAGGTGTCTGACTGCTTGAATCAAAACAAGCTGCATTCTGGAACCTGTAGTTTCTAGGGACTGCACTTTCATACACAAGCAATGCCTCCTTTACCCTACTGCAAATAACACATGGCAGAATTCCCAACACAAAAAAAGGTGCAACTACCTGACCTTTCCTGACTGTGTTTCTTGAAAATTTCCTAGATAAGCATTTTTTATCAAAGCTGGAGATGTGTTGACTGGGTGTGTCTCCAAGAGTCCTAAATGAAGCTGTAACAGTTTTGTTTTGTGTTTTAAACAAGGCACTTTCTGTGTCGAGCTTAGCATTAAGAGCGGCAGGCTGCAGGAGGTAAGAAAGGCAAAGTTGAAGGCAACAGTCCGGAAACTTTTCATTGCTAGGATGATGATAGGAACCCTGCACTGCCCCTGCCAACCAATCTCCGTTTCCCAAACTTTTAAACCCTGTCCAGCTTTTTTTTCTTGAGCACCACTAGGGCGTATCATTAGTATTACTATAAGTATAAATACTCGTCATTTCTTGTTGCCTCACTATGTGCCAGGCTGTGCTAAACATGCATTTTATAAGATTTTGTGAAAACTGCACATAGGAGCTCATTCCCTCCACCTACTCTACACTCAAGTCTGAAAGGCTCCCTTCACAGCCTCAAATTCAACTTGTTCCCTCAACTCCAGATGCTCCACACCTCTCCCTGACCCATTCAGGCCCAAAAGCAATTCGAGCCCAGGCTCTTCACCCAACACTAGACCACGCACCCCGATCCTCCGGGGCCCCCGCGAAGTTCAGTACCCTCCACCTGGCCCTAACTTGTTACAAGAACGCCACGGTTCCCTGCGAACTTCTGACTTACGTAAGGCGCAGGATCCCCTCACCGCCCCTCCAAATCCATCGAGCCCGTACTTCACCCCAAAGTTCAAAATTCAGAAACCGATCATGCACTCGGGCAGAGCCCGGTTCCAAGCCCACGAGAACTCTCCACACCCGCTCCAGCAGGGCCTGGGACCCTCCACCCGCTAACCAGGCCGGGCGGGCGCGCTCGGCCTCGCTCGGGACCCCAAGGAGAGGAGGGGAAGCTCCACCTGGCTCCGCGGGCGCGGCGCGCGGCTCCTGCTCCGGCCTGGGCCTGGCGGCGGCCGCGCCCCCGTCCCGGCGCGGGCGGCAGCGCTCCGGCTGGCCGCGGCGGGCGCGCTCGCCCAGCACCTCCGCGCTGGCCTGGCCGTCGTCGCGGGCCCGACGGCGGGCCCAAGCCGGGCCGCGGGCGCGGCAGCGCGGGCAACCTGGGCCCGCTGCGTCGGCGGCGCGTTGGGCGCAGCCTCGACACAGCGAGTGGCCGCAAGGCAGGGCCGCCGCTTCCCCCGGGGTCTTCAGGCACCCGGCGCAGCCCGACTCCTCCGGCCGCGGTGGTGACTGAAGCAACGGCTGCGGCAACACCAGCAGCGCGGGGCCAGAGGACGGGCCTTGGGGCCCAGTCTTGGCTGCCGCCATCTCATCACAGCGGCCCCGCCGGCTCCGCCGACTCAGAGCTGCCGCTGCCGCCGCGGAAGAGGCCCTAGTACTCGGACCTGCCGCCGCCATCTTGTTTCCCGTTTGAGGGGAGAGTCCGTTGCGAGGGAGAAGAGTAGAGGGCGGGGCAATGAGCGGTGGGCAGCTTATCTCCATATTCATGAGGGGGCGGGGCCAAAGAAGGTTCTTCCCGGACCTGGTTGGTAGTTGGTGAAACTTCATGAATATTTGTTAGTTATACTTTACATATCCGGTCTTCAGCCTCCTCCGCCAGTCTTTGCAATTTCCTTCTAGTCAACCAAATGAAGTTGAGAACTGAGGGATTTATTGGAAATTCTGAGCGATATTAAACTTTATGAAGTAATTACACTTATTTATCCTGCGAGACCCTGATAACTAACGCTAAAGTGAGTGGGGAGTATATAAATTACCCAGAACCCTGTTTCAGTGCTTCCTTTGACGTGAGGGTAGCTGTTGAGAGTAGGCCTACTGTGACCAGAAACTGCCAAAAATAACAGCTTCTTGTCAGTCCTCATCTGCGTATCCTTCTCGTCCCTTCCTGAAACTCCCCTCCTTTGGCTGGAAAAAGCACTTTCCCGGTTTTTTTCCCATTTACTCAGCGCTTTCTCAGACTCCTTCCTTTGAGCCCTCCCCCTTGTTTGGGGCTTACCTGTGGGTGTTCCTGGGTCAGGCCTCAGGCCTCTTCTCACTTTACTACGCGCCCCCCCCCCTCCTGCTCTCACTTTCTGCCAGCTGAAACTCCCAAATTGTTATCTGCAGTCTAGATCTCCAGAGTGCAGCCCTGCATATTCAGCTACCTGATGGAGACATGGAGACAGTCATCTTGGATGTCTGCATCTCTGATGCACAAAAGAAGTCACTGTTTTCCACCCTCCTTTCAAAACAACTCTTCTCATTTTCCTCATTCTGTTAAAGGTACTATCCTCCCAGTTCCTCAAGCTCCAAACCTAGCCATCTTTACTTCTCTATCATCTCCCACACCTGTCAGTTTCTTAGTTGTGTCAATTCTCCCACCATGATGACTATTTTTCCTACCTATCTTCTCCTCTTTATCCCACCCCACTGCTCAATTCAGGTCTCATCTCTCAGATTATTGCAGTAGCTTCCATAGATTGTCTCCCTGCCCACAGCCTCTCTTCCTCCAGTCCATCTTCCACAGCTCTCAGAGTTGCTTTCTAAAGGACAGTACTGACCACGTCATCCCTACTTGGGCTAGTCACTGGGTGAGGTGCTCAGAATGCCAGCCCTCTTTCTGGATACAGAGAGTATGGGAGAAAGAATGGATACAGAGAGTATGGGAGAAAGAATGGCTCCCTTCTGACAGAGATAGTTCTGCTATAGCAGTTCTCCCACCCTTTGTTTTCTTTGCACTAAGGTAGATTTGGAGCAGGAAGGCATTAAGAAAATGACATTTCCTTTTGGGAATCTTTATAAGAAAACACAAGTTTTGTAAGGAAAGCAAAGTCCAAAAAGCAGCATAATGCAATGAAAGGCATCAGAGGCCCTGGGTTTCCATGAGATTGTCCGGAAACAGTGCCTGAGGTGGTGGTAAACCAATCCAAGGCAGAGAGCAGAAAAAAGAAGGAAGTGGATTCCCAAGATGAGAACCAGATGGCTAAAGAACAGTCAAGAATTGAAGAAGGGTCAATGAGTAATTGAAGCAAGGACTTGTGTTTACAGAGGCCCAGACTGTCAGAATCCTGCCAAACACAGAAATATGGCCTCGGCTGCACTGTCCTTTGTCCAGGGGTCCTCCTCATTTCACTCCCCACTTGCAGTTCTTGAGGATTCTTTGCCCAGATTCTGACAAGGCAGGCCTGTGGTCCAGAGATGAAGCCAACTACCATTAGAAACAGGGCCCTTGGGGTGGGCTGTTCACTCTTGACAGTTTAGGGCTCTTAATCTGAAGCCTATTTACTGTTGGAGGAGCTGAACCACAGAAGTGTAGTATGTTTTCTTGGATTCAAATAAAGACAGGAAATGTCCTTTTGCAGAGGGAAAAAGCAAGAGGTCTGAATAGCACTGTACCAAAAGCCAGGAGATCTGAGAATGGTCCTGCCCCCCCCCCCACCCCTTTTTTAAAATATGTTTTTATTGATTTTTTTAGAGAGAGAGGAAGGGAGAGATTTCAGTGTGAGAGAGAAACATTCATCAGCTGCCTCCTGCACTCCCCCTACTGGGGATTGAGCCCACAACCCGGACATGTGCCCTGACTGGGAATTGAACTGGGACCTCTCAGTCCGTGGGACTGACACTCATTCCACTGAGCCACACCAGCCAGGCATCCTTTACCCCTTTCTTAATTCGTCATGTGTAATTTCAAACAGGTAACTTTTTTCTCTGGGCCTCAGTCTCCTCATGATTTCTTGTTTTTGTTTTTATTTTATCCTCACCCGAGGACATTTTTGCATTTATCTTCAGATAGAGCAGAAGGGAGAGAGGGAGGAAGAGAGAGAGAAACATTGACGTGAGAGAGACACACCAACTGGTTGCCACCCACAGGACCCCCACGACCCCCACCTGGGCCAGGGACAAAATGCAACCCAGGCACGTGCCCTTAGCAGGAACCCAACCCGGGACTCTCTGGTCCACGGGCTGACACTCTAACCACTAAGCCAAACCGGCCAGGGCTCAGTCTCCTCATCTTTAAGGCAAGGGTATTGGACCCTGGCCAGTGTGGCTCAGTGGTTAGAGTGTCGGCCTGCACACCGAAGGGTCTTGGGTTCGCTTCCCAGTCAAAGGCACATACCTGGGTTGCAGGTTTGATCCCCAACTGGCCCTACTTGAGGCGTGCAGGAGGCAACCAATCGATGTATTTCTCTCACATCAATGTTTCTCCCCTCCCCTCCACTCTCTCTCAAAATCAATGGAAAAAATACCCTCAGGTGAGGATTAACAACAAAAAAAGCAAAGGTATTGGAATTCTGCAGTTCTTAACCTGGGATGCACCTCACAAAGACACACACACACACACACACACACACACACACACACACACACACATGCCAAAGTCCCACCTCAGATCTACTGAACCCAAAAACTGAGGGTGGGATGCCATCATGTGTTATTTTATTAATGCCATAGGAATACTAATGAATGCTCCCAGAGAAGACCACTACAATGGATCAATTCAAAGGTCTCATCTAGTTCTAACATTCTAGAAGTCTGACTCCCAATTTCCAGCCCCTTCTCTCCTCCTTTGCTGTTGCCAAAGTAATCCTACTAAAGCAGCAGCAGTGACAGAAGGCAAGGCAAATCTAAGAAATCTGGAGAGTTATTCACTATGTGGGAAAATAAGGGAGATGAGGATGATTCTAAAGTGTCAAGCCTAGGAGCCTGAGATTATGATCATAATTGACAAAAACAGAATGACAGAATAACTAGAAAGGAAAAGCAGTCTAAAAGATGGACATGGTAGACATTTTGTTTTGCTTTGTTTAGTTTACCATCAGGACCCAAACCTTTCTATTTGGGGGAATGCCCCATTCAATGCAGTATTGTTGAGACTAGGGAAGCTGAAGCAGGGAGATATTCTTCTCCCTGTCCCCTAGCAGCCAGAACATGACATATGACCTAGGCTTAGCCACCTGGCCACTCCTCTTTGAACTTTGAATCTTCAGAGAATGATGCAAAGACCTATTGACAGATTTAGAATTATTCAAAGCAACAGAGGCAGTAGGTTTTCAAATACAGTGGATCTGCTGGAGATTGGGGATTGGAGGTTGGTGCCCCTACCATGGATGGTGGCCATGTCAGATTGTTCCTGAGGTATGACCTTGGTTGTGGTGCCTGCTGCCTGGCCTTTCTAGGTTACCACCCATTTTCCATCTCCAACTCTCCAGCCTTACTATTAACAATCTGTATCCTTTCATTAAATTTCCCTTTTTCTTAAATTACTCACAAATTCTGTTGTTTGCATCAAAGTACACTGACTAAGACATTGGTTTGTTGTCTTTGAAGTCTCACCTGGAAATGGTTGTCAAGACTGCCTTTTAATTTATAAAACAATCCGAGAAGCTTAGTCTGATAGCCTTGAATAGAACAAGCCCAAGTGTCATGTGTTGCTTTTCTTCTAAGCCCTCACCTGTACCACAGACCACCAAGGGATGCCAACTGGAACAGAGAGCAGTGCGGCCATGCCTACCAGTGCTTCCTCTCTAGCTGCTTTTGCTCTGCCCCTCCTGTCGTATTTCTGAGGATTGCATTGCTGCCAAAATACCCTGCCGTCCTTTTCAGAGTGTGTCTGCGTAGGTAATTCTCCATGGTCCATACCTCCACCATCCCTTCAGCACTCATTCACATCGTAAATCTCTCCTCCTTTCTCTTCCCTCTTCCCTCCAGCTGGAGGCACCCACTTCTCCCTACTGGATTGAAAAACTCCCCAGGTGAAGACAGGCTGTTCCTGCAGACCCAAAACTACTTCTTACCAACCCAGGCACTGAGTCCGTCTTGAGACCTCACACATCTGGGAAGAAGGAGGCTCAGTCTCTCAGACTGCACCAGCACCACCTCTTCTCTCCCCTCCTCATCTTCTTCCTGTCCTCTTTCGCCCTCAAGCCAGACTTCTCCTTGAGATTTGGCCCCTTCCCTTTTGCTTTAAAGATTCTTGCTACACAATTACTCATCTTCAGTTCCTTCCCCTTTGTTTCAGAAGTAGTTCTTTTTGCAAGGTTAAACTTTCTACCTGTCATCTTTCTAGCCTCCTCCAGATTCTTTCCAAACACTCTAAAAATACCAATAAGACTTGATCCGTGGCCCCCTTAAGAGCACAGTCTTACAGAGGGGCAAAGAGTTAATAAATAATTGTAACAGAAAAAAGAGAACTATAAAAATTGCAAGCTCTATAACTAAGACACATGCAAGGTGCTATGGAAGCAGAGAACAAAGTTGGCGGGGGGAGGGGGGAACATTGGAAAAGGTTTCACAGAGGAGGGGACATCTGAGCTCTGTTTTGAAAGATGAGCAGGAGTTCACCAGGTAGACAGGAGAAGGCATTCCAGGCAGAGGGAAAACAAGAGCAGAGGCATAAAGGTAAAAAAAGGTCAGGATCTGTGTGGGACCAGTAAAGAATTTGATGTGGCTACAACATTGGGTTGGTCATGAGGCTAGAAAATTGTAGAGGAAAAGAAACTAAATAAGCAACTAACATGTGCTAGCGCTTGCTACACAATAATATATCTATCTAATTAGTAAGCCAAAAGTAACTCTGTAAGGTTGGTATATTATTATTTCCATTTTACAGAGAAATAAACTCAGGAAATTGGGGACATCAAAAGATTTAATATTTGGACCAAGAGAGTGCTCCATATAAATTTGTATTTTATAAGAGTAACTCTCAATCCTATAATTGTCAGTGAGGAATAAAAATAATCTAAGCAGACTTCATCCCACTCCCATGGAGATGAGATATCATTGGAGAAAATACAGTGCAGTTAACATTCATTTATTCAACAACTATTTATTGAGCATCTACCATGTGACAGAATAATACAGGTGCTGAGAATCCAGCAGTGAATGAGGCAGGCCAAGGTATGGCTGCTGAGCCAATTTTGGTGGGGCCAGCTCTAGGTACAGTATTTGGCACATTCCAGATGCTGTGGAATGAATGAATATTATCTCCTTAGTTGTGCCTTTAATGTCCAGCAAGGTTCAAAGTACAGTGCATTGTCAAAAAGAAAAAGTCCTGTTTAATAAGCACACTGGTGGAGAAAAATAGTTCTTTAATTTCTTTAAATTTCCCCTCTAGATACCTATGTATCCACCTAGAATCTCTCTCTTTCTCTATGCATCTCCCTCCCGTCCCTTTGATCTTTCTTCCTTTCTCCCCTACCCTCATAGTCCCTATCTTCCTTCCTCAAGGCTCTGGTCTAGGATTCTAAGCAACCAATTCCTTCTTTGATTTAGTGGTTCTTTTTTTTTTTTGGAAGGAATAGAGGTAACTTTAAGTTCTCAAAGATCATACTCATAAAGGGGGGGGGGGTGCCCTTTACATTCAGCATACGGAGAATGAGGAAATAAATGGGCAAATGGCCCTCTCTAAACGTACTTCAGAGTGAAACAGCCAAAAAACAAATCTGTCTCTGTTCGTATTGACCACCTGTTACAATGTAAAGAACATGCCTTATTCTGGTGGAGTCTCTTTTCCCGTCTCACCAAAGAAATCCTATTACCTTCACTTTGCCTAGACCAAGTGCCCCAAAAGAAAAGGCTCATGGCCTTCTTCCAGGAAAGAGGGAGGGAGAGAAAACCCCCATTTTGTCATAAGTAGATAGATAGTTATACTGACCAGAATGGAGAATTTGCCTCAGACGAGAGCACTGTGATGGAATCAGAAGATAAAGTCAGGGGGAGTTACAAAACAGCCTCCCAAAGATTGACTTCCTCTAGTCTGGAAATAAATACATCGGAGGTGGGTTCTGCAGGAGGCTGAGAACAGAGAGCATGGTCTCCCAAGTTCCTTCGTCTTGAAGGAGGACAGGATTCTATACCAACTGACCAGTGAGAAACCTGATTGGTTCTCTTCTAGAACGGTCATTGTCCCACAGTTCTTTGTTTCCTAGGCTTCAGGCTCTGCTCTCTCCCTCCATTCCTGACAAAAGCCTATTGCCGGCTCCCAAGACTGTGATGTCTCGGAGCGACCACCAGGGGGCAAACCGAGACTACTGAGCTCTCCCCATGGTCTCTTCCACCCAGTTTCCATGGAGCCAAACTCAGAATGTCAGAGCTGGAACCGGCTTTAGAAATCTCCCAAAGGCTTCTGATCAAACCTGTTTCTTTACAAAAAACAACAACAACAATAAAAAAAAAAAATCCGAGGTCCAAAGGAGGGAAATAATTTGCCAAAGCCGCGGAGTAGGAACCAGAAACCAAATCTTCTGGCTTCTCCAGTCCTATGCATATTCCACCACACCTATCCTGTCTCATATTTAATTCTAGAATACATTGGTTTTTAGTGGTATCTTTTCTATGTAAAGGACTTGTCTTTACAATTAGATTATAAGTCCTCAGGACCAGGGACCATGTTTTGACTCGTACATCTTCTCTTCCACCATCTAGCACATGGCTCTGCGGGTAGCCTATACCCAATACCAGATGGAGGATTTCAACGGTGAAACTGCTATGTGGCAGGCCCAGAAATGGTTCCTGAGAATACAGAGATGAAAATGTACTGTCACTGCCCTCAAGGAGCTCGCTCTCTGGGGGAGAAGACAGGTATGTCAACAAACAACTATAATTCAGGAGGTGAGTTTTTAACAGTGGCGCAGGCAAATCGGTGTGGAAGCATAGAAGAAGTGACTGACTACCTGGGTACAAAATTGGGTCCTAAAGGAAGAATGAGGACTCAGCAAAGGAAGAATGGAAATTCCAGATAGAAGGAATAGCAGAATAAGTCAAAACACAGAGACATAAGAACATGGTGTGTTAGGTGAGAATGATTGCTTCTGAGTAGCTGGAGCATAGTATGGACAAGAAGTTGGATGGAAAAGGAGTAGTTAATAAGGAAGTTTGAGGTCAGCAGTAAAATTGATGTCTATTCATTCATTCATTCAACAGTAAGTACTCCCATGTGCCATGTAGCACTGTTATGGATAATGATGATTGTGAGATGAATAAAAATGAGATTAGTAATAATAACAATGAAAATACTGCTGTGGTCAGGTTCCAGGGATTTGGAGTCTTGAGTTTAAGCTTCATTCCTCACATGAATTAGATAATCCAGATAAATATTCTATCCTCCATTTATTTTCATTTGTTTAAAACAATATATTCAGTAAGCCTCTACTATGTGCTAGGCACTCTTCTAGGAACTAGCAATATAGTAGTGATCAAGAATTAAGGTCCAAGCTGTCATGGAGCTTTTATGCTCATAGGGGAGGCAGGTAATATACAAATGAAGAAATACATTTCAGATCATGATAAGTGACACAAAGGAAATAAAACAAGGCAATTTGCCCTGGCTGGGTAGCTCAGTTGGTTAGAGTGTCATCTTGATACGACGAGGTTGTGGGTTTGATCCCCGGTCAGGGCATATACAGCCAACCAATGAATGCATAAATAAGTGGAACAACAAATTGATGTTTCTCTCTCTCTCTAAAAAAATCTCATTTTTAAAAAATCCTTTAAAAAACAGCAACAAGGCAATATAATAGAAAATGACTGGATGGGGACATTATGAGATAGAAAGTGGCATTTGAGCTGAATGAAGTGTCAGCCAGGGAAAAGGCTGAGGGGAGAACATTGCAGGAGAAACCTCAAGAGCAGAGATCCTGCGGAAGATCCAGACAGCTTGGTGTACCCAGGGACAGAAAGAAGACTGGTGTGTTTGAGTAGAGAGGGCACAAGGAGAACAGCCAAAGTCAGAGGGTAGGCAGAGGCCAGGTCATGGAGCGATTTACAAAATGTGGTACAGGGTTGGGGTTTTATTCCAAGCACAGTGGAGGAGTTTTAAGCAAGGAAGTGAAATGACCTAATTTACATTTTTAAAGCTAACCTTGGTGGCTCTTCTTTACCACCTTTGGCTGAGACCCAAGTTATTTGGCACTGTTCCCTGGCACTCTAGCTACATCTTCACAGACCTATGGAAAGAAGTCTCTGAGGACAAACTGCTTTTTGGAAGTCCCCCTGAGCATGGAGGAGGCAGGAACAGAAGTTCCATTCTCCTTGGTGCTTGGTTAATGGTGACACCTGCAATAGAGGAGACCTCTGGGTGGCAGAGCTTAGGAGCTGGAAGAAGGACAATCCCACTCCATGTCTTCCACTGAAGACACTTGGTCCCCACTCAGTTTCCCTTATAAGGGTTCTGTGAAATTAAGGGCTCTGTGATCCCCCATCCTGGTTTCCTGGTACCTCCTTCATCAGAATTTCTGTGTGCAGCTTGTTCTGGGAAGAGAGGACCCATTGAGGAAGAGAAAAGAATATTCACGTAGTCACATAAGAACCCATACAAATCAATACCGGATCTTTTTAAAGTGAAGCTCACTTTAAGAAGATCCATACACTCATTCATACAGATAGTTATTGAGTACCTACAATTCACCAAGCATTATTTGGGAGTGTTGAGAATTCATTCATCCATTCTATAAACATTTATTTAGGCCAACTATATCTATAATATCTGGAGATCCAAAGAAGATATTCTAAAATAATAACAGGTTTTAAATAAATATTTGTTACATGGCTAAGTAACTCTGACCTGACTGAAGGGTGGGAGTAGAATGGAGATTGTTTATTTTGCAAATAAATTAACTCTGACAGCTCCCTTAAATAAGACTTTCCTCCTAATGTATCCAAATTAGACCCAGCTTTTTTTTTTTAATATTTTTTCTTTATTGATTTTTAGAGAGAGAGGAAGGGAGAGGGAAAGAGAGATAGAAACATCGATGAGAGAGAACATCGATTGGCCGCCTCTTGCATGCCCCTCACTGGGGATTGGGCCCACAACCTGGGCATGTGCCCTGACTGGGAATCGAACCGACGACCTCTTGGTGCATGGGTCGATGCTCAACCTCTGAGCCACACCAGCCAGGCTGGACCTAGCTTTAAAGAGTCAGTTTGTTAACCCCTTTCAGGAGATCAAGTAAAGGCAGTGTATGACAACCATAGTTAATAATACTGTATTGCATATTTGAAAGTTGCTAAGAGATTAGATCTTAAAAGTTGTCATGAGAGCCCTGACCTGTGTGGCTCAGTTGGTTGGAGTGTCGGCATCATGTATACACCAAAAGGTGGCGGCTTTGATTCCCAGTCAGGGCATATACCCAGGTTGCAGGTTCCATCCCTGGTCTGGGCGCCTATGGGAGGCAACCCATCGATGTTTCTCTCTCATATCTGTCTCTGTCTCTGTCTCTGTCTCTCTCTCTCTCAAATCAATTTAAAAAATATCCTCAGATGAGTATTAAAAAATTTTTTTAAAAGTTATCACAAGAAAAAAAATTCTGTAACTGTGTGGTGACAAACGTTAACTAGACTTGTGCTGATCGTTTCACAATATATATAAGTATTATGTTATACACATGAACTAATATAATGTTGTGTGTTGATTATACCTCAATTTAAAAAAATTAAACAGAACTGGTATGTAAGGGCTCAGGATAGCTGACTTTTCAGGAATTTCGCAAGCTTGTTGTTAAACACAGTCATTTCTAAACATTAAGTTATATAAACTTAAATAAATTAAAACAGTAAATCTCATCACCTCCTAATTAATTTACCACATTTTACCATCATGTTCTTGAAATTATTTATATCTATTGTATCTGTATGATGGAAATACTACATAACAGTATCCTACCGTGCATCTTTTCTCAACTTCACATTCAATGATGTCACATAGGTAACCTGAAATTGGCCATGGTGGGAGTATTTACACCATGGAAATTGGCAACTGCTATAAAACAAGGGCTTTTTTCCCCCTTGGAAAGCTGGTTGTTAAACATTTACCAGCATACCACTGGTGGAGAGTCTCTATTATGTAGTCTTAGGTTAACTCTCTCATGGTGAATCTGCTTTTCGAATCTTTCAGAATTAAGTGGGCTGGGTTAAGAAGTCTTTCCTTGACACTAATCTATGTCCTATTGCTATAATTTTATATAACCAAGCCTGCAACCAAGGAGGAGGCTTTTACCTACAAATAACATGTCACATGAGGACTATTTTAAGGAATAAGGACTTTTTTTCAACAAATCTTTATTTAGTAGCTACTATGTGCAAAGCTGTGTGCTGAAGACTAGGGAAGATATTCGATAAGTAGGAATCTATGTTCCCAAGGAACTCATTTTAGAGGAGGTGACACAAAACCTTTGCTAATAAAATGTGATTAGTGCTATGATGGAGACACAGAAGCCTGGAGGAGAGAGGAGCTAACTCAGAGGCCATGAAAGAGACTGCACAAAGAAACTGGACCATTCACATCAGTGTCTATCTTGTCCCTAGCACAGTGTTGGCACTCAACAACTGTTGGTTGAATGAAGGAGGTAGCAGTTACCTTGACCATGGAAAAATAAGCTTGTTAGATAGAGTGAGTAGAAAGAGGGCCTTAGAAGAAACAGTCTTTGCAGAGGCTTGGGGGCAAAAGAGCTCAGCACATTTGAAGAAAGAGAAAGTTGAATGTGGCATGAGGGGTCCATGGCAGGAACTGATGAGGATGAGAGTATGGAAGAGGGGTTCTTTGCCTCAAATCTTTGCAAAACTCTCAAAAGACAGAAGAAGACAGCTTGTTCTGCACAGCCTGGGGACAGACCTAGGAGCAAATGCAGGGAGTCCAAGAGAAGTAGAATTCGGTTGACTTTCTAACAGAGCGTCCAACAGTGCAATGGGCTGCCTTGGAAGGCAGCGAGCGAGTTCCCTAAGAGGGAAGCAAGCAGGTCCCAGACAAACTGGTGCAACAGATTGCTATGCATACATACGATTTTTTTTTCCTGACTAGATTTTGGAAAAATTTATCAAATCTCATTGCTTAAAAGATATGAGATAATATATGGACAACCATCTTCAACCGCAATTCTACAGAAGACACAGAAACTTTCCTAAAGAGTTTGTTTATGTCAATCATTGACTAAAACTGAAGGCAATGGGGTGCTGTAGGCTCTCCCATGAAGGAATATCTTTCAAATCACGGAGGTCTGCACTCATTCATGAAGCAATTATTGATTCAGTATCTGTGTGTGTTAAGGACTTTGCTAAGTGCTGGAAATATAGATAGAAATGAAAAAAGACTCCTGCCCTCACAGTGCAGGGTAGAAATGCAAATAAAATATTTACACTCCAATAGCTACAATACAGAATGCTACCAAAAATTCACTTTGCTAAGGGGACTCAGGGAAGGCCTCAGGGAAGAAGTGACTCAGAGCTGACGTTTTTGAATTATTAAATTTATTGGGATAACATTGGTTAATAACATTATATAAATTTCAGGTGTACACTTATATATTACGACAGCAGTATACTCTATTGTGTGCTCGCCACCCAAAGTTTAGTCTTCTTCCATCACCATGTATTTGACCCCCTTTACCAGAGCACATGAGAAGGAGGGTGGGGGAGGTTGAAGAGAGCTGACTTTTGAAAATTAAAAAGGAACTCACTGAATGAAGGAGGAGAAAGATAGTCCAGGTGGAAGGAAAACATATACAAAGATATAGAGGCATGAAAATGCATTGCCAGTTTGGGGAGGTGAATGGTTGGTAAAGTGTAGGGTAGGTGGTAATGAAGGAGAAGCCAACATGTGCATAGTTTTGAATTCAGTGCTAACGATTTTTTGTTTTAATTTGTAAGTGATAAGAAGCCAATGCTGGTTTTTTCCTGTTATTTATTCACTTAAAATTTTTATTTTGGAAGGATTTTCAATAGACAGAAAAGTTGCAAAGATAGTACAAAGTTCTTATCCAAGAACCATACAGGGTGGGGCAAACGTAGGCTTACAGTTGTGAGTATGCAAAACACAGAATTTATTCTTGCATTATTATTTATTAATCGTTGTGTTATTTTCCATATGAACAACTGTAAGCCTATGTTTGCTCCCCCCAGTGTTAGCATCTTGCATAACCATGGCACATGTGTCAAGACTAAGACACCTAGCCCTGGCCGGTTTGGCTCAGCGGTTAGAGCATTGGCCTGCGGTCCGGAGAGACCCGGGTTCAGTTCCCACTAAGGGCATGTACTTCGGTTGCAGTTTGTCCCCAGCCCTGGTTGGTCGTGTGGGTGGCAGCCACTTGATGTGTCACCTTCGCATCAATGTTTCTCTCTCTTTCTCTTCCTCTCTCTCCCTCCCACTCTGTCTGAACAAAAAATGAAAAAGTGTCCTTGGGTGAGGATAAAATAATAATAATAATAATAATAAAGACTAAGACACCTATATTGGTACATTACTATTAACTAAAATATAGACTTTATTCACCAGTTTTTCCACTAATGTCCTTTCACTGTCCCAGAATCCAATCCAGGGTATCACATTACATTTCATGTTATTCACTTTTTATTTCCAGTGATGGATTTTAAGTGGGAAAGTGATGTGATCAGACTTGTCTGTAGAAATGATCAACATAATTCTTACGGCAGGGGTGAGGAAAATAGACTGGAGGGGTCCAGACTAGGGGCAGAAGACTTGTTAAAAGGCTGTTGGGGGGGTCCGGTGAGGGATGATGATAGCCTGAACTCTTGGACAGTAAGGATGGAGAGGAGGGATGAGAACTTTTCGGTCTCATGGTAGAGACCTTTCCCAAAGTAGAATGAGCAGAATGAAGGGGAGCCCAATCTTAACCCACTCTTACACCTAAGAAGTGAATATATGTATATAGCAGATTTTCAAGAAAGATGGAGAAAGGAAAAGATCTCTGTCCCAGATCCTTGGGACGAGAATATTTCTGCAATTAAGCACTAAATTTAACTCTTGAGCTCCCTGAAAGCAAAGACAAAAAGGGAAGCTTGATGACATACATAGTATACTCAGTGGAGAAGAAGACACTGGCCAGATTGGAATGGGAGAAGTTAAACCTGCAGAGCACCGGGGAGACAGATCATGTTTGTCCTTGATTCTGAGAGCCCTGAGGAAGCTTTGTTTCTGGGATCACTGGTTGCTCCTGGTGCTCTCAGTTCTGGAGGGGGCAGACTGGCACACAGTGGAGCGGGGAGCCCAGCCTTAGACCAGGAAGATATCTTTACAGACAGCCAGTCAGAAGTGTTTCAACCTCGAAATGTGATTCTCTACCAGAGTGGGTTGGGGCTCAACATCCCATATAATTTCTTGCTCCTCTCAGTGTGCTGCCCTCCAACTCTTGCTGGAGTTTCCAGCAGCTCTGCAAGAGAAGCTGGGCAGGCAGTTGAAGTCCAAAGCAAAAATGGATGTCCTTACCCAAAATGTCCCAGCAAGTTAGGGAAAGAGCCAGAATAAGGACCCTGCCTATTTGATTTCAGAGTCTGAGTGCTCCTTGTCTGGACAGAGCTGGTTGTTCCCTTCTTAGGATCCTATTAATTCAAGCACTCATTCAACACAAGGTATAAAGCACCAGCCACAGGCTGGGGGTGGGGAGCTTCAGCGGCCTGCCTTCAGGGAGCTCACCTTCTGGTGGGCAAGACGACACTTTTGACAACCAGCCCTTACGGAAGAGGACTGAACATGGACAACACTCTCAGAGAGGTGCAGGCCTTCCCTGCAGAGGCGAAGGCGAGACTGTGTCCCGCTTCTGGATTGGAATGAGGACACAGAGGAAGACTTCCAGAGGAAGTGTGGTGGCTCCAGCTGTGCTGGTTTCAGCCTGGTCGTGGCTCGTATGGGTAGGAGGGAAACTGGCAAGGGCATTATCTAGGCGCCTGGAATTATGGCCTTTACTTTTTCTGGTGTGAGTGCTTTGACGTTCATTGTCCCAGTTCATTTCGTTGGTGAAAGTGTAGGGTAGGTGGCAACAACTGTGGGAAGATATTAAAATATTGAAGATACTAAAGATATTAAGATCCCCATTTCAGAGATGGGGAAACAGGCTCTGGAATGGAGTGGCCAACACCGCAAACAGAATTAAGAATAGCAAGTGTACTGATAACGTCGAGAGCCGGAGTTCTGTGCACGCACCGCCGAGCTCCCCGACCTGAGCGCCCCTGGGTTCCGCAGCCGGCTTCCCCTCCCGAATCCCCACTTCTTCTCATCCTTCCTCACGCGAAAGTTCTACCAGAAGCCTAAATGGGTTCCGCTGTCCTGCACTCTGGGCGTCGCGGAAAGTCAGGGGTTAAAACCCGTGGCCCTGGTGGCCCCTTCCCCCTCCCCAGCCCCCTCGCCTCCTCTCGGCGCCGCGCCTGGAGCGTCCGTCCCGGAGACCCGCACGAGAGAGGAGGGGAAAAAGTGGGCCTGTTTCTCGGGTGGCCAATCCACCGAGCCCGCGGTGCCCCAGAGGAGGCGCCAGTGCTAGGCCAGCGCCAGGCCGGGGCTGCCTGCTTCCCGCGGCAAAGTACAAATGCGCCCGAGCGCGGCGCCTGGCGCCCTTGGCGTGCATAGCCGGCCCCCGTGCAACCTCCCCCTGCGGCCGCCGCGCCGTCGCCGCCGCCGGGACCGCCGCCCAGCCGGGCCCCAGGACCCCGCGGCCCGACCTCGAGCCCACCGAGCAGGGGGCGCCGGCCGCTTCTAACCCGCGCGCCCAGAACAGCCCACCGGTCCCGCGCGCCTCGCCCATCGCTGCGCGCTCTGCAGACCCCTGTCCTCTCCCGTCTTTCTTCTCCGCCCCTCCCTCTCACCTTCTCCTTTGCTTGAATTGCTTTCCCCCTTTGTCATACCTTCCTCATCTCTCCGTCTTCTCCCTCCTTTGCTCTTGTGCTCTTTTCATCTTCCTCTTATTCCCACCTTAGACATCCCTTTCTGCCCTCACCGCCTTCTCTGACTCTCCACTGTAGCAGCAGCCCTCCCTGGGTCTGTGGATTGCTTTGTGCCCCTGTGCCTCGGTGTCCCCTCATCTCTCGATCTCGGACACCCCTCCCGGCTCAGCACCTGGTGGCCTGGTCCTGGGGGAAGGAAGGATGATTCCCGAGGGAAGGGTCCTCTCTTCCTTGCTGGGACTCGCGCTGCTCTGGTTCCCCTTGGACTCCCACGCTCGCGCTCGTAAGTAAGGGGTTGGAGCACTGGGTGGGCAGAGGAGGTATGCGAGCCCCCGGGATGTGCGGGGAAAGTGCCAGGACTAGGGACCCCAAAGTGTTCTGACTGTCATCCAGGCAGCACCTGTGCCGGAAGGGTGGAGCTCCTCAGCAGACTAGTGTGGGCTGATGACTGGGAGACTGGGGGAGAACTTGGCAAGATTCAGAGCCTAGGGGGCTGGTGTCATGGACCTGAGGATGGAGAACTGAGGGCAGCTTGAGAGAGGGTTGGTCATTGTGCTTTGAGGGTGGTGGTGGGGGACACTTATTCCTAGTAGATTCCCGTGTGTTTGACTGCAAGGGTGTGATGACGAGCAAAAGGCTACTGAATTTTAAAGAGAGCTGGTGAAAAGAAAGAAGAGCTAACTAGGATAACCTACCCCTTCGGCTATCTCTTTTGATCCTCACAACACTCCCACAAGGTGGGTATCGTTTGCATTTTAAAGATGAGAAAACTTAGGCTGAGAGAAGAAACTTGCTCAAGTTTACAGAGCTAGTAAGCCATCCGAAGCCAGAACTCTACAATTCCAAATCCTGTGCTTTCCCCTGCCCCACCGGGTCTGGGAGGAGCCCTGATTTGGACCTGTGAGACTGGGAGACAGCAGGGCACAGTGAGAGAAACCAGTGTTCATTATCCCAGATCTGTTGAATACCAGCTGGTGGGAGGCAGGCATGGAGGGCACCTCTCTGAACCTCAGTTTCTTAATCTATAAAATGGGAGTAAAAACCCCAGAACTGATGTGAGGATTAAATTAGAGAAAATATGTAAAGCAACTAGCTGGCACATGGTAGGTTCTTTCAAAATATCAGTTCCCCAATTCATACTTTTCCACTTGGACACAGTGTTACCTTGCACAGTTCATATACTCTCTGAACCCCAGTTTCCTTACTGCCCCCCAAATAGACTGGGTGGACCCCTTTCCCTCCCCTGCCAATCTCTTAGAATGCTGTGAGCATGTAAAACAAAACCAAAGATTCTCTTAAGAAGAAGGAAGGAACTTAGTGCAAACTCTGAAATACCCAATCAAGTAATTGAGGCCCAGGAGGGGCGGTGGTTTGGTTTACTCCAGGTTACACAGAGCAGAGCCTGAGATGAAGACCCCAGTTTCCCACCTCCCAACCTAGTGCTCTTTCCTCTCCACAGCTCAGCTCCCTCATCTCTGCCTTTCTTTTGCATGTGACTTTTTGGAGCTGGTAGGGCTGCATTTTGTTTCATTCTTGTCTCTGCTTGCAAAGGCAGGCTGCATGTCTGGTCGTCCCTGGGCTACCAGCAACAAGAGACTCCTAGTAGTCCTTGGTAACAAGTAATGGAAAGAGCTCAGTGTTGGGTTCAAGTCCTGGCTCTGCCCCTTAGTAGTGGTGTGACTTTTCCTAAGACACAACTTCTCTGAGACTCAGTCTTTTCATCTGTCCAAGACACATACTAACCTGGAACCCAAAGAGTTCTTGAGAGGATGAAAAAAGGTGCCTGTGTTAAAGTGCTCAGTACAATGCCTAGTACTCAGTAAATGTCTCCTCCCCCTTCTTGAGCCCTGGAGGTTTCCTCCTAACACTTACCTGTTGTTTCTTAAAAGGGAGTTAGCACAGGATGCCCTCCTTGCCTGCCTCTCCCACTTGGCACATCGTTCTTAGCCCCCAAGGTTTTTCTCCAGATATCATTGCCCTTATTGCATCTTGGAAAGATGCCCTAGAATCCGATCATTTTGCAGGATTGCTCATGTCCTATTCACAGCCCTCCTCTTTGCCTTCCATAGCTTGTCAGCCCTTCATCTTACTTAGGCATACCTCTTTCAGCAAACTTTCACTGGCCACCTGATCCACTCTGATCTCCTTCCTCTGTGCCTCCACTGGCCTTCAGGTCCACACCTCTCACTTGGTCCTGCCAGGATTCAGTCTCTGCTACAGCCTGGAACTTAGCTCCAGGCACACAGGAAATAACAGAGCAGATTGCTGAGTTAAGGTGAGATGGAGTGGCATTCAGAAGAAGCATGTGTTAAGATTCAAGGATGTCAGAGCTGGAAGAGCCTTTGAAAATCATCTGCTTCTACCTCTCAATTTTCCTACCCTTATAGTTAAACTAAGCCTTAAAAAGAGTGAGTGACTTGTCCATGGTCACACAGTTAATTTATTAAAGGAAAGAATAGAGACCTGGCTTGTAGTCCCTGACTTGTCATTTATTGGTTGTATGAATTGGGACAAATCACTTTACTTCTCTGACCCTTATTTTGTCTACTGGTGACAATTTATAAATATGGAAACAATCCTATAGTCATTTGTCAGTATCCTATGAAGTCTCTTATGAAGGTCCTTGTCTTACTTTAAGTAAGATCTCAGGCCTGTTGTGGGTAAGAAATCTCCTGGTGACATCTCAGGTGCTTTCAGAGGTGGTACCAACAGATGGAAATTCTCAAGTCTGCAGACTCTTGAGCTGGCCCAGCCCAGCAAATGCCGAGGGCCAGTGAGCATGTGTGGCAGTTATTCAAACAAAGGTTATTCTAATAGCTAAGGCTCTATTTCCAGCCACAGATTGAGTCCTGATCCTCAAACCCTGACCACAGATTGAACCCCGATTCTGGGTCCCTGACTTGGTCACTGAGCAGTGCTGATTCCAGCCCCAGGTGGAGTCACATGCATGCATGTTGGTCACTTTGGGCACTCGTCCCTCTATGGAACCAGAGCCTGCCTAGTATCTTGACTACCATGCTCTGCCCTCCCCATGTCAGCTCCTCTCTTGTGTCCTTCCCTTACTAATTGCCCCCACCTTAAAGTGTCCAGCATGCTTCTGCTCTCTCTCCCCTCCCTCCATCCAATCCTGCTTTCAGGAAAGTCAGTTATGAAGTAAAAACATTGATCTCTCTGTTGTTTCCCCGAGGTTTATTGTTCTGTGGGACTCGAAGCTTCTGCTCCCAGGTGACAGAATCGCAAACTCCAGAGGCAGAGATGGGGTGGCAAGGGAGCCCCCATGGTATAATGTGGTACAAAGGACAAACTTGGAATCAGAAGGCCAGGGATCCAGCTCTGGCTCTGCCACCAACTGTGACACAGGGCAGGTTGCCTTTCTCTGCCCCTCAGTTTCCCCAGCTATAAAGCTAGATAGTTGGACTCAAATAGGTAATCATTGAGGACCATTCTGCATTGAACATCTTGTGATTCTAAGACTCTAAGATCCAAAGATGCTGTTGCCTTGATTCTGAGTCTTCTCGGACCTTTGGAAAACGGAGTTTAGGGGGTGGGGTGGGCGGGTCTGCAGCCCTGCCAGGGAGGAGTAGCTCGACCCTCAGAAAGTACCTAGAGAGTCTGGGACAGTGGGTGAGAGGGAGACCCTGCCCTTCTGTTCAGCTTAGTCGCATCTTCATCCACCTGTCCAGATGTACACGAGGGGGTGGCGGTTGCCTGACTGAAGGCCTGACATCTGGCTCCAGGCAGGCCCCTCTCTAGGTCTGTCTGGGCAGTCTGCACCTCCTCTCTCCCACCAGTAGAGGTCTCTGTCTTACTCACTGGCTTGCAGACTGCTGAGCCAGAGCCCGGCAACAGCTGTGCAGTTTCTCCAGCTGTTGCACCTGTTCCAGGACTGGCCTCTCAAGTTCCCTCAGCCACTGGCCATGGCGCCGGGCTCTGGGAGAGGGACCTTGAATCTCTTGGACTCCCAAATAAAAGGACTGGGTGAGAGCGGTGCCCCTGGGAGGTGCAGTGCGGAGATCATTTCAGGCATCCCTTGCCTCTGGGCAGGATCCCATCTTGGGCAAGTCCTGATTCCTCTCTGGAACTCAGTTCCCACATCTGTAAAATAAAGGATTAGACATCATCTCTCAGTCCGTAAATTGCTAAGATTCTGTGAATCTAAGTGTATATGTCCAAGGCCAAATAGAATGTAAACAGTCTCATCTCTGCCTACGACCCTTTCCTGGTTTGATGATTCTCTCCTTTGAAGTTATTCTATGTTTCTGAGCATCTGTCTTATGCCAGATAAGAGGAGTCAGGTTCAGATAAGTGAGGACCCTTTACCTAGAGCTGGGCACAGCTCACCCACTGAGGAGCTAAGGTTTTTACTTCTGATTCCCTTAGGAGGCCTCCCACATTGGGTACCAGTGGCCAGAGCAGAGCTTATGGCTTAGAGGGGAGCAATTTGTTTGGGTGAAAGGGGACTATAAATAAATAGAGAAAGGATGGCTGTGTGGGTGCGAAGGATAAGATGTAAATGCTCTCACACTCCTGCAGAGCCTGGTTCACTCAGGTCACCTGAATTCTTGCAGGCCGGGGACAGGCCAGCCACAGTTCCAGGCCTCTCTCTTCATACCCGAGCCCTTCCCGGTCCCCTCCAGCCTCCCCCGTAGATCAGAAGCATCTTTCTGGTTGTCTCTTCTGCTCCCTATTGGAAGAATTCCCAACCACACTACCCCGTCCTAACTACCCACTACGAGCCCTTTATCATCACTTGAGAGTTTCAAGGCAGAGTGTGGGATGACCTTGAATAAGACAATTTGGAAAATGACTTACATGTGGATATCATGGAATCACTCATGCCCTCCCTTCCCAGGCTCTTGACATTTTTGTACGTGGTGTTTGGTTTGACAGGTGGTTTGGGAGTTCAGATAGCGAGAGCTAGAAAGGGGAGGTCAAAGGCTAATTTCTGTTAGGTGGGAAAATCAAAGTGCTGAGAAGGCTTTGGCTCTCCTATCACATCATGAAGTTTTTTTGTTAAAGAAAGCAGTTTTCAGGAGTACGGGCCATCAGTCACCTCCTTTTCCAGAACCTCCCCTCTCCACTGACTCCATTCTGTCATCATGCATTCATTTACCAAGCATCCCCTCTGCAGGCTCTGCGCAGAGCTCTGGAGATACACAAGTTGTTGAGATCTGCTTCTTGCTCTCAAAAAGCTCACAGCTGAGTAAGGAAGAGGAACCCATTTACTAAGTACTTCTAATCCAGTGTGATGAGAGTCACAATAGGGGGCCGAACTCAGTTCTGTGGAGCCCTGAGGAAGGCCTGGCCCGTGGCCTGGAAGGTTGGGGCGGCTTTGCAGAAAGGGTGGCACCTAAACAGGCTTTGAAGAATGAGAAGGAGTTGGTCTAACGTTGGCGATGGGGACTCACATGTGAGAAGACACAGAAGTGTGAAGGAGCCTGGGGTGGGGGTGGGGTCTTGGAAGAGTGAAAAATTCAGCAAGAGGAGATGAGGCTGAAAACAGGGCTATCACAGAGTTTTTCTGGAAAAGCCAGCGAGAGCCAGGTTATGACAGGCTGAGTGGCCTGATGACATTTGGAGTCTGTCCAGTAATATTGCTGTATTGAATTCAGATTAGGTCAACTAAGTCCAGTCACTTTAAGTCAGTGTCAAGCTAGAGAAAGAGCTTTGGCTGTGGCTTATCCAAGTGGATGCTTCCTACAGGAAGAGGAACTAGCGCCCAGCACATCAGCCACCTGCAGTGGCCTGCATGGACCATGGTCACCCCACCTCTGTGCCCTTGCCCGAAGCTGCTGCTGTCCATCCGCACCTTCTTTGTTCCTTCAAGACAGCTCAGGCATCTTCTCAGGGAAGCCTTCCCTGAAGAGCTGATGCTCCCACTGTCATAGCATTGGTCTCCTTCATTCGACTGTGAGCTCCTTGAGGGTGGGGGCTGTGTCTTACTTAGCCATGTACCACACCCATGGACATGTATAAGACTTGATATACAAAAAGCTCAATCAATGAATAGTGGGAAGTAATATTTCTATTACTAATGATAATAACATGTGCGGATTATTGGGCCAAGTACATCAAGTTCACCTATTTGTTCAGGCCTGAAAGCTCAATCCTATCCTGACTGCTCCTTCACCGTCTCTACCCATATCCAGCCTATCCCAAAGCCTGCCCCCTGTGACTACTCAGTGTTCCTCAGATCTGCGCTTTTATCCGTAGGCACTGCTTCTTTCTTGGTCCAGGCCAGCAGTATCTCAAAACAGATAACTGCAACAGCCTCTCCCTGGTCTCTGCCTTTCAACCCATTCTCCAGTCCTGCGGCCACAGTGATGTTTCTAAAATGCAAACCTGATCATCGGCATGCCCCAGTTTAAAGCTTTTCTGTGGCTTTCCTTTGCCCTGAGGCTCTCAAGGCCTGTCTGAGTCTCTGCCTCTCTCTCCAGCCTGATCTCTGATCTCTCATTCCTGCCCTCCCACTCTCGCCTCCAACCTTTCTGGTTCACTTTCATCTTGTATCCTAGCCCAAGGTCGGAGGTCTGTGCAGGCACCAGGTGGGTCGAGAGAGCCTGGCTTGTGATGGGGGCTAGGAGAATACAGGGAGCCACAGGAAACAAGGTTGGTGAGGTTACAAAGGAGACCTGGGAGATTTGATCTCAGTGGCAGGTACCATAATGTTCATGCCCTAATTAGGTGCCTGGGGCTGCTCACAGGATTCTGGGAGTAAAAGAAATACCAGGAGAAACAGACTGCTAGGAACTTCGGGGAGCGTTCAGCTCTGCTTTTTACCTACCGTTTAGCTGAGATTCTACTCTGTATCAGGCACTAGGCATATTACATGTATTGTCTGATTTAATTCTACAATAACCCCAAAATGCAGAGATTATTATTAAACTCATTTAACAGATGTGGAAACTGAGGCCTAGAATAGTTAAGTAACTTGTCTAAACTCAGGCTGCAAATAAAAGCCAAATCCAATTTGAACTCTGGCCTATCTGACTCCAAAGCCAGGGTTCACTGAGTGAGGGGTTTTGAGGGAGATGAGACCTGTTTAATTTAATTTTATTTTTTTTCTGACTCTATAAAGCCTGGAATAGGGCCAATAGTCCTTTTCGAATAAAAACTTCTCCCACTAACAGTCTTTTTCCCTGGTTAGATATCATAACCGGGGGCTACTAACTCCAAGATCTCTGAGAGAGGGTCCACTTGGCCTCTGACTTGGAGAGAGAGATGTGGGTACAGGTGGTGGAGTGGGGAGAGAGAGCAGGGCAGGCCCAAGGCCAGGGCAGGAGTGGGAGGCCACAGAGGACCAAAGGGAGTAGAAGGGAAGGGAGGGGATGTCACTCAGGATGGGCCCCTTTGGCTCCTTATCCTAACTCCCCTTGGAGGCCCTGAGAGTCTGGGTGTGTGGGACCGTAAACACATCCTAGCTCACGGAAGCCTAAAATGACAGAATCTTAGAACCACAACACTGTACAATTCTAGAGGCTTCATGTTCTAATGAAATGTAGGCTCTTAGAAACATGGAATTTTCAAATCTTGAATCTTAGAAACCTAGAACCTTGGAGTCTTAGAATTTTGACGTCATGGATTTATAAACTATCTGTGTAGAAAACCTTTGAGAATCAAAGTTCACCCCCCGCCAACCTCATACACTTATTTTGCAGACGGGAAACTGAGGCCCAGAGAAGGGAAGAGCCTTCCTCAACGTCCCAGTAAATTGGTAGCATGAGGAGCTAGAGCTCCTTCCACCAGCCACGTGCAAGGACTGGGCTAGTGCCTGGACTGCAGGGGCAGAGGCTGCCCAGCCTGGAAGTTATTCCTCCTGCCTGGTTTTGAGGAAGAGGGAGCTCCAGGCAATGTCACCCTTCCTTGTGCCTCTCACCTAGGAGGGCATGGTGAGGTGGGGACTGTGGTTGCAGGAGCCCTCCTGGGGTTGAGGGATGGCCTGCCAGGCCCCCCACACTCTGAGCTGCTGCCAGGTCTGTAGGTGGGGGGAAGGGGCCTCCTGGCCTGGCCACAGGCTGAGACATTCTCTCTGTCTTCATGCTCTGAGCAGGCGGTGAGGGAGAGAGGGTGCCAACTGGCATAGGGACCAGGCTACAGGGCTGCCCCAAGGAAGGTGGGACAAGGTTTCTTCAGCAACAACGCTGAGACCTAAGGCCATGGTAGTGTTGCAATCGCCCCTCCCTGCTGGGGGGAGGGGACTGAGGAAGAAAGACATTATTCAATCCTTGGAGAGTTGGGCTGGCTCTGACCAGCACCCCAGCTGGGCCTGTGTCCCGCCCTCTCTGCCAGCGGAGGCTGAGAGATAAACACTGCTCATTTGATATGGGCCAGCCGGGGCCTTGCTGGGAACTGGATCTGCTGTCTGATCCCCTCTTCTGCTTTGGGGAGCTGGAGAGAGGGGAGGGAGGGAGCTAAGCCCTGTGTTCCTCAGTCCCCAGTGGCCATCGAAACACAGACTCTGAGGGCATCATGACCATGGCCTCAAACCTTTGTTCTGGGAGGCCCAAGAGACAGAGCAAGAGCAGTGCGACGAGCCAGAAGGAAGCCGATTTCAGCTTCTTGCAAAGGAAACTTTCTAAAGGTGGGGAATGGCCCTTGAGCTCCTGGGCTCTGGAGCTGTGTACCTGGGGGCTGTACCCCAGCCCACCCCAACACGGAGAGGGAATTCCTGCATTGTGTGTGAGCTTCCCCAACAAGTACTGCTTTCAGTACTCAGTGATTCAGTGAGTTTCAATGTCTATTCAAGATGATAAAGTCCATCTTGCAGGGTCATTGTTACCAACTGAGCTAAGTAAGCACTTCACAAGTACTATCCAATTTAATTTTCTTTTTTTAAAATTTTTTAATTAATTTATTTTTATTACAGATGCTTCTCCTTTTTCCCCCATTGATACCCTCCTCCCGATCCCCCCACCCAGCCCCAGCCCCAGCATTGTTGTCTATGTCCATTGGTTACGCATACATGCATATAAGTTCTGTGGTTTATCTCTTCAAAACCAGAATGTTAATGAGATAAGTAATTTATGTAAAGAGAAGATAGTCAATAAATGTTGGTTCCTTTCTCCATATTTCAATCTCATTTAATTCAACAAGCCTCTGTGGATACTTCGCTTGTGCTGGGTCTCCTAGTACCTCCCTAAAAGAGCTCCGATTATTCTTTAGATGATGGAGAGTTTTCCTATAGAAATGATAGCTTCCCTTCCGGGTTATACAATTTGGCAGATACCTGAGTGGAAGGGGGTTGGCAGGAATAGGGCAAGAGGCAGAGGGGTGGGGCCAAGAGCTATGATCTGACCCGAGCCCTGACCTGCTGCTAGGTAGTGAGCGGAGCAGAGGTGAGGACCCCGGAGAAGAGGTGAGGACCCCTAATGACCATGTGAATGGTTGGCTATGGGAAGTGAGAGAGGTGGAGGTTTTAAAAGAGCAGGATTGCAGATCTATTGCACATCATGAAACAAATGATTTCAAACATTCTTAGAAGCATTCCTCTCCATATTGGCAACTGATATGCAGATGACAAAAATAATTGATGTGCAATAATCAATTGACTGTGCGATAGTACTGATGCTATATTTAAGGATATTAAAGTCGGTTTTCTAAACTTTCACTAGGCTATACTTTATTTTCCAATTTAAGCATTTTCCATCATAGCTGGCTGAGATTTAGGGACACTGTATGAAAGCAGGAAATCTGCTGTGAGTGGCTTTATTCAAAGGCATGTCAGAGGGAGAGAAAGAGGGAGAGAGAGAGAGAATGAAGGGGAGCAGAGGGCAAGGGAGGGGAGGGTATAGAGATAGTAAAGAAATAAGCAAAATGAGACAAAGAAAAAGGAACTAAGTGTGATTCTGAGGTCAGAAGGGGCGAGTCAGACAGGTTGTCATCCCTGCTTGGTGATTGACTTGCTGTGTGACCTTAGGGGTATAATTTATCCTCTCTGGGCCTCAGATTATTCACCTAATCATAATAACTAACATTTATACCACAATTTGAATCTGTAAAGCACTTTCACTACTTGATCCCTTAACTACCCCATGACAGAAGTGTTAAGGTTCAGAGAGGGGCAGTGACATGCCCGAAGTCACACAGCAAGTGAATGGTCAAGGTGTGATTCAAGCTCAGATGTTCTGGCCACCTGACCAGGAGAGCATGTCCAATGGATTCTCTTTTGCCTGAGAGGTCCAGATGACATGCTTCCTGGAACCAGAAAGAAGGAGGGATGAGGCAGGGTCTCTGGGCTGGAGCCTCCTGGGACTGACAAAGCACTGATTGGTTCACCAGGCCCAGACATGTTCTGCCTTTTCCATGGGAAGAGATATTCCCCCGGCGAGAGCTGGCACCCCTACTTGGAGCCACAGGGCCTGATGTACTGCCTTCGCTGCACTTGTTCCGAGGTAGGTTCCTCTGGCCACCTGGCCACCTATGTCAGGTACGTCGGGGAGACCTTCAGAGAAGTCACTTCAGAGGGAGGGAGGAAGCCCAACCCTGGAGGTCAGGAGCACTCTGGAACCAGGCTCCCTAGGAACTTGGGGCCACACCACTCGACTACCGAACACTCAATACCTGCCACCACGACCGTGGCACCTCTCAGAGATCAGTCACACAGCGGGTCAGTGGCTGGGCTGGGACTCGGGGCTCCCATCTCTCATCCCAGCCTTCTTTCCACTTCTGCTGGTGCCAGTATCCCTGCCACCCGTGTAGCAGAAAAGAGCCTTTCTGACCTGGCCTCCCATTCCTTCCTTTCCTCATACACTTTCCTCCAGCCCTCTCTTGCCACGCTGCCTTGGGACGCATTCTCCCAATTCCACTGGTCCAAAGGGCTGTTCTTCAGGGCTTTGGCCAGATGCCACCTCCACCAGTAGCCTTACTTGATCCCTCACCTGCAAGTATCTTCTTCTGGGATCCCACATAAGTTTCTCCGTCCCTTTCTCTGATCACTGTTGGCCAGGTACAATAGTCATCCGTGTTTGTCAGTTACTGGCCCTCCCAGATGGAGCCCGAGAGCAGGCTTTCCTGGCCCTCTCTTATGTGCAGTGTCCTGCTGAAGGCTGAACAAACTGGGGCAGAGACCATGTCTTCTTGTTCACCCCTTCTCTCCTGCCACCCTGCCTCCAACCCAGCACCCTCCACAGGGCCTCGAACAATCAACTGGGTGGAATAAATGAGACCTCGATGTGGCCCAGAATCCTCAGGTCAGGTGTAAGATGGGAAGGGTAGGGAAGGAGGGAATGATTTAGGAGGTTTGAAACACCCTTGGTTCAGCTTAGCTGCTTGGGGCCCAGCCTGGTTGGCATGACATCCTCACCAGTTCTGTCTGGTGCTGGTACTTGGAGGGAGGGTGTCCCTCAGCTGGAGCCAGTACCTTAGGCCCTCTCTTTCCCTTAAAAAGCCAGGAGAGGAATCCAGAGGGCAGCGAGAGCCCCCCTTGTTACAACAATCCTCAGCTCAAGGGGGAGCAGAGAAGAGCTTCTGAAGGGACACTGGCAAGTGGACGGGGTGTGGGCCAGCCCCTCTCCTGACTGATCACCGGGGTGTCCCTCCCCCTGAGGCCTTTCCCTCTGACTCCCCACTACTTCCACCATGTTGGCCCCAGGTGAAACTCTGCTGCTGACAGGGGCACAACCCCCCAGGTCTGCCTCCCCTTGGTTTTCCTTAGCACATCTGAGGCCAATCAGCTTTTCAAAAAGAACTTTATGAAATACAGCCAAAGAACAGGAAGGAAACCCAAACAGAAAATTCCAGACATATTATGTGGTCCAGTTGACAAAGTCCAAGTTTTGTGATCCACGGAAGCTAATTAATTTCTCCCTCCCCAGAGTTATATACACAGTTTCCTCAACCCAAAGAGCTATAGCTGACACCCCTAAAACATACCCTGAATCCCTTCACTTCTCTCACCATCGCCGCTCCCCCTAATCTAAGCCACCTTCATCTCTCACCTGGATGCTACGAAAGTCTCCCAGCGGGCCTCCCTGTCCCTTCTCTAAATCCATCCATCTTTGCTGAACATGAAACTGATGATGTCATTCTGGTAGCCCCTGAAATCCTGCAATAGCTTTTCGGTGCACCTAAAGGAAAATTCAAACTCCCTGCTGTGGCTCTGTGTGATCTGACTCCCACCTCATTTCTCCAAACTCCTTTCCTACCTGTGCCAGCACTTCAAACTCATTCCTACTTGATCCTCACCTGGAATGTTCTTCCCCTGGTCTTCTCACGAATGGTTCCGTCTCATCTCACAGGTCATAACATAAATGTTACTTCCTTATGAGACTTTCTCTGTCTGCTGTCTAAAATAGTCTCACATTAGTAACAAAATCACATTACCCTGTGTGATTATTATCATAAACTTAACATCTGAAATGATCTTGTTCCTACTTGCTTGTTTTTTATGGTCTGTCTTCCCGTGCAAGGATGTTAGCTCCACGAGAGCAGAGACCTCGTCTGTCTCATTCACTGCTGAGTTCCTGGCCCTCAGTAGTCATGCAGCAAATACTGAGCAAATACACAAGTCCCGCCCTGTCCCCCAGCGACAGCTCAGCATCATGGACAGTGCATGGCCCTGGAGGTGGTGCTTACCTGACGTGTCATCTTAGGCTACTTAACCTCACGGAGGCTCTGTTCTCATTTTGAAAGTGTGGATAATAGTATCTACCTCTAGGGTTCTTGAGAAGATGAAGTGAGATCATTCGTTTCTTTATGACATAAAGCCCCTACCTAATAGCCACTCAGTACATGGCAGTTATGACTTTCCTGAGAGGCACCTTTGGCTGCAAGGCCCCTGCCCTTTTAACCCCTGGCCTGTCTCCAACCCCTGCTGCAAGTCGCTGATCGTTTCCATCCCTTGGACCCTTCAAGGCCAGAATCAAGAGAGAGATTCTACCTTTTCAGGCCACACAGTTCCTGACACTCCACCTACCTTCTTATCTGAGGGCTCAGTTCACCCTCTGGACATTGATTAAGCATCCATGTGTGCCAGGCTTCCAGAAGGCCCCTTTTGGAGCTCAGACCAATTCTGTGGACTCTGTGATGCCTCTTAGCCCAGATTAACCCTCGGGAGGCAGTGGCTCCAGAGGGCCTAGGCCTGGTCCAGGGTTTTCCCTGGGGTAAGAGGCTGCCGGTGGGAGGAGTGCAGTCAGGGCACTCAGTGGGCAGGGAGGCTGGAAACCAACTTGCCAACTTCAACTTTCGAACAAAGCTAGCTTCATTCCTCTAAGAGAGAGACCACCTATCCCTCCCCTCCTGGCTCTCATCCATTCACTCACTCATTCATTCATTCCATCTATAACAGGTACTAGCTTGGAGCCAGGCCCTGTGCTGACAATTTAGAATTGAATGGAATGAGACTTGGTACTCGTTTTGGGGAATTTGTGGTGAACAGATGATACAGTTGTACATGGTTCATTACAACCTAGTGCAGTGACCCTTACAACAGGGCAGAGTAAGGTGTGGGAAGCCGAGGACTGGGAAAACCGCCAAAAGAGGTGGTGGCTTCTCTTTCTCCAGCTCCTCATCTCGCTCTGTTGTTTCTCTGCTCCCTTCTCTTCCACTGGCTGTGCCTGAAGAAGCAGAAGACTGCGACTCTGCCTTCACCGGTGCGGGGCTTTGTACAGGGCCCCCGAACCTCCCAGGGACTCAGGGTGGGGGTCACAAAGCCCTGAGTCTTCTTCATATCAGGTTTCTAGTCTTGTTCCCATCCCTGTCACCTGTCTTCATGGGTCACATTCCTCTCTTAACCATGAAGCTTAGGCTCAGAGGTCAAAGAACAAAGGCCTGAAGTTAAAATAACACAGTGAAGGTCGATGTAGGAATAACTCAAGGTTTTATTTTATTTTTTTAAGAAAAAAAATGTATTTTTTGCTTTGTGGGTTTGCTTCTTTCTCATAGATTGCAATTCCATATTTTGAATTCGTTTCTTTAAGAATTTAACCAACACGACCAGTTGCCTCTCGCGATGCCGGCCGCCTCTCGCGATCGAATAACTCAAGGTTTTAGCTTGTATGTCTCAAACACTGTGAAGGGGACAAAAGGTCGCGGAAACCCCTGCCCACTGTGCCCGTGGACACATGAGTGTATTGTTTTTATCCCTTCACAGCCTTAAACCAAGTGCAGTGTCTGCAGTTGGGCTGGGGTTTTGGGAGAGGACAGGTTCAGGTGGGCGGCAGTGGCTCTTTGGAACCAGGACCGACCCCTGTGTCCCCTTCAGAGTGCCCATGTGAATTGTTACCGCCTCCACTGCCCGCCTGTCTACTGCCCCCAGCCTGTGACCGAGCCGCAGCAGTGCTGTCCCCGGTGTGTGGGTAAGTAGCCTCATTCACCCCTTGCGCCCGCTGACCCTATGCAGGCCTCTGGCGGAGGGAGACCCCTGAATGAGAGGGGCTGTCTCTGGCCATGAGAGGTGATGAGGCACAAAGGTGCTCAGGGGAAGAAACATCCTGGGTACCCAAGGAGGGCTGGGGTAGCAGCAAGCTTCTCATTCTTAAGCAGCTGTGCTTAGCAGGGGGCGGGGAGGAAATGTGGAGAGTAGCTGAGGGACATGGGGGCAGCTTGGCCTGTGGATGGCACACTCGGGCTCCAGTCTCTCCAGAGGGAGTGGACCTGCCTGTGCAAGCGGAGGTGAGTGAGCTGGGGCTGGGGCCCTGCAGGGAGCCGCAGGATCACAGCCCTGGGGCTGGGAATGACCAGCGAGTTGGAGTATGGGTATTCTGAGATTTCTCCCAGCACTGAGGTTCAGGGATTCTGTGGGTCCTGATGCTAAATGTCTGTGATTTTAAGATTCTAAGAGCCTCTAAGACTGAGATTCCGGGAAGTAAAGATAAGAGAGAGGAGAGGTCGCGTGCCAAGAAACTGGCATAACCAAGTGGCTAACGGGAGGCAGCCTGGGGGGGGGGGGGGGCAATTTAGAAGAGCGGGGACAGGGAGATGTTGAGAGGAGAAGTGATCCTTAGACGCATCGAGGTGATTTAGGGAGGCTCCAGGTTATGGCCTCAGCCTCTAGGCTCTGGAACCAGGCTCTCCTGGTGAGCTGGGACCTGTGTGGATGGATATAGAGGGGCTCGTTTTCCCAGTGGGACTGCAGTAGGATCTGACCGTGGCTGTGCCTTGGGTCATAGAGATTCCTGCCTCATGATTCCCTCAGGGAGTAGGGGCTCTGAGCTTTGTCCTGCCCGGTGAGGGGGCATCATGCCTCCTCCCTGTCTGAGGCTGACTCCAGGAGTCCTGACTGCTCGCTGACTGTGCCTCGGCCCAGGCCCTTTCTTCATGCCTAGCAAGGTGCCTGGTATACAGAAGGTGTTTAGTAAAGGTGTCTGAGAGGATGAGGAGGTTCTCTCGGGACGGGAGCCTTAGAGGCTTACCTCTCTACCTGGCAGGATGAGGACTGGCTAATTGGCAAGTGATGGGGAGGGAGGCTCTGGTGGCCAATGAATGACAGGAGCTTACACCAAGCACAGGGACATTCTAGACCATCCCAGCTGACCCCACTAGGATGTCAGCCCACGAGGGACTTTGTTCTGTTCACTACTGTGTCCCCAGCACCTAGAGCAGTGCCTGGCTCTAGGAGGTGCCCCACGGACACTCACTGAATGTTGAATGAATAGGGCTCAGTGGAGGGCTTCTGAACTTGCCTCTGGCTCTGAGCAGGACCAGCCCAGACACTAGGGGGACTGAAAGGCCGTGGTGAGGAGCCATGGGAGGGAGGGACAAAGTCAGATGTAGGTGTCAGCAGGACCTCTTCTTAGTTAGCGGATATGGGAACTGTCTGGGAAGATTGAGGCCTGCGCTCAATTTAAATGCCAAGATGGGCCTGGCCGGTGTGGCTCAGTGGATTGAACGTCGTCCCATGCACTGAGAGGTCCCGGTTCAATTCCTGGTCAGGGCACATACCCGAGTTTTAGGCTCAATCCCCAGTAGGGGGCATGCAGAAGACAGTCAATCCATGTTTCTCTCTCACTTCAATGTTTCTCTTTCTCTCTCCCTTCCTCTCTCTCTAAAAAAATCAATAAAAACATATTTTTAAAAAAGTTTATAACCCTGGCCAGTTTGGCTCAGTGGTTAGAGTGTCAACCTGTTGACCAATGAGTTGTGGGTTCGATTCTGATCAAAGGCATGTACCTCGGTTGCAGTTCATCCCTGGCCCTGGTCGGGTCGTACGGGTGGCAACCAGTTGATGTGGCTCTATCACATCGATGTTTCTCTCTGTCTCTCTCTCTCTCCCTCCTTCCCACTCTATCTAATGATAAATAGAAAAATATACTCAAGTGAGAATAAAAAATAAATAAATAAAAAAGGTTTATAAATGCCAAGAGGGGATAAAATGCAAAATCTTCAGAAAAGTGGCCCAGTTAATTCTGGCAAAGTATTTAGGTCCACATTAAACCTGATTTTCTTCTTTCTTCTGTCCCTCCCCACCTGCAGAACCTCACACACCCTCTGGGCTCCGGGCCCCCCCAAAGTCATGCCAGCACAACGGGACCATGTACCAACATGGAGAGATGTTCAGTGCCCATGAGCTGTTCCCTTCCCGCCTGCCCAACCAGTGTGTCCTCTGCAGCTGTACTGTAAGAACCTTCCACCTACCTTCCCTTCAGCCAAGCCCATGGTCTGGGCCTGAAAAGCATGGTAGTGTAGACTGGGAGGGAGGGAGGGAGATTGTTCTCCCTGGTCAAAGCAAAGTGAGAGTGAGTGGGCTTAGGGGCCAAGGAACACCTGGGGTTGGGGACATCCTGCCCTTCTCTGGGCTTGTGCACCCTCCTCAGCTGCCTGTTGCAGCAGTCACCTTGCACTGACATTTTCGCATTTCTGTTTTCCCCAGTAGACTTTGCATTCCTGGAGGGGAGGGAACATACCCAATTCATTTCTTTATCTTCCACTGCTTCTGGCCGAGGGCCTGGCATACAGAGGATGTCTTTAATGATTGATGAATGAATGAATGAATGAATGAATGAATGAATGAATGAATAGTGAATAATAAGTTATCAGTCTTGGGACACAGAGACGGGGCCAGACTGTAGCAAATGGAGTCTAATCTGAAGCTGCCTACACTCCCCCGGCTGATGCTGCAGTGTTACAGGGTACAGAGACTGAAGCCAAACAAGGCCTGATCTGGAAAGTCTTCACCCTCTTCCTTTGGGGTGGTTCTAATTGTGGCTCTGCTACAAGTTCGCACAGGGTTTCAGCATGTCCCTTTACCCTTCGGCTTAGTTCCTCGTCTGTGCCTTGTCAGGAGAAACTCCCGCTCTCCAGATTTCCTTACTACCTAATCACCAAACTTCTCTGGGCCTCAGTTCCTTTGTGTGCATAGGGAGTCTGACCAGGTGATCTCCAGTGGCCTCTCTGTTTAAAATAATCATCAGATTTAGCAGTGATGCAAGGGGAGGAGGTCTAGACTAGGTGTTGGACACCCAGGTCGGAGCTCTAGTCTGCCATGGTTCCCTGTGTGACCTTGAGTGAGTCACTTCTCTCAGCCTGCCCCTCCATCCGTTCAGTAAGAGGATCCTATCAGTCTGGGGCTCTGATCCCTAAAGTATCTGTGCTGCTGAGCAAACAACTTACAAATGAGAGTGACTACTTCTAAGTCAGCCTAGAGAGCGATTATTTTTGCAGGGCCTGAATCTGTCCTAGCGGTCTACTCCACGGCACCTATTAGGTTTGTAGAAATGCCTCTTGTTTATGTAAAACCTGCCAATGACCCTAGGAGAAGGATATCAGATGAAGAAATTGAAGCTCAGAGCAGTTAAGCAACTTCCCTAAGGTCACACAGCTAGTTAAGTGGCAGAGTCAGAATTCAGACCCAGGGCTGCATAATTCCAAAACCCATGTTCCTTTCCCTGCACTGTGCTGCTTCCTATGAAGGCACAAGGGCCTGGATTAGGAGGGGACTGTGGGAAAAGACAGAAATGAGGGTGGTGAAGGCATTCTTGTGATTCCTTGTGCCTTTTCCCTGGATACTTAGGTCTCCCCTTCCTTCTTCTCATGCCTGTTTATATCGGTCTGACTTGACTCCTGGCCTTGTCTGAGGAATCAGAATCCTTGCTTTTGAGACTCACTGGAAAAGGAATAGGGCCCGGCTGGTATGGCTCAGTGGTTGAGTGTCGACCCATGCACCAAGAGGTCACCGGTTCAATTCCCAGTCAGGGCACATGCCCAGGTTGTGGGCCTGATCCCCAGTGGGGGACATGCAGGAGGTGGCTGATTGATGTTCTTTCTCATCGATGTTTCCATCTCTCTCTCTCTCTCTCTCTAAAATCAATAAAGAAAAAAATATTTAAATTTTAAAAAGCCCTGGCCGGTTTGGCTCAGCGGTTAGAGCGTTGGCCTGCCGTCCGAAGAGACCCGGGTTCGGTTCCCGCTAAGGGCATGTGCCTCGGTTGCAGTTTGTCCCCGGCCCTGGTTGGTCGTGTGGGTGGCAGCCACTTGATGTGTCCCTTTCACGTCGATGTTTCTCTCTCTCTCTCTTCCTCTCTCTCCCTCCTACTCTATCTGAACAAAAAATGAAAAAATGTCCTCGGGTGAGGATAAAAAATAATAATAATAAATAATAATAATAATAAAATAAATTTTAAAAAAAGAAACGGAATCGGGAAAAGACTTGAGGTAATATTACTTGCTCCCATTTTTTTAAATGTCTTACATTTTAAAAAGGGTTTTCACAACTATCCTCTCACTTGATCTTCACAGTCCAGATGGGTGTGCCCCCATTTCACAGAGGAGAAAACTGAGGCCCACAGAAGAGAAGTGATTCACTAAAGGTCATCTGGCCTCCCGATTTGCAGAAGGCCTTTCCCCTACAGGGTTGCCTCTCCAGGCTGGGTCCTGAAGTTGCGGACCTGGGGTTTTCAGTGAGAGCAAGATGAGCCCAAGGCACCCCCACCCATGTCCCTCCCTTATGCTGGGCCCCCATTTCCAGGCCACAGGAGAAGGACATTGATTTCAGTAGGAAAAGCCTGCAGACTGGGCTCTAGTCCATTCTGCCTGGCTGTGTCTCTGACTTTAGGCAGCCTAGGCCCCCCGTAGGCTCTCCCCATCTGTAGGATGGAAGGGTCCCACCTTACCGAATGGCTGGGAGAGACAGGGTGTGAAAACGCTTTGGAAGCTGAAGGATGAATGCTACTTCAGAGCCTGGAGTGGGAATGGGAGGGCACAGAGGGCCCCTCTTCTGAACTGGCTGGGCCTTGCCCACATTACTCTGCTGCCCCCTCCTTCCCCCACCTCAGGGGAGACTGCAAGGCCATATGCCCCCAGGCCAGGGGGCTCTCCTAGCCCCAAGGCCAATCCTCATCAGAGCCCATCTCCTAGCTCCTGTTTGCTCTGTCTGTCAGGAAGGCCAGATCTACTGCGGCCTCATGACCTGCCCGGAACCAGGCTGCCCCGCACCCCTCCCACTGCCCAGCTCCTGCTGCCAGGCCTGTAAAGGTGAGTCTGCCCCTGGATCTGGCAGTGCCCACCACCCCACCCCAGGGACCCAGCATGAGTGTTAGAGCAGGGGGCACCTCAGGGGACACTCAGCATGTAGCAGGCCATTCCTTCCTCAAGGGTGGTGGCTTAGCCCCGAGCTCCCGGAAAGCTGAGCCCGCTGTAGAGGCTGATGGGCATTTTTTTTTTGCAACCCCAGGAAGCAGCAAGGAGGGAAAGGGGGAGTAGGCAGGGAAGGAGGGAGCAACAATGTAAGAATGCACTGGGGAGCTGCCTCTGCTTGATTTCAAGTGTGACCTATTGCTCTAAGTCTAAAACACCTTCTGTTTCTCAGCGGTCGATAAAGGAAGAGTAAGAATTTGTCCCCCAGCCATTAACTTCCGTTAGTCAAAGATTCACCTCACCGTGAATTCCCTCATGTTCCTCTCCTATGAGTGCGCATGTGGGTGCTAGGCTGACCTGGGAGCAGGAGGCAGGAGTGGAGTGGGGGGCAGGAGACATGGACAGGAGGCGTGGGCCTGAGGGTGGGTGCTGGTGCACCCTAGCCTGAGGGAAGTCGGCTGGAGCCCCGGAGGGGGTGCTGCTGACGTCCCTGCAATCAGGTGAGTCCAGGACGATCAGAAGAGGCATAGGAGAGGGGCCTGTACAGGCAGGGGCCATGTCTCCTCCTGTCATCCTCATGGCAGAGCTGGGCACAGGTCTGGGCTCACTGGGGCTCAGAGCACACATGCCAGGCAGGATCCAGGTAGAATCTGTGTATAGGACAGAGATAGGCTAACACATCAGCCACTGAGGGGCAACCGGCTTCAGCAGAATGAAGTACACGGATGGCTGGACTGTTCCCTGTGGGCTGGGGTCATCTAAGAGAACTTCTTGGAGGAGGCAGGACTTGGGGAGGGGAGTGAACCACGGTAGAATGCTTCCCTGGATGTTGGTGCTGTGGAAGGGCACTGGACCAGGAGCAGATGACTTCAGTTTAGTCCTGGTTCTTCCAGCAATTTCCTGTAGATTCTGTCCCCTCTCTGGGCCTCAGCTATGCCATGTATGAACTGAATGGTTAGCCTCAGTGATTTCTAATGAACAGTCTAATTCGTGTTCTCAGTCTTTGAACCTAGAATGCTCACAGGGCGCCAGACTATATGTGAGGCTTGGGAGAGAGAAGCCCACTCTGGGCTTTAGGAAGTCCCGGGGCTCCAAAGGGCCCTGTGTGCTGGTGTCCCAGCAGGTGGGAGATGGAGGGGTTCTAGAGTGTCCCAGCTGGAGGGGCAGAGGGGCTGGAGGGAACTGCCCATGAGTGTAATGTGTAGACCAAGGCCTGGTGACTTCAAGTGTGGCTGGATACAGTGGCTGCCCAGGGCACTGGGACTAAGCAGGCTGCAGGCACAGGACTCTGGGCCACCCATGATGGGCACTGGACAAGAGCTCTGGCCCAGCCAAGCAGTTCAGTCCTAATGATGACCAGCAGGTCAGTGTGTGGAAACTGAGGCAGAAACCGAGATGCAGGGACTTCGTCAACCCAAGGGTGAGGAGATGATCTAATGAGAAGTGGGAATAAGTCCCCACTGGGACAAAGGGACCTGCTGGTGCCCGGGGGCTGCAGAAATAGCACTAGGCCTTGGAGGGGAAGAGCCTAGAGGTGGAGGCCTGCAGGACTCCAGCCAGCAAGGCTGAGGAGGCAGAGGCTGACCCAACTTCCCTTTGGGTTTCCAGATGGGTCAAGTGAGAAATCAGCTGAAGAGGACACCACACAGTCACACCGTGGGGTGGTGAGTGCACAGCTCTACTGACAGGGTGGGGAGAGGAGGCGAGGTGGGCTGGTATCCAGGGCCTACGCGTATCTCCATGACTCTGGAGCAAGCCTTCGTAGTTATCCTCATTCCTCATTGGTCCCCTGGGTCAGCTCCATTAGCCCCACCATGTCCAGCCCCTCTCCCCAGCCTCCCATCATGGCTCCCATGATGACTGATGGACCAGTAACAGCCAGGGGGAAAGCACCAAACAAGCAGGAGCAGGCCCCAAACTTACCTATTTCCCTCCTGGGGAACTCTTTGACACTGTTCCACCCAGAGCCTGTGTCTGTCCTTATGCGGGCCACCTCCGAGCAGCATGTTCCCCTGAGGGAGTGGCCTCTGACTTGGGTCAGCCTTCCCCAGCCAGCTCCTGAGGTGCTTCTTCTTTGTCTGGGGGCTACCTTTCTGTTCCCCCTTTCTGTCCTGGCCCCTTTCAGTCTTGGTCTAGAGTTAGATAAGCTAAACTGCCCCTCTCTCTCTGGTTGGAGAGGAAGAGGTGGGAGAACAGGCTCACATACTGACTCAAGTCCTCATCCTCCATCTGTGCTGTCTACAATGTGAACAAGTCCACCTGCTCTCTGAGTCTGGGTCGCCCGGGCCCGGCGGGGCTGGAGGCTGGCTTCCCTTCCCCCTGACTCCTCTGGGGTCTGAACCAAGGAGCTCTCCTTTCTCCTCTGTCAGCTCATCCCCCCTTTCCAGGCTGGGCCTTCTCAGGTGGGAGCCTCTGTGCCTCAGGACCCGAGCCAGGCCATCCCCTTTCCTTCGATCCGCTCCCCAGGAGGCAGAAGCCCACCCGGGCTTCGCTTCAGGCCCTGAGCAGCTACTTACTGGATGATGTGGGCGAGTCACCATCTGGGGGTTGGGCTCTTCAATTTCTTCTTGCCTCTATTCCACTTGACAAGCATTTCCTAGGGGCCTCCTAAGGGCTGGGGCCTGTGCTGGGGCCTTAGACAGTGTTTCTGCTTTTGGAGCTCTTATGGGCTCAGTCCAGCCATCAAGGACTAACTGAGACTGTACGGGGCAGGAAGGAGCTGTAGAATAAGGAATGTGAGAGATTTGGGGTCAGTGAGGTGGGTTAAAGCTCTGCCACTTGCCCTCAGATCACTTGTTCTTCTCCCATGGCCTAGAGCTGCCAATCCCCAAACTATGATGCGAACTCCCGCCCCGTTACACTGCCCTCACCACACACCTTGACTGTCACTGCCAGCCCTCCCAATGGTTCGAGGGGCAGGGTCTTGGGATCTTGGATCCTAAGGTCTCAGGAAAGGGGGCCTGAGCTCTGGAGATTCTCTCGTCTCTGGATGGGGCCTGGTCCTCATCTTCCTGTCCCATGGGATTCTAGTGGGATCATCAGAGACTTGTCTCCTTGTCCCAGCAACTAAATCTTCTCAGACAATGAAGAATTTTCTGACCCTCATCCTCAGTACAGTCTCACCTTCTGTTTCTTAAATATTAAGTTCTCCAGGTCCCTGATCACTTATGTCACCCAGATAAAGACCTCAGCCCCCTGTACGCACCCAGCCCCAAGGACCTGGCTTGGACCGGCCTAAGAAGGGCTTGTTGAGGCTGGATATCCTCTGAGTTTTCAAGGATCCATTGTCTGAGAACATCTTAGACCCCATCCAGATCTTCCTTCTGTCCCTAGCAGGTGCCCTCTCTTCACTGGGAAGTCATGCTGGCGTCTGCCCTCAGGCCGCTCGCTGCAGCCTCTGAGTTGCTACTCTTTCACCGGCAGTGGCCCATCAGTGATCTTCATCCTTCCTGCCATTTGCAGAGACATTCCCAGGATCCGTGTTCAGGGGACGGTGTGAGAAAGAGAGGCCTGGGCACCCCAGCCCCCACTGGGCTCAGCTCCCCTCTGGGCTTCATCCCTCGCCATTTCCGACCGAAGGGGGCAGGCAGCACCACAGTCAAGATCGTCCTGAAGGAGAAACATAAGAAAGGTGGGGACTGGAACCTCCTCCAACCCTTGAGGTGGGAAACAGGGGGCCTGACTGCTACTACCTCCCATTCGTATGCCCCCGACTCTGGTCCTCCAATCTCAATTTAGCTGTGAGCTTATAGACTCACAGAACATCAAAATGAAGGTGCCCTCAAAGGACATACGGTCTAATCCCCGCTTTGAAAGATGAGGACACTGAGGTTCAGAGTATTGAGTTAGAGACAGAACAGGTCCTGGATCTGGCACTGTGGGCCAGTACTAGATAGATAGATAGATAGATAGATAGATAGATAGATAGATAGATAGATAAGATAAGATAGATTAGATAGATAGATAGATAGATAGATAGATAGATAGATAAGCATCTGCCATGTCTTTGCTGGGAATTGAGGAGCACAGAACAGAGAGATGAAAAATGGTCCCTCTCCTTGAGGGGCTCCAGACTTGTAAATAAATTACTATAACATAAGGAAGTGCTGAGGGAAATTTTTTGACAAAGGAAGGAGTGAGCAGAGCTGGGCTGCGGGAGGACCATCGGGATGGAGCAGGGAAGGAAGCAACATGGGCAGCTGTAGCAGCAGAGTGGGGGGCACCCGGACTGGTGGAGTGGGGGTGGCAGAGGCGACTGTTCCAGCCCTTCTTGTGCAGATGGGACACTGAGGCTGAGAAAGGGGAAGGGACCTGCCAGAGCTTGCACAGCCAGTGACAGAACTGAATGTCAGATCTCCCTCTATGAGGCCATTCCCCCTCCTTGCTCCACCAGAGGGGCTGTGAGGGTGGGAGGGGGACCTTCATCTTCAGCAAGTCCTTACTGGGCATGTCTCAGCCCTGAGTGCTGAGATGGGGGCATATCAGGGATGTGGGACCGGTTTATACCCTGGCCTCCGTTTTGCCAGCAGTGTGGCTGGGCCAAACAGGTGGAGCAGGGGCTCCCCAAGGCCCCACCCCACCTATTACTTGACTGGCCAGAGTCCAAGGCACTGACCCTCCCCCCTCTCTGCCCTCCTTGGCCCAGCCTGTGTGCATGGCGGGAAGACATACTCACATGGGGAGGTGTGGCACCCAGCCTTTCGCTCCTTTGGACCCCTGCCCTGCATCCTGTGCACCTGTCAGGACGGCCGCCAGGACTGCCAGCGGGTGACCTGCCCCACTGAGTACCCCTGCCATCACCCTGAGAAAGTGGCCGGAAAGTGCTGCAAGATTTGCCCAGGTACAAAGAGGTGCTGGGGGCAGGGAGGGCACTAGCCAGACTGAGCCCTGGGTCTCTCTCCCCAGGGCACAGACACTTGGAACATCTCTGACATGGACGGGGCATGTCCACAGAGCCACGGAAAGCAGGGTTAGATGCACGAATGTTAGATGCACAGCAATGGAAAACGCCAGACTTGTAATATATTACTTGTGGAACCATCTAATGTTACAGAGACAGAGTCGGGGGCTCTCAGGCAGCCACATACATAGAATCAAATAGTGTTCTGGACTCTATGAAGTCATAACATGTTAGGATGTTAGGACTTTTAAGAGAAATAGCCAGTGTTTATGGAGCACTCACCATGTGCCAGGTAGGTCGTGTGCATGCATGAATTCATGTAATCCTCGCCACCATGGGCAAGGCAGGTATCTAGCTCTGTTTTATGGAACAAGAAGATAAATACCTGTCCCAAGTCACACAACTCACTGTAAGTGATGGAGCTGGGATTTGGACCCTCCTCTGTCTTACTCCAAAGACCATCCTCTTGACCTCTATTGTCTTCCTTCAACCCTCATCTATATATGGGGAAACTGAGGCCCAGAGAAGAGAAGGGACTTTCCTAAGTCACACAGAATGTAATAGTGGAGCTGAACTAGAACTCAGGCTCCCAGATTTGCCCGGCTGAGTTCCTTCAACAATGTCATGTGACCCTAGGGTTAATGAGCGTGCCGGAGGGGAGGTCAGAGTAGCTCACTGAGAAGCACAGCCTGTGAGTGTCAACAGTAGCCGATGTGAGGGGCGGGCCTATTCCCTGCAGCCTAGAAAGAAGGCGGGTGGGCTGGAAGATGCAGGGTGAGGTTGTGCCCTGACCATATCTGGATCAAGGGCTGGGTTGGAAAAGCTGAAAGGAAAGGAATGGGGAAGGAAAGAGTAAGGAAACATGTATTGAGACCATGCTAGTGCCAGGTGATTTCACGTATTTCATTTAATTCACAGCTCAGTTATTTCACAAATGTGATAACCGAGCAGCTGCAATTACCCTTCTCCACCTACCCCAGCATTTAATGTCAGGAAATTTGAGTTTGCATTAGCTTGCTTACTGACTTATTTATTTAACTAACTTACTTTTGTGAGCTTAAACTAGTTACTTTACCTTTCTGAGCTTCAGACACAGAGTTGATGAAAATGCTTTATGAATTACAAATCAAAATCCAAACATAGGGAATAGTTGTTTACCAGAGTAATATGCTATTGGTACAGGGTCAGGGAAGGAGCACGACAGGATGGTGCCTGGAACACGAGGGGTGGGGGCTCAACTTGAATTCTCAACGAGACTGACTAAGGCTCGCTCCGGGGCTCCTTCACAAACATACCTGGTCTTGGGCTCCGCCACCAGTACCCAGTCCATTCCCTCTTGAAGATATTGAGACTGTAACAGCTCTTAGCTGGACATTTCCAAGGGCTTCATAACTAGTAAGAGTCTAGAAGGGGGTGTATGTGAGGGACTTAGTCCTTCAGTCCCTGAAAAATAGTCAGGGAATGTTGGTACATGGAGAGCTCTGGAGAATGTTCTTGGAGTTCCAGCATGTCTAAACAAGACTGTATCCAATTTGGCACCAAAAAAATACCATCATCGCCACCATCTCCATCCTCACCCCCAACTCCCCCACCACCACCACCACCACCACCAAAGTCGCCATCGTTGTGATCACCGCCACCACCTCTCCCACTACCACAGTCACCATATCATTACTGCCATCATCGCCTCAAGCCCTCCCAAACCTTTCCTTCTGTGTGTTCATTGAGAGCCTGTGCTTGGTGTGAGCAACTCAAAAGACTTGGAGGACATGGTTCCCGCCCTTCACTTTGTTGGTCTCTTAAAGAGAAAACACACCCAAGTGAAACAGTTACAAGGCAATGCAAGGCAGTGTGGGATTAAGGGCTTGAGTGGGAATCACAAGCAAGAAGGGTTTTAAAAGCTGTGAGTGGGAGGAAACAGTGGGCTGCCTGGAGGAGGTGGAAGATGAGCTGGGCCCTGAAGGGTGAGAAGTTTCCTGATATGCTAATCAATGGGGGTTAATGGGGGAGGTGCCCCCTCTCTCTTCCCCAGAGACCTTCTCTTCCCAGGGCACCAGAAGTTTCCTAAGGACCAAGAGACCCTGAGGGGGATTCAGACCAGTGGCCCCTCTTTTTTGAGCCTACAGGGGTGGGGAGACAGAGCATTCACAAGCTCCTTGTCTCTCCCAGAGGACAAGGCAGACCCTGGCCACAGTGAGATCAGTGCCACCCGGTGTCCGAAGGCGCCGGGCCGGGTCCTCGTACACACGTCAGTGTCCCCAAGTCCAGACAACCTGCGTCGCTTTGCCCTTGAGCGTGAGGCCTCTGAGCAGGTGGACATCTACCTCTGGAAGCTGGTAAAAGGTGAGCATTGGCGTACTCCCAGCTGGGCATCCTCCGATCTGTCTCCCTTCTGGGCTCCAGGCCCCTTAGGGGCTTTCCCGGCACGTTTTGTTGATCAAGTGCCTTTGGCCCAGGAACACCTGCCTCTGGCCCCCCTTCCAGGTTTAGGAGTCCCTGATTCCAAGATAGAGAGAGACACTGATTCTCTGACAGTTCTGATAAGCTCACCTGCTCTGAGATGCCAGGGCCTCGAAGTGCTCCCTCTCCTGGGGGGAAGGGGTTGTTGCACCTTGCAGGGAGTCAGGACAAGGTGATGCCTGCCCTGATGAAATAGAGATGTCTATTGGTAGAATTGCAGCATTTTGTGAGGGGAGATCTTTGCAGGCAGGAGGGCCTTGGGGGTAGTCTCATTCAGCCTCTTCTGTATGGTAGATTCTGTCCCTCCAAGGTAAGTTAAAATCAGAATATATTTCTCATTCTGTGAGAAACTCACCCTATTCAACAGGCTACTCATGTCACCAAATGAAGGTCAAGAGAAATTTTCATCGATAAGGAAATTGCTGAGAGTTCTGTTTTCTGGCTCTCTTGAGAAACATAAATCCCCTGGGCAGAGTAAAACAAACTAAACCCTTTAACTGTGAATTCGTTCTAAGGTCACTTTCCACTACTCATGGGTTTGGCTGGGGGTGGGTGGTGGTGGAAAGAGGGGACAGTAAAGGGATAATAAGAATAATGACATGACAATAACCAATGTGTGAAGCACTTCAGAATGTACAAAGTGCTTTCACGTTCATTATCTCATTTGATACTCAGCAATCCTGAGAGTTAGGTATTATTATCCCCATTTTACAGATGAGGAAACTGAGGCTCAGAGAGGTGAAGTACCTGGCTCAAGGCCACACAGCCAGTAAGTGGAGGAGCTAGAGCCCATGTCTTGTGACGTCAGATGCGGCTCTTTCCCTGCTCTACTCTGCCCCCTGTCGTAGGAGGAATGGACGAAGAAAGCGGAGCTGTTCAGCCTGGAGAAGAGAAGACTCAGGGGGACAGGACCACTGGCTTCATGGCTCTGAAGGACTGCCCCAGGCAGAGGGGGCAGCTGTGTTCTGACTGACCGCAAGGGTCAACAAGCAGGGGCTTCAGAATCAGACCTGGGTTTAAATCCCGGCCCTTCCATTTCTTAGCTGTGTGGCCTTGGGCAATCACTTGACTTCTCTGGGCCTCCGTTTTCTCTTCTGTTAATTGGGGAGGATTAAATGAAATATCATAGGAACAGCCCCTGACCTGTAGTAGGTGTAAACAATGTCACCGTCCTTCTCATCCCACCTCACTGACTCGGTTAGAATTGCAGTAACGCAGGTTTCAGCCAATGAAAGGGAGTATTTTCTCATACTTACACCCTTCCTGTAATGAAGGGAGGGAGCAAGCTGCAGTCACGGGGGTGTGCAGGCAAGGGCTGGTGGGGATTCTGCCAGCAGCTGAGGAGGGACCCTGATAATTCTTTTGTACCTTGAGATTCCATCAGCCCCTGGACACCTGCTGACTGCATGTTCACTCTGGGACTCTCCTCACCCCCACCAAGTGCTGGGACACAGAGAGTAGTCCTTTGGTGACCTGGGTGGAGCAAGAGCTCACTGGGAGCTGAGCTGGTCAAGGAAGGCTTCATGGGAGATGGACCTGGGGCTGGACAGGATTGAGAAAGGCCAGAGGGGCACGCCGCAGGCAGGGTGGCGGCACCGGCCTCAGACTCAGGCTCTAGAGCCTACACTTACATGCCCTGTGCTCTGTGATCGGTGTGCAGCATGCACTGGGTGTAATGTGCTTCATTTAATCCACATAAGAAAACTGAGGGGTATGTATTAATACCCCATTTTGCAGATAAGAAAACTGAGTCTGAGAGGTAAAACGACTCGCTCAATGTCACACAGTTTAAGCAGTAAAGACTCAAACCCAGTTCTGACTGTCTCCAGTGCTGCCTCCACAGAGACAAGCTTATGTTTTTAGGGAGGTGCCTGAGGAAGGTCAAGGTGTGCCCGGAGGTGCGGAGGGGGACATGGTAGCTCGAGGCCAATCTCTACACCAGGCTCAGCAGAAAAGAAACAAGGCGGGGTGGGGCGGGGGCTTTTCAACTTCACAATGCCAGGCCCTACCATCCTGTCATTAGCAAGCCTCCCCCTCCCCATCCCCTGACTCCCCGGGTGACCAAACGCCCCATCCACCTCCCATTGCCTCCCTGTCCCTGACCATGGGAGTCAAACACTCCCAAGGCGTGATTGTCAGTGGGAAACTGTTCTCTCCTGTAGGAAGTGGAAACTGCAGGCCTGGGAGGCTGGGAGAGGGAGGGGATAATTGGCCTGGAGACAAAGTGAGCAGGTGGATGTTGAAACCTGGGCTAAGTGAGGCCACACCACAGAGGGAAAGCCCCAGACTCCAAAAGCTGAACGGAGACTTGGCTTGGGGTTAAGGGCCTTTTAGATTCTGGAGTTCCAGAGTAGAAGGGGCCTTTGGGGTCTCAATTCCTACCCCCACCTAGGAAGGAAGTGCCCCTGTGGCCTCACTGATGGTCTCTAGTGCACATACGCCCACCCACCTCCAGACAGGTGATTGACTTCCAACACTGTGGATGGCTCTGCCCAGGGAGGCTTTCTCTTCACACTGAGCAGAGCCTATCCTAGTTCCTGGGACTCACCTACCAGTGCCACCTCTGCCCTGAGGGTGCACAGACTCCTGCTGCCCTCAGACCTGGCATGCCCTTCACAGAGCAAGAGGTACAACCATGACCCTCAGTCTAGCTCTTGATTCCAGTCCTGAGAGCCAGTCCTTTCAATCATGCTTTATAGGCTACAGCGCGGGGACCTGCCCACATCCCTGTCACCTCCTCTCCAATTTGTGTTTGGGGTGTGTGCAGTGGCAGGCCTGCAGCAGAAGGACCCACCCCCATTCCATGGCTTGTGATGTAGTGAGTGTCTCTGGACACTCCAGGGGACACCTGCCTCCTTCTGGAGTGTCCAGAGACACTCACTGGAGTGAGTCTCTGGAGTGAGTGTCTCCCACATCCTGGTCCTTGACACCTGGGCTGGGGTTCCCAAGAAAGGACATTTCTGGCCCCCTGGACCTTAATCTCAGAATCTGTGCTACCCATTGCCCTTGGTGGGATCGCACTCAGATTCCCATAAGCAAGGCCTGTGTTTGGTCTCCTTGAGGGTGGTGCTTGCCTAGCAGAGGCCTTGCTGTCACATCTGTTCTTTCTGGCCACAGACCTGGTGGTAACAGCTGGCGCGGCCCACAGCCCATGTGTGTAGAGCTTCAGCACCATGTGTGGTGCCAGGGGCCAGCTCCCCATGGAATACAAACATTAGGAGATCCAGAATAATACCTTATTCTCCTTTGGGGCCTGGCCTAGACTGGGTACACATGTATTTGCTCATTCATTCATTCATTCATTCATTCATTCATTCATTCATTCATTCATTCTACATGGAAAGCCCTCCAAGTGTTCCCAGTCTGGTAGGGGAGGCAAGAATAGACACAATGATAGCACAATAGAAATACATACAATCACCAACAGAAGCCAAGAGCTATGGGTAATTATAACTTCCTTCCTCGGGATCCAAGGAGGAAGGAAGTTATAACTACCTGGCAGGGGTGGAGGGGGTGTGAAGGAAGACCTCCCAGCTAAGGCTTGGAGGATGAGTAGGAGTTCACCTGGTGACAATAGGAGAAGGAGTTCCAACAGGTGGGGTGGCATATGTAAAGGCTTGGCCTGTCAGAGGTCTTCAAGTACTTGCTTAGGGCTGGAGCACAGGCACGGCCACTCAGGGGGTCTGGTGAACTGCACTGAAAGGGGGCCTACAACTCAGGCACATGTCAGTGTTTTGGTGTCTGAATAAGCACACCTATTGATTTTTATCATACATTCTATGCCCACAAGAAAGCTTGACCAGTCCATACATGCCTGGCAGCTTTCCTTCCTTCCTCCCTTCTGTACTGTGGACAGGTGAGTGGTGTGAGAGCAGGATGGTGATGGTGACAGAAGCAAGGCCAGCAGAGAGGTGACGGGAGGTCAGGGAAGGGGAATGAGGGAAACAGTATATTTTCGAATGACTGCTGTTACGATCATAGGTTAGAGGGAGGTAAAAGTGATCAGAAATCTAGTGCAGTGACTCAAGCAAGACATGAGGGGGCCTGAATGGGGAGAGTGGCAGTGGGGACTGGAGAACAGATTCCAAAGATTTAGGAAATTTAGTCCACAGGATTTGGTGTCTGATCAGAGGAGGGGAGGGGAGGGAGGTGACAGGGTCCATTCCAAGTCTAAGTCAGCCTGTTTCCCTGACCCACAGCCCTGCCTTTCCTGCTCATGCCCTTGTCTCTGCCCTCAGGAATCTTCCACTTGATTCAGATCAAGAAAGTCAGGAAGCAAGACTTCCAGAGAGAGGCACAGAACTTCCGGCTGCTCACTGGCACCCACGAAGGTGGGACCTGGGGCTGAGACTGGGGCCTGGGAAGAGAGCCTGGCGAGAGGCCAGGGCCTCTGGGGAGTTTCAGGCTGCTGGTGCCGGGAGGGGGTTGTGGGCCACAGACGTCAGTTCCCGGCACAGGAATCCAGTGGGTGTCTGCGCCAGAGATTTCTCAACTCGGGTGCTTAGGAGCAGAAGGGTAAAGCAGAGCCTTGCTGGATTTGGTCTTGGGATGGGGGACACAGGGCTGCAGAGGAGGGAGGTCTGAGCCCCAAACCCTTGTGCTGCCTCTTCCCTCTCTTCTGGGGCATTTCCCCTTGGAACTCTTTCTGATGTCCCGAATTTGCTCTACACTACACTGAGGATGACTGGCTCCAGGCTGGGCTTCGGGTCGGGGGCAAGTCACAGATGGGAGTGTCACTGACAGGTGTCCGGAAACCAGCCCAGCCCCCAATTGTTGGTTGGTTGAAGGCGAGGTCATGTGCCAGAACTGATCTGGATATGGGGGTATGAAGGGGACACCTGCCTCCTTCCTCTCTGTGGACTCCAAACCCCGGTCCGCACAGTCCTCCTCGCCCTGTTTTCCCTACACCAGCCACTCTGCCTCTGTTGTACAAACACACGTGCACACACACACACACACACACCCCTGCACACGCACCTACACACACAACTCTTCTGCTTTCCTCCATGCAGGTCACTGGAACGTCTTCCTAGCCCAGACGCCGGAGCTGAAGGTCATGGCCAGTCCAGACAAAGGGACCAAGACCTTATAACAAAGACCTAAACTGTTGCAGATATGAGCTTTATCATTTTGTTGTTATATATTAATAAATAAGTTGCATTACCCCTCACTCCTTCCTGCTGAGTTCATATCCAGCCTCCTCATGTTCTCACAGTGAGTGCAAAGTGGGCCTGGTTATCCCCATTTACAGGGTTGGAAACAGATGCAGAAGGGGCAGAGACCGGCCCCAGTCCTAAAGGTGAGTTGTTATGGGAGCCAGGACTAGCTCCCCCAGCCTCCTCACCTGGGCCCTTGTCTGCCACTGTGGCCTCTCCCCTACCCTGTACTGCTTCTGTCCCTGGCCCCCAGCTATGGCACCTCCTGCTTTCATGGGCTGTCCCCTCCCATAGCTCTTTGGCTTTGAGCCTAAGAAGGGGGACTGACTCCAGCTAGCCAGTGGAGAGCAGGGTGTGAATAGAGTCTCCAAGCACTTGCCCAGCAAACATTCCAGGGATCCTTACAACTGTCAGCCACACTTGACAATGAGGAAGCTGAGTTTAGGGATGAGCAGTAATTGTCTGAATCCACAGAGCAGGTTAGTGGCAGGTTTGGAAGTGGATGCCAGGTCTGCTCCAGGCTAGCACTCCTCCCCATTCTACCGGTGACCAATGTTCTTAGCCCAAATATTCTCACCTCAAAGGATTTCTAAGACTTGGCAGTCAGATTGCCAACCCTGGCACCATGGTCTGAGAAGGCCTAACAGTTACAATTAAAGACATTAGTAATTTATCCTGCCCACATGTACAATTCCTTGCAATTTCAAAGACATTTTAATGCTCATGATTCCACTTAAGATGAACAGGATAAGAATTATACCAATTTTATTTTTTAAAGTTAGTTAATTAATTAATTAATTAATTAATTAATGTTTATTCCGTCTTCCATCCCCCTTCCCCTTTGGCAACCATCAGCTTGTTCTTTATAGCTATGGGTCTGTTTTGTTTATTTATTTGTTTTGATTTTTTTAGATTCTACTTGTAAGTGAAATTATATGGTATTTCTCTTTCTCTGTCTGACTTATTTCACTTAGTATAATACCCTCTAGGTCCATCCATCTTGTCACAGATGGCAAAATGTCATACTTTTTTATTGCTGAATAATATCCATTGTATTTACATACCACATCTTCTTTATTCATTCATCTATTGATGTACACTTAGGTTGCTTCCATATCTTAGCTATTACTGGTAAAACTGCAATGAACATAGGGGTGTGTATATCTTTTCAAATTAGTATTCTTGTTTTCTTTGGATAAACACCCAGAAATGGAATTGCTAGATCGTATGGCAGCTCTGTTTTTAATCTTTTGAAGAATATTTCTACTGCTTTCCATAGTGGCTGCAATCCTACCAATGGTGTACGAGGGTTCCCTTTTCTCCACATCCTCACCAACACTTATTTGTTGATTTATTTATCAATAATAGTCATTCTGACAGGTGTGAGGTGATATCTCATTGGGTTTGAATTTACATTTCTCTGACGATTAGTGATTTTGAGCATCTTTTTATATATCTGTTGACCATCTCTGTCCTCTTTGGAGAAATGTCTATTCAGGTCCTCTGCCCATATTTAAATTGGATTGTTTGGGTTTTTTCAGGGGAAGTTTAAGTTGTATGAGTTTATTATATATTTTGGATAGTAACCCCTTATCAGATGTATCATTTGCAAATATCTTCTATTCAATAAGTTGTCTTTTCATTTTGTTGATGGTTTCCTTTTCTGGGCAAAAACATTCTAGTCTGATGTAGTCCCGTTTGTTTATTTTTTCTGTTTTCCTTGCCCAAGGAGACATATCCGAAAACATATGGCTAAGAGCGACGTCAAAGAGTTTACTGCCTATGTTTTTTTGTAAGAGTCTTATGGTTTCAGGTCTTACATTTAAGTCTTCAATTCACTTTGAGTTTATTTTTGTATTTGGTGTAAGAAAGTGGTCCAATTTAACTTTTTTGCTTGTTATCTGTCCTGGTTTCCCAACACCATTTATTTAGGAGACTGTCTTTATCCCATTGTATATCCTTGCCTCCTTTGTCATAGATTAATTGACCATATAAACAAGGATTTATTTCTGGACTCTCTATTCTATTCCATTAAGCTATACATCTCTTTTTATGTGAGCACCATACTGTTTTGATTATTGTAGCTTTGTAGTATAGTTTGACATCAGAGACCGTGATACCTCCCACTTTGTTCTTTCTCAATGTTTCTTTGGCTATTCAGGGTCTTTTGTGGCTCCATATAAATTTTAGGATTAGATGCTCTAATTCTGAGAAGAATGCCATTGATATTTTAATAGGGACTGCAAGAATCTGTATATTGCTTTAGTAAGGACATTTTAACAATATTTATCTTTTCAGTCCATGAGCATGGTATATCCTTCCATTTATTTGTATCCTCTTCAATTTCTTTCTTCAATATCTTACAGTTTTCAGAGTACAGGTCTTTCATCTCTTTGGTTAAATTTATTCCTAGGTATTTTATGTTTTTTGATGCAATTTCTCCTTCTGATGGTTTGTTATTGGTGTACAGAAACACAACAGTATTGCTACTCCCGGCTTTCTTTTTGCTTCTATTTGCATGGAATATCTTTTCCCATTCCTTCACTTTCAGTCTGTATGTATCAGTATTTAATCCATTTACATTTAAAGTGATTATTGAGCCCGGCCAGTGTGGCTCAGTGGTTGAGCGTTGACCCATGCACCAAGAGGTCTCCAGTTGGATTCCCAGTCAGGGCACATGCCCAGGTTGTGGGCCAAATCCCCAGTGGGGGGCATGCAGGAGGTGGCCAATCAATGTTCTCTCTCATTGATGCTTCTATCTCTCTCTCCCTCTTCTTTCCTCTCTCTCTAAAAATCAGTAAAGAAAGAAAAATAAATAAAGTGATTATTGATAACTATGTCATTATTGCCATTTTTCTAATTGTTGGTTGTTTTTGTAGTTCTCTGTTTCTTCTTCTCTTCATCTCTTGTAGTTTGCTGGGGGGTTTTTTGTTGTTGTTTGTTCGTTTGTTTGTTTTAGTGTTTTGTTTGGATTCCTTCCTCTTTGTTTTTGTATATCATGTTTAGGTTTTTGGTTGGTGGTTAACATGAGGTTTATGCATGTTATCCTATATCTATAGCAGACTATTTTAAAGTGATAGGCATGTAAGTTCAAATATATTCTATAAGGACTACATTTTCCTCCTCCCTCCATGCTTTATATGTAAATCTTTTTCTGTTGTGTATCTCCTAACTACTTGTTATAGTTTTAGTTGAGTTTGATACTTTTTTTTTTTACCTTCATAGTAGCTTTTTAAATGTCTGTCTGATTCACTGTGTTTATTGAATATTTGGCTTTTACTTTCTTATATTTTCTTATTTCTAGTTATGGCTTTTCCTTTTCTGCTTAAAGAAGACCCTTTAACATTTCTTGTAAACCTTGTTTAATGGTGATGAACTCCTTTAGTTTTTGCTTGTCTGGGAAACTCTTTATCTCTCCCTCAATTCTGAATAATAACCTTGCTGGGTAAATTAATCTAGGTTGCAGGTTCTTTTCTTTCAGCATTTTAAAGATGTCCTGCCAGTCCTTTCTAGCCTGTAAAGTAACTGCTGAGAAATCAGCTGAAGTTGTTATGGTGTTTCCTTTGTATGTAATTAGATGTTTTCCTCTTGCTTCCTTCAAGATTGTCTCTTTACCTTTAACTTTTGCCATTTTAATTACAATATGTCTTGGTGTGGGTCTCTTTGGGTTCATCTTTTTGGGAACTCTCTCTCTGCTTCCTGGACCTGGATATCTATTTCCTTTCCCAGATTAGGAATAGTTTCAGCCATTATTTCTTTAAATAAAATTTATGTTTCTTTCTCTATTTTCCTTCTGGAATCCCTATAATGTGAATGTTTGAGTTCATCATGTTATCCCAGAGGTTCCTCAAACTTTCCTCATTTTTTACAATTCTTTTTTCTTTTGCTGTTATGATTGGTTGATTCCCACTAGTTTGTTTTCCATTCTTCAGTGTTAGCTAATCTGCTGTTGATTGCTTCTAATGTGTTTTTCATTTTAGTTATTGTATTCTTCAGTTCATTATACTTTCTAACTTTTTGTGGAAGTTCTCCCTAAATTCCTCTATTCCATTCTCAAGTTTGGTGAGCATCCTATGACTGTTTCTTTCCATTTTTTACAATGCAAATTACTACTTATCTCCATTTCTTTAGAGTTATTCTGGGAGAATTTTCTTGTTTCTTTATTTGAAAGATATTATTCTGTCTCCTTATTTTGTATGACTTTCTATGTTTGTTTGTATGAATTAGACAAAATAGCTATTTCTCTCGGCCTTGAAAAAAGTGGCCTTATGTAGAAGTGGTCTCTCTGTAGGCTGTGTGTATTGGTGGTTTTGGCTGGTTATAGGAGCCAAATGGGTGTTTAAAGGCTTCTAGGGCACTGCCTTACCAAGCTGGAGCAGTTCCAGGTGGGGAGGCCAGGTGTGTGTAGTAAAGTCCTATTGATTGATTGTTCTTGCTCCTTTTGCTTGGGGCCAAAATGGGCTCAGGCACTGTGTCCAGAACAAGCTCAATAGACCTTGCAGGTAGGGTAGAACACCTGGGTAGAGCCCCCACCCACCCTATGGAGATGGAGGGGTACATAAACAATGGTGCTCACTGCCTCCCAACCCCCAGAGAATTCCCTTGGTTCCCGGAGAGCTCCCATAACTCCCAGCCTTCTCTCTACATTCTCTCTCTTGTGTGTTGTACCAAAAGTGGTCCCGAGTAGAGGCAGCCTCTGTGTAGGCTTTATGTGCTGAGTAGTTTAGGAAGCTGGTTAGAATTGAGCAGGTAGTTACAGCACCTGGGGCACTGCTTTGCCTTCGTGCTTGCTCCCTTTGTTCAGAGGTAAAAAACGTCCTGGCATTGTAGCTGAGAACAGTCTGTGGGGACCTTGCAGGGAGGCCAAAGTACCCAAACTGAGCTCCCAGCCACCCTACGCAAGTGAAGGGGGCTGTAAACAATGGTGCTCAATGGCCCCTCTGGCCCAAGAGTTCTCGCAGCTCTTGGAAGGCTCCCACGGCTCCCCAGCCTTCTCTATTGGGTCTCTTCCTCTTGTTTTTTGGTCAGAAGCTCTTTGTTGTCTCTTAGGAATAACTGCTTCCTATAAATGTGTGTATTTGAGTTTGCTTATGGGAGGGGGCGAGTTTAGTGTCTTCCTTTGCTGCCACCATCTTGGACCTCCTTTACCCTCATTTTAGGGAGGAGAGAACAGAGGATCAGGATCAGCCAATGTCTTACCCAAAGCCTCACAGGGATGAGTGGTGAAGCCAGGACTAGAACTCAGGTCTACTGACTACCAGAATCCTGCTCTCTCTCCAGTACACCCATACACACCCCACCCCCAAGCCTGACTGAAGCCATGGAAAGACGGTGCAAGTGGCCTATTGGCTGGAATTCTGCCATTTGCAGCCACTTAGAGGGCCTTGGCTACTGTCTCTGGAGCCTGGTCTTATGCCTGGGTGTCTGAGGTCTGGGAAGTATACTAAGCATCCTACCAATGCTGCCTTCACTGAGCAGGGATGGGTGTCACCCTCCCCAAACCCCCTTTGCCAGGTCTCAGGGGCCTGATTTGAGAGTCTAGGTTTTGAGGAACATGACTGGAATCTTCCCCTCATTGTCTGAGTTAGAAGATCCTCTTCACAGGCTCTGCTTGCCTCTCTTAGAGAAGATTCCTCATTCCCGTCTTGCTTGTTCACCATGTGGGGTTAACCTGAAACTCTGAGGATGTGTTCTGAGCACCTTGCATTTAAAACGTAGGGATCTGAAAACTCAGCCATTCACATGGTGAACTCTGGTCATCCTTCAACCTAGCTCAGGTGTCTTCATCTCAATGAAGCCTTCCCTGCCACCCCATCCCACTCCTGCCCCCTGCACAATGGCCCCTCCCTTCTGCTGGAGAATGAGGTTGGAGGCAGGGCTCTGTAATCAAAGGCAGCTCTGGGGCCTCAGGACAGGAATGGACTTCCCCGTATGCTTTTCCTGGTGTTGCAGGTCAACTGCCTTTCTGGTTTCTCTGATGGGCTTATCCAAAGCTTATGGTGTTCTTCCCAAACGTCCTCCACCATCGGAGGCATGTTCAGACATCAGCACCTCAGCACTTTGATCCATAAACACAAGAGTATATAAACTGAGTGTATAAACACAAGACTTGCTTGGGAATGTCTAAGCAGCTCTCCGTGATTTTACACCTCTCTGAGTTGTTGTCTTCCTCTTCCATGTATTCATTCAAAAAATACTCTCTGGGCTGCTCTGGGGTAGGCTGTATGCTGGACCACCGACACATAGTGTAAGGAACCAGTGTGGGCCTGCCTGTCCTTAGGGAGCCAAGTCCTAACTGGAGACTGAGCGAAGGCATCACAGCACCAGAGTGCTAATGGCTATGACAGCAGGGCACTGGGGTACCGCCCTGCTCAGACTGAAGACATTTCAGCAGGCTGTGAAGGATGAGCAAGAGTTTGAAGAAAAAATGGAAGGAGGGAAGAGAGTGAGTGATGGCATAGGAAGAGAAGAGTGCATGGAAGATGAAAAATAGCATGTTGTAGGTTGAATCAAACAGTGTGGTGTTGCTGGATGAGAAAGTTTGCGGCAAGGAGCAAAGGAGGTGAGGCCAATACCCAGCCAAGAAGCTTTGGCTTCATCCTGAGGGCAGCACGGAGCCCTAGATGGGTCAGATTTGAGGTTTAGAAAGCAAACTCTGCCTGCTGGGGGAAGAACAGTGTGGTGGGGTGAGCCAGGGACCAGGTCGGAAGCTGTTGTGGGAATCCATGTGAGGGATGACAATGGCCTGGGCAGGAGAGAAGATGGGATGGAAGGGAAGGCAGAGCTGAGAGCAGACTGGACGTGGGGCTGAGGGAGAGGGAGGAGTCTGGTGTATAGCTGGTGTCTCCTGCGGTGTCTGGGGAGAGCCCATAAGTTCCACTGAGTCTCAAGAGATACCCCCTGGGTATGTTATGGGTCTGGAGACAAGGCTGGTACAGAGATGGGGAGTTAGGAGCTATTGGCCTGCAGGCGGTAACTAAAGCCAGGAGATGGTAGACATTGGCCTGGGAGAGACTGTAGTGTAAAAATAGAGGGGCGCTAGGATAGAACCCAGCAGAGGAACCACCGTGGGGGCCAGAGAGAAGCCAGGAGAGCGCAGTGGCTGAGAGCCCATTAAGATGAGGCCTGCATAGGGTCCTCTGCGGGGACAAGGGGGCTTCTGGTGCCTGTGGCAATGGACAATGTCAGGAGAGCTGGGAGACAGGAGCAGGTTTGGGGGTGCTGAGGCGGTGTCTGGGAGGGGAGGAAACAGACTTTGAAGTCTTTGAAGAACTGTGGTGGTAAAGGGGAGAGAGAGGCAGGGCAGGGCTGGCCTGGGCATGGGATGAAAGAAGAGAGGTTTTCAGAGAGAGGAGAGTAAAGCAACTGCTGAGGATGAGGAGGCCTCACAGCAGAAGGAAAAGCAGAAGAAACAGGAGTGGGGCTGGAGGAAGAGAAGGGACAAGTTAAAATCTATTCCCCCTCACCCACTAACTCCCTGTGCTTCTCCCCCTGAGTGTGAGGAGGGAGCGGGAAAGGGTGGTCTCCCGGGGCTGCCCAGCTTTCCACTCGCGAGGCTCCCTGAGACTCCAGCAGGGGGTCCTGTGATATCTACTGTCCTGCTTGGTGACCAGGCTTGCACAGCCCAGGCTCTGGATGAAGGAGTCACATCCCCTCCCACATGCCAGCCATTAGCTAACAAAGCATATTCAAGTCTGTTGCCTCACGAGACACCTAGGACAACCCCGTGAGGTGGGGATTGTTGCTGTAAGCGGTGAGGAAGCTAAAGCTCAGGGAGAGGAAGTGACCTAATCAAGACCACATGCTAGTACATGGAGGGGCTGGGTTCCAGCTAAGGTCTGTGATTCGGAGAGCTGATGGGTCAGAGCCTCAGGGCCAGGTCCTGGGCTGGGGCAGGCACAGCCCACCTAGGCTCAGAGCCTCCGTTCCACTCCACCTTCCCGAGTAGCTTCCTGGCCCCGAAACTTGATCATCTTATTATGATGCCAAGCCTGGCCTCCAGGTTTCCTGGGGAGGCTTCCTCCTCTTCTTTCTCTAGCAGCTGTGAAGCCACCTCCCTCTGTCCCTCTTAACCGCTAGGCTCTGGGAAATGGCAGTGTTTCTGAGAAATAGGACATGGCCTGTGGTTTATGGCTGGCCTGGGGGTGAAGGAAGGCCTGAGGCCCCACCAGACACAATGGCATCTCCAGGGCAGGCCCCGTCACCCTCCTTCCTCTCACCCTGGTCCCTGGAAGACATTGCCTGCGGCCTTCTCTTCACACAGGGTCAGTTTATGGAGGATGAATAGGAAATGTTGTGGGAAGTTGGCTGAGGTTGGAAGAGGGTAGGGTGGCATGGGTATCTATGTACAGGGAGTCATCTCAGATCTTCTAGAATGGGGATTAGAACCTAAATGAATGATCACATGCCATGTGATGTCTTGCCCCCATCCCACCTTTATCCACCCCCAGCTAAGAGCTAATATAACTTGCCCAAAGTCAAACAGCAACCAAAAATTGGGACTGTGACTGAGACCTACAGGGTCTGACTCTAAAGTTTGCCCCTGTCCTTACCCCATGATGTCTGGGCTGAGGATGAGATCAGACTTCTCACCAAGCAACCCTGCCACCAGCTTCTCCCCTCCACCCTTCCCCTCCCCACAAAGTCTTGCCTAACAACCCAGAATAATCTTTCAAAAACACAAATCTTACCCTGAAGCCCCTCCTTCGATGCTTTCCCTCTGCCCTCAGGATAACATCGAAGCCCCCTCTCCTGGCCCTTCAGGACTTGGCTCCTGCTGCCTCTTCAGCCCCAATCCCCTCATCATCTCTCCCAGCAGCACCGCAGGGTCCCGTTTGCTGCCCTTTCTGACAAGATGGGATGGATCTGGGCCCCAGGAAGACCTGAACACAGACTCTGACACCATCTGGACATTCTCTCTGTTGCCTTCTGCACATCAGCACTTTCTTTCCAATCAACTCTTTCAAAAAGTAGACAACACATCATGCACTGCTCAGCAAGTGCCCTAACAGACCTCAATCAGACAAGGGATAAAGAATCTGCCCTTCCTGCCCTGGCCGGTTTGGCTCAGCGGTTAGAGCGTCGGCCCGCGGACCAGAGAGACCAGGTTCGGTTCCCGCTAAGGGCACGTACCTCGGTTGCAGTTCGTCCCCGGCCCCGATTGGCATCGTGTGGGTGGCAACCACTCAATGTGTCTCTCTCACATCAATGTCCCCCCCCCCCCTTCCTCCCTCTTTCCCTCCTGCTCTATCTGAAGATAAATGCAAAAATGTCCTCAGGTGAGGATAAAAAAAGAAAAGAATCTGCCCTTCCACTTCTAACAGAAAGATGGGGAACAACTCTGATCAGTCCATGATATCATCATATCAGTCCATCATAACCAGCCTTCAGTGGTCAGGGATGAAGTACTAGAATCATATGATTGGAGTAGGGGGAGCAGTTACCCCAAATAAGGGGGCAGGCAGCAAATACATGGTCACTAAAGGGATCCCTGTTCCCAGGCCGCCATAGCTACAACTTCAGACCATTTCTTAAACAAGCATCCTCTAAAACCAGCATCCCCGCTTCCTGGAATGCCTTTCCCTGTTCCCTCCTCAGAAAAGCCCTCCCTGGTCCTCTCTGCCGCCCAGCATTGCACTTCTGTAATCAAACTCATCCTTTGGTGCTGCAACGGGGTGTTCCCAAGCCTTTCTCCCACTGGGCAGTAAGCTTCTTGAGTCAGTGACCACATGGTGTTCATCTTTGTGTTTTCAGCCCCTAGCATGGCTCCTGGTCCACACGCGGCATTCAGTCCATGCTTAGTGAAGGAGGAGATGAGGGATGGAAGAGTGATGCTGACAGTGAATACAGCAGAGGTGAGATGTAGTTGACCGCTAACATACAGTAGGTGCTCAAGAAGTGGTTGTTGAGCTCTTGGAAGATCACCACTACACTGTCACTGCCATTTCACTGCTGCCACCTCCACCACCAGGACCACCCTTCACATTTTCAGGGCCCAGGTAGGAATGTAAATAGAGTCTACATATCATATCCTAAATATTTAAAAGTTATAAAACAAACTAATGAACTATTAAATAAATATCTTCTATCTTCCTACCTTGACAAATATACCTTCTTAATGACCTGGAAGGCCAAATTCAAATTTGAAATGTTCATACTTCTCTGAATTTAAAAAAAATTTTTTTTCAATCCTCACCTGAGGATATTTTTCCATTTATCTTCAGACAGAATGTGAGGGAGAGAAAGGGAGGGGGGGGGGGAGAGCGAGAGAGAGAGAGAGAGAGAGAGAGAGAGAGAGAGAGACAGAGAGAAATGTAAGAGAGATACATACATTGGTTGCCTCCCGCACGACCTTGACCAGGGCTGGGAATGAACTGCAACGGAGGTACGTGCCCTTGATCAGAATCGAACCTGCAACTCTTTGGTCTGTGGTCTGATGCTCTAACCTCTGAGCCAAACCGGTCAGGGCTCTGAATTCTTTCTAAGAACATGGAGGCACAGGGAGACCAACCCTTGGCCCCTGGCTTCCAGCTCTCGGTCCACCTCTCCTCTCGTTCCGACTCTGTCCTGTACTGTGAGGGGCACACGTGTGAACATATCAGCCTGCGTGTCTTTGGTGGTTTTAAAACATGTCTACGAATGCTTTTATCTCCTCTCATTGAGAGGCGTGGCACAGGTCCTCGCCTCTTAAATCTAGCTGCGCTGTGAGTCATTTGCAGCCACTAGAATGAAGGAGAAATTATGCTGGGTGACTTCCAGAAAAGGCAATGCAGCTGCTGCTCTGTTTACTGAGATACTACTCTTGGCACCCTGGGCAGCTGTGTAAGAAGTCCAACTCCTCTGAGAGCACCATGCTGTGAGGAAGCCCAGAGCACACAGCGGCCTCACACAGACGCTCCGGTCTACAGCCCCAGCTGAGCTCCCAGCCAGCTCCCAGCATCAGCCTTCACACATGTGGATAAAGGCCCCTCCACTGAGTCTTCCCAGCTGAGGCCCCAGACATTGTGGAACAGAGAGACAAACCATCCCCATTATGCCCTGTCCAACTTCCTGACCCACAGAAGTCATGAACATTACAAAATAGCTGTTTTAAGCTGCTAGTTTTTGTGATAATTAGTTAGGTGGCAATAGTAACTGGAACAATGTCCAAGTTTTATCCAAGCACACCCACCCACCCACACACAAACTACCCCTCAGGCTTAGAGATCAGACCTGGGGAAGAGGACTGTGCATTCCTGGAAGCAGACTTGGGCTGTTTGACAGAGAATTCCAGGATCCTGGGTTCCCTGATCTAGAATGGGGGGAGGGGCACACATCCAATCGACCCCACAGATTCCTTGTGCTATGGGTAGGGGTGTAGCTGAAAGAGTCAGTGAGGCCCGGGGTGGGTCTGAATGGTCCTGTTCTTCACTATCACCACTACCACCGTCACCATCTACTACTACCAGCACAGTGATACAGCTGTCCTCTGGGTCCCACCGTGCCCTCAAGAAAGCCAGTCTAGTGGGGAAGAAAGAGACGTAAACAACAACTGAGAGCGACAAGCACTGTGATAGAAGCGAGCAGAGGGCGGCTGTGAGAGACCATGGTTGGGGGAAGGGGTATCAGAGAAAGCGTCCTGGAAGAGGCGACACCCAAAGAGACTTTAAGGAAGTAGCCAGAGAAAGTGGAGACATTTTGTTCCATTTCTAGGAAATGGCGTGTTCAGAGGCTTGGTGACAAGTAAGAGTGGTACATCTGGGGAAGTGCGAGCAGGGCAGCCTGGCAAGAGAGCCGCACTGGGAAGTGGAGGCGGGTGGTGCAGGCAGCAGGGAGTGGGCAACGGTCTCTAGAGAGAAGCCTGAGAGGTAGGCAAAAGCCAGCTCTCCAGGGCGCTCAGCACAGGCACGGTGTTCAGGGAGGATGCGCTGGCATGGCTGTCGACACTGGTGCCTCTTCTGATTGCCCAGGGCCTGTTCCACACTGGTAATTATTCTGAATATTACCCCCATTTTTTTGAGCCTGGAAATTTTTTTTTAAACAGATTTGTGACTCAATCATATTTGTGCTTTACAAAGATTTTTCAGGCTTCTGTGGAAGAAAGGCTGGAGGGAGCCAAGAATGGAAGCAGAGTGATACTTCAGTTAGAGCAGTTATTCATGAGAGATGATGGCAGTCTGGACCAGGCTGTGGCAACAGAGTTGGGGAAAAGTGGACGGGGTTAAGTGCTATTTAGAAGGTAGAATCAACAGAAGCCAGGGTTAATGAAGCATGGCCCCTGCCTTCAGTGAGCTCACAGTGCAACAAAGAAACAGCGTGGACATACATGGCAATTAAAACCAGCTCATTTAATCCTCATCATGAATCTCAGAGGCAGGTACAATATTCCTATTTCACAAGTGAGAAAAAGTGATTCCCTGTGGCAAACATTGTTGCATGCCCACCCAGTAGTCATTCCCTGCCTCCTCTTTGCTAATAGAATCCCTGTTGGATAGTGTTCAGCACCTGGGGTGAATCATGACTGACCAAAGCTAGCCTTGGCACCCCAACTCTCCTCTTCTGGTGACTGGGCTAGGGCTGGGTTCACAATCCAGTTCCGGTGAGGTGTTGAGGGCAAGGGGCTATTCCTCCTCATAGGAGAGAGTCACATGAGGAGAAAAACTTTTTTCTGCTGCCCTCCCTGTTCTTCCTGTTTCAGATGCTATCAACTAAGTGCATGAGACATGGAGCTATGGCATCCATCTTGTGACCATGAGGCTGAAGATTAGGAAAACCAGTAATGCTGCAGAAGGCTGTAGGCCCTACAGCTAGGGAGTTGTGTCCTCAATGACATTGATAACCCATCTGGGTATACCACCTACATTTCTTTCTTTGTTTTTAGAGAGGAAGGAAGGGAGTAGAGAGAGGGAGAGAGAGAAAGAAATGTTGACATGGGAGAGATACATTGACCGGTTCCTCTTGCACACGCCCTGAGAGGGGACCAGACCCACAACCTAGGCATGTACTCTGACTGGGAATCAAACCCGTGACCTCCCAGTGCACAGGACGATGCTCCAACCAACTGAGCCACACCCGCTAGGGCCACCTATGTTTCTTGATAAGAAAACAACAGATGTCCTTAGAGCTTGTGCCACTGTAGCAGCACTGCCAATGACCCTCTCATCGTTTTAACATTTTATACACACCGGCTCCCAGTCCCAGTGTGCTTTCACTCCCAACAGCCAGCACCTGCTTCTCCTTGTCAGAGGACCACCCTCGAGCTGCTGGATCCCACTTCGCGTGTGAGCATGGAAACCCAGAAGAGCCTGGGAATTCATTCTCTCATCCCAAGGGTGCCACTTAACCAGTGGCAGATGAATATGGAGGTGTCAGTCCCCCAGCTGCCTTGCGCTGATCTGGACAGCTCTGACGCGTGATCGGCACTATCCCTAGAGCCTCTCTGTAGGATGGAGCCAAAGTTCCCCTTTATGGGACTTGGCTTGATATCATGCTCCCTCTCCCAGTCCCACTTCTCCATTTCCCTACTACTGGTTTGTCTTGGAAACACTTCCTAATACATCACTTTCACGACTCCTCATCTCAAGTTCTGCTTCTAGGAATCCTAATCCAAGACAGCCACCATTAGGTTATCTGTACTTGCAGCCCAAAGCATCCTAACAGACAACAGAGCAAAGGGAAGGTTTCATTGCAAGTTTGCTCAAATATAGGTTGTCCTGCCTGCAAATCCTATGGTTTTTTTTAAGCATGCTAATTAATAAGCTGATGGTTAAAAGATTATTTTTTTGTAAAGTGCTAGATTCTAAACATAATAACAATGGCAGTTAATTACTTCCAATTCTGAGAGCAGCTCCCATGAGCCAGGCACCAGGCTAAGGCTTTACCTCAGTGACTTCATTTAATCTTTACCAGAACCCTGTAAGGTGGACACTATCTGTACTAGTGTTCAGTGCCGAGGAACAACATAGAACACTAATGTTCATAGAATACTAACAACTAGTGTTCTATGCTTAGTAAACAACCACAAATTTAGCATCTTAAAACATTTATAATCTCACCATTTAAACAGGTCAGAAATCTGGGCACATTTTAGCTGGGTTCTCTGCTTTAGGGTCTCACCATCCCGCACTCAGGGGTGTAGGTCATCATCAGAGACTCAACTGGGGGAAAGATTCACTTCCAAACTCCCTCGGGTTACTGGCAAAATTCATCTCCCTGTGGTCACAGAACTGAGGTCCCTGTTTTCTTGCTGGCTGTTAGCAAGGGACCACTTCTGATTCCTAGACACCACCATATGGTCTTTCCACAGGTCCTCTCACAATGTAAGTTTACTTCCTCAAAATCAGGAACAAAGAATCTCTGACTCCAGGGAAGGTCCAATTCCTCTTTTAAGGGATTTTACTTGATTAAATCAGGCCTACCCAGGATAATGTCCTTTATTAACCGAGGATATTTTTTCCATTGATTTTCAGAGAGTGGAAGGAAGGGGGAGAGAGGGAGAGAGAGGGAGACAGAGAAACATCGTCACATTGACTGGTTGCCTCCCACAAGGGCCAGGAGATCATAGGTGCCCTTGACCAGTAATCGAACCCGCGACCCTTTGGTGCGCGGGCAGATGCTCTAAACCATAAACTTCGGCCAGGGCAGGATAATCTCCTTGTAAAGTAACTCAGAATCAACTGATTTGGGACCTTAATTACATCTGAAAGATTGCTTCACTTTTGGCCAGAAGCAAATCACAGGCCCCGCCCTCATTCAAAGAGAGGGATTATACAGGGTGTGAACCTCAGGGGGACCACCCTAAGGGCTGCCCGCCCCTCTGTTATCATCCATATTGTAGAGCTGAAGAAACTGAGGCAGAGAGGGGCTTAGTAATCCTCCCCAAAGTCATGCTGCCAGTGAGAGGAGGCCGACCATGGTTTCAGCGTGCTGCAGCCCACAGCCTCAACACCTCCTCCCCATTCCTCCGGGGGCTGCCTCGGCCGGAGTCAGACCTCAGCAACCCTCCCAGGGACCCTTCAAGGGCTAGCTGACTCAGCTAAGTGCTCTTATTAGGGACTAGTATGAGGAAACTGAGGCTCGGAGCGTCGGCAGCGTGCCCGAGCCCTGCGGTGTAGAAGGTGGGCCTCGAACCCGAGGCGGTGGCTCCGGGAGTCTCCGCTTCCCGCGGCTGCCGGCAGGTACGAGCCCCGGGGACCTGGGGGCAGGAGGCGGCCGGGGCGGGGGCGCTGGAAGAACGGGGGCTTTGATTCCCATCTCCCGGCGCAGACCCAGACACTAATTAAAATCGCCTGGGCCGCGGGGGCGGCGGGGCGGGCACAAAGCCGGCTTTGACGGGCGGCGGCGCTGGCGGGCGCGGGGCGGCGCGGCACAGGGGCCGCTTGTGCGACGTGTTTGTTTTCGCTCGTAAAGCGCGGCAGCCCAGCGGTGCCCGGGCGGCGGGGGGGCAGGGCGCGAGAGGGCCCCTGAGGCCACGGCCGCCCGCGGCCCTCGCCCACCCGGCCACCTCGGGCCACTCCCTTCCCACGCCGAGCCTCAGTTTCCCCGTGCATGACGCGGTAATGATGCTAACCTAATGGTGTTACCAAGAAGTAATATTTATTGGGCGCTTGCTGTATTCCAGGTCCTGGGCGGAGGCATTTCCCACTTCATTTTATTTAATCCTCCCAACTCTATTCATGTCCCCATTTTAGAGCTGAAGAGGTTGCGTGCCTTGCCCGAGGTCACGCAATTCTAAACGAGAGGGTAAAGTCTGGGGTCCGAGACTGACTCCGGGAACCATAGGAGGCTGCCTCTTGGCAGAGGGAGAGCAGGGCGAGGGCCAGCTGGGGACGCATGGGAAGGTGGGTTTCAGCAGGAAAATGTTCCCGATCACAGCCTGCTCATTACCTACCAAGCTGCCCATTGGAGTGAGCTCCCCAGCGCTGAGGTATTCAAGCAAAACCCTAAACACAGCTAGTGATGGTTCTCAGAGGTCCCTTCAGCCCAGGTCTTTAGCATCCCTGGCTGAGCAGTGCCGCTGCCCTGCATCTTAGGCTGTATGGGAGTTGGGGGTGGGGTGGGGTGCGGGTCTGGTGGATGATGGGAACCAGGAAAAGATGACAGCCTCCTCCTCGGGAGGCCCCGTGGTTGGCCGGATCCTCTAACGTCTATGGTCACGGAATCACTGAGGCTCCCGCTGTGGGCTTTTCCATTCCCGGAGGAGAACTTGCTCCCACCATGGGAATCTCTCTTCCACCCACTTTGCACCTGGCTTCTCCTCATGCTGCAGTTGTGGGCTCAGAGCGGGTTAGACTCTCAGCACCCGCCATTTGACCTTGGGCATAACTGCTACAGCGGTAACGATGTGCTCAAGGTTGTGGCCTTTCCTGCCAGATTTGGGCCCCTGGGGATGGTACTGTATGGGCCTTGCTCACCTTTACCACCAGCCCCTCTCTTGATGAACTGGGCGAGGAAGATGCACTGGGTCGTGTTTCCTCTGGTTGGAACAGACTCCATTAAGGCCTGGCTGAGGGAATTGGGGTGAGGATAGGCATCATCAGGGACATACAGAACCTTGGTTGGGGACACAGTTCACTGCCTAGGGCAGTAACAGACCAGGCAACTGTCTCATCCAGTGACATGAATGCTGTCACTGGATGTCCTACCACCCCTCTGATACTGGGCCTCTAGCAACCTAAGCCTTTCCACCTTCCTCTACTCCCACCCCCACCCACCATGTTCCCTGTATCTGCAGACTGATAGCTGGGGAGGGCTCTGACCTGGATGGTATCTCCCACTAATCCCAGCCACCTGTGAGGAGAACTCGAAGGAGCAGAACAGGGAGGGAGGGTTTCTCAGACTCTCTCCCTCCCTAAGTCCTGGGAGCCAGAGCTTGGACAGAGACACTATTAACACAAAATTTGCAAACATGGCTTCTAAAAATAGCTCCGGCTGGCAAGACCCACCTGGCACAGGCTGCACCTTTGCGGCTGCTGGCCCGATCCCCTCAGAGCGCCGCCTCAGTCTGTCAGCAAGTGTGTCACTCTGCCTTCCTCCACCCATCATGAGGGCAGTCACAGCCCTGGGTCGAATCCAGGGCAGAGACCCAGAGAGAAGATGAGGATTGTCCCCATCCGAAGAGGGGCTGGGATGTACAGGCTGAGGGGGAAGACAGCACTGCCCACAGCGAACTCCCCAATGGGGTGGGGGTGGGGGATAGGACACATATCTACAAAAAGACCAAAGCAGGGTTTAAACTCCTGAAAATAAAAATAGCCCAATCAGAGTGAAAAACAAAAACCCAAGAGGATGAAGAAAGAAAACATGAGGGGAGGAAGGCAGAGCCGGGAGAGTGGTTCCATGGTCATCATGGACCCAGATGGGGGAGGGCATTTGGTCACGCCCCCAGCAAATCCTCAGGACCAGAGAGCCAAGTTGAGAGCCCCTCTTATTCAAGCCTTTCACTGAACAAATGATGAAACCGAGGCCCAGACTGGTGGTGTGACTTGCCCCAGGTTCCTCAGGGAGCCAGTGGCAGGACTGGGCTGGAACTTGGGTCTGCTGGCCTGGTGCCCTTTCCAGCAGGCCCCTCAGTGTCCCTCTCTGCTGGCTGATGGAATGGTCGTCATTAATAATGAGTCTCAGAATGCTCCTTTTTCGTTGTTGGTTTATTTACAAAAGATTTACTGAGCACCTATTGTGTGCCAGACACTGGGTACACAAAAGTGAACTGGACAGACAGGCCTCTGATTTCTGGTAAGTTCCATTGCAGTCTAATGTCAATAACTGCTGAAGTGCACACAGAGCTCTGCAGTGCTCGAGGTGCTTTCACCTATCAGAATATATATGGTGTTTCCCAGGTGACAGTTGAGGAAACTGAGGCTCAGGCAGTTAATCACTTGTCCCAGGTCACCCAGTAAAGTTGGGACTACAGCTTCCTCCTGTTGCCTCAAGAGGCCTTGGGTTCCCTCTAAATCAGTGCGGATGGCTTGCAGGAGGCCAGCACTTGCTCCTGGAAGCTTCCTGTTGTGGATGCACCCACGGATGAGAGCAAGAGGGCACTGGGAGGCCCCATGACCAGGAACACCAGATCGCCCCACAGCACCTTGCTTTCGGCTGGATTCAGGGACATCCCCTGCATGCGTTACATAGGTAGATCCTGGCCCTCACAGAGCTCCTGGGAAGCCTGGCTGCTTCCTACTAAGTAGCTTCTACCCTGCTCTCCCGAGCCCTCCCCTGAATCAATCCAGCCAGACACGAATGCTCATTCCTGGAATGGGAAAGTAAAGCCACAGCCATACTCTTCCTGGCCCTCACACAGGCCCCATTCAGGTTCTAGAGCAGGTGGTCAGCAGATGTGAAGACACGTGCCCTCTCTTTCCAGGGGGTCCTTGCTGTGCTGGGTCCCTTAAACAGCCCCTGGCCATTGCCCCCCTGTGGTCTCTAGATCCCCAGGCTCACTCAGGGTGGGGACCTGTGTACCATTTCTTTCTCTTTTGATGCCACAGTGAATTCTACTCTGCAATGGGCTCATTCCAGGTGAGCTTATCTGGGGCCTGCACATTCACCCCAACCATTCCCCCACACCCACAGGGGCACATCATCACATCTGCACCTTCCCACTTGCTGCCTAGAACTTTCCAGAACACCATGATGCAATGCTTGCCTTAAGTCCCCATCTGTTACACACCTTGTGGGCTGACAGGGCTCTGACCGTGGACCCAGGTACTGACTGGCTGTTCTATCTGCTCATAGACTCCGAGATCCACTTACACCATGAGGCATCCCCTGCCTCAGAGCCTGCTGCCCGCACAGCGCTGTTGATCCACATGGCCACTCTGGACACACAAATTGCCAATGTTTGAATGATAGCCCCCTTCCACCCTAGCCACACCTAAGGCAAAGACACCCATCTTGAGGCTGGACCTAAGAGAGAATAGTGCTCTATAGGTGGCCTGGCTCAGGAATACTGCCCCCCAGGGCACTCCAGGGTAAGTAGAGGCAAACCCAATCTGAAGGCACTAAGGATGTTGGCAGCCCTGCCTTCTCTGTCCAACATTTTCTTCTGGCAGCTATACTACCCCACCCTCTTTTAAGGTGCTTGCCCAGGGAATGTCACTGATGGGACCAGAGGTGGGGAGAGCCACAACTCATAGGTTCCCTGGACCCCCACTGTGGCCTCTGGGGAGAGTCAGCCCTGAGGTGATAAGCTCAGCAGCAGTGAATAGCTCAGCCTGTCTGAACACTCCCTCCAGGGGTCTGGACTGGGGCCCACAGAGCAATGGGCAGATGAAAGTGGAGGAGGGTGGAGTGTGCAGAGGGCTGTCTTGGTGTCTGAGCCCTTCCCAGTTCCGGACTATGTGACCCCCACCCCCAGAAAGGATTACTAAGATGGCCTGAGAGAGCCTGTGCTTCTTGCAACCAAAATGTGTGTCTAGCTGATAGAGTCTGTCTCTCAGGGGGTTTGAATGGGAGGCCCAGAGTCGCAGGCCCAGGAGAGGCTAAGGTTGGAGCTGAGGATGCACCTCCGGAGGGTGCCGGGGGGGAGGCTGGGCCAGCTAAGCTGCAGTGTAGACACTGGTATAGAAAAGCCTGTGCCACCAGAGAAGTCCTTCTGTGCTCCCTCACTGTCCCCACATGTCCTCGTGGTACCTCAGTGGGTCTCTGTTCCTTGCAACCTGAGCTACCCAAACTTACCGCTGGACTCCTGTGAAAACCCTTGAGCTGGAAAGGAGAAGCCCCAGCCATGGCACTAACTGCCCGGTGGCCCAGATATGTCACTCAGCCTTTTCCAAGCTCAATTTTCCCATCTGGAAATTGGGGAGACCAATCCCAGTCTGTCCATATCCTCCCACAAGACATGATGTTGGCATGGGGTGGGGATTGTACGAATGAAATGAGATCACAAATTGGAAACCACACCGAGACTCAGCATCCAGTTACATGTGATTCATCATTTATGACCTCACCAGCTTGAAAACACCAAATGGCAAATCCTCGCCTTCTTCCCCCCACCTCAGGTTAGCAGATTATTCAATCACTTGCTCAGTGAATACAGAAAAGGCCCCACTTGGGTGCCTGGCACCACGTGGGTCTGGGGAGCACCAGAGAAAAAGACCTCGGCGCCAGCCTCCAAGGGCTCAGTCTGGGAAGATGAGAGTCACACAAAACAATCACTGCCATTTTTGGAAGCACCGACTGTAGGCCAGCAGTGTGCTCTCTACATGCTATTTCATTGGATAGATACCCCATCAGGTGGGTGCTAGTGCCTCAGTCTACACATGAGGAACCTGAGGCTCAGGGAGGCTGCTGGGGAGGCTGGTTCAATATCACACAGTTAGTGGCACTGGGCTGGAGCTACCTCTGAAGCCTGTGGTCTTTTCATCATCCCCAGCTGCCCGTGGATGCTGTGGAATGGTGTCTGGATGCAACACTGTCACTCCTGAAGTCTGCTCTTACCGGGCCCTGTGCTGGGCACTGGCATCCAGAGCACAGTCTTGAGCTTTTACCTCCAAAGAACACATGGTGTGGCCAGAACTGCCTTTCAGACCCACACCTCCCAGTGAACTGACCCCTTCCCTAGCACATCTGACCCTTCAGTAGGAATCGCAGCTCCTGTGTGTGCACGCAGCCAGCTCCTGGGAAAGGCTGTGAGCTCTACATGTGACAGGTTAGGAGAATGAATCCTCCACCTTTGTCTCCTTGTGGGGTCAAGGCCTTGGTGGGGGCCTTAGCAAGGTCTAAGGAATTGTGTGCAGCTCAAGGCCTTAGCAATAGTGGCCCAGTGTGTGCCCAGAACATCTACGGGAGTCGTGCGGCTACTATTTCCTGTAGTAAAATGTGTGTGCCAGGCTCTGTGCTGGGTACCACCCTGAACTGTCTTATTTAATCTGCACATTAAATATTATTGTTATCCAATTTCACAAGTGAAGATATATGGAGGCTCAGAGAGGTTTAATGACTTGCCCAAGGTCACACAACTAGTACATGATGGAGCTGGGCCTCCATCCTGTCTCTTGAGTCCCTGCATCCCACAGCAGCTTTTGGGTAAAGATCAAATTCTCTTCATCTAGCATTCAAGACTTTTTGCAGGATGACCTCAAAACCATCAACCAGACAGTTCTTCCTCCTTGTACCCAAGCGGGCCAGTTCCTTCCCACCAACAGCTGTTCACGCCTTTGCCACCAGGACATCTCCCCCTGCTCCTCCCCATCCTGAGCAACTCGAGCACATAAAGGATGGGGAGGGGACACTGCGGATGAGAGTCGGGAGGGGAGGGAGGAGAGCAAGATGTCTCAGAAAACTAGAAAGAGGGGAACATGAACACAGGAGGAGAGGCCAGCATCCCCTCCAGCCGGTGGTCTTCTTTCTCCCCCACAGCATGCTGGTGTGGGCAGACCCTCAGTGAGTCAGTCGACTGAAAGCCACAGACTGTGTTACCCTGGTCAAAGCCCAGTGTCTCTGAGCTCTACCTTCCTCCGCCTGGGAGGAGTGGGCTCTGGATGATCTCTGAGACCTTGTCAGCTCTGACACTCCTGAAGGGATGAGCTGCCAGGCCTTCACTCACCCCCTCATACCCCTGCAGGCGCTGCTTGCTGCAGACGGCACAGGGGCAGTGACCAGCGCCCACCAACCCACCCAGCACAAGCACACCAGTCCTCCGGAAGCAGGCGTCGGGAGCGGTCCAGCCCTGGTGGGTGCTGCCCAGTAGGGGAGGTCTCAACACACGGGAACAAGAGGCAGGACCCCTGGATTCTGGTTCTGCGCTGTTGTCCACTCTATCGGGCCAATTAGTTATCCCCCCTCAGCCTATTTCCTCAGCTGTAAAATGAGGGGGTGGAGTGGGGTGGGGTAGATCATCTCGAAGGGTGCTTGCAGCCCTGATAACCGAGGAGTTAACTGAAAGGGAGGAATTGCAGGCATCGGTGAGGGAGATGGGGGGATTTTTATGCCCTTGGGCAGCAGGGCCCCAGGCAGGAAGCAGAACTCTTGCTCCCTGGGCAGCTGCTTGGCCTGGCTGAGCAACACAGGGGAGGGGCAGGGACCTAGATAAGGACAGGTGCCCAAGAAAGGAGATGGGGGTGACAGGGAAGGGGCGGACAGCAGAAGGCAGTGAGGCTGAGATGGGAGAAAATGGAGAGATTGAGACAGAGAGGGAGGATGGAGAGCACACAGGTCAGACATGGTGGGGGGAGGGGCTCTGAACCAGGGCCACAGCTGCACACCTGGGGCAGGACCCACAGGGGTGGAGTGACATCCCTGGGCTACCAAGAGCCAGATGTGTAAAGGAGGAGGCAGGCTAACACTGCTTTCTCTTTATCAAATGAAAACATTTTGGAACCACTGATTGTGGGAGTGTTGGGACCGTCTGATGTCTCTCCTGAACTCTTGTGGGACAAAACTGTAAAATCACAGTGACATCAACCAAGTACAAGCAATATGCATAGAGAAAAGCATGGAAGGACCTTGTCAGGGAGGGAGGCAATACAATGGGAAACAGGTACATCCGACTTCAAAGACATAACTGATTATTTCTTAAACTGGAGGGTGGGTTAGGTACATGAGTGTTGATATTATTTTTGTATTTTTTCATATGCTGAAATATTTTATTTTAAAATATTCTTGTAATAAGGAAATTGGCCAAAATCTTAACAGTGGTTCTTTGGGAGTGTGGAATTCTCATGATTATTATTATCTTCTTTTCATCTTTGGCATTTTCCAAATGTTCTACATTGGGAATCGAACCAACGACCTCTTGGTGCAGGGGTTGACGCTCAACCACTGAGCCACACTGGCCAGGCTAACTAAACCTTTTAAAATAAATAGATAAACTCCTCCTTCTATAAACAAAATTTTAATCTTCAGTGAAAATTATACATAACTGTTTGAACCACCTCATCCTCAAACCCTTTCCCCAAACCCAGTAACTTTCTAATTAGAGGTTTATAATAAGAAAGATATGGGTTTGAGCCGGGCCAGTGTGGTTCAGTGGTTGAGCATCGACCCATGTACTAAGAGGTCGCCGGTTTGATTCCCAGTCAGGGCACATGCCCAGGTTGTGGGCCAAATTTCCAATGGGGGGGCATGCAGGAGGCGGCCAATTGATGTTCTCTCTCATCGATGTTCTATCTCTCTCTCCCTCTCCCTTCGTCTTTCTCTAAAATCAATAAAGAAAAAATAAATAAAAATAAAATTTAAAAAGTCCTGGCCAGTTTGGCTCAGCAGTTAGAGCATCGGCCCACGGACCAGAGAGTCCCGGGTTCGGTTCCCGCTAAGGGCACGTACCTCAGTTGCAGTTTGTCTCTGGCCCTTATTGGGGTCGTGAGGGTGGCAACCAGTTGATGTGTCTCTCTTACATCGATGTTTATCTCTCTCTCTTCCCCCCTCTCTCCCTCTTGCTCTATCTGAAGATAAATGCAAAAATGTCCTCGGGTGAGGATAAAAAAACAACAAGAAAGAAAGAAAGGAGGGGGAGGGGGGGAGGAAGGAAGGAAGGAAGGAAGGAAGGAAGGAAGGAAGGAGGGAGGGAGGGAGGGAGGGAGGGAGGGAGGGAAGGAAAGAAGGAAGGAAGGAAGGAAGGAAGGAAGGAAGGAAGGAAGGAAGGAAGGAAGAAAGGAAGAAAGGAAGAAAGGAAGAGAGAGAGAGAGAGAGAGAGAGAAAGAGAAAGAAAGAAAGAAAGAAAGAAAGAAAGAAAGAAAGAAAGAAAGAAAGAAAGAAAGAAAGAGAAAGAAAGAAAGAAAGAAAGAAAGAAAGAAAGAAAGAAAGAAAGAAAGAAAGAAAGAAAGAAAGAAAGAAAGAAAGAAAGAAAGAAAGAGAGAAAGACCGGCCCTGGCCGGTTTGGCTCAGCGGTTAGAGCATCGGCCTGCGGTCCAGAGAGACCTGGGTTCGGTTCCCGCTAAGGGCATGTACCTTGGTTGCAGTTTGTCCCCGGCCCTAGTTGGTCGTGAGGGTGGCAGCCACTCGATGTGTCCCTTTCACATCGATGTTTCTCTCTCTCTCTTCCTCTCTCTCCCTCCCACTCTATCTGAACAACAACAAAAAAAAAAAAAAAAAAGAAAGAAAGAAAGAAAAGAAAGAAAGAAAGAAATTAGCTTCAATATCTACTGGTTGGTCACTTAACCACTCTAAATCTGTTTCCCTATATGTAAAACGACCCAAGATTTTTGTGAAGACCCAATGAGATAATACATACAAAGCATTTAGCATTAATTAACAGTGCCTGGAACATAGGAAATAGTTAATCAGTTGTCATCATTATTATCTTTACTGCCGTCACCATTGATGACTGCCTACCACTTCCTCTAGGAAGCCTTCTTGACTTGAAAGAAATATTTCAGTCTAAATTGGGCACCAAGCTCACTCCTGGCGAAAGATCAGGATTCTAGTCTCAACCCTGTCACTAAGCATGAGACAAGGAAGGCAAGTTCCTTCCCCTCTCGGTGCCTCAGTTTCCTCATCTGCAAAATGGTAGGCTTGGATTTCCTGCTTGAATATTCCGTGACTAGGGTAACCATATAATTTGTCCTTCAAACCAGAATACCCATGAGAGTGAAAGGAGGTGCTGTCCATAATTATCTCAGGATGACAGGTTTAAGCCAGGACAGTTCTGGGCACACTGCAGTCTGGTCACTCCACTCTCCACAGATCCATCACCTCCTTGCCCACTAGTGTGGTAGGCAGAATAATGACTCTCCCCCTCCTAAAGATAGCCGCCTCCTAATCCCTGGAATCTGAGGGCATGTTAGATCACATGGCCAAAGGCATTCAGGTTGCAGGTCAGCTGACCTTGAGAGGGGCAGACTATCCTGGGTTATCTGGCTGAGCCCAGTGTAAACACAGGATTTTAGTAAATTGAAGAGGGAAGTGGGAGAGGACGTGTCAGAGTGGTTCCATGTAAGAAAGACTTGACCAGCCAGTGTTGGCTGTGAAGATGGCAGGGGCCATGAGCCAAGGAATGCAGGCAGCTTCTAGAAGCTGGAAAGAGTAAGAAAATGGATTCTTTCCTAAAGCCTCCAGAAAGGAATTTCAGAGCTGCTAATGCCTTGATTTCTCCCCAGTGAGACCCATTTAGAGCTTCTGACCTCCAAGACTGTAAGATAATAAATATGTGTTGTTTTAAGCCACTAAGTTTGTGATGATTTGTCATTGCAGCAATGGGAAACTAATACACGCAGGATGGCTCAGTGGGCCTTTTTGGTGGACTGCTCCATGAATGCTGTCCTTGGAGTGTAAGAGAACTAGTCTAAGCTCCAGGAGAGCTGGATTCTAGTCCCTGCTCTGATACTAACTCACCCTGGGGCCTTGAACAAGTCAGATAAATCCTCTTGGGCCTCGGTTTTCTCTCTGTGAAATGGGAGCTAACACTGCCTCATCTCTGGGTTATCTGCCTCATCTCTCTTTGTGGGGGTGGGGAGGCTTGTCCAACATTCAATGACTCGTCCTTTTTTTTTTTTTTATCCTCACCAGAGGACATTTTTCCATTTTTTGTTCAGGTAGAGTGGGAGGGATAGCAAGGAAGAGAGAGAGAGAGAAACATCAATGTGAAAGGGACACATCGAGTGGCTGCCTCCCGCACGACCAACCAGGGCATGGGACAAACTGCAAGCGAGGTACATGCCCCCAGCGGGAACCGAACCCGGGTCTCTCGGGACCGCAGGCCGACACTCTAACCGCTGAGCCAAACCGGCCAGGGCTCAATGACTCATTCTATGCTAGCTCTGCACTGAGGGCTGGGACAAGATGAACCAGACCTCATCTCAACCCCATCCCTGCTCTTGAGAAGCTTCCATTCTGGATAGGAAAACAGGCCGATGTGTAAGCAGGTCATTAAATTCAATGTGATGAAGACACAGATTATTATGAGTGTACAGAGAGAAGTATAGGCCACATGTGGGGGTGGGGCAGGGATGGCCAGGGAAGGCTTCCTGAAAAAGGTGAACCAGAGCTGGGCCTTACAGGATGAGTAGGATTAGCCAGGCAAAGCAGTCTGGGAGGATAGGAAAAAAGGAGGAAAGAACAATCCAGGCAGACAGAGCAGAAGCAAGACCCCAGAGATATAAATCAGCACAGCCTGGCACAGAGGTACAAGTAGCTTGGTGATATTGGTTGGAAAGCCTGAGTGTAAAGAGGATGCTGTGAGGATTAAGTGGATGATAGGCGAAGGCATGACATGAACATAAGGTCACATTATTGGTCTGTGTGTCCCTCAGACCAGTGATGGATCAGCAGATGGTCCATAATGTACAAGTCCTCTCAACCTGGCTTGAAGTGATGTCTTCTGGTTGTCTCATCGTCACATTCCCCCTAGACATGTGCCAAAGGCCTGGCAGCTTCCCCAGCCTACTGGGGGTGGCGGGGGGCGTGCAAAATTACAGCCACTGTAGAGGCCGGCATGACCTCAGGAGCTTGTTTCATCATTCTGAAACCATGCCCCTGGCCTTAGCCAGAGGCAGAGAAGGGGGGAGGAGAGGGTGGGAAAGCAGAGTGGGTGGCAGCAGGTTTGGGCAAGATGCCGAGGCTGGAGGAGAAAGCAGCTGGGACCAGAAGGGAGTGAGACTCCAGCTTGGATGCCAACCATCATGCTGTGGGACCTCAGGCCAGGTCCTTGCCCATTCTGGATCTCTCCGGGCAGCATGGGTTCTTGGTGCTGTTCCTGAGAGCTGTTCCCACTAGAGCCTCCTTGTGGAGGGCAAGAACCTTGGGATTCTTCTGGTCATTCCTGAGGATGTGGCTTTTTGTGGGTGAGCAGGAGCCTGGGCCAGGCCTGTCACAGTTGGAGGCAGGGCTCCAGCAGTAGGCTGCTTGGAAGCATCCACACTTCCAGGAGGGTCATGCATCTGTGAACCATGTGAAACTAACTGGCTTCTGTCAGGGTCAGACCTACAGAGATATAACAGTGGGGAGTTGTAACCCACCCCACCATTCTTTTGACATTATTTCTGTAAATGCTGACTGACTAATATGTAGCTTGTAGATAAACAGCATGTTTGTATAAGAATCCTAGAAACTAACTTCAGAAGGTACAGAGTCTGACCTTCAATCATCCCAGCTCTAGGAGAATTGCTGACCTTCGACCATAGAACCAGGATGACGTAGAACCAGGATGATGCACACCAAACCATCACTTGACCAGTTTCAAGGTCCTTATCAGAAGAGACTGTGCTGGTCTGCACATAGAGAGCTTTGCAAACCTCCCCCCGCCCCATCTCCTTGTTTTGCTTTGCCTCTCCCTCCTTATAAAAACCTCTGCCTGCACTGAGATGGAGGAGATGAGCTTTGGATAAGAGTCTCCCATCTTCTCAGGTGGCCAACACTTGAATAAACCTGTCTCACCAGCACCTGTCTCACGAGTTTGGCTTTCATGTGGCAGCAGGCAGCAGAACTTTGGTTTCGGTTACAGAGATATCTTGAAACTTTGGGTTACGGAGCTCACACTAGCTAGATGTGCTTCCCTTTGCATTCTGCATCCTTGGCCAGTTCTTTTAAACAGTCGTTACTGGGTGAGCCTGGGTGTATTAGTTTGCTAGGGCTACCATTACTGAGTACCATAAATTGAATGGCTCAAACAACAGAAATTTATTTTCTCACAGTTCTAGAGGATAGAAGTCTAAGATCAAGGTGTTGGTAGGGTTGGTTTCTTCTGAGGCCTCTCTCTTTGGCTTGTAGATGGCTGCCTTCTCCCTGTGTCTTCCTGTGGTCTTTCTTCTGTGTCTGTGTCCTAATCTCTTCTTCTTATAAGAACACCAGTCATGCCCTGGCCAGTTTGGCTCAGCGGTTAGAGCGTCGGCCCGCGGTCCAGAGAGACCTGGGTTCAGTTCCCGCTAAGGGCACGTACCTCGGTTGCAGTTTGTCCCCTGCCCTGGTTGGGTCGTGCAGGAGGCAGCCACTTGATGTGTCCCTTTCACATCGATGTTTCTCTCTCTCTCTCTCTCCCTCCCACTCTATCCAAACAAAAAATGGAAAAAATGTCCTCAGGTGAGGATGAAAAAAAAAAAAAAAAAAAGAACACCAGTCATTTGGGATTAGGCGCATCCCAACAACCTCATTCAAATACAGTCACATTCTGAGGTCCATGGGTAGGACTTCAACATATGAATATCGAAGGGGACACAGTTCAGCCCATAACAGTGGGCTTTAAGAATCACCAGGGGAGCTTTTCTAAATACAGATGTCTAGCTCCCAGGGGTTCTGAGTGTAAGCTCCATGAGGCTAGGGCTGGGGCTGTGCCCAGTGCTATGTCCCCACTGCTTAACTACGTGCAGCACGTCATGTGTGCTCAACAAATATTTGTGGAATGAAAGGATGACTTAGTAAGGTTGGGATGGGGCCCGCCTGTTTGTCATTTAGAAAGTTCCATGGCTGGCTCTGGCTAGTTTGGTTCAGTGATTAGAGCAACAGCCCTCGGACCGAAGTTGTCGTGGGTTTGGTTCCCAGTCAAGGGCATGCACCTGGGTTGCAGGTTTGATCCCGACTCTGGTCAGAGTCATGCGGGAGGCAATCAATCAATGTGCCTCTCTCACATTGATGTTTCTCTCTCTCTCTCTTTCTCTCACCCTCCCTCCCTTCCACTCTATCTAAAAATCAATGGGAAAATATCCTTGAGTGAAAATTAACAACAAAAGTTCCATGGCTGGATGGGAAGCCTAGGGCTCAGTAAGGAAAAGAAATATGGGGCTGGGCACTCCACAAAATATGTGGGCTCATTGGACCTGCCTGGCACCTCTCCAGGAGGCCCAGGGCAGGAGGGGAAAGGGAGGGTTGGACTTGACATCACTCTTTGAACTTCTTTATTTATCTATTCAGCTGTATATTTTATAATATCCTTTATAATAAACAGGGAAATGTAAGTAAACATTTCTCTGAGTTCTGTGAGTTGCTCTAGCAAATTAATTGAACCCGAGGAGGAGATCATGGGATGCTCCTATTTCCAAACATCTCATTTACTTGTGCTTACTTTATTGCACTGCACAGGTGTTGCGTTTCTACAGATTGAAGGCAAGACCCTCTACCAGCAAAAAGATTACGACTCCCTTTATTGCATGGTCTGGAACTAAACCCACATATCTCCAGGTATGCCTGTATAGCCAATTGGTCAGAAGCACAGGTGGGGGCAGTCTTGTGGGACTGAGCCCTTAACCTGTAGAATTGAGTTAATTTCTTGGTAGTGTTGGAAAACACACATCAGACCTGCCTTCAGCACCATTCCCATGTGGCCTCTGCTGACCCCTCGCCTCACCCACCCTCACCCCTGCACAGCCTGTGGTTTAAGCTGCCCAATCTAGCACCGTTTTCTGAGTCTGTCCTCCCTCTCCCCTTCTCCTTCAGTGTGGGCTCCCCTGGATCCTTTCCCCACTTTGACCGCCTAGGAAATGTCTTCTCGAGCTCCCTTTGAGTTCCAGGCCTTCTCTGACCGGCCGAGGCTGGGGTAGAGGAGGCATCCTCTGGGCCCTGTGCTTCCCTCTATCATATGCTGGTCACACTGGTTGCAAACGCCCATTTTGCTGCCACCACCTGACTGGGTGCACCGAGGGCAGGACTGAGCTGGTAAGTGCTGTCTGTGTCCTGGTGCCCTGACCTGTGCAGGGCACTGAGTCTAAGCCCTCAACAAGGTTTCAGGGAATGAAGAATGAATGTTGAAGGAAAAAACAAATGCTCTGGGAAGTTGTAAGGATAGTTGAAGCTCCAACACAGGGTCTCAGTGGAAGAATAGTTTTTCAAAAGGTGACATTCTTTGTACACCCCTCACACTCATCAGTGGCGGAGCTGGACCTGGTGTTGCAGCGCCTGACTTCACCTTTGCCTCCCCTTGCTTGGCCCCACTGCCCCAGGCCCCACTGCCCGGAGCCTCTCAGGGCAGCTCGGGGCAGCTCGGGGCAGCTCAGGGCAGCTCGGGGCAGCTCAGGGTAGCTCGGGGCAGCCCGGGGCAGCGGTGAGCTGGCCAGTGCAGAGCAAGTGCGGGAAGCCGACTCAGCCTCAGTGGAGACCTCAGGAGGGTGTCGGGCTGGCCAGAAGCTCAGTGAGAGGTGAGAGGGCAGTGGCCCCAAGGGGAGAGACTAGAAAATACCAGTAATGGGGAGAAGAGGGAGGAGAGAGTTGGACAGCTGGGAGGCCGGAGGCCTGATTTCTGCTCTCAGTGCCATTGTTCGGCCTCAGAGAAGCTCCCCTGATCTGACCTTTCAGTAAGTTCTTGCCTCTCTGGGCCTCAGGTTCTTCAACTGAAAACAGGTGGGGGTGGGCGAGCTGGACTAGAGGATCACTAAGATCGTCTCTAGTCCTGGCCAAGAAGGTTTGAGGAGTGTGGCTGCCTCAAAGTGTCACTTGAGAGGACTGCTCCAGGCTGGCACACAAACTGTGGGGGCTCACATCTAGCCAGGCACTGGGGGGACGTGTCTCTGGGCCCGGAAAGAACTAGAAGCAGCTTCCCCAAGCCTCCTCCGCTGGACCTTGTCCCACAGTGTTGGCAGGCCCAGGGTGGCTGGCCACCTGGGGAGCCATAGAAACCCAGTCGGGCCTATTCTGAACCCACCTAACTCTGAGGTGATATTCCAGAACATGGCCTGGGGGCTGGGCAGCACCCTTCATGAGCCACCTGGGACTCTAAGGAGTACATCTGGCTGGGGGCGGGGAGGGCTGAAGGAAGCTCCAAGCTGCAGGGGCCCAAGGACCAGGTGTCTGGCCATGTGGACAACTTCTGTTGGCCCCATACTCCCTGGGTCCCACCCCGCCAGGACAGGGCCTGCTGTCCTGGGCTCGTGCCTGCAGCCATTCCCTGGGGCCATGGTTTCGGATTCAGTTGGTGAAGACAGGCCTCCTGGGAGGAGCCAGTTGGCCCCTCTCTGTTATTTGCTTTTCAAAGTTGGAAAAACTACACTGTGCACCTGGGCAGTACTTGCTGCTGCTGGGTTTTCTTTCTTTTTTAAGAAACAGAAAGTAACCCCTGTGCTTACTGCAACCAAATCCACTTTATTGGCCTTCTGTATTTCCCACCGCAGTAATAATAATCCCTTACATTTGATGGGTCTTTACAGTTTACAAAGCACTTTCTTACGCAGTCTCCCTTTTGCTCCATGCAACAGTTTTGGGAGGGAGAAGGGGCTGGCATTATTGTCCTTGATTACAGGTGAGGAAAGTAAGCCTCCCTCAGTAAGATCAGCTGCCCAAGGTCAGGCAGCAAGATGAAGCTAAAGCAAAGAACCTGGGTCCTTTGACTCAAGGCCTCGGCTCTTTCCCCTGCACCACACCCTTCCTGTCACTTAAAAGCCCAGGGTCTCAGACACCCTCTTCCAAAAACAAGAAAGGGCAGAGGCTCAGCTGGTCCTGCCTCTATTGTTTTCATTTCTGAACATTTTCCCTTGGTGAACTTAACCATCACCGCTAAGCCAATGGCTCTTAAATCTGTGCTTCCCTCTGGGACCTGAGATCTTCAGATTCTACCATGCTTCTCTACATCTCTTTAAAGTTCCCAACTGCCCCTTACTCACCCAGCTTAGAAAACTCAGTATTACCTTAGTTTCATTTCTCTTACACCTTTTAAATCCAGTTGGCCAAGTCCTGTGCATTTTATTTAATTTACTTATTCATCCAGCAAATACTGATTGTATGCCATACCTTTCCAGTCTATTCTGTCTCCTCCTATTACACAATATGTCCTCTTGTGTGTCTGGCTTTTTTTTTTTTTTTTTGTAACTCAGTGTAATGTTTATAAGGTTCATTCGTCTTGTAGAATGCATCAGTACTTCATCCCTTTTTATGGCTGAATAATATTCCATTGTATGGCTATACCACATTTTCTGTATCTTTCACTAGTTGATGGACATTGGGTTGTTTGTACTTTTTGGCTATTATGAATAATGCTGTCATGAAAATCTGTGTACAGGTGTTTGAGTGGACATATCCTTCATTTCTTTTAAGTATATAGCTAGAAGTAGAATTTCTGGGTCATATGGTAATTATAGGTTTAACATTTTGAGGAACTACCAAACAGTTTTCCTAAATGGCTGCACCATTTTACATTCCGACAGCAAGATATGAGGGTTCCAATTTATCCATATCTTCGTCAACACTTGTTATTGTCTGTCTTTTTTACTATAGCCATTTCAGTAGGTATAAAGTGGTTTATCAGTATAATTTTGATTTGTAGTTCCCTAATGACTAATGATACTGAGGATGTTTTTATGTGTTTATTGGCCATTTGTATGTATTCTTTTTTTTTTTTTTTTAATCCTCACCCGAGGACATTTTTCCGTTTTTTTGTTCAGATACAGTGGGAGGGATGAGAGAGGAAGAGAGAGAGAGAGAAACATCGACGTGAAAGGGACACATCGAGTGGTTGCCACCCGCACGACCCAACCAGGGCCGGGGACAAACTGCAACCGAGATACGTGCCCTTAGCGGGAACCAAACCCGGGTCTCTATGGACCGCAGGCCGACGCTCTAACTGCTGAGCCAAACTGGCCAGGGCTGTATGTATTCTTTAGAGAAATGTCTGTTCAAAGACTGTTTTTCAGTTGGGTTATTTGTCTTTTTATTGTTCACTTGTAATAGTTCTTTATATAGTCTGGATACAATTCCCTTATTAGATAAATGATTTACAAGTATTTCCTCCCATTCTGTAGGTGTTTTTTTCATTTTTTGAGCGTGTGCTTTGAAGTCCAATTTAACTGTTTTTCCTTTTAGCACTTATGGTTTTGTTTGTTTGTTTTTACCATTCAAACTTGATTTTTATTTTATATTTTAAAGCAATTTTATGTATCTATTTATTATTGTTGAAAGTACTACAGATGTCCCCATTTTTTCCCCATTGACCCCCTCCTTCCCACTCCCACCCCCCTCCTGCCTTCCCCAGCCTAGTGTCCGTGTGGATTGGTTGTGCATATATGCATTTAAGTTCTTTGGTTTATCTCTTCCCTCCCCTCCCACTCTCACTTATGGTTTTGATGTTTAAGAAGACTTTGTCTAACCCAAGATCACAAAGTCCCCTGTTTTTCCCTATGATCCATTTTGAGTTAAATGTTTTTATTGAAAAATTTAAATTTGTGGTAAAATACCTATAACGTAAAATCCACCATCTTAACAATTTTAAGTTTGGTAGGGTTAAGTGCACTTATATTGTTGTGTAACCAATCTCCAGAACTTTTAATCTTTTTTTTTTATCCTCACCCGAGGACATTTTTGCATTTATCTTCAGATAGAGTGTGAGGGAGAGAGGGAGGAAGAGAGAGAGAGAAACATCGACATGAGAGAGACACATCGACTGGTCACCACCCACACAACCCCAACAGGGACCAGGGACAAACTGCAACCAAGGTACATGCCCTTAGCAGGAACCAAACCTGGGACTCTCTGGACCACCAGCCGATGCTCTAAACCGCTGAGCCAAACCAGCCAGGGCGAGAACTGTTAATCCTGTAAAATTGAAACTCTATACTCAAAGAATTCCCCATTGTCTTCTAGGCTCTGTTGAGCTAATTTTCATGTATAATATAAGGGGCCCTTGCATCTTGATATCCAGTTGTTCCACAACCATTTATTGAAAAAACTATTCTTCTCTCATGAATTGTCTTGGCACCCTTGTTGAACAGCAATTGACTATAAATATAAGGGTTTAGTTCTAGACTATCAATTCTATTTCATTGATCTATATGTCTATCCATATGCTGGTATCAGACTGTCTTGATTACTTATCTTTGCAGTAAGTTTTGAAACCAAAAAGTGTGAGTCCTACAGTTGTGTTCTTCCTTTAAGATTGTTTTGACAAATTTTGTCCCTTGCATATCTGTATGAATTTCAGGATTAGCTTGTCAATTTCTGCAAAAAAAAAAAAAAAAAAGCAGTTGGGATTTTGATAGAGATTGCATTGAATCTGTTAATGTAGTGACTGTTGCCATCTTATCAATAGCATTAAGTTTCTTTATTCATGAACATGAGATGTCTTTTCATTTATGTCTTCTTTAATTTCTTTCAACAATGTTTTGTGGGTTTCAGAATATAAATTTTGTACTTTTCTTAATTTATTTCTGAGTATTTTTGTTCTTTTTGACATTCTTCTAAATGGAATTGTTTTCTAATTTCATTTTCAGATTGTTCTTTGCTAGTTTGTAGAAATATAATTGGATTTTGTATATTGATCTTATCCTGAAATCTTGCTGAACTTGCTTATTAGGTCTAATAGCTTTGTTAGTGGATTTCTATATAGATTTTCTATATCTGACTATAGAGATAGTTTTGCTTCTTCCTTTCCAATTTAGGTCCCTTTTATTGTTTTTTTCTTGACTAAATGCCTTAGCTAGAACTTCTAGTACAATGTTAAATAGAAGTGGTGAAGCATACATCCTTGTCTTGTTCTTGATCATATGGGGAAAGCTTTTAGTTTTTCACTATTAACTATGATGTTAGCTGTGGATTTTCATAGACGCCCTTTATCAGGTTGAGAAAATTCCCTTCTATTCTTAGTTTTTTGAGTGGGATTTTAAAAATCATAAAACAATTGAATTTTGTCAAATGCTTTTCCTGACTCTAATGAGATGATCATGTGGTTTTGTCCTTTATTCTATTCATTAGGTGTGTTACATTAATTAATTTATATATATATATGCTGGGAGAAAGGAAGGAGACACAAAGTGTTGGGAGGAGAGAAGTGGAGGGAGAGGAGGTGAGGAGGAAGAAGAAGAGGAAGAGGAGGGGGCAGAAGTATGGAAGAGGAGGAGAGAGGGGAAAGGAGAGAGGAGTAATTAATTTTTAGATGTTAAACCAATCATACATTCCTAGGAATAAATTTCACTTGGCATGGTGCATAATCCTCTTTATGTGTTGCTGGATTCAGTTTAGTAGTATTGTGTTGAGGATTTTTGCATCTATATTCACAAGAAATATTAGTCTGTAGTTTTCTTCTGAAGTCTGTCTGGTATCAGGGTAACAATAACCTCATAAAATGAGTTGAAAAGTGTTCTCTTCTAATTTGTGAAAGAGTTTGTGAAGAATTGGTAGTAAATTTTCTTTAAATGTTTGGTAGAGTTCATTCCTTTTTATTGCGGAGTTGTATTCTATTATATGAATATAGCACAATATGTTTAGCCATTCACCTGTTGATAGATATTTGGGCTGTTTTCAGTGTTGGAATAAAGCTGCTATAAACATTAGTATACAAATCTTTATATGGACGTATGTTTCCATTTTCTTGGGTAAATATTTCCAAGTGGAATTTCTGGGTCATTTAGTAGGTTCATGCTAACTTTACAAGAAAGTTCCAGACTAATTCTCGAAGTGGTTGCATCACTACACTTTACACCCCCACCAGTAATGATTTTGCTTACTCCACATCCTCACCAAATTAGGTGTTGCTGGTCTTTTTAATTTTAGCCATTCTAGTGGGAATGTTGTGATATCACAGGGTTGTTTCATTTATATTTTGCTCTTAAATAATGATACTAAACACATGAACATTTATATTTATATATCTTTCTTTGTACAGAGTCTGTTAGTATCTTCTGTCTTTTTTTTTTTTTTTTTTTTAAAGGACTTTAGTTGGGTCTTCTTACTACTGAGCTGTAGGAGCTGTTAATAAATTCTGGATAGAAGTCCTTTGTCAAACAGATAGATGGATGGATGGATGGATGGATGGATGGATGGATGGATGGATGGATAGATAGATAGATAGATAGATAGATAGATAGATAGATGTATAGTGAATATTTATTCTATGAGTTCTCTACTCATTTTCTTAATAGTGTCTTTTGATGAGCAGAAGCTTTAAACTTTGAATTTTGATGAATTCCATTTTATTGATTTTTCTTTTATGGTTGTTACTTTCTGAGTCCTGGCTACGAAATCTTTGCCTATCCAAAGATCATGAAAGTGATCTGTTTTCTTCTATAAAATACTTTCATAGCCAGTGTTTTTAGCAATGTTTGTTGAATAGACTTTTCTTTCCACATTGAGTTGCTTTAGCCCCTTGGGTGAAAATCAATTAACCCCTCATTATTTCTAAACTATTCTGCTCCATTGATCTTTATTTCATTTTCTTTTCATCTTTAGGCCAATACTCCACTGTCTTGGTTACTGTAGCATTATTGTAAGCATTGATATTAGGTAAGGTAAATTCTTCACCTTTGTCGCATTACAAGGCTGCCTTATTCTAGATCATTTATATTTCCATAGAAAATTTAGAACCAGTTGTCTATTTCTTTTAAAAGGACTGCTAGAAGTTTGGTATTGATTTGAACCTATTGATAAATTTGGGGAGAATTGATAAGTTAACCATATTGTATTCCTTTGATCCACAAACAAGGTATATCTCTCCATTAGTTTTGAGTTGCTTTAATTTTTCTCTTCAGTGTTTTGTAGTTTTTAGTGTAGATGGTCTTGCACATATTTTGTTATATTTATCCTGAAATACTTTGTTTTCAATGTTATTATAAATGGTATTTAAAATTTTTTATTTTCCAATTGATTTTTGCTCGTATATGTAAATACAATTGATTCTTGCATATTGACCTGGTATCCTGTCACTTTACTAAATTTATTTATTGGGTTCAGGAGATTTTTTTTTTTTTTTTTTTGTAGTTCTCTTACATGTTTCTCTGTATATAATCATGTTCTTTGAAAGTAAAAATAATTTTATTTCTTCCTTTTCAATATATATGCCTTATACTTAATTTTATTGTCTTATTGCATTGGCTGAAAGTTCAAGTAGTATAATATTGAATAAATTATGATAGTGGATATTATTTCCTTGTTTCTAAACTTAGTGGGAAAGTCAGTATTTCACCAAGAGTATATGTAGCATAGATTTTTGTAGATTCTGCTGTATTGAGGATGTTTTGTTTTATTTTTAGTTTTTGGAAAGTTGGCTCTTTTTCTTTTTATCAAGAATAGGTGTTGGATTTTATAAAATGCACATGGTTTCTCTTCCTTTTTTAAGAAATATGTTTTTATTGATTTCGTTTTTAGAGAGAGAGGAAGGGAGAAAGAGATAGAAATATTGATGTGAGAGAGAAACATCAATCGGCTGCCCCCTACTGAGGACCAAGCCTGCAACCCGGACATGTGCCCTGACTAGGAATTGAACTAGGACCTCTCATTCCATGGGACAATGCTCAATCCCCTGAGCCATACCGGCTGGACATCTCTTCCATGTGCACTTGAAAAGAACAGGTATTCTGAAGCTGAGTGTAGTGTTCTGTAAGTGTCAATCAGGTAAAATTAGTTGATAAGGTTTTTCAAGTCTTGTCTATTACTGTATTGACTGTTTTGTTTTTGTTTTTGTTTTTGTTTTTTTTACAGAATATGGGTTACACTTTCCCATTTCTTTGCATATGTTGTTTTTTGGTTTTGTAAGATAATAGATTCTAGCAATTCTGATATCTGATGTTTTCCCCCTAGGTGTTGTTGTTGCTTTGCTTGTTTAATAACTTCTCTGGACTGATTCTGTGGAGTCTGCAGAGTGTAGCCACTGGTGTCTTTTTTCCCCCCTCTTTAATTCTTGTTTTTATTTTTAAGCCTTTCTTCCTATGGATTGCCTCTGAGTCAACATTTTTAAATAGTCAGTCAATGATTTGTCAGAGGTTGTGCTTAAATACGTTCAGCATATCATATTTCTATCTTCTTCAATGGCTCTGTGATAAATCTTTTGTGTGGGTTAGATGCTACATTAAAAACTTGGGCAGTTTATAAGTCTGCCCCCACTTTTACTTTCTGTTGAACACTCTCATGTTCCCTTTACCTGTTTGCATGATCAAGTTATACCAGGAATAGGTGGATAGCCAGGGCACTCTTTGGTCTCTCCTGCTCATGTGCTTTGCCAGAGATGTGGGCGTTATCAAGGCCCACTATAGCTGTCTCATTCCCTGTATATCTCTGTTAGATGTCTGGTCCCTTGTTTGCCCCAACCAGGACCTCAACCTTAAGCTAGCTGAGTTGTTGACCTTCCCTGGTTTTTTGTTTTGTTTTGACTGAGATTGCTACTGTTTCTTTCAATGCCCTGGGCATGGGGTTGTTCACGCTCTGCTCCTTCCCAAGCAAAGCTGTAGTTTTTCACAGCCTGCCTCTGCTGTAGAACAATTACCATGGTGATTGAGCTGGGATGGTGGTGTGAGAGGAAAGGGTTAGGAGCAGCCACAGGCTAAAATGTCACAGACTGCCTGTTCTTACAGGATATTCAGTAGTTTTTCATGAATAAATACTTTTCAATTTGTTGTGAGCCTTTGGTCGCTTCTGTTTTTTAACAATTTTGTCCAGTTTTAAAATTTTGGATTTTTTCATTCTCTTAACAGTAGCTTTCACAGAAAAGAAACTTTTTTTTTCAATTTTTATTATGTTTGTTACAGATGTTTCTCCTTTTTGCCCCCTAGACACCCTCCTCCCCATCCTGTCCCCCCACCCCCCTGCATTGTTGTCTGTGTCCATTGGTTATGCATACATGCATATAAGTTCTTTGGTTCATCGCCTCCATCCCCCCGCCCCCCTACTCTGAGGTTTGTCAGTCTGAACCGTACACCTTTCTATGTCTCTGGGTCTATTTCATTCATCAGCCCACCTTATTCATTATATTCCACAAATAAGTGAGATCATGTGGTATTTCTCTTTCTCTGATTGGCTTATTTCGCTTAGCATAATATTCTCAAGGTCCCTCCATATTGTCTCAAAGGATAAGAGATCTTTCTTTCTTACAGCTGCATAGTATTCCATTGTACATATGTACCACAGCTTTTTTATCCACTCATTTACTGATGGACACTTGGGCTGTTTCCAGATATTAGCTATTGTAAATAGTGCTGCTATGAACATAGGGGTACATATATTCTTTCTGATTGGTGTTTCAGGCTTCTTAGGATATATTCCCAGAAGTGGGATCACTGGGTCAAATGGCAATTCAATTTTTAATTTTTTGAGGAAACACCATAGTGTTTTCCATAGTGGCTGCACCAGTCTGCATTCCCACCAGCAGTGTACTAGAGTCCCCTTTTCTCCACACCCTCGCCAACACTTGTTGTTTGATGATTTGTTGATGGCAACCAAGAAACTTTTAATTTTAATAAAGTCTAGCTTATCAATTCTTTCTTTCATGGATCATGTTTTTGATGTTGTATCTAAGAAGTCATTGCCATACCCATGGTCATCTAGATTTTCTCCTCTGTTTGCTTCTAGGAGTTTTATAGTTTGTGCTTCATATTTAGGTCTATGATCCATTTTGAGTTAATTTTGTGAACAGTGTAAGGTCTGTGTCTAGATTCTTTTATTTATTTTGTGTGTGTGTGAATGTCCAGTTGTTCCTGCATCATTTGTTGAAAGGACTATCTTTGTTGTTATTTTTGCAATTTTTATTAATTTATTTTTGTTACAGATGTTTCTCCTTTTCCCCATTGATACCCTCCTCCCAATCCTGCCCCCCCTTCACCCTCAGCATTGTTGTCTGTGTCCATGGTTACGCATACATGCATATAAATTCTGTGGTTTATTTCTTTCCTCCCCCCGTCCCACTCTTCTGAGGTTTGTCAGTCTGTACCCTACTTCTATGTCTCTGGTTCTATTTTGTTGATCAGCTTGTATTGTTCATTATATTCCACAAATAAGTGAGATCATGTGATATCTGTCTTTCTCTGATTGGCTTATTTCACTTAGCATAATACTCTCCAGGACCCTCCATGTCATCTCAAAGGATAAGAGATCTTTCTTTCTTACAGCTGCATAGTATTCCATTGTGTAAATGTACCACAGCTTTTTTATCCACTCATCTATTAATGGACAGTTGGGCTGTTTCCAGATCTTAGCAATTGTAAATAGTGCTGCTATGAACACAGGGATACATATATTCTTTCTGATTGGTGTTTCAGGCTTCTTAGGGTATATTCCTAGAAGTGGGATCACTGGGTCAAATGGCAGTTCATTTTAAATTTTTTGAGGAAACACCACATTGTTTTCCATAGTGGCTGCACCAGTCTGCATTCCCACCAGCAGTGTACTAGAGTTCCCTTTTCTCCACACCCTTGCCAGCACTTGTTGTTTGATGATTTGTTGATGGCAGCTATTCTGGCAGGTGTGAGGTAATAGCTCATAGTTGTTTTAATTTGCATCTCTCTTATGATAGGTGACGTTGAGCATTTTTTCATATGTCTCTTGGCCATTTGTATGTCCTGTTTGGAGAGGTGTCTATTTAGGTCCTCTGCCCACTTTTTAATTGTATTCTTTGTCTTCCTTTTGTTGAGTTGTATGAGCACTCTATATATTTTGGAGATTAACCCGTTATGAGATGTATTGTTAGCAATTTTGCTCTCCCATATAGTCGGTTCCCTTTCCATTTTGATGCTTGTTTCTTTGGCTGTGCAGAAGCTTTTTAGTTTAATGTAGTCCCATGTGTTCATTTTTTCCTTTGTTTCTCTTGCCTTAGGTGATGTATCAGTGAAGATTCTGCTGCGTATGATGTCCAGAATTTTGTTGCCTACATTTTCTTCTAGGATTTTTATGGATTCACAAGTTACATTTAAGTCTTTTATCCATCTTGAGTTTATTCTTGTGTATGGTGTAAGTTGGTGGTCTAGCTTCATTTTTTTGCATGTAGCTGTCCCATTTTCCCAACACCATTTATTAAAGAGGCTGTCTTTTCTCCATTGTATGCTCTTGCCACCTTTGTTAAATATTAGTTGAGCATAAAGTCTTGGGTCAATTTCTGGGTTCTCTGTTCTGTTCCATTGATCTATATGCCTGTTCTTGTGCCAGTACCAGACTGTTTTGATTACTATGGCTTTGTAGTATAGCCTGATATCCGGTATTGTGATCCCTCCTACTTTGTTCTTCTTTTTCAAGATTGCTGTGGCTATTTGGGATCTTTTTTTTTTTTTTTTCCTCACCTGAAGACATTTTTTCATTTTTTGTCCAGATAGAGTGGGAGGGAGAGAGAGGAAGAGAGAGAGAGAGAAACATTGATGTGAAAGGGACACATCGAGTGGCTGCCACCCGCACGACCAACCAGGGCCGGGGACAAACCACAACCGAAGTACACGCCCTTAGCGGGAACCAAACCGGGTCTCTCTGGACTGCAGGCCGACGTTCTAACCGCTGAGCCAAACCGGCCAGGGCGGGGATTTTTTTTTGGTCCCATATACACTTTTGGAGTATTTGGTCTAATTCTGTGAAATATATCATTGGTATTTTAATGGGGACTGCATTGAATCTATAGATTGCTTTGGGTAGTATGGACATTTTAATGATGTTAATTCTTCTGATGAAAGGAATATCTTTGTTCCCCTGTATTGCCTTTGCTCCTGTGTCAAAGATCCACTGATATATTTATATGGGTCTACTTCTGGATTCTCTATTCTGTTACATTGATCTATTTATCTATTCTTTCACCAACATCACACTATCTTGATTACTATAACTTTATAGTAAGTCTTGAAGTCAGGCAGTGACTTTGAATTTTGTTCTTCTCCTTCAATAATGTGTTGATTTTTCTGGATCTTTTACCTCTCCATATAAACGTTACAGTCAGTTTGTCCATGTTGACAAAATAACTTCCTGAATTTTTACTGAGATTACACTGAATCTATAGATCAAGCAGTAAATGTTTTTCAGTTCTGTAATTTCTATTTGATTCTTTTAAAAATAATTTTCAGGCTCTGACCGATTTGGCTCAGCGGTTAGAGCGTTGGCCCGCGGAGCAGAGAGTCCTGGGTTCGGTTCCTGCTAAGGGCATGTACCTCAGTTGCAGTTTGGCCCCGGCCCCGGTTGGGGTTGTGTGGGTGGCAATCAGTTGATATGTCTTTCTCGCATTGATGTTTCTCTCTCTCTCGCATTGATGTTTCTCTCTCTCTTTCTCTCTCTCTTCCTTCCTCTATCCCTCTCGCTCTATCTGAAGATAAATGCAAAAATGTCCTCGGGCAAGGATAAAAAAGAATTGATTAATTAATTAATTAATTAAAATAAAATAATTTTCAGTTCTCCATTGAGATTTCTTATTTTCTCTTATTATGTTTATACTTTTTTCTAATGCTTTGAACATAGTTTATAACTATGCTAAGCTCCTTGTCTGCTAATTCCAACATTAATGTCATTTATGGGCCTGTTTCTATTAAATTATTTTTCTTCTGATTAGCAGTCACATTTTTTCTGCTTCTTTGAATGTCTACTAATATTTTATTTTATGCTGGACATTATGGATGCTACATTGTTGGGTGCCTGAATTTTGTTGTCTTCCTTAGTGGGCTGTTGACTTTTGCTCTGGCAGGCAGATAATTTACTTGTGGATGAGTTGATCTTTTTGAGGCTGGTTTTAAAGCTCTGTGAGAGTGCAACTAGAATAGCTCTTACCTGGGGCTAGATTCGCCTACCCTTAAGGCTGGGCCTTTCTGGGAGCTCTACTGAATACTTGGAGTACCCAGTGAGATCTCAATAGTTTGGCTAGTTATAATTCAGTCATATCTCAGTTATCTGCATGTAACGGTAGTTGTTTATCTCCAGTGGTTCTTCTCTGTGTGGTCTTATGGAGCGTCTTCCCATGAATGTACAGGGGACTCCTTCCGTATTTCTGGAGCTCCTTTTCTCTACAGCTCCATTCTGTCTGAAACCCTGCCTTGAAAATTTCAGCTGCCTCAGTAGCCCTGACTTCTGATTTGTCTCCTCATCTTAGCAAATGTTCTGTTTGGGCTCCCCTTCCGTGCATTCAGGTGTAGAAAATGCTTCCAAATTAGGTGATGATGAGGCACATTGCATCTGTTTCCTTTCTATTGGGGATCATATTCCTATTCTGCCTATTGTCCAATGTCTGAAAATAATTATTAATATTTCATATTTAGTATCCAGTGTTATAGTTGTTTGTGGTGGGAGGGCTAATTTAGTGCCAGTTACTCTGTATGACCAGAAGCAGATATCCTTCTATCATTTTTTAACTGTGTGATCTTGGGTAAGTCACTTAACTTCTGTTAGCATCAATTTTTTTCATGTCAAAATCAGACTAATAATAGCTACTTCAAAATATTGTTGTTAAGCCTGGCCGGTGTGGCTCAGTGAACTGAGCATCCTCCCATGGAGTGAGAGGTGCCAGTTTGATTCCCCATCAGGGCATGTGCCTGGGTTGTGGGCTCGATACTCTGTAGGGAGCATGCAGGAGGCAGCCGATCAATGTTTCTCTCTCACATCAATGTTTCTATCTCTCTCTCCTTCCCCCTCTCTCTAAAAAATCAATAAAAAACATATTTAAAAATATCGTTGTTAAGGTGAAAAAATTATATATATGAATTTCTGATAGTGCTTGAAGCATTTACAGATGCTCCCAAATGACCACTGTTTCTTGCTTTGGTTATGTTGCAGTGTGTTAAGATCTGTATTGGGCAGATGCAATTGGAAAGGCTAACAGGAGAGCAGCCTAGTCAGGTGAAGAATTATACCTGAAGCCACAAGCTCTCACCATCCTACACAGCAAAAATTCAGCAGCAATGGCTCAGCCTGTGGGCTTTGGTCATCCTAACAAACCACTGACATGCCTGGCTAAAGGATGGTGTTCTTGTAGCCAAGGACCAGTTGAATGCCATTGTCTACAGTGAGGAATGAAAGTGAGGGCATCAGGCACAATGGGGGCAGTGGGATATAGTGGAAAGAACACATGGCCTTTGGAGTCAGACTGGCCTGGCGTTCAATCCCAGATGTGTTTTTTGACCTTAGATAAGCCACATCATTTCATATATAAAATAGGGAATGATGTATACCTTTCAGGGTTCATAAAATAAGAGATACTATATATGAAGTCTCTGGTATATAACTGACATGCAATAACTAACTATTATTATTATTGCTATCATCTGGTTATATTACTTCCTAGTTTAATAACTTTTCTTGGCTTTATTTTTTCCCTTAAGAAAAAAATCCAAATTCCTAAATATGGCTTATAAGATCCTCCATGAGCTGACCTCCTTTTACCTCTTCAGCCTTGAATCTTGCCACTCTGATCTTCCTTGACTTTGTTTCTTCCACATTAAACTATTTCCTTAATCTATCCAGGTCTCCATGCTGCCTTTATCGCTCCATAGAACATTATTCCTATCCTCAACTTGGCCTAGACATCACTTCATTCATTCATTCTTGTGTTTATTCATTCATCAAATGTTTATGAAGAACCCATCATAGCAGGTACTGGGATACACCAGTGAACAGGGTACATACTGTCTCTGTCCTCACTGGAATGCACCTTGTAGCTAACCACATCTGCCAAGTCTGGACTTGGGGCTCCCTGCTATGTACTTTCATGGCTCCCTGTACTTTTCTCATAGCCCTTCTCCTGATATATTGCAGTTGCTCATTACCTGTCATTAACCCTCACTAGATTGTAAGCTCTGTGGGGGCATGAACCATGTTGTCCTAATTTTTACTTTCCTTCCACTGTCAAGTACATTAAATACTTGTTGAATTATTAGCAAATGACTGAAAGCTCACTTGGCTCTGAAACATACCCAGAGCACCTACTCTGTGCAAGATACTGTGGGAGATAAAGATACAGGCCCATCACGTTAGCCCAGGGAGGGAAATAATCACCAAGATCTCTGAGTCTTGGGCCAGTGTCCCCACTTGCAGAGATAACAGCCCATGCTGGTCCTCTCCCAATTCTGCTGGCAGTGATAGCTCTGTGCTGCTCTCCCCATCAATGCAGCTTCTTCTGGAGAAGTTTTCTTCCTTCTCAGTACTTTTAAGGGCCCCAATCCACAGTGTTCTATCAGCTTCAGAGACGCTGCTGACGTCTCCAGGAACCACACCAAATTACACGCCGCAGCAGCTGCACCCAGCGCCTCCCTGTAGGTGAACGACCGGGCCACGTGGGAGGCACCTCTTGGCTCCCACTGAGGCCTCAGGGAGTTTTCTCCCTCACTTGGACACCATGTCCATAGCTTCCTCTTCTCTCCTCAATTACAATTGTCAAAGCCTCGTTGTATTTCCTGACTAAATGAACAAAATAAGAATACTGGGAACTCGGCTTTATTCAGTTTTGCTTAAGTTAAATTAGATTGGTCTCTGTTCCTTGAAGCGGTAAGAAAGTCATTCGTATGTACTGATGATAAGCATCAAAATTGGCATAACCTCAGGGAGGGCAATTTGGCAATCTGTGTCAAGAGTTTCTAAAAATTTATATTCTTTGACAAAGTAAACCTATTCCTAGGCATCTATCCTAAGGACAATTTAAAATACATCAAAGATTTGGTTGTAGTTACCCAAGATGCAAGCATAATGCTCAGGAGAAATTTGTCTTTCTGAGACTTGATTTAAAGTTACTTACAAGACATTCAATTTTCAGATGAGAATTATTATTACAAGGTATTCAGCTCCAAAATGTAGGCCTTTGGAGGTTTTGAGAGTGAAAACTCTCTCAACTGTACTGTGCTATTGAGAGGAGTAGATTAAAATGTCAAAGATCACGCTCCACCCCTGAGCGGTGGTCTCGGTAAGTCCACTGGCCTCCCTGGGCCTGTTTTCTTGTCTAAAAGGGGGGGTGATATTTGCACAATCTGCCTTGGATGGGCATGTGAGGGGCTCAGCTTTCCCTTTGGTCTGTACTCGTGAGCTCTCTGTAACAACAGGGACTGTCTCCATTGGCTTCCCTTTGCTTTAGAAGGACAAAATCCTCACCACAGCCACCAGGTTCCCAACACGGCTAGGTCCCCCTCCTGCATCCTCTCTCAGTGCCCTCTGCAGAGCCTTTATAAGGCTTATCACAATGGTCCTGAAGTGCCTGTTTACACCATCACTTATTTGGTTGCCTCTCCCTTTCAAAGCTCCATGAGGGCAGGTTCTGTTTCTGACTTGTCTACGACTGTATTTTCAGGGCTTAGCAGAGTGCCCAGCACAGAGGCAGGTAATTTGTTAAAGGAATGAATTTTATAATCGTAGGGTGTCAGAGATAATTATCTAAGGTCTTTATTTTACAGCTGACAAGACTAAGGCCCAGACGAGAGAAATGACTTTTCCATGACCACATGGCCAGTGAATAGAAGAAGCTGTTTTAGAATTCATTCATTCACTCCTTAAATATTTCCTAAGCATCTACTATGTTCCAGGCACTGGAGATAGCTGCTGGAGATAAAACAATGGCCAAGACAGCCCCTGACCTCCTGGAGCTTACGCTATGGTGGAGGTGGCCCATGAGCAGGTAAACACTTAGCACTCTCTCAGATATTGGATATCTGTGACGAAAGTGGCGCTCTGAAGACAAAACCACACAACCAGTGAAGACTCCTACTCATGTTTTCTGCTTCAAAGTGCGAGGCTCTTTCCACTACACCACGCTGCTGCCCTGAGTAAACAAACAAAACCATAATTTATGAGGCTCCCTCAGCTGCCTGTGTGTGCTTGGTGGGGTGAAACCCTCATGCTGTCCGTGAAAAGGGGCCAACATCATCAGAAGCAGCAGCTGACTGGCTTCCCTGCGAAAGCAGGTGTCACAGCGTTAGCCAGCCTGGCCTCTGCTGTCTTGAAACTTCACATCTGGCGCCCAAAGAGAGAGGGAGTGTGTTTAAATAAGACAGCTATTGACCAAGCAAACTGAGGAGGGTTGGAGTTGGCCGGGCTCTGGGAATGATGCAAACCGCACGGGGACAGTACTCAGGAGGTGAACAGAGAAAACAGATGGGCTCGAACTGCAGGCGTGACTGGTGCCTGAGCACCCCATACATCACCGGGGGAGGGAGCGGAGGCCTCCTCGCTGCTGGAGATCAGTTTGTTTTCTCATTTAGAAAGGCGCCCTCTGATGTCTGCACTTGGGGAAATAGAATGTCCACTCAGACTGCTGGCTTTCTTCTAAAGTGTTTGAAGTCGAAATGTGGTTGAAACAAGAGTATAGAACGTGCGCATGGCACGGCAGCCCGCCTGAAGGTAAGGTGCTGGCGGATCGAAGGGGAGCCGTGGACTGGACAGGCGAGCGGTCACCGGGATGCCCCTGGTACACTGGGTCGCTTAGCGCTCCCTCCTCACTCTGGCATAACATCAGTTTTAATAGTGTAGTGTGTCGTCTATAACATAAAGTGGACACTGTAATGAATAGTTGAAAAAATAAATGAAGGATGACAACTCATTCTTCTCACATAGGTAAGATGAAAACCCGAAGCACTGCTTTGAAAATCGCAACATTATTTACCGACCAACCACTGTGAACTGGGCACTTTGTATCATCTCTGATCCTCACACAATCTTGAGGTAGATATGACTTTCCTCTTACAGACGAGCGAAGTTTCAAGTTAAGTGACTCTTTAGAAGTCACACTGGTAGTAAGTGGGCACTGAGCTCCCATCTGTCCAGCTCTAAAGTCCAAGTACTTTCTACAAAACCAAGAAGTGGCAACTGCTTGCCTGGTAGCAAAAAGTGACTGTCCCTAGCTGCTCTGCTGCTTCTAATGTGTTATAGGCTGGGAAGCCACCTCACTCCACTGGGAGCTTTGCACAGTTTTCTGAAAGGGTTAGGGGTGTCACGCACGAGCTTCGGGACAGCTGTTCCCTTATTTCAGGGGTGAGTTTTTTGCAGCAAAAAACTTACTGCTGAGGGAGAAGCATAGCATTACACAGCCCCAGGTATACCGGCTGTTCAGTGATGCCTGACAGCACCCTGATTGCGACATGCAAGACTGTTCACTGCGCTCCGCACCAGTGGAAAAGAACTCACGTCAGGAATAGATGACAGGACACGCACAGCCTGCCCCGCAGCCCCGAGCTCGCCCTCGTGCTCCTTGGCTGGCAGCCTCTCTGCCACTCACTTTCCTGGTTCACGAAATTGGGCTGATAGCTCCACCTCAAACATTGTTAAGACTAGGTGACACGACGTGGATGGAAGCACCTGGCATGGACTAGGTGTACAATAAATATGACTTGGAATGAGTTTAGTTGACCAGGCTGGGACTATGGGTCACTTTGGCCCAGAAAATTCCAGGGAGATGCAGTCAGTTCCAGGTCTAAATCGGAGTGTGTTTGTGCGTCAGAGAATGGCCTCTATGTATCCTTAGCGGAACCGTGGAACCAATCCCATCTCCATGGTTTAACTAGGACCATGGCTCAGGCGAGAGCCAGAGGATTTCCAAGCAGAAGATGACCCAGCAAGAGGCTAATCATTCCACATTTGAAGTCACTCCCGATTCTCTCCTGTCCCGAGTTTCTGAGGGAAGCAAAGGAGTCATTAGCCTAAAATGGAACTGAATCCAACTTCATATCTTTTTCTTTTGTTTGCTCTATGTCCGGATGCAGGTACACTTTGACTCGTGGGGACTTAGGACCTACTTCATATCACTAAGTCTCTCTTCAGGCTACAAAGAGTGATTTTTCAAGTGTACAAATCTGACATGTTAAAATTCTCCAGTGGCTCCCTACTGCCCATGGAATGAAGGCAAAACCACTTAGTTAGACCTCTGTGGTCTGGGCCCTGCCTCCTTCTTTGGCCTCATGACCCAACTATTCTACCTCTCATCAAACTGTTTATATTCTTGTGCCTCTTATGTTGTATGTCCCGTTCCTTCTGCCCGGGATGCCCTTCACCTTCTCATTTGGCAAATTCCTATGCTCGAGACCTCAGTTTAAGCACATCCCTCTCTGTGAATCCTTGATCCCCAAGTCAGTCACAGACAATCCTTCCTGGGCCCACACCGACTGTACGTCCATATTTCCTTTAACAGAGGAGGAAGGACATGGTACAGTACAAAGAATACAGGCTTCAAGTCAGAAAGCCTCGAGTTCAAATTCTGGCCCTCCCTTCAGGCTGGCCGGAACACCAAACAGAGGAGAGAAAGTCTCAGTCTCCAGCCCCCTGGTGTGGCTTTCCTTAGGTAAAGATAGATGCAGGGGGCCCTGGCCGGTTTGGCTCAGTGGTTAGAGCATCAGCCCGAGGACCAAAGAGTTGCGGGTTTGATTCCAGTCAAGGGCACGTACCTCGGTTGCAGTTCGGTCCCTGACTTTGGTTGGGGTCATTCGGGAGGCAACCAGTCGATGTGTCTCTCTCACATCAATGTTTCTCTCTCCCCATCATGCAGGGGATCATAGCCAAAAGATTCAGGGAGCTGACCCACTGGCAAGATCATCCCTTTCTGAGATTGGCAATTTTAAACGTGTAATTCCTTTTACTACTTTTGTTCCAACTTCCATGTTTGATTACAAACCCATCTGACACGGAGTCAGCTTCCTATACAGGTTTGCTAATCATAACTATTCTAGTTCCTCCCATTTTTCATTATACATTTATTATTAAACATAAACACATCTCACCTATGGGCAAATCATTTAAACTCTCTGAACCTCCCTATTTTCTTTTTCTTTATTTATTTTTTAAATATTTATTTTTGTTTTTATTTTTTGTTACTCCTCACCCAAGGATATTTTTCCATTAATTTTCAGATAGAGTGGAAGGGAGGGAGGGAGAGAGAGACACAGAGAGAGAAACATCGATGTGAAAGAGACACATCGATTGGTTGCCTTCCACACGAACCTGACCAGGGCTGGGGATCGAACCTGCAACCCAGGTACGTGCCCTTGACTGGGAATCAAACCCACGACCCTTAGGTCCATAGGCATCTGATGCTCTAACTGCTGAGCCAAACCAGTCAGAGCTGAACCTCCCTATTTTTATTTGTAAATGAAAAATGTGAGGTTTAGAGACAATGTATTTAGGTTTCTAGCGTAAATTTGGCCCATGGTACGCACTCACAAACGTTATCTTACTGTTACAGCACATTGTAATTATTTGTCTGTATCTTCCCTCCACTAGACAGTACATTCCTCAAGGACAAGTTCATCTTTGAATCCCCAGCATCCAGCACAACAGTGCTGGGCACATAGTAAACTTAAAAAACAGCCTCTCTAATGCACAAACGTGCACATGACAGTCAGTCCCCGGAAGGCAGAGGACTTGCGTGTGCCGCTCTTACCTCTTTCACAGCGGCCACCGTTGTCATGGGGCACACCAGTAAGCGTTCATTCAGGGCAACCTGTGTGTGGCCGACGCTCTCTTCCTCAGAGGTTGCTGTGCAGTGGAAAAGCCACATGATGGGAAGACCTAAGATCTGTGAGATGTTGGGCTACACAACCTGGGCTAGTTTCCTGCAAAATGGGGGAGATAAAAGTCTTATGGGTTATCACAGGGATGAAATAAGATAAAGCACCATATAAATTAAGGTAGGGCAGCCCTGGCCAGTGTGGCTCAGTTGGTTGGAGCGTTGTTCTGTACACCAGAAGGTGGTGGGTTCGATTCCTGATCAGGGAACATACCCAGGTTGCAGGTTCGATCCCTGGTCAGGGCGCATGAGGGAGGCAACTGATCAATGTTTCTCTCTCTCCCTCCCTCTCTCTAAAATCAATCTTTAAAAACTAAAGGTAGGGTATAACTACCTTTTGAATCATCCCCTGTCCTGTGAGCCTGCAGCATGGCTTAAATAGGGGGGGAAAATGCCAAATTTCCTCTTGATTTTCTTACAAAGGTTAAGTCAAAGGCAAGACCAAGAACTGGAGAAGTTCTTTTCAAGGAAAAACAGTGTTCTTGATTTAAACTAAAACCAATTAAATGGCTTGCTTAGGAAACTATGCCATATTTAGAAGAGTTTCCTGGTGACATAAAATTAATCAGAAAACTTTATTTTATTCTAGCCTCTCTCTAAATTCTTCTTAACATTTATTAGTCTACTTACCTAACTTTGTAATTTAGTAAGTATGGTATACTGGACATAATTGCATCTTTGTTTATAGATTTCAAGACCACTTGGCAAGGGTGTTGCAGAGAGGATTCAAGCAGATGAGTGGTTGAGTTAGATAAACATTACCTTCAAATCTGACAATCTGGGATCTGAACAACGAGTTGTACTTGTGTTTATAAACACAGACATGAATCATCATCGGGCAATATGGAAGTGTGAACTAATATACGGCCCAGAGCACTTCAGCAGCGTGGCTGAGACAGCGGGCACTGAGCCAGGCCGTCAAGGTCGAGATCTTCCCGGCGCTGCTGCTTGCTAACTCTGTGGCCTTTCACAGGTTCCTTCTCGGCCTCAGTTTCCTCATGTGTAAAATGGGAATCAAAGAACCCAGCCTATAGGGTTGTTATGAGAATTAAGAGTTAATGCGTCTGACAGACTTGGAACAGTGCCTGGTACATAGTTAGTGCACAAAAAATGTGAGCTATTCTGCTCTGTGTGTGTTTAATGTATGTCAAAATTCTAGGGGCTGCCCATGCCGTGTTTCCTTAAAGCCTTAAAACAACCCTTAAGGCAGGTGGTAGCTCATTGTGAAGATGAGGAGACAGGTTCTCGGAGGACTTGAGGGTTTGCATCCAGAGCCCCTGCCCCCCAATGCTGTGTTGTTTCCATCACAGCACCCTGCTTCCCCAGGATGCCACAACTGTCGAGTGTGTAACGACGGAGTTGAATTATGCTGAGCCAATATATATCCTCTGGTACCCTTTGGGATAATCCTTGGTACCTGCTTGCTTTTTTTGGTCAATATTCTCATTCTTCAGGTAGGACAGAAAGAACTCCATTAAGGGTTCACTTAATCACAGTTTGCTTAGACCGTGAATGTGTAAATGGTGAGTGATGTTCAAACAGCTAAATAAAATGCACTGAAATGCTGGCCCTTCCTCAGCCTGTGTCTTGTTTTAAATCCTTTGTTCTTTGCACAGGACTATCACGTTTTTGCCCGTTATGGTGATCCCAGTTCATTTCTGAGTGAAGCCCCTTGTCTACCCCTCATCTAAGCGTCACCTCGGCTGCTGTGTAGAGTGCATGTCTCATCCCTCCAAAACGGTAACCTCTGAGCTCCTGCAGTCCCTCGAGAATCTTATTCAGGACTCAGCATAACTAGCATTCAGCAACCGCTTGACGCTTTGGATTTGTCTGAGCCAAAGCAGATACTAAACAGCGTGCTTTTTCCATTCTTCAAGAGCATTCCAGTAAAAGACATGAAATAAGAACCTTGAGAAAGAAAGCTTAAAAGACCAAAGAGAAGTGAAGGACTAGCCATGAAGAACTTTGAGTATTAAAAAGAAAAAAAAGAAGGGGAGAAGCCAAGGTGGAGCCTCACGAAACAAGGAGTCTGGCAAGAGCAAATGAGAAAAAAAAGAGGGGGAGAGGGCTGGGGGAGCCAGACAATATTTGGTGTTTGAAATGGAAGTGAAGTCTAGAGTTAAGGTGGGTTTGGATCAGAAGCCTGACCAAATGTCTCCGGCTAAAGTGCCTGGGTGGCAATCTGTGGGTGGCCCACACTTACGAACAACAACAAAAAACTGGACGCGGACACAGTGGCAAGAAGTGTCATGCAGCAGGGAGTGGCAAGCGTCAATCCGAAATGCAGTCATTTGGGTACAATGTGCCCTTCAGAGAGGGCATGGTGACAGCATGGGCTAATTTACAGAGCCGCCAGGGCAGTAACTCAGAAAGCAATACTGCCTTCTCACAACCAAACGAGGCGGCCCCAGGATGTTTCATGGTGGTAAAAGCTGCATTACAGCATAGTGAGATCCCGGAACCAATGAAAGGAGACAAGTTTACCAAAACGAGTCTTGACACAGAGTACGTTTCTGGCAAATACATTATTATGCACTCATTCTACTCAGGTCCTAGGGAAACTATTTCGTTTCCTTATATGGCCCTTCTCTTCAGCTCTCTCCTGTATAATAACTAATGTCTTCTTAGAGAAACAAAGACAGAAAAGGAATAGAACTGTTCCACTTGCCCCCTTGCCCCCGTTTATTCCAGGGAGGTGAGTAGAGGTTCCTCTCATTGAGAGTGCAGAGAGCTACTAGCGTTTAAATTCACGTTTTAAAAACTGAAATTATTTCTGCTAGAGAAATCTATGTTGATGAGGGAAGACAAAAGAAATACTGCAATGGTCTAAACTGGCTGCCAGAATTAATCAGCCTTAGTTTAACCATGACATTTTGCTTTAATCCCATTTGAACTTTCATTTTAATACTATTAGAACTAAGATACAATGTGCATGCGTGGGTGAAACACTCACTAGACAGCACACAAAATCAAAATGCCAGCTGTCACTCTTTCAAAAAAAATTTTTTTTTCCTTTTTACAAACCATCCTCTTACCCCCGCCCCTTTGGCAACCATCAGCTTGTCTCCTGTATCTATGGCTTTCTTTCTGTTCCGTATGTTTTCTTTTCTTTTTTTTTTTTTTTTGGTAAATTCTCCACACAAGTGGTACATGGCATTTGCCTTTCTTTGACTTACTTCACTTAGCATAATACCCTGTAGGTCCACCCATGTTGCAAATGGCAAAATGCCATTCTTTTCTATTGCTGAGTAGTATTCCATTGTGTATATGTACCACATCTTATTTATCCATTCACCCATCCATCAATGGTCACCTAGGTTGCATCCATATCTCAGCTATTGTGAATGATGCTGCAATGAACATAGGGGTGCATATGTCTTTTCGAAATAATGTTTTTGTTTTCTTCAAATGAATACCCAGAAGTGGAATTGTTGGATCACATGACAGCTCTGTTGTTAATATTTTGAGGAATCTTCATACTGTTTTCCAAAGTGGCTGTACCAATTTACCAACCCACTAGCAGTAAATAAGTGTTCCCTGTTCTCTACATCCTCACCAGTATTTATTTGTTGATTTTTAAAATTATAGCCATTCTGATAGCCATCCTGATGATTAGTGATGTTGAGCATTTTTTCACATGTCTGTTGGCCATCTGTACGTCCTCTTTGGAGAAATGTCTAGTCATGTCCTCTGCCCATTTTTTAATTGGATTGGATTGTTTTTTGTTGTTAAATTATGAGTTCCTTATATACTTTGGATATTAACCCCTTATCAAATGTATCATTGGCAAATATCTTCTTCCATTTAGTAGGTTATCTTTTTGTTGATGGTTTCCTTTGCTGTGCAAAAACCTTTTAGTTTGATGTAGTCACATTTGTTTATTTGTGCTTTTTGTTTCCCTTGGAGGGAAGGAGACATATCCAAAAAGATATTGCTAAGACCAATGTAAAAGAGTTACTGCCTATGGTTCTAGGAGTTTTATGGTTTTAGGTCTTATATTTAAGTCTTTAATCCATTTTGAATTTATTTTTGTATATGGTATAAGAAACTGGTCCAATTTCTTAATTTTATCCTCACCTGAGGACATTTTTGCATTCATCTTCAGATAGAGCGGGAGGGAGAGAGGGGGGAAGAGAGAGAGAGAAACATTGATGTGAGAGAGGCACATCGACTGGTTGCCACCCACACGACCCCAACTGGGGCCGGGGACAAACTGCAACCAAGGTACGTGCCCTTAGCGGGAACCGAACCCGAGACTCTCTGGTCTACAGGCTGACGCTCTAACTGCTGATCCAAACCGGCCAGGGCAATTGCATTTTTTTTTTACTGGTAGATCTGGCCAGTGTTCCCAATACTACTTATTGAAGAGACTGTCTTTACCCTATTGTATATCTTTGTCTCTTTTGTCTTAGATTAATTGACCATATAAGTGAGGTTTTTTTCCTGGGCTCTTGTTCCGTGAAAAGGTTGTATATGCAAAGTGGCCCCCAAATGCCAAAGGAGCAAAAGATCAAAGAACAAGGCAGAGAAGTCTAGCTTATTGGTTAATGAGTTTAATAGGAAACTTACTTACAGAAATGCAGTCCTGGGTGGCAGCAGGACGTTCATATCTCCACACCTTTTACCCCCTAGCCCACCTGTTTTTATCCCCCCTCAGAAATGAGCCTATGAACTAGGAAAGGAATGTGTGGGTGGTCAAGGGAAACAAAGATCAGATACTGGGAGGCTCTGGCACCAAGTTGAGCTAAGAGATAGATAACATCAGGGGCAACTTGGCCCAGAGAAAGGATCAATGGAAATTCCATGATTAGCCCAAAGCCTCTGCACACATTCCAGAGTCCATCCAAGGGAAGGCAAGGGTTTCAAAGACCCTGGGTCACTTACTCAGAAACTAAGCTTCAAAGATTAGCTTCAAGATGGCGTCAGTTCTGTCAGCACAGCTCTCTATTCCACTGATCTATATGTTTTTATTCAAGTACCATACTGTTTTGATTACTGTAGCTTTGTAGTACAGTTTGGAATCAGGGAGCATGACACCTTCCACTTTGTTCTTTCTCAAGGTTTCTTTGGCTATGCGGAGTCTTTTGTGGTTTTATATAAATTTTAGAATTAGTTGTTCTAGTTAAAAGAATGCCATTGGTATTTTAATAGGAGTTGCATTGCATCTGTATATTGTTTTAGGTAGTAAGGACAATTAAACAATATTAATCCTTCCTATCCATGAGCATGGTATATCTTTCCACTTATATGTATCCTCTTCAATTTCTTTTTCAGTATCTTATGTCTTTCACTTCTTTGGTTAAATTTATTCCTAAGAATTTTTTTTATGCTTTATGATGCAGTTGTAAATGGGATTGTTAATTTCTTCTTCTGATTATTTGTTATTGGCATATAAAAATGCACCTGATTTCACCCTGGTTAGAGCATCAGCCCGTGGACCAGAGTCTTGGGTTCGGTGCCCGCTAAGGGCACATACCTCGGTTGCAGTTTGTCCCTGGCCCCGGTTGGGGTCATGCGGGTGGCAGCCACTCGATGTGTCTCTCTCACATCGATGTTTCTCTCTCCCTTCCTCCTTCTCTCCCTCCCACTCTATCTGAAGATAAATGCAAACACAAAACCAAAAAAAATGCACCTGATTTCTGAATATTGATTTTGTATCCTGCTATCTTATTGTATTTATTAGTTCTAATAGTTTACTGATGGAGTCTGTTCTGTATATAGAATCATGTAATCTGTAAATAGTGATAGTTTTACTTCTTCCTTTCCAATTTTGATGCCATTTATTTATTTATTGTCTGATTGCTGTGGCTAGTACATCCAACACTATCTTAAATAGAAGTGGTAATAGTGAGCATCCCTGGCTTGTTCCTGATCTTAGAGAAGCTTTCAGTTTTTCACCATTGAATATATTAGCTGTGTCACATGTTTTTTTTCTGTATCTATTAAGCAGATTATGATTTCTATCCTTGACTTTGTTGATTTGATATATCATGTTAATTGATTTCCATCAGATGTTGAACCATCCTGTGTCCCTAGAATTCCATTTGGTCATGGTGTATAATCCTTTTAATGTATTGTTGAATCCAGTTTGCTAATATTTTGTTGAGAATTTATACATCTATGTTCATCAAGAATATTGGCCTGTAATTTTCTTTAATCATAATGTCTTGGTCTGGTTTTGGCATCAGGGTAATGCTGGCCTCATAAAATGAGTTTGGAAGCCTTAGCACCCTTCAAGTCTTCGGAATAGTTTAAGAAGAATAGGTATTAAGTCTTCTATGAATATTTGGTAAAATGCACCTCTGAAGCCATCTGGTCCAGGACTTATGTTTGTTGAGAGGTTTTGTTGTTGTTTTTTAATCCTCACCCAAGAACATTTTTTTTGTATTTATCTTCAGACAGAGAGGGAGGGAGAGAGGGGGGAAGAGAGAAACATCGATGTGAGACACACCGACTGGCTGCCACCCACACAACCCCAACCAGGGCTGGGGACAAACTGCAACTGAGGTACGTGCCCTTAGCATTTGTCTCAAGGTATCTTTTGATTTCTTCCTTGATCTTATCAACCCATTCATTGTTTAGTAGCATGTTATTTAGTCTCCGTGTGTTTGTGTGTTTTCCAATTTTCTGAAAAATTAATTTCTAGTTTTATACCATTGTAATAGAAAATATGCTTGGTATGATTTCAGCCTTCTTAAATTTATTGAGACTTGTTTCGTGTCTTAACATGCGGTCTATCCTGGAAAATGTTCCATGTGCACTTGAAAAGTATATATATTCTGCTGCTTTGGTGTGAAATGCTCTAAAAATATCAATTAAATCCATCTGGTCTAGTGTGTCATTTAAGGCTGCTGTTTCCTTGTTGATTTTCCGTCTAGAAGATCTATCCAATTGGGTGTTAAAGTCCCCTATTACTGTATTACTATCAGTTTCTCCCTTTATGTCTGTCAATATTTGCTTTATATATTTAGGTGGTCCTACATTGTGTGCATAAATGTATACAACAGTTTTACCCTCTGGTTGATCTCTTTATCATTATGAAATGCACTTCTTTGTCTCTGGTTACAGCTTAGTTTCCAGCAGTTCTCTATATCACCCAGCCACAATCCCCACTGGTTTGCAGTGATTTTTCTGGGGACTTCTCTTCCTGGCATGGAATACTGGTCTGGGGAGACAGGTGTGGGACTAGTATCCCTTGCTCCTCTGAGGGGATCTCCACAGCTGAGATATCCCTCCTGTTTCTTAACCACTGCACCATGGGTATGGGACCTGCCTGTTTCATGTTTCCACCCCTTCTACCAGTCCTGACATGGCCTCTTCCTTATATTCTTAGTTATAGGAGTTCTGTTCAACCAGTATTCAGGTGATCCTCAATGATAGTGTTCTGTAATTTAGTTGCAATTTTGAGGTGGTCATGGGAGGAGATGAACACAGCATTTGCCTGCTCTGCCATCCATAAGTTGATTGTCTCTTTAACTTTTACTATTTTAATTACAATATGTCTTGATGTAGTCTTTGGGTTCATCTGTTTGGAATTATCCATGCTTCCTGGACCTGGATGCCTGTTTACTTTCCCAGGTTAGGAAAAGTTTCCTTCTCTTTTCTCTTTTTTTTTTTCCCTTCTGGGATCCCTATAATGCAAATGTTTGTATAATTGATGTTGTCCCAGAGGTTCCTTAAACTATCCTCATGGTGGGGGGGGGGGGGTATTTATTTTTTGCTGTTTTGATTGGTTGGTTTCCACTAGTCTGTCTTCCAGGTCACTGATTCTTTGATCTGTATTAGTGAATCTGCTGTTGATTCCTTCTAGAGTATTTTTCATTTCAGTTACTGCATTCTTCAGGTCTGCTTGGTTCTTTATTATACTCTTTGTTGAAGTTCTCCCTAAATTTCTCTATTCCATTCTCATTTGGTGAGCATCCTCATGACCATTTCCTTTAAGTCTTTTTTTTAAATCCTCACCCGAGGATATTTTTACATTTATCTTCAGACAGAGTGGGAGGGAGAGAGAGAGAAACATTGATGTGAGAAAGACACATAGATTGGTGGCCACCTGCATGACCCCAACTAGGGCTGGGGACCAACTGCAACTGAGGTACGTGCCCTTAGCCAGAATCGAACCTGGGACTCTGGTCTGCAGGCCGATGCTCTAACCACTGAGCAAAACTGGCCAGGGCTATTTCCTTTAAGTCTTTATCAGGCAAATTATTTATTTAAATTTCATTAGGCTTTCCCCGAGTCCTGGGGCTATTTCTTGTTTTTTCACTTGAGAAATATTCTTCTATCTTCTCATTTTGACTTCCTATGTTTATCTCAAACAAAATAGCTACTTTTCCCAGTCTTGAAAAACTGGCCTTGTGTAGAAGTGACCTCTGTATAGACTGTATATGCCAGTAGTTTTGGCAGGCTCACTGAAGCCAAGTTGGTGCCTATTGCATCTAGTGCACCAGCCTATTGGGCTGGAGAGGCTCCAGGTGGGTAGGCCTGGTGCATGTAATAACACTCTATTGATCCTGATTGCTCCCTCTGTTCAGAGACAAAATGGGTTCTGGGTGATGTGGCTGGGAATGCACTGCAGCAGTCTTGCAGGGCCAGAGTGCCTGGAGAGAGCTCCTGTTCACACTATGGAAGTAGAGGGGAATGTAAACAATGGTGCTCACCAGCACTTCAGACAGTGGAGAATTCCTGCAGATCCTGATCTCCTGCAGCTCCCCAGTCTTCTCTATTAAGTCTTTCTCATTTGTTGTGAAGAAAGTGATCTTGTGTAGAAGCAACATCTGTGTGGACTGTGTGCCAGGAAGTTATGGCAGGCTGGCTGGAGTCAGTAAGATGCTTACTGCACCTGGGGTGCTGGCTTGCCCAGCTGGAGTGGCTCTAGGCAGGGAGGTCAGGTACATGTAGGGACTCCCTGTTGATCCTGCTTGCTCCCTTTGGGCCAAAATGGGCTCCAGGCAGTGTGGTAGGGAATGCGCTACAGCTATCATGCAGGCAGGCCAACAGACCTGGATAGAGCTCCTACTCAGTCTACCGAGGTGGACGAGGACATAAACAATGGCACTCACTAGTTCCTCCAATCCCAGAGCGTTCCCACAGATCCTGGAGAGCTCCCATGGTTACCCAGCCTTCTCTACTCGGTCTCTTTCTTCATTTGTTGTGCAGAAAGTGTTCAATCAGCCTTCAGTTGTCCCTCAGGGAGAACTGCTCTATGTATAGGTATATACTTCAATGTGCTTGTGAGAGGGAGCAAGTTTAGTGTCCTCCTATGCCACCATCTTGTACCTCAGTCCCAGCTGTCACTCTTAAATGAAAATCAACTCTGTTACTCCTTAAAATTCTTCACTTGGACCCCATAGTCTTCAAATAAAATCCAGACTTCAGCAGGACCCTAACTTTATTTCTCAATAGGTTTTCCTCCCTATTTCTAAATTCAACAGTCCATTTCCCTCCAAAAGCCATACTCCTCTGCCTGGGACATCCTTTCGGTTCCTCTTTGCTTGATAAAATCCTCATCTTTCAAAAAACTGCTCATCTTCCTCTCCTCCAGGAAGACTTCCTCCACACCTACCCTCCTATGAGCTCTCAGAAGACCCTGTGTTTGTCGCTGCACTCACCATGCTATTATTTTATTTTACTGGCTTATCTTTTCCACTAGATCCTGAGGACAGTGACAAATTCTAGGATTCTATTATTATATCCTCTAGTGCCTGAGTCAGAGGCCTGACACACAGTAGACACACAATAAATGTTTTAATGAATAGCATATCTCACTTTCTTTCAATAGGATAATAGCTAATCTCTCTAAAACATTTCTAAAATTAGACAGTTGTAATTATCTTCCCACTTTGACCACATTTATAGCCAGAATGATGACTTTAAGAGTGTAACATCTGGGTCATACCCCTGATAACATTTCAGGAAGCTGGTAGTTAAATGCATCATTTATGACATCAGGAAGGAAGCCACCATTTGTAGAGCACCTATGTGTACTAAATTTATGCTATATATACATTATTCCAGTCTTGACAAGCCATGGTAACTCTTTTTAGCTCTTTTCTGGTAAAGAACCCGAGGCTTAGGAATTTGCCCAAGGTCACACAGCTAGCAAGTGCTGAAGCCAAACTAATACAATGTGCAAGATCAGGACTAGATTTTTCTTCTAAATGAACTAAAAAAATGAGTTTGGCTGGAACTAAGATTTCCCACAGGGCTGAAAAAATGATGAAGGCAGCAAATAACTTGTCCATCTCAGACTATGGGTATGCAATTTTAGCAATATAAACTAAAAACCAGCCTTGTTCCTGTTCAGTTTAAATAACTGCACACACTGTTGCCATCCTGTCAAATAACAGACTCATCAGACATTCAGTTTGAAGAACTATTTTAAAATAACTTCTCAAATTTATTTAACTCATGGGATAACATGGTCGAGTTTTGTATAAAAGGAAAAAAAGCCACCACCTACTAACTAAATCTTGCAGACAGCTCAAAGTTTAGGCAGCATATTGGGCTATCACAGAATTTGCATTATCCTTTCAACCAGCACCAGAGGTTTCCAATTCAAAATTTAGTTTACTAGAGATCTCAGCATAATTAAAAAAAAAAAAAAAAAGACTGAGTTGATTTTTTTATATTTTCATTTCAATTTAGAAAAATGACTAGAAGCAATGACAAAAATAACCATTTAAAAGAGATTCCTCTCCAGAAATTTTTGTAAAGGTGTAAGTCCAGGCTTTCCATCTTTTTCTCCATTCTTTTAGATTTAAAAAAAGAAGGGTTTGGAGTATGTCAACCTTTACTCAGCTTGCTACACGAAACCTCTGCCTTTACAAGTCCTAGATGTAATGCCAGGACTTATCCCCAAACCTCTGGGCTTAATCAAGCCCATGGGTGCCTGGCTAGAGAGCCCTAGGTGACAGCTGCTCTTAATCCAAGGTCTGTCATAATACTAACTTTAAATAGTAGATGGCTGACTGTATCACTTAGGACATACACCAGGCTAAGATGGAAAGAAGTCAGGCATCCCTTATCTGTTCATAGTGAATCACACCAGCAGCCAAGCCTGTGCTCCTTTCCCCAGAGCTCACTGTGCAGATCATTGCCTCACCACCTCCATCCACTGAGCTCACTGTCCAGCCATAATGGAAGTTGCTTAAAAGTTATCACTGGGATAGGTGATTTTCCTTAAATAACGAATGAAAGTATTTTATTTAATAATAGTTTAGACCTACTAACATCTGTCTCTTCATCTCTTCTTGGAGAGCCTATACTTTTAGGCAAATGGGAGGGCTAAAAATACAGAGGAGCAATATCTGTATTGTAAATGTGTGCTTTTCTCTCTTCCTCATGACCTTCTTGGAAAATTGTAGTTTCTGAATGTTCAGTTTCCTTAAGAAGAAGTTTTACGTAACTGTTACATACTGCACGTAGGAAAATATTTCTCTTTCTAGCCTTCATTTCATTGTCTGGGTTTCACTCTCTAGGTACTAAAAGCGGGAAAGGGAGAGAGGGGAGGAGACAGAAATCACAACGAGCAGCGTAAAGCACGCCCTGTGTCAGCAACATGACAAGTCCTCTAATACTGTCAATGCTGACTCTAAGTAATTTCTGGTGGAACTGAATACATCATTACATTTCTATTTGTGCACCGCCTGAGGCTTTTCCCTAACCACTAATTGCGAGTGAAGGTCTAGAGAGCTTTTGTGAAAGGAGTAAAACACAAGTAATGTGCTGGTATGCAGCCAGGTGTCAGTGTACTTTATAATGGAGGAAAAGAGGATTACAGGGAGATTTTTGTTTCAGCCTTAGTCCAACCGAGACTTAAAAGACTTATAGAAAACGGCTTCACAAAGAACTGTGTTAGTGGGGAAGGGATGATAAGGGGAGTGTAAACACAGCCAGTAAAATTCAGGGATAAAAAATACCCACACAAGTCCATAGAATACAAAGGAACAAGGAAGAATACTCCCTGAGCCATAAGTGTATCAGGGCACAGGGTAGGTAGGGTGCAGTGGATTAGCCACTAAATGGCTTCAGTGATAATTCTGAAACCTGTTCCAATTTTTTTGGATAAATTCTTCTGGGACAGGTCAAAGATTGTGCTTTAAAAATGTCATTTGAAGGTAATATCTTTTCAAATATTCTTTTGCCTCTTGCTTCCAGGTGATTTCTTTTTGGTTAAAAACCGGTAGTATAAACCTTACAAGATGGAAGAACAGTCTTCTGATATAGGTGAGGTGAGGCGCTGGATGAACTTACACAGTAAGTGAGAGTCTGTATGTCTTGGTCTTCTCCTTGACCACTCCACATCTCTGGCCTAACAGAGATGGCAGTTCATTTCCTCTGAAAGAAGCCGGTAATGGACACTTGTCTATTGGCTTTGCCCAGAGCAGCAGTCCCTTTCTTGGGGCCCTTTCGTTCCTCTTTGGGTTCTTTTTTCACAGTCATTGCTGGGGGCCTGTGTATGGAAGATGTCTTCATCTTAGGTTCTTCTTCACTATCTGTGCAGGATTCACTCTCATAGACTTTTTCGGTCACTAGTAGAATAAGGAAAAAAATGGAACATGAGTGGGTTGAGTCATTCAGAATACTATTCTATCAAGAGACTGAGATGTCTTGTTCACCCAGTTCCCCTCAGACCCTCTGATCAAGGAAGGTGTGCTCATCCACTACCTGAGTTTTCTCCCATTGGGAGATCATATCCAGCCTCAGGTAGGAAGTATGTGGTATCTTGAGCTCACAGTCCTAGTTGGGGCTAAGAATGAACATGCACCTTTATTTCCTCACTACTATGTCCCATGCCTTTAAATGGGCCTTTATCATTTGACTGCTCAAATCCTGCATTTGGGTCTTGCTCTATGCTAACCAATTTTCTGAGCTCTAATTGGTGCCTGCCTATTTCTACTGCTCGTTTCCTGGGTCTTAATTTCTGCTCTACTTGCCAGTTTCAATCCTGTCTAGCCAGGCTCCCCGCCATGGACTCTGACTAGCTCTATCCTGATGTCACTCACTCTCTGCACATCCTAAGTACAGAGAATTGGAAATTAGTTACTCAATTGTTCGGTTCTTAGTTTTGAATGATTGCTAATTAACCCAAGATCTACTAGTGGTCTACATCATAAAGATAACTGTCCCAAGCAAACTCTATCAGATGATAAACCTGATAGTTTTAAGAAAGGACCATGACACAATGAGAAACATAGTTACCAATTCTCTTACTCCCTATCAGTCAAAGGCATATTTTACTTTTTCCCGACAATAAAACTCACTGAAACCTACCTAATGAAAACTTTGAAAAGCATTATACTAGTGAGCAGTCATTATAAGGAAGCCTCAAAGGACACAGACAATGTATCCCAACAACAACGTCACAGAACTGATGAGGATGTCTCCCCATAATACTGCACTGCATATACCAACCACAAGAAACAGAACAATGCCACCTTCCTGTGACTTTAGAGAGCTGAAGTGGCTGTATAACCAATGTCATCTAAATTCTTTCTCAGCCTTCCTGGCTGCAGCAAATGATGGAGAAACAGTAAAAAAAAACATCTTTTCTTAGCTGAATAGAGTAACCCAATATGCATAATAAATGCTCAGATGTTTAAAGTGAAAGGTATTTTTTTCCCATTTAAGAATAATGATAGTTTTAAGCTCTTAATTATTAATCATTTCTCTCTAATAAAGTATATTAGCCAAACTGTTCTAGAGGCATAGGCATTGGAATCAAATATATCTATATCCTAAGACCTAGTCTGCCATTTATACAATCTCAAACTTTAACATGCACCAGAATCACCTGGAGGGCCTGTTAAAACACAGATTGTTGGGCTCTATTTTCAGTTTCAAATTCAGTAGGTGTGGGTGGACCTGAGCATTTGCTTTTCTAACAAGCCTGGGGACCTCCTCTTGAGAATCACTCCTCCCTGCCTTCCATAAAATGTGGACAACACTGCCTCACAGAACATGCAGATGCTGCTAGTAATCTTTGGCAAGCACCCTTCAATGCTATTTTTCTCTTTATAATGGGCCATGCTGGAGGTGGACTGGCTACTGCCATTGGAGCATTCCTTTACCTTATTCCTTCCAATGCTATTAAAGTTGCATAATTAACAGTCCCCTCCCTAAGATTTCCCAGGATCTGTCATTATTTTCAAGAACCTAGAATTTACTTGCTGACTCCTGCCAACTTAGAGGCTAAAAACACTGATAAGTGTTAAATATATATTAAGTCTTCTCAAAGGCCTTCCTAGTCAACTTTGCTCCACAGACCAGAGGGCATTAGACTCTCCCATGAGCTCATTAGAAATGCAGAACCTCAGGTTCTACTGCATCAGAACCTGAATTTTAGCAAGATCTTCAAGTAATGCATATACTCAGCAAAGTCTGAGAAACGTTGCTCTAAAATACTTAGGGGATTTCCTTGATATACCTATTAGTTCAGCAATTACGATCCCATACACCATCCCCATCTTGTATGCAACTTCAAAAGCACTATGTAACTGGATTACTGCGACAAAATTATGGGCTGTTATTTACTCAGCATCTCAAAGTCTGAGGGAAGTCTGAAGAGCCATCTATAGACACAGAAAAAGAAAAGATTGACTACTAATTGGTGGTATAGACTTGCTCCTTCATAAGCTATATTCTGTATTCAAATGGCAGCATGTCTATAATATTAAACTCCAGCAATTAGCTCATTATTTCATCACTTATTAATGAAACCACTGGTTGTCTCATTGCCAGTTTTGTGCAATGCATTGGGGGGGGGGGTAGTAGTTAAAAACCAGTCTGAGCAGCACCAACAAAATTTCTTAAGCTGAACAACATGCCACTTTTCTTGGGATGCCATTTAAAAACTCCCAGTTTGAAAAAAATAAAATAATAAAAAGGCCCAGTTTGCATGGGGAACATCAGAATTTTTTTTTTTTTATCCTCACCCAAGGACATTTTTGCATTTATCTTCAGATAGAGCAGGAGGGAGAGAAGGAGGGAGAGAGAGAGAGAAACATCGACGTGAGAGAGACACATCGACTGGTTGCCACCCACAAGACCCCAACTGGAGCCAGGGACAAACTGCAACCGAGGTACGTGCCCTTAGCGGGAACCGAACCTGGGACTCTGGTCCGCAGGCCGACGCTGTAATCGCTGAGCCAAACTGGCCTGGGCAACATTAGAATTTTCCATCAACTATTTTGCTTTACAAATCCACCTTGTCCAGAAGTCCACTACAAACTTATTTCAGGGGCCCAGCTCCCCAGTCCCTGCAGCAAACTCACAGAAAGGAAAAGACCAGTTTTTTAAAGCCACAGACCAACTCTGATCTAGCACAGGACAGGGCAAGAGTGCTGTGCCGGTACATCTGGAACAGTCTGAGAGAGAGGAAAGCAGAACTCCTTTGTTGGTAACGGGAGCCAAGATTCATTAGGTTGAGCTTGGACTAAAAACTTAAAAAAAAAAACAACTGCTATGTGAGCACAGTTTTCACTGTTGCATCCAAGGCTCTTACGAGTCCTGTCTGGAGACAGGACTGCAAAAAGGTCCACATCCCACACCTGGCCAAAACTGGAGTGCTGTGTTTTGAACAAAACAATAGGTAATTAGCCATAAATTCCCAATGAACTCTCACAAAGATATATCTGACATTTTTCTTTTGGGGTAGAAGGAGAAAATAACTAGCACTGATGCTTTTATCCTCTTATAGTTAAAAGAAAAAAAGAATAAGAAATCCAACAGAAAATACATATATTACCACCAACAGTCAAACTAAGAGGCTTGAAAATGCACTATTAGAAGACTCAAAACAAAACAGACTACTCCAAGTCCAGAATTTATAGGCCCACAATGAATTTGGCACTGAAAACACAGAATTTCCACATGTAAGGAATTTTATTCCCCAATCATATGCTACAATTAAAATGTCAGAGGCCTTTTCAGAGGAGTGGGAGGTGGAGAATAATGGGATAAGGCTCACAACTGATAAGATGTCTTCACTAGTTTTAATAACCACAATGTCTAGGAAAAACTGATTCTTCAGTCAATCAATATTTTTAAGACAAAAATTTGAATAAGATAAGGAATGCCAAGAAAGGGGAAAAAATACTTCTTTAGGAGAGCCAAGCTGTGACAGGTACCACAGGAAAGGAGAAGCAACAATTATGGGCTAATCCAACCAACAAGAAGTTTAAGAGGCTAAACTCACAACTCCTTCAAATATAGAAATATAGTACCAGGATCTGAGCATCCCATCAGGCCTCTAGGCCAAATCCAAAAAGCCCCACAGAAGTCTGGTTCAATTATGGAAAAGGTACCACAGGCTGAAACGTGGCTGAAGAATTAGCCAATGACTCAAAGCCTGAATTTATTTATTTATTTATTTTAATCCTCACCCAAGGATATTTTTCTGTTGATTTTTAGAGAAAGTAGGAGGGAGGGAAGGGGGAGGGGGAGAGAGAGAGAGAGAAACATCAGTGTGAGAGAGACACATCGATTGGTTGCCTCCTGCACAACCCCAACTGAGGTCAGGGATCGAACATGCAACCCAGGTACATGCCCTTGACCAAGAATCGAACCCATAACCCTTCGGTCCGTGGGCCAACGCTCTAACAGCTGAGCTAAACAGGCTAGGGCCTGAATTTTTTTTAGATGTTGAAAATATTTTTCCAGTTTTACTGAGATATAATTGAAGTACACCACTGTCTAAGTTTAAGGTATATGGCATAATGGTTTGACTTAGATATATTATGAAATGATAACTGCTATAAGTTTAGTTAGTAGGTAGCATCCATCATCTCATATCGGTAAAGAAAAAGAAAAAAATTTTCCTTGTGAACTCTTCAGATACACTCTTTACTTTCATATATATCATACAACAGTGTTAACTATAGTCATCACGCTGTACATACATCCCTAGTACGTACTTATCTTGTAAGTAGAAGCTTATACCTTTTGGCCACATTTTTCCTATTTCCCTGCCTCTGGTAACCACAAATCTGATCCCTTTGTCTATGAGTTGTTGTTGGTTTTTGGCAGGGGTCCCACATGTAAAAGCGATCATACAGTATTTCTCTTTCTCTGTCTGACTTATTTCATTTAGCACAACACCCTCAAGGTCCATCCATGTTGTCACATATGGCAGGATTTCTTCTTTTTTTTGGTTTGTTTTGTTGTTGTTTTTATGACTGAATAATATTCTGTGTACATACACATACACATGTACACACCCCCCCACAACTTCTTTATTTATTCATTCATCTGTCAATGGACACTTAGGATGTTTCAAAGCCTAAATTCTGTTCCCTTCTAAGGCAGACATAAAAAAAGCACATACTTTTACCTAACAAAATGGCTTACAAATAGGAAACATTAAGGAAGTGATTTGGAAGAGTCAACCCTCTCTGAAGAACAAATGGGATAAAATATCAAAGACTCATGACACTCTCTTCAGTCTAATCATCTGTAGAAGGTCCTTTTCCACTATTCAAATGTATAAAATGACCATTCTAAAAAAACAAATGTTTCTCAACATCTATGATAACATCTTAAGTTGGTATTGTGATTTCCATCTTGAAAGTGTTTTTAGATATATTACTTCACCTGAATCTTCACAACAACCCCACATGTAGACAAAATGGAAATGTTACCTCCACTCCATAGATCAACAAATTCCCCACCAGAGGTGACAACTTTCATCCATGATCTCAAAGTTTATTTTTATGGTGGATGTCCCCAACAAGAACCAGGTGTTCTAACTTTAGTTGTTCTATACTGTGCTACTCAGAGTGTGGGCCACAGACAAGCAGCAAGGCACCACTTAAGGGTGAGTCACCTACACAATAAAGGCTGCTCTATAAGGGATTATGGTACCTCTCTATGGTAGTAACTATTTCTGGATTTGGAGCTCCAAATTTTTCTTACCCATGCAGCCATCCTCGTCCACAAAGTTTTTCGATTTCAGCACGCGCTTTCGTTTTCTTTTGTTTTCTCCACTTAAGCTCTAAAAGATCAGAGAAAAATCAGAGGTTATAACATTAAGGTGACCAATAAAACTACAGAGAGAAAGAAAGCTTTTTAACTTATAACAATCAACCTCCAATATTCCATGATAATATAAGCTGAATGAGGAATTCTACACATTTCTTTTTAGAGGACCAGCCCTACTACACAGATAAGTTATGCTCATTGTATGTGCAGGCTTGACGTTTCATTGTTTATGAAAAGAAAAGTAACATGTTGAGCAAAAATCTGTGTTCAGCCCGGCCAGTGTGGCTCAGTGGTTGAGCATCGACCCATGCACCAAGAGGCCACTGGTTCGATTCCCGGTCAGGGTACATGCCCAGGTTGTGGGCCCGATCCCCAGTGGGGGGCATGCAGGAGGCGGCCAATGGATGTTCTCTCTCATCAATGTTTCTATCTCTCTCTCCCTCTCCCTTCCTCTCTCTCTAAAATCAATAAAAAAAAATCTGTGTTCATTCAGCAACATACTTTCACTGAGCAGCACAGGCACCAAGGGTTTTATTTATTTATTTATTTTTTATTCTCACCCGAGGACATTTTTGCATTTATCTTCAAATAGAGCGGGAGGGAGAGAGAGAGAAACATCGACGTGAGAGAGACACATCGAGTGGTTGCCACCCACACGATCCCAACCGGGGCTGGGGACAAACTGCAACCAAGGTATGTGCCCTTAGCAGGAACCGAACCCAGAACTCTCCGGTCCGAGGGCCGACGCTCTAACCGCTGAGCCAAACCGGCCAGGGTAGGCACCAAGGGTTTTAAAGACCAACAGGACAAGAACCTTAGTGGAGAAGACAGAACAGAAAACAGACCATTTAGATAATGGCTTTACTGAAGGGCCGAGGCAGGTATTATGGGAGCACACAGAGAAGGCCCCGAAACAGACCAGAGGTTTCCATGACATTTGCCCTTGCCATAGATACTTGCTATTTCAGCCTTGACACTGCAACATACGTCCATCTAATTTAGTCCCAGACTGGTATTACTTTCCTTTTATCTCCACTGGTCTTTAATCCCATTTGCTGTTCAGCTAATGAAGATATCAATGCAAAATTTAAAGACAGTCTTTTAATACAATGAATTAAGGAAAAATGATAGTCATAAAGGAAAAAGAAACTTGTCAGCACCTCTCTTCTCAACACTTCATTATCTACACTAACAGACGTAGAATGATGCAGCTAGAGATCATTCAAAACTACATTTCCCCATTTGTTGCCAGCTCTTCTCATCCAGCCCTTTTCCGGAAGAGTAACCAACATGCACAAGTTGTTTGTTCTCTTTCACACACTTTGCTCTGATGCAGGCAAGACCTCATTTTTCACAATTCGAACAGGAGTTGGGTAGCAGAGCAGCCCTGATGCTGGGGGTCATGGAAAACAAAATAGCTCCCAGAATCCATCTCTGTAACCTTCCTGAAACTTGACCTACAGCTGAAATCTCACTTCAGGTGAGAAGACAGGGAATGTCCATTCTTACGACCTATAGGATAGCAGAATGAGACAAGAGCCATCTACTGGCATTTGTGAAGTATACAGCAGAGAATGGATTCAACATAGCAGTTGTAGGTCCTCAGGTGAAAAAGAACACACAGCAAGGGAACCATCCCAGCAAAGTGGTACCTTGAAAGGAGGTGGCTCTGGCTCAGTCTTCAGCACTGGTTCAGGAGGAGGAGACGCAGGAGGAGGTGGGGACGGTGACTCAGCTTCATAAACCCCAGGAGAATCTGGTATGACTGAAATCATGAAACAAGCTTAGATAAGAGAACTATGGCACTATCTGGTACATCACCTTCTCCACTGGCTGAGTTTTCATGTCCAGCAAAGGACATTCTGCAGGCAGTAATTCATGACAACCAAGGACTCTGCAGTTATGTATCTCTACACATATATATCTTTAAAATATACATCATATTTATTTTATACAATGAAGATAGGGAATCAAGAATTATTAGAGCTGGAATGTACTTTAGAGATTATCTTAGTTAAACCTGTTATTTTACAGATAAGTCAGGGTATGAAGTTGTTTTTTGTTTTGTTTTGTTTTATCCTCACCGGAGGACATTTTTGCATTTATCTTCAGGTAGAGCGGGAGGGAGAGAGGGAGGAAGAGAAAGAGAGAACCATCAACGTGAGAGAGACACATCAAGTGGTTGCCACCCACACGACCCCAACCGGGGCCGGAGACAAACTGCAACTGAGGCACGTGCTCTTAGCGGGAACCGAACCCGGGACACTCTGGTCCGCGGGCCGACACTCTAACCGCTGAGCCAAACCGGCCAGGGCTGAAGTTGTTTTATAAATATCCACTGATCACCTACTATGAGTCATGTATACCACTTACATTGTTTCACTTCATCCTCACAACAACCCTGAGAGAAGAATATTATTATTCACATACTAGAATTGAGTAAACAGAGGTTAACTTGACAAGGTCACAGAGCTTGCCACGAGGCAGAAGGTTTTAAACCCAAGTCAGTCCGATTCCTCAGCCTTTCTACTAAACTATCCCATGCTGCCTTACCATTCAATAGACCAGACATTTTCTCTTAAGATCAAGTGAAGATAATCTCAGGTTATACCAAATGTTCCATGCCAGAGTCTTTATGACTGTGGTCTGAGGATTAGATTAAGTAAAGTATTTACAATCACCTGCGATATTTGTTAGACTGAAACTTTCCGGCTGATGTTAAGAGCATAAACTTTGGGGTGGGGGAGATCATCTTTGAAATGATTGATCACAATTATAGCTCTGCTTAATATGTTGTATAGAAACTATTTCTAGTGACTGCCCCACTGATGAGGCTTGTTTTGCTACAGTGAGAACACTTTTAGGAAAGAAACATTGCTATAGAAGTGATATTACCTGAAAAGAGAGCACCACCAGAGGGACCCCATCGACTCTGAATAGTTCCAGAAATAGTGGTCTTAGTATAAGGCCCATGAGAGGGAAAGTAAAAATCCTCAACTGACCTATTGCGTAATCACCACAAAGAAACTGCTGGTCAAAGGACTGGGTAGCTGCTTAGCCACACCTGCTCCCTGAATCTCTTGGCTGTATTCAAATTCTTAGCACAAGTCTTGGATCTGAAATCCTCCCAACTGATTAAGTCAGTGTTAAAAATTATGACAGTGGAGGGTTCAAGGCCAAATGACCTAAAGAGGTGAAGCAGAACAAAAGCCAGAACAAAACAGTAAATTATACATTTCAAGTATGAAATGAGCCCCAAAACTTCATAAGCTCTGGGACACAAGAGACAGACACATAAAAAGAAAGTTGTCCAGCTATTAACCTAGCTCTGGGAGGCTAGAACCTGATAGGTACTCAAGCAAGCAAAAGAAAAGTTAAACCACAGAACCAAGCACCCATTTTTCTGACAGTATAGCTATTAAGAAAGCTGTGTCCTAATGTGTTACAATGGTAGGAGGAAAGCTTATGCAGCAAGGAAGCCAAAGAAGGAATTCTGAGTATTCACAGTAATAAACTCAAGAGTACTTCTCTATTTCCAGTTCTGTAACCACCTGACTTAACCAAGGAAAACATTTAATCCTGGTGGCACCCTCTAAGACTCCCTTTTGCACAGCACTATATGAAACTGTTTGTTTATCTAGACTCCCCCGCCCCAGGCTCTAAGCACCATAGAGGTATAGTTATCATGATTTACCTGGCACTGAACACATAGTAACATTTTTTTTTTTTTTTTAAATAAAGGAAAACATGGCCCTGGCCAGGTAGCTCAGTTGGTTAGAGTGTTGTCCTGATACGAGAAGGTTGCAGGTTCGATCCCTGGTCAGGGCACACACAAAAATCAACCAATGAATGCATTAATAAGTGGAACAACAAATTGATGTTTCTCCTTCTCTCTCTCTAAAATCAATCAATAAAGAAGGAAAGGAAAGGAAAAAGAAAGAAAGACAGACAATTATTTTCTGAACTAAATTTGGGATGAGGAGCATCTTGGTCAAGGAAGATTCAGCATATACCTCCCTCTCCACACACCCCCAGAGAGAAACATTATAATGATAAAGGAGTGAAATCAAATCCTCGGCTCCCACATGCCAAGGAAGAGAACAGAAGAGGAGCCAAGAGCTCTTAATGAATAAGAAATTTCAACAAATCCCTAGAAGATGGAAGGCAGAGAGGAGAAAGCTGACAACAGAAGCACCAATCAATTAGATGAGTCGGACAGGAGAGGTTACTATCTATTATAAAACTTCTGTTTTATCTGATTTTTGAAATTGTGTATAAGTACTATTTGTTTCAAATAAAACATTTTAAGAAAGAATGGATAGGGAAAACAACTAGAACTTCCTGGACTTTACAAACCTTACCCACTCATTCTGATAATAATCCCACGAAGTCATTATTACTATCACTATTATTTCTGTTTTAAACAACTGAAGTTCATTCAAAGACATTTAAAAAACAAATATGCCCACAATTTATATGCTAGAATCCATGTCTGTCTGCCTTAGTCTTTATTATCAATCCATGCACTCTCTCTATATACTTTTAGTGGCATAAGCGTATGGAATGTTTGATGCACTGGTGTAATTTACCTATTTTTTAAATATTTATTTATGTATCTATTTATTTATAATCCTCATCCAAGGATATTCTCTTGTAGATTTTAGAGAGAGAAGAAGAGAAACATCGATCAGTACGCACCCCAACCAGATCAAACCCGCAACATGGGTATGTGCCCTGACCGGGAATCAAATCCTCGACCTTTCAGTGTACAGGACGACGCTCCAACCAGCCACACCAGCCAGCTGTGGTATAATTTAAATACAGGGTGGGGCAAAAGTAGGTTTCCAGTTGTGACTACTTGAAACACAGAGTTTATTCTTGTACTATTTATTATTGTATTATTTTCCATACGAACAACTGTAAACCTACTTTTGCTCCACATTGTACATCTGTAACAAATCTGCAGGTTTTCAGATGAAAAACACTCAAGTAGTGAAACATCACTTACCCCAGGATAGCACCCTTTGTTGAAAGAATAAGACCGTGGCAAAACTAATTTCAGGGATCCAGCAAGGTAACCCCTGTTTAGCAGAGTTTTCTGGCAGAGATTGGTAATTAGAATTCCTGGAAATCATTCATAGCTTCCTAGGAAATTTTTTTTACTACCTATATTAACTTTTCAAAAGGGGTCATTTGCTTAACATTCTCCATAAGCAATCTGCAAGGACTGAAAATGTTAGCAAAAGACAAACAAATTGGTTAAAACTATTTCTTCCTAGCAATGTAGATCTTAATGTTACTTCTTTCTGGGTCCAGCCTTTTCTTGCTTTACAAAGAGAGTATACAGAATTGTTAAAGATGTGTATGACTCTGCCAGGGAGAGAAGAAAGGAACAGTCCCTTAAGTAGAATTAAAAATATGAAGTTGAGGGGAATTTTCTGAGAGAAAGTACTACTAATATATTTACTACTGTTGCTTATTGAACACCTCAACAGGAAAAGAGGGGGGATAATAAGAAAATCTAGTCTGTGTCAAGCCCTGTCCTGCAGGCACTTTTGACACATCTTATTTGATGTTCATAAAAAGCCTATACAGTTTCTAATAACATCCCCATTTTAGAGATGAGAAAACAAGGAATTGAAGAAGTTAAGTAATCTGTCTAAAGTGTCACAAAGTGGTGGAGGTAAGATTTAAGCTCAGTCTGTCTGACTCCGAAGTCTCTGCCATTAAGTCCACTCCTGCTGCTCATTTGCTAACTTCAAGCTTAAAACGGTATACTAAACTAATAGCACATATTCAGTGTAACAGAAATAAAATAATAGGTTAGAGACTGTGGAAAGGTTTAAAATAAAATCCCACTGGCTTTGAGACAAAGAAATTTAGAAGTAAAATGGCCAAGGTTTATAAATTTAGTCAGATGCCAAAAATTATCTTTGCCAGAGAAAAAATCTGAGAGCCTCTGCTTTATATCATCTGTTACTATAGGTTGTCCATCTCTATCACATTTTTTCTCACTCCTTTCCAAACTAAATAACCCCACTCACATTTCTAATCACCCATGGGTAAATTTTTGTGGGCTAAGGGTCAGAATCACAGAGATTATTTCAAAGGTATGTAATGAGTGCTCAATCAACCACAGTAATTCCCTGACTTAGAGCTGACTCCTTCACTAACACTAGAGTATCTAGTTTCCATTTTTAATGTACATTAGGCTCATGGCTTCAAAGACTTTTCCAGAATCTTCCCCAAGTTCTTTTTTTGGTTGGAAATAGGGAAAACTGTTCCAATTAACACATATTCCTAAGTTACTTCCTAATTATTTTCCCATGTGTTTGCATAGAGTTACCTCTATTTTCTCAACTCTTAACTGGTCAGAATGTTCCTTGATGGTTGTTTCAACACACTTGGGAATTTTCCTTTAAGTAGCCGTGGTCAAAGCATTTTGATAAATGACATGGAATTGAGTATATAGCAACTGCCCCTCTGAGATGACCACAATGCCTTCTCCCTACCCATTCCAAGGAGTCATTTAAAACCATGGCTCTGGTGGGCACCGTACCTCTCACAGGCTATCAGAGGCCATAAACTTGAACATGTAAGCATGACTGGGAGGATCTAAATCCATGGAAGAGTCAAAGATGTACTTTTGTCATAGCCAGATTCAACCTTTCATACAATTTCTTAGGTCTATTCCTTTCTTTTGCATTATAGTCATCTATATATAAAATTTTTCACTCAAGAATAAGGGGTGTGTTTGAGCTAATACCACCTTTTGGAGAAATTCTGTTATCATTTTCAGTTCATATAGGTGTTTCTGGTAGAGTCTAACTAGTTTTGTCCTTCAACAGCATAGCAGGTTCTTCATCTTTTATTTTCACTTATTCTTCTTTAATCTCTCTTAGCATCAATTTGTTTGTTTTTGTCTATGTACCTTTATGTGACACTGAATTCTTTTGGACTAGTGCTTCTCCCTCCCCTCCCATTACTTAAAATGTTTTATACCCATTATGGCATGAACTCATGGAGAATCAGTTACAGCAACATAAGCTTTTCACCATTGGTTCTCAAAGCAGGCTTTTCAAGGTAGTAGAAGTCATCTGGCATATCAGTTCAAACCAAGGGTCTTTCTCTTAAGCCTCTTTCTCGTTCTATATACTTTCCTTTACACAATTTGGAAAGAGATTTTGGCTTTTAGAATAAATATTCTTTTAAAAGGCACATTAACTTTCTATGTGAGAATCTTGCCCTTATTCTGTTTATCTTACAACAGTGTCCACAACCTAAAAATGGAAGGGCCCATGATGGCATTCTCTTTCAATGATGACACTACAGATTCTTCATCTTAGCATGGTTTTACTTACATGGTGTGCAACACCATCAACACCCTTGATGCCTACAATATAACCTGTTTGTTTGTTTATTGTTGAAAGTATTACAGATGTCCCCATCTTTTTTTTCCATTGACCCCCTCCTATTTTTAAAGATGCACAAAAACGGAACATCTCTGGTTTATGTTTTGAAAAAGAAAAGCTCTTTGGCTGGTCTTGGTGTACCCTGAGACTTTTGCTGAGTGGCCTCAGACCCAGCACTGGTGCCAAGTTTGAATATTTACCATCCTGCCTGGTGTGAACACCACACACCCCTATCTGGTGTGACGCACTGAGAACCTGCCTCACATAACTTGTGTACCGCCAGAGACTCTTTCAGTGACTAAGCCTAACAGGCTGCCGACAGGTGAACAGGGCCACAGGGTACCTTGGGCCTTTTTCTGACCTGCCCCAGGCTCAGTACTGGTGGAAACAGTCCTCAGTATGAAGCCTGGCCCCTCCCACATGTACCTAGGCCCAGCAGAGGCAGCCACCAACCATGGATCACTTTGTAGCTCCTAACAGGTAGCCGAGGGCCAGTCACAGTCAGTGTCTGACATTGACCTGCACTGGAGTCCCTCCCAAGAAGCCCAGAACCAATACATATAGTGGTTGGCTTCAGAAAACATCAGAGCACTACCCAGTTTGTTTCACAAGCATTATACTGTAAAGGAGATCTCAGCAGGCACCAGACCCTGATGAGGCATATTCCACTTCATGGGGTCAGTTCCCGAACACCTGCTCATACACTGTGGTCAGGGTCAATCCTCGCAGTCAGCCAGCCTGAGGGCCAACCCCACCCAGACAAGCAAACAGCAATCAAAACTAAATTACAACAGGAGGGTTCATATAACCTACACAAGGGACATTCCTGGAGCACCTAGCTCAGGTGATCAGGGAGACTGCAAAAGTGAGCCCCACAGGACACCTACTACATGAGGCCACACTACCAAGACTGGGAAACATAGATCTACCTAACACACAGAAACAAATACACAGAGGCAGCCAAAATGGGGAGACAAAAAAACATGCCCCAAATGAAAGAATAGGGGAAATCCCCAGAAAAAGAACTAAATGAAATGGAAGCAAGCAATAACTTTACAATGGATATTAGCATGCTCAAAGAACATAGGGGACAAATGGATGAACTCAGTGAGAAGTTTAACAAAGAGATAGTAAGCATACAAAGGGACATCGAAACCATAAAAAAGAACAAGTCAGAAATGAAGAATACAGTGAACTGAAATGAAGACTACACCAGAAGGAATCCACAGCAGATTAGATGAAGCAGATGATCAAATCAGCAATTTGGAGGACAAGGTAGCAGAAAACACACAATCAGAGCAGAAAAAAAAAATGAGTTTAAGGAACCTCCAGGACAACATCAAGCATAACAACATCTGCATCATAGAGGTACCAGAGGAGAAGAGAAACAAAGGAATTGAGAACCTATTTGAAGAAATAATCAGTGAAAACTTTCCTAACCTGGTGAAGAAAAAAAGCACCCAAGTCTGGGAAGTGCAGAGTCCAAACAAAAAGAACCCAAAGAGGCCCACACCAAGACACATCATAATTAAAATGGCAAAGGTTAAAGACGAAGAAAAATCTTAAAAACATCAAGAGAAAGACAGTTACCTACAAGTGAGCTCACATAAGTCTGTCAGCTGATTTCTCAACAGAAGCACTACAGGCAAAAAGGTAATGGCATAAAGCATTCAAAGTAATGAAAAGCAAGGACCTGCATCTAAGACTATTCTATCCATCAAGGCTATCATTTAAAATTTAAGGTGAAATAAAAAGATTCCCAGACCAAAAAAAAAAGGTTAAAGGAGTTCATTACTACCAAACCAGTATTACAAGAAATGTTAAAGGGACATCTTTAAGGAAAAAAAGAAACAAATATGAATAATAAAATGACAATAAATATATACCTATAAGTAATCACTTTAAATATAAATAGATGAAATGATATAATCAAAAGACATAGGGTAGCTGAATGGATAATAAAACAAGACACATATATGTGCTGTTTACAAGAGACTCATTTCAGATCAAAAGACACACACAGACTGAAAGCAAAGGAATAGAAAAAGGTATTTCATGCGAATAAAAATAAAAAAAGAGCCGGGGTAGCAATACTTATATCAGACAAAATAGACTTTAAAACAAAGGCTATAGTAAGAGACAAAGAAGAACATTCCATAATGATAAAGGGATCAATCCAACAAGAGGACATAACCCTTGCAAACATTTATGTATCCAACAAAGGAGCACAAATAAAGCAAATATTGGACATAAAGGGAGAGACTGACAGTACAGTAATAGAGTAATAGTAGGGGACATCAATGGTTGGATTTTCCAGACAGAAAATCAACAAGGAAACAGCAGCCTTAAATGACACAGTAGACCAGATGGACTTAATTGATATTTTCAGAGCATTTCACACCAAAGCAGCAAAGTATACATTCTTTTAAAATGCACATGGAACATTTTCCAGGATAGACCACATGTTAGGACACAAAATAAGTCTCAGTAAATTTAAGAAGACTGAAATCATATTAGTTGTCTCCTCCATGACCACGATGGTATGAAACTAGAAAGCAATTAGAAGAAAAAAACCTGAAAAACATACAAACATGTGGAAGCAAAACCACATGCAACTAAATGATGAATGGGTTAACAATGAGATCAAGGAAGAAATCAAAAGAAACCACGAGACAAATGAAAATGAAAACACAACAACCCTAAATCTATGGGACACAGTGAAAGCAGTCCTAAGAGGGAAAGTCATAGCACTACAGGCCTACCCCAAGAAACATGAAAAACCTCAAATAAACAATTTTACCTTATACCTAAAGGAACCAGAAAAAGAACAACAAAGCCCAAAGTGGGTAGAAGGAAGGAAATAATAAAGATCAGAGTGAAAATAAACAGAATAGAGTCTAAAAAAACAATACAAAAGATCAATGAAACCAAATGCTGGTTCTTTGAAAAGATAAACAAGGATGATAAACCTTTAACTAGATTCATCAAGAATAAAAGAGGGCCCCAAAAATGAAATCAGAAATGAAAGAAGAGAATTAACAACTGACACCACAGAAATACAAAGGATTATGAGAAAATATTATGAACTATATGCCAACAGATTGGACAATCTAGAAGAAATGAATAAATTCCTAGAAAAACACAATCTTCCAACACTGAATCAAGAAGAAACAGAAAATCTGAACAGACTGATTATAATTGAAACAGTAATAAAAAAAAAAACTCCTAGCAAACAAAAGTCCTGGACCAGATGGCTTCACAGGTAAATTTTACCAAACATTCAAAGAAGAATACCTATCCTTCTCAAACTATTCCAAAAAATTCAAAAGGAGGGAAAACTCCCAACCTCATTTTACTAGACCAGCATTATCTTAATTCCAAAACCAGAAAAAGACACTAAAAGAAAGAAAATTACAGGTCAATATCACTAATGAACATAGATGCAAAAAATACTCTACAAAATATTAGCAATCTGAAGTCAGCAATACATTAAAAAGATCATACACCATGGTACAGTGAGATTTATTCCTGAGATGCAAGGTTGGTACAATATCCACAAATCAATTAACATGATACACCACATAAACAAACTGAAGAATAAAAATCACATGATCGTATCAATAACGCAGAAAATGCATTTGGCAAAATCCAGCATCCATTTATGATAAAAACTCTCAGCAAAGTGAAAATAGAAGGAACATACCTCAACATAATAAAGGCCACATATGACAAACCTACAGCTAAAATCATACTCAATGGAGAAAAACTAAAAGTGTTTCCCTTAAGATCAGGAACAATACACCACTTTTATTCAGCATAGTACTGGAGGTCATAGCAATCAGGCAAGAAGAAGAAATAAAAGGCATCCAAATTGGAAAGGAAGACGGTTAAAACTGTCATTATTTGTAGGTGACATGATACTATATAGAGAGAATACTAAAAATTCCACCAAAAAACTAGAACTGATAAATTCAGTAAAGCAGCAGGACACAAATAAATATTCAGAATCAGTAGCATTTTTATATACCAATAATAAACTATCACAGCAATTTTCAACTGATATACCACAAGATTTTTAAAACACGCAATACCTGACTATTTAGTCAGGGTCACTGAACTCTTTTCCCTTAGATTGTCAAATAAAAAAAAGACAACAGCCAACACAACAAAAGCTGCCCACTGTGAATGAATAAAAATTATACTTTTTTTTTGTCAGATTGGCAAAAAATGTATTTTTTGGTGTGCTGCTGAATTTTAATAATTAGTTTATGTGTGTCATGAGATGAAAAAGATGAAAATTGCTCAACTATCAGGAAGGAAACCTAAGAAAACAATCCCATTTACAATTGCATCAAAATAAAATAAAATAAAATACCTAGGAATAAATTTAACCAAGGTGATAAAAGACCCGTACTCAGAAAATTATAAGACACTGAAGAAAGAAACTGAAGAAGATACAAATAAATGGAAACATATACTGTGCTCATAGATAGGAAGAATTAACATAGTTAATATGTCCATAATACCTAAAGCAATCTAAAGATTCCACACAATCCTTATCAAAATACCAATGGTATTTTTCACAGAACTAGAAATAATAATCCAAAAATTTATATAAAACCACAAAAGACGCTGAATAGCCAGAGCAATCTTGAGAAAGAACAAAGCCAGAGGTATCACATTCCTGATATCAAACTATACTACAAGACTGTAATAATCAAAATGGCATGGTTCTGGTATAAAAACAAACACATAAATCAATGGAACAGAATAGAGAACCAAAAAAAACCCCATGCCTATATGGTCAATTAATATAACAAGAACATACAATGGGGTAAAGACAGTCTATTCAATAAATCGTGTTGGGAAAACTGGACAGATACATGCAATGAATAAAACTAGACCACCTTCTTACATTCTTACAGGAATAAACTCAAAATGGATTAAGTACTTAAATGTAAAACTCCTAGAAGAAAACATAGGCAATAAAATCTCTGACATTTCTCGTAGCAATATATACTTTTTCTGATATAGCTCCTAAGGCAAGGGAAACAAAAGAAAAAATAAACAAATGGAACTACATGAAACTAAAGTTTTTGCACAGTGAAGAAAACCAACAACAAGATGAAAAGACAACCTATTGAATGGGAGATGTTATTCACCAATGATATATCCAATAAGCGGTTAATATCTAAAATTTATAAAAAAAACTCATACAACTCAACATCAAAAAAACCCCAAACAATCCAACAAAAATTATGGGTAGAGAACCTGAACAGACACTTCTCCAAAAAGGACATACAGGTGGCCAATAGACATAGGAAAAGATGCTCAGCATCATTAATCATTAGAGAAATGCAAATTAAAACCACAATGAAATATCACCTCACACCTGTAAAAAAGGCTATCATCAATAAACCAACAAACAAGTGTTGGCGAGGAAGTGCATAAAAGAGAACCCTCTTAACACTATTGGTGGGAATGCAGATTGGTGCAGCCACTATAGAAACAGTAGGGAGGTTCTTCGAAAAATTAAAAATGGAACTGCCTATGACCCAGCGATTCCATTCTGGGTATATATCCAAAGAAATCCAAAATACTAATTAGAAAGAATACATGCACCCCTATGTTCACTGCAGCGTTATTTACAATAGCCAAGATATGGAAGTAACCCAAGTGCTCATCAACAAACAAGTGGGTAAAATAAGTGATTATATATATATATATACATACACACACACACACACACACACACACACACACACACACACACACACACAATGGAATATTACTTGGCCATAAAAAAGAATGAAATATTACCATTTGCAACAGCATGGGTGGACCTGGAGGGTATTATGCTAAGTGAAATAAGTCAGACAGAAAAAGACAGATACCATATGATTTCACTTATATGTGGAATCTAAAGAGCAAAATAAGCAAACAAACAAAATAGAAACAGACTCATAGATACAGAGAACAAAAAGATGGTTGGGGGTGGGGGGGGTGGAATCGGGGGTGGTGGTGGCATCAGGGGTGGTAGTGGTGTGTTTGTGGAGCTGGGTGAAAACGGTGAAGGGATTAATAGCTACAAATTGGTAGTCACAAAACTGTCCTGGGGATGTGAAGTTCAGCATAGAGAATATAGTCAATATTGTAATAACTATGTACAGTGTCAGGTGGGTACTTGGAAAGATCGAGGGACCACTTTGTAAACTATATTGTTGTCTAACCACTATACTGTACACCTGAAACTAATACAAAGTAATACTGAACATAAACTATAATTGAAAAATAAAATTTAAAAATAAATAAAAAGTCTTTGATATATATGTTAATAATCCTTATTCTCTTTACCATTGTATCTGTTATTTTGGCAAATTACAAGAAAATGATAATTCTGGTCAAAAGGCTAAAGTATATTTTTAACAGAAATAGGTGCTATATGTGTCTCAATGTGAGGATTACTAGTGTAGTTGTGACCCACAATAAATTACTATTTAGCTCTATGAGCATCATAAGAATAGACCCCTGCTGTGGACTAAATATTTCCCCAAAATTCATATGTTGAAGCCCCAATCCTCAATGTGGTGGTCCTTGGAAGTGGGGATTTGGGGAAGTAATTGAGTCAAGAGAGTGGAGCCCTAATGAATGAGATTAGTGCCTTCATTAGAGACATGAGAAAGATGATTTCTCTTCCTGCCATGTGATAGAGCAAAAAAGGTGTTCTTCTCCAAACCAGGAAGAGAGCTCTCATCAGGAAATGAATCAGCCAATACCTTGATTTTGGAGTTCTCAGCCTTCAAAACTGTGAGGAATAAATTTCTGTTGTTTAAGCCACCCAGTCTATGGTATTTTTGTTATAGCAGCCTGAAGTGACAGACAATCCCACTAGCCAAAAATTAATAGCAATGCCCACCTTCATCTTCACTGCTATCAGACTCAGGAAGTTTGAGTCTTCTCCTCTTTTTCTTCATGTTTATAGTTTCTTTTGTCTCATCATCAGAGAACTCCACTCGCTTCCCCCTGTGGCCATCCAGGAAAAATTTAAGCATGTTACACAAAATAAAATTATAAGTACTCATATGTTACTATGGGTCTTGCTTCATAACTCATGGTCTTAATTCTAGAGGTCAGAAAAGTCAAAGTAAACTAAGAAGGATTCTTTTTAACGTTAATTGACCACAAGTAGGTTACTTCATGGGGTGACCAGAATAAAAATTTTCACTAGCTCTCTACAGACCACTGGAAACTACTACCAGACTATTGAGAATCTTCCTAAATTCTTACTTCCCCATTGGCCTTTTAATAATTCAACAAGCATTAAATAAGTAGCTACTACCTACATATACGAGGGTCTTTGCTAAACAATGAGGATGTAAAGATTAATAAAACACTGTTCTCAAGAAGCTTTGACTGGAAAAACAGATATAAACACTACTTACTATAATACAATGTGATCATTTTACTGGACAAATGTTATGGAACATGAGTCTTACTAAAAGCTAAGTAGAAGTTCATCAGATAGAAAAGGGATACATATTTTATTTTATTTTTTTGTTAATCCTCACCTGGGGATATTTTTTCCATAGACTTTTAGAGAGAGTAGAAGGGTGGGAGGGAGGAAGAGAGAGAGATGGAGGGGGAGGGGGGGAGAGAGAGAGAGAGAGAGAGAAACATCGATATGAGAGAGACACATCGATTGGTTGCCTTCTGCACGAGCCCTGACCAGGGCCAGGGATTGAACCTGCAACCCAGGTACGCGCCCTTGACCCGGAATCGAACCCACGACCCTTCAGTGCGTGGGCCGACGCTCTAACCACTGAGTCACACCAGCCAGGGCTAAAAGGGGATACGTATTTTAAAGAGAAAAAAACAATATAGTCAAAGGCATAGACATAAGACCTCAAGGTGATTCTAATGACATAATAAAAAACCTACACTCCATCTTGACATTTATTTAGCTCCTCTGGATACTCCATCACACTAGTCATTCAATCAACAAATAATATATCAATGGCCAACAGTGTGTTAGAGACTTAATTTTTATCTTCAAGTACTTTATATCTTATGTAACTTTAAGTATCAACTTATTTTTCTACCTTAAGCTACAAAAAAACAAATTCAACCCAAAATAAGTAGAAGGAAATAATAAAGAACAGAAATCAATGAAGAAAAGTAACAAAGTTATTATTTTGGGGGGAAAAATTAATAAAACTAATAAGCCTTGTAAGACTGAGTAAAAAAAGACAAAAAAATATATTACCAATATTAGGAATGAAAGAATGAAGGAATTCTATAGTGGTAACTACAGATACTCAGAGAATAATAAGACTATAGTATGAACAACTTTAAGCCAATAAACCCAACAACTTAGATGAAATAGATAAGTTCCTTTAAAATCACAACCAAATTGACCCAAAATGAACAAGAAAATGTGAACAGCTTTATTTAATAAAGAAATAAAATTCATTAAAAAAAAATTTCCCACAATGAAAACTCCAGGCCTAGATTCACTTGTGAATTTTATCAAACTTTTAAGAAAGAAATAATACATATCACACACAAACAGAAAACAGAGTAGTAAACTTTTCCCAACTAATTTTAAGAAGTCAGCATAACTCTAACACTGAAATCTGATTAATATGATACTAGAAAAGAAAAAAAAAAATTGATCCATAGCCCCTGTAAATGTAGAGGTAAAAAAAATCTTTATAATATTAACAAATAGAATCCAGCAATATATAAAAAGGATAATACATCTCAACCAAGTGGGGGTTTATCCCAAGAATGCAAGGTTGGTTTAACATTTGAAAACTAATCAGTGTAATTCACATTAACAGAAACACTGTCTGATCATTTCAATAAATGCAGAAAAAGCATCTATCAAAATTCAACACCCACTGATAATAAAACCTCTCAGCAAACTAGGAATAGAACTTTCTCCATCTGGTAAAGGGCATCTACTAAACTATACAGTTAATATCATACTTAGTGCTGAAATACTGAATGCATTCCTGGCAATAACCATCAACAATGAGTGTTGGGACATTTTAATCCAACCATATCACATGTTCCTAGGAGGTGAGGCCCACTGGACATTGCCTTGACCCTCTGAGACTTCAGCATTTTGTTGATGTTTTCTATTAGAGTATCCCCAACCTTGCCACAAAAGTCAAGTATTTCTGGGCCTATCAGTGCTGACAGTGTCCTTTAGAATTTCTTTCAACAGACTAATTCCTACCAACTATGAGGTAGTGTCTCAAATTCCTGGATCCATTTTTAACAGCTTGTGTGCTTTTTATTTTCTTTTCTAATTACATTTTACCACTTGAAAAATAAACTCATTGATATAAAAAGAAAACAAAGAACTTTTTCTCTTAAATTTGACTGGGAAGAGTAACCCTTCATTTGCGATCTGAAGTGAAAAACAGACAAACAATCAGGCACACTTATGCCATGTCTACAAATGCAAAATAAAGGAGAAAAGACAACTGATTTAGATCAATGGGACCCAAAAAATGGACTTTGGGCTTTAAATGATCTAAAATGCAGATTCCAGGTCTACTTCACTAGATAAGATATTTAGCTTCTCTCCTCACTTTGGTTTATATAGCTATATATTGAAGGCATTAAGTAGGATTTAGTGCTCAACCAAAAAACTGCCTGCTCTCAATAAGCCCAAACAGACCTTCTCAACCCCAGCAGAAACACTCTTCCCCAACAAGTGACAAAATTTTCCTACCTTTTTTTCTCCTGCTGCTGCATCTTAACAGGCTCTGCTTTTTTGCTGGATTTCTTCAGGACTGCCGGGGCTGCCAGCTTTGGTTCAGTGACAGACAGTAGAGGTTGTTCCACTACTTTTTCTTCTTTCACTGCTTGCTCCGAATCCAAATTGACTTTAAGTTTATCTACAAATAAAGTATAGCAGACCATGTATAATCCCATCATGCAATATTAATTTATCATTCCTTTGACCATCTACTAAGTGCCAGGTAATATGTCAGTAGCAGGGACTAAAGAGGTTAAAAAAAAACACACAAAAAACAGTCCTTGTCCTAACAGAGCTCATGGTCTAGTCAGAGAACATCCCTCCTATCCAACTACCACCCTAGCTATAACTGTTTTCATTTCTGCCTCCTGTTAATCCCTCATAATATTACACCCCCAGGGCAAATGACAGTAAATGCAAGGCTTAGAAAAAAACAAATACAATTTTATGAGGTATCACCATTCTCATTTGCTAGATAAGGAAACTATGAGCCACAGGGATTAAAAGATGTTTCCCAAGAGTACATGGCTTACAAATAGTGACAACAGAAATTTGTACTAAAATCTTATTTTCTATTATATTCTATCTTTTTAAGCCTGGATACTTTTATATACTACTACCTTAATGATATAATTGAAAGACTATTTTGGAATCAGAAAAGTTTGGTTCAAATCTTGCTTCACTCTGGGCAATTTATCTAAAAGTCAGTCTTCTCTGTAAAAACTGGAGTAATATTTACAAGATTATCATAAACATTAAAAGAGATCAGTATGTGAGGTTAAGTGATTTACTTCAAGGTAACACTGATGGAAAAGGAAGAGCCAGGATCTGAACTTAAATCAGTTTAATTCCTCAAAGTCTTTACCCCTTCCCTACATCAAGCTGAAAAACACAAAAACAACTACAGTGTAGTACAAAGGACTAAGAATTTTAAGCAGGATGGGCCTTGCCATCTGAGAAATTATAGAAAGAATATATAGAAATTATATGCTATACCCAGTGATAGTTTTTTGTTTTGTTTTTTTTCAAGAAAAGTCACATAATACTCTTAGAAAGTTGCAAACAGCATGAAGCTCTTCAATAAGTAGTTTTGGCTATATGTCATAAAATAGCTTAAACCATCTACAGTGCAGGGAAAAAAATGATTGCTATCTTAGTTTTTGGCTGTTACACATAGCTTAGTAAAATAGTTTATAAATTAAGTATATTATTTGAAAGAATAGATAATGGATAAAAGTGTAACATGCAATCTGTTTATGCTTTATTTTTTGAAAACTTAAATGGGAAATCTGAATGGTTGAATCCACCAGCCCCATGGTGGCATTCTCTCTTGCATTTTCACTACTGCTGTTCTCAATTATCAGTACTTCTCAAACTTTCCCACCTAACTATATAGGAGAGTAAACACATATCTCCAAGGGGTCCAAGAGTCAGTGACTGATGCAAAAAAAGTTTGAAGTTGCATGTGTATCCTTAAAGTTTCTGCAAATTCTGCATTCTGTTACATAATTTACATCATTTTGTTAGCATCTATTTCAAAATTACATCATTAGGAAGAAAAACCTCCAAATATGTCCAACCTACCTCATGGGTTAAGGAAAGAGAGACTACTATATCTAGTCTATCAATTTCAGAAAACTGATCTAAATTAAAATACCACTGATCAAACAGATTTATCATCCAGAGTTGTATTCTCTGTCTTGGTTTCACAGCATTTTGGGAACTCCAATTTAAACATATACGAAACTACAATTGGCCAATTAGCTGGTAAAGAGGTAGTTTATTTTAACAATTTCAGGCAACCGTTAAGGAAAATTTAACATGATGACTTTAATCGCAACAATGTTGCAAATTTTTTTAAACATAAAAAAGCATTGCCTTGGCAGGTTTGGCTCAACGTTTAGAGCATTGCCCCGCGGACCAAAGAGTAATAGGTTCAATTACTCGGTTCCTGGGTCTCCAGCCCCAGTAGGGGTTGTGCAGGAGCCAACCAATTGATGTATCTCTCTCACATTGATGTTTCTCTCTCTCTCTCTCTCTCTGTCCCTCCCACACTATCTAAAACTCAATGGAAAATATCCTCCTTGGGTGAGGATTAAAAAAAAAAAAAAAGGCAAGGTTTCTGTTATTGAGATATAATTCACACATCACAAAATACTTTTTGTCTTTAAAGATTTGCCTATTCTGGACATTTTGTATAAATGGAATCAAACAATACATGGCCTTTTGTTCTGGGCTTTCATTTCTATGTTTCAAGGTTCATCTTTATTGTAGCATGTATCAGTACTTCATTCTTATTTATTTATTTTCTTTTATTGATTTTTAGAGAGAAAGGAAGGGGGAGAGACAGAGAGATAGAAACATTGATGAGACAGAACATTGATTGGCCGCTTCCTGCATGCCCCCCACTGGGGATTGGGCCCACAACCTGGGCATGTGCCCTGACCGGGAATTGAACCGGTGACCTCTTGGTGCATGATGGGTCAATGCTCAACCACTGAGCCACACTGGCCAGGCATGTCATTCTTTTTAGATTGAATAATATTGCATTGTGTGGATACATCACATTTGTTTATTATATTCATCAGATGATGGACCTTTGGTTTATTTCCACTTTTTAGCTACAATGATGCTATGAACATTTGTATATAAGTTTTGTGTGTACATACAATTTTAATTCTTTTTTTTTGTAAAGAAAAATTTTATTTTTATTTATTTATATTTTAATTTAATTTAATTTTTTTATTTACAGTTTTAATTCTTGAGTAGCTACCTGGGAATGGAACTGCAAGGTACCTCTAGATTTAACTTTTTGTAGTACTGCCACACTTTTTTTTTTTTTAAGTGATTGGGTACAGTGGAGCAGAGCAGTACCAGCCACATAGGCCAGTAATATTAGCACAATCTATTTTCATAGAAGTAGGAAGCTGTCCTTGTTCACTGTGCTTGCAAGAATACAATTGTTTCCCAATAACCTGAAGGTACCAAATTTTCCATATGCTTTCAGAACAAAAAAATGTTCTCTGATAGCTTTTATGGCAAATAAAAAACTATCACCCAACCTCTCTCCCAACCACCAATTTGACCATCACAGAGAAGCAGAATTCTGACTAATTTTGCTTGCATAGGCACGCAATAAAGTGCTTCCCCACAGAATCTTTATAAAACTGATGCTCCAAAAAAGTGTGCTATAATTATCCTGCGGCTCTACATTCTTCCTGGTATTCTGCCACATACCCTCAGGGGATGTTTACTTGATATGAGAAGTATGAAAATATGTGACTATTGGTTCCTTCCATATGAAATAATTCTTATTTAAATTTTTATTTTTTTAAAAAGGAGATATTTTTTAAATGGCCAGTACTATCTGGGCACTTCTAATTCACACTGAGGTCTAGTTCATTACTATGAGTAATCTTCAAGAATAACTAAAGAAAGGCAAGAGCTTTGTTTTTGCAGCCCCTTGGGAGATGGGATAATAACAGTCACACCAGACAAAGTGACCCCAGCATCCAAGATATTAACCTCTGAGAGGGGTGGGAGCGGTTCAATGGGGGGAAAAAAGGGGGGACATCTGTTATACTTTCAACAATAAAGATAAAAAAATTAAAATTAAAAATAAAATAAAATTAAGAGCTAAAAAAAAAAGATATTAAACTCAACACTGTACTGCTTTAACCAGGCAGCCTCCCTTTTGTTTTAATCCCCATTTTCAAGAGCTCTATGAAACAAATATTTCTCTTTTCAAGGCAGGAGGTAAAATAGGAATAGTAAACTTACACTCCAAGGGATCTGAACTGAACCCAGCTCACCCATAAAATCCACTGTTCCAGTTGAGTTACTGTCATCAATATACTGAAAATTGATGTTAAGATTCAGGACCACTACATGGTAGATTCCTAGATGGGTAAACAGGCTTTCACCTCAGGTATATAATAAATTATTATAATAACATTCATGTATTAGTAGTCAAAAGAAGGTAAGAACATGCTTACTCATAGCAGCTTTTCCAAAAAAATTGCTCATCACATTCCCTTTTCCTGGTGCCTTGTTGCCTGCTGAAGATGCCTAAAAGCATAGAAAAGAGATGTCATGATGGTTCAGTCCTTCTATAATCATGCCAAAATGTGTATGCATCAGATATAAGAACAAATCCAGACCTGCCAGCATCGGGTGTTAATCTCCAAAGCTTAGGTTCTCACAGTTCTTATAAAATTATTACCCATGAATATGTTTAAACTTTTCCTGTATTTAAAAACTACTTAGTTTGACAGAATTAAAATAGATCAGAGGCAGTATGATACACGATGGGGAAAAACCTCCAAAACATTACATTTGCAATCATCAGAAGTGGATTTGATGCTGGTTCCACCACCTAACAGCTCAAGGCTTGGTGAGGAACATTATCAAAAGAAAAAGGACTATTTCAGATGAAAATATCAAGTTAAATTAAAGGATTCAAACTGAAGTATAAAAATTAGAACTAAATATCACAACCTTATATAATTAAACTACTACCACTGGTACTATTAATGCTTTTCTAGTTACCCATTCTGAGCTGCAAAGGCATATCTTTATTTATTTTTAAATCCTCACCCAAGGATATTTTTCCATTTATCTTCAGATGGGGGGTGGGGGGTGGGAAGAAATATTAATGTGAGAGAGACACATCAATTGGTTGCCAACCACATGACCCTGATCGGGGCCAGGGACCAAACTGCAACCAAGGTACATGCCCTTGGCTGGAACTGCAGGCCGACACTCTAACCGCTGAGCCAAACCAGCCAGGGCATGAAAGGCATATCTTTAAAGCAAACTTACATTTGTTACCTCTTTAGCTTCTGTTTTGGTTTCTTTGTTGGTATCTTGGGTTTTAGAAGCAGCTTTAGAGGCAAACATTCCCATAATTCCTTTAGGTTGGTGGGAAATCTGTTTGGAGATAGGTGGGCCATGACCATTGGTGGTCAACTCATTATTGGCCTGTGACTCACTTGACACCTGAAGATTTGACTGCTCAAACTTTTCAGAAGATGAGGTTTCAGCAGAAGATCTAGGGACTGCAGCTGCACACTGTATGGCACTAAACCTGAGACAGAAATGTTACATTAATGTCCATATCAAACCTTACTTTCAAACTCTTGTTCTTCAATATAATACTTTCTAAGCCTAATACTATAAAAGGAGAAAATTTAAAACTAGAATGAAGTTTAGAAATTATTTTGTGCACAACTCTCGTTCAGATAAACAAGTATTGGAGAGAAGTAGGTTAGTAACAAGACTAGGATTGGAATCAAAACTAGGATATGGAGAGCATTTGAGATCTTGATCCCCAGAATGTCATCAATTTGGCTCAAATAAATTCTTATAAAAATTAAGACAATAGAACCTATGATATGGAATCTACCATACCATGTTGAATTTTCTTGTTTTGAAAAAAGCATCCTAATTCTAAATAGTAAGAATACATCAAACAATAATAAAAGATCAGTGATTTCATCATACTTGGGAAACCAAATGATTATCCCCTTGTAGGGCTAGATATTAAGAGCTTTAAATATTTACAAATTTCCTGCCCTGGCCAGTTTGGCTCAGTGGTTAGAGTGTCGGCCCACAGACCAAAGAGTCCCGGGTTCAATTCCGGCCAAGTACACATACCTCGGTTGTGGTTCGTCACCGGCCCCGGTTGGGGTCATGCGAGTGGCAACCAATCAATGTGTCTCTCTCACATCGATGTTTCTCTCTCTCTCTTTCTCCTTCCCTCCCTCCCTCCCTATCTGAAGATAAGTGGAAAAACATCCTTGAGTAAGGATTAAAAAAAAAAAGAAAAATGGCTAACATGGTAAATTTTATGTTATACATGTTCTACCACAATAAAGTTTAAAAAAAATAAATAAATAAATATTAACAAATATCCTGGCAACTCTTCTGGCCAGAGTGGATCATGATAAAACATGGAAGAAGCAATGGAAAAATAACCTTAGGTTATGATTAACAAAAATAAATAAATAAATAAAAATCAAATAAAAAACATGGAAGAAGTGTCCTGCCTGGGTAGGTAGCTCAGTTGGATGGAGCATCATCCCAATACACCAAGGTTGTGGGTTCGATCTCTGGTCACAGCTCTTACAAGAAACAACCGCAACCAATTTGTTGTTCCATCAATAGGTGAACAACAAATTGATGTTTCTCTCTCTCCTTTCCTCTAAAAAAAGCAATAAATAATATATTTTTTTTTAAATGAAACATGGAAGAAGCTAGGAACACAGCCACTGGCTCCTATAACCATGGTCCTTAACAGTCGTTTTTTAATAATTTCTAATAATACCAACTAACAGCTCCAGAAAAGTACGTTCAAAGCCAAGTGAAGAAATTTGGAACTGTGTGCATGGATAATAAAGGGAACATTCACTGTAGATATGCCCGTTTCACTCAAGTCCATAATGTAATGTTCCACATTGTGAATGGATAATCGATCTAGCCTTCTCAAACGGCTATACTTAAAGCAAAGCTCCCCAACTTTTCCTAACAAAGAACATTTTACTTCCCCAGTCTTTTGCTTACTGGGGGTATGTAAGAGCTCCTTGAAGGTAGGGAAATGTACTATTCATTATTTGTATTTCAGGTACTCAGTAGAAGACCTGGCATATAGGAGTATTAAGAAATATACATTGAAAGAATGATTATTTAAGTCACTGAAAGTGAGGCTTCTGGCTTCTCTCCAATCTTCAGTGTATCACCTCAACTTGGGGTGGGAGAAGATGGAGGTTAAGAAACTATGTGGTAAAAGCAATTATCTTATGATCAACCAGGCACAAATTCAAGATTAGCTGCTAGAATAACTGGCCTAAGGAAAAAAACTCCCTGATAAATCATTTAATTTCAAAAGTAACTTCAGACTGAACAGCCCCAAAGCTAGACTTTACAGCTCCAAAAATCTTCCACTGATTTATTGTGGTCCACATTAGAAAACCCTACATTAACACAACTATTTTGTGCATCAGAATTAAGAACAGACGGAAATCATTTCCTTTCGCCCACCACTCTACCTCTCTGGACTTGCAATGCTTCCATGTTCAAGGAAAAGAGCAGTGTTTTATTTCATTGTCAACATCTAAAGTTGGCCCCAGGACAACTCTTTCTCCATTTGGTCTACATTCCACACCTTAGGGTCAGGACCAGGAATTGGCAATGAGGAAGAGACCAAGCCAGGCTGGGAACTTGTCCGAAGAGAGAAGAATCTGCTCAATCCTAAAATTTCAACTTTCTTCCTGTCACAGCACTTCTTAAAAACACATGAAACAATGAGTCAGATCTCAGTTGGCTCATAATTCTCAGGACCAAATACAAGCTTCTTTATTGGAGATAAATTCTTCACATTTTTACCAGGGCTACTTTAAGTATTTAAGTAAAGTTTCATTAAAGTGCTTCCTATTACCAGATTTCTATTTGCCATATTTATTTTAGAGGTCCCTGTGCAAATTTTTTGAACCTTTGAGTAACTTTTATTCTCATTTGCTTACTTGCTAGATACAAAAGAAGAAATAATTTTTAGAGCTCGACATACCATGACTAGATTTTAATATACTATTTTTGAAATCTAATCATATAATTTACATAAATGTATCAGGTATTGTTTCCTGTAATCTTTCCCTAAAAGACACCAGACTTATGTTATTACTCGTTAGTTATATAATTATATTTACTTAACAAATATCTGTATGCCGATTACACTCAAGGTTTTAAACTAAAGAAAAAGAACTAATGTCTAACATTAGTTCATTCAACAGTTATTTATTGAATGCTTACCATCTGCCAGGCACCATTATGGATACAGATAGTTAACAAAATAGACATGATCGCTATTTTCATGGAACTTACAGAAATTATGTTTGGCAATTCTATATCTATTGGTCGTCTATCAGTTATCTCACCTCCTCAGTATCTTCAACCATTTCCTCTTTTTTTGGCTCTTTCCTAACAATACAAGTTCAAGGCACTCTCGACTTTAAAAATGTAGATATCTTCCCTTAGTCTCAAGTCCTCCTTAGCTACCTCCCTCTTTTTTCTCCATTTTATAGTCATATTTCCTGGAAAGAGTTATTTATATTAACTCAGCTGACCAGAATCTGGTCCTCCACTGAAAATGCTCTTACCAAGGCCATCACTAAATCCAAAGGGCACTTCAGTTCCTTTTTACTTAGCTTCTCAGCAAGGCTGGATATTATCAACCAGTCCCTCCTTCTTGAAATTCTTCCCTTAGCTTTTAGAACTCCACATACTCTTGTAATTTTCCTCTTATCTCTGGCTGATCCTTCTCAGGCCCCTCTTTTTCTGACCATCCTTTAAAATGGCTATTATTTAAATAGTGCTTACTATGTGCCAAGCACTTTACATATACTAATCCATTTAATGCTCGACAGCCCTGTGAGGTTGTTACTATTGTTGGCTTCATTTTACTGATGAGAAAACTAAAGCGAAGAGGTTAATTTGCCCAAGGTAACACAGCTAGTAATCATGGCCTAGAGTTTTACTTTCTGTCCTCCTTTCATTCTATACATTTCCTCTGTATGACTATGTCTACCTAATTAATTACCTATTTTCTCTGATTCCAAAATCTCTATCTTCACCCCAGATGATCAGAGTATTAAGCAAGCACTGAACCATAGTCACTCTACAGTGTGGCACATTGTAGGTACTCATCATCTAGACTTGCCTGTCTACTGCAATAGATATCTCTACTTGGACTCCCCAAAGGTTTCTCAAATTCAACATGTCCAAACCCAATTCATCATTTTTCCCCACCACAAAGCTTGCTCCCCCTTATACATTCCCTTTCTTACTGATGGTCATCTCTTCAGTCCCCCAAGCCAAAAACATGGCCACAATCATTAATACCATGAACACACTTGGCCCCAACCACTACCACAGCATCCAGGATTTGATGGCATGACTCTTTAACCTTCATACCTTTCCATCCCCAACACCATTCCTGTACTTTAGAGAACTGTCATCTCTACCCTGGATCACTGCAACATTTCTCCTCTCTGATGGCCTTGTTTCCAGATTATTCCCTTCTGATCTGACTTCACCATCACAGCCAGAGTCATCTTTCTTAAATGCAATTCTTATCATTTCACTCATCTGCTTAAAAATCTTCAGTCAGTCCTCAGTGCTTTGGAATAAAGTCTAAATCCTTATCCTAATAGGCAAAGCAAAGAATCTGACTCCTACTTGAATCTTATCTCATTATTTCTGACCTCTCTAAGTTCCAGCCATACAAAACTAGTGTGGTTCTGCACAAGCACCAGGTTTTCTCCCAGCTCTGTCCTTACTCTCCAACTTCTCCTTTGACTGGCTACTTCCATTGGGCCTTCACACTTCGACTTAGATCAAGCCTTTCCTGTCTGGCCTCCACACTCCACCCCACCCAAAAATGGGAGATGAATGCCCTCCCCACAACATCTTCCCACACTGTTACTCCTATTATAACACTGCCACACTGTGCTGTAATTGCCTCCCACAGGACCATCGGTGCCACACGCAGGCACTGGGTCATATTCACTCTATAGAGTGTGGCATGTCATAGATACACATCAGATCTTTGTTGAATGAATTCAAGTTATTTTGCTTAGTATCTGTCAAAGTAGTAGGCATTCAACCTGTATCTGGGGAACTGACCTGAACCCTCAATATAACCCCACAAAATAGGCATTATTATATTTAATTTAAAGATACAGAAACCAAATCACAAAGACTTTAAGTAATTTGTCCAAAGCCATGGGTACTAAGCATCAAAGCCACAACTCAAGCTCAGGACCAACAATTCCCAAAATCCACATGCATTATAGTCCATCACTTCCCTTCATTGTGAAGGATACCAATGATGAACAAGATCTGATCCTGGCTGTGGAAGATCAACTGCTTTCAGATGGAAGGTAGAGGGATATCAAATTAGGAATAGTTTCTGAAGGACAACATTTGAACTGGTTCTTAAAGGATGGGCAGAATTTAGACAAGCAGAGACTGGGGTAAGGGAGTAATGAGGGGGCACAACAAACATTTCTGGTGGCAGTGACAGGATAAATACATGAGAAATAGATTTATGGGGAGTCCACTGGGGTTTTCAATATGGGTTGTGGCTGCTATTTTTCACCTTATGATGTACTAATAAAACCAGGCATGTGTCTTACTGCAAGATAAATGGGGTTTTACTAGACTTGGCATTCACTCTTAAGAGGCAGCCACTGTGTAAACATCTTACAAAATCAATTCGTAAAGAAGCCCACAAGGAACATTAAGGAGCTCACTTGCTGCAGTTCTGCAAGTTGCTTTTAAGGATGTCATAGTCGGTATTGAACAGAGGCCCACTGTCCTTTAGCATGGCTTTCTGGATGCTGTACACATGGACGCTGGCAGTCACAGCTAGCTTGGACTTCACTGCTACAAGTCAACAGGAAAAGCAGTCTGTTAATACACAAACTTCATAGCATGTGGGGACTTTAACAAGAAACCCTTCTGCATTAAAACCATTTGCAATCTGTGGTGGTCCAAAAAGCTCTAAAAGGCCAAATAGCCACATATACAGTATAACATCACCTCTTCTGTCTCCAACGGGACGTTATGACAAGGTAGGTGGTGGTGAGTCAGTTCTAAGTACAGCACCTGTGAGGGTATCACTCATCCAGTGGACACTCAGTAAATACTAATGAATGATTAATGATGACTGTGATCTTTTTTTTCAGTCAGGGAAGATTCTTACACTCTAGCCTATAATTGAGGAATAAGTAATTTTTATCTGATAAGACTCACTTATGTAATTCAACTTCAGAGCAAACAACTCTATAACAAAATACTACCAACCAGTTGAGCCTGCAGAGGGAAAACACACAAGAACATCATAGGAACAAATTTTAGGTTCCATGAAGGACAGAACTGTGCCTAACTTGTTCCAAGTCTCTAGTGCCTAGCCCAGAGCTTGACAGAGTAAATACTATGTATTGACTGAATGAATAAATCTTGCTTTGCCTACCAATGTGGGAACTCAGGAAGAAAAAGATTGAATACATCAAAGTTAATTTGTAATAAAACAACTCCACCGCAGGAGTCTTTCTTTATAAAGTACAACTGTGCAGGTTTTGTCTTAAGACATAGGTCCAAGATCACATGGAGTCCGCTGTTATATAATTCCTTTAAATTGAGTTTTTAAAAAATAGAATAGTTGTCTGGCCAGTGTGGCTCAGTGGGTATCAACCCATGCACCAAGAGGTTGCTGGTTAGATTCCCGGTCAGGGCACATTCCCAGGTTGTGGGCCAAATCCCCAGTGAGGGGCATGCAGGAGGCAGCCAATTGATGTTCTCTCATCGATGTTTCTATCTCTCTCTCCCTCTCACCTCCTCTCCCTCTAAAATCAATAAAGGAGAAAAAAAAAATTTTTTTTAAATAGAACAGTAGCATAAATAGTCTTGAGACAAGTGGACAAATTTAATTTAGACATTATATTAAGTCTTTCTGACTTTAGAAAAGCATTCATTAATTTTCTTCCTAAAAAACCTGTTATGAAACACATGATAGAGACTCCTGTCTTTTTACAGTTGATGAGGTGCTCCATATGGTATTCATCACAGTGTTTTGCATGTCTGTCACGAGTTTGGAAATCCTGTGATCAAAGTGCTTTATAAATGTTAGCAGCTATTGACCTTAAAAAAGGGAAATTAGGCAGATGTAGTATCATATTTTAACGTTTCAGAAACTACTAATAAAAGGAATTTACAGCTCTTTAGTTAAACAGCTAACTATATTGTATGCAGATGTTAGGGGCAGATTTTTTTTATTGTACCTACATTGATGCCATAAGAGGAAAAACTTGCTAAATTGCTAAAACACTTACCTTCCAATTTATCTTCTCTCACTACTGCAACCTTGTGGCACTGTAAGGAAATAACACTTCATTAATGTTAAAGTAGTACAACTTGCGATTTTAAATTTTCCCAGCCAGTAATTTCAGTTGCACTAGGATGTAAAATTAGGAACATTACACCTGAAAATATATGTTACAGTATAACAGTCACACTCTTTTTTTTAAATCCTCACCCGAGGACATTATTCCATTTTTTGTTCAGATAGCGTGGGAGGGAGAGAGAGAGAGAGAGAAACATCGACGTGAAAGGGACACATCGAGTGGCTGCCTCCCACACGACCCAACCAGGGCTGGGAACAAACTGTAACTGAGGTACGTGCCCTTAGTGGGAACCAAACCTGGGTCTCTCTGGACCGCAGGACGATGCTCTAACCGCTGAGCCAAACGGCCAGGGCAGTCACACTCATTTTATTTTTAATAATTTATTTTATTATTAATTTGTTTTTGTTACAGATGGTTTTCCTTTTTTTCCCCCATTGACACCCTCCTCCCCCTCCCCTTCTCCTCCTCCCCATCCCTGTTGTCCATGTCCATTGGTTATGCACCCATGCACACAGGCTCTGTGATTTATCTCTTTCCCCCGCCTCCTCCCCTCCTCTGAGGCCCGTCATCCCGTACTCCACCCTCCATGTCTCTGGGTCAATTTCGTTGTTCAGTTTGCTCAGTTCTCCTGTGTGTTGCCGGCTTCCTCCGTTGGTGGTCGGGGTCGCCTGGCTCCCCCGCTCCGCCTTAGCTCCCCTGCGGTGGGGGCGTCTCCCGCTCCCCCGCTCCGCCTGGGTTCCCCCGTGGTGGCGGGGTCGCAGCTCCCCCGATCCGCCTGGGTTCCCCCGTGGTGGGGGGGGTCACCCGGCTCCCCCGCCCCGCCTGGGTTCCCCCGTGGTGGCGGGGCCGCGGCTCCCCCGCCCCGCAGTCACACTCATTTTTAACTTGCTTACATTAAAACTTCTCAATGAGGTTAAGGAAAGTGACAGAGTATAGATATCAATACAATTAAAAAAAAAATAAAACCGCCCTGGCCAGTTTGGCTCAGCAGTTAGAGTGTCAGCCCGCAAACCAAAGAGTCCCGGGTTTGATTCCAGTCAAGGGCACATACCTTGGTTGCGGTTCAATCACCGGCCCTGGTCGGGGTTGTGTGGGAGGCAACCAATCGGTGTGTCTCTCTCACATTGATGTTTCTCTCTCTCTCTCTTCCTTCCTCCCTCCCTCCCACTCTATCTGAAGACAAATGGAAAAACATTCCTGGGTGAGGATTAAAAACAAACAAACAAAAAAACTCACAGTATCTCAAACCATTGTGAGGAAAAGTGGTCTTTGTAATAGGTAATGTAATGAGGATTACTGTATAATCATATGGAACCCAATAAAAATTGGATATGTCTCTTACACCATAGAACAGAATAAATTCTTAATGGATCTGAGATCTAAATGTAAAGAATGAAACCATATAGGCACTAGAAGAAAATATGTGTGAATTCTTTGATAAACTGATATAATCTAAGAATGAAGAAGTTTCCTAACTATAATTCAAAATCCAAAAATAATTAAAATAATCCATCAAAACTGACAACTTTTAGATGACAAAATAAAAACTTTAACCAAAGTACAAAGATAAATGATTAATTTTTTAAAAGTCTGCAAGTTATGTCATAAACGGTTAATGTATAGCTTCTAAAACAGAGAAAACAAAGTCTAGCAATCCTTTAAAAAAAATGACCAAGATGTATAAACAGACAGTTCACAGAAAAAGAAATGCAAATAACCCTGAAGCATATGACAAGTGCTGTGTGGAAACAGAACTTTACATACATTGCTTCTGGGAATGAAAAATGGAGAGATATTTGGCAATACCCAACAAAGTACATAAACATCCTACTTCTAGGAATGTAACTTTATATACACTGAGCCATTCACTGTAGCACTATTTGTAATAGCCAAAGATTATAAATTACTAAAATGACTATCAATAAGGGACTACTGAATAAACTAAGGTATATCTATTAATGTAGGATCACGTGACTGTAAAAAAGTGCAGAATATTTCTATAACGACTATGGATTGATGCTCAGGATCTAATGTTAAGTAAAGGAAGCAAAGTGCAAAATAGGCCGTAATGCATGAAAATTTTTATCTAAGAAAGGGGGATAATATAAATATATATTTGCTTATATTAAAAATATATACAGCCCTGGACTGTTTGGCTCAGCAGTAAGGGCATCCGCCCGTCTCGGGTTCAATTCTGGTCAAGGGCACATATCGATGTTTCTCTCTTCCTCACCCTCCACTCTCTAAAATTCAATGGGAAAATATCCTCAAGTGAGGATTAACAAAAAAAAAGTTTAAAAATATATATATTATATACACACAACATGCCCTAGCCGTTTTGGCTCCGTGGTTAGAGTGTTGGCCCTTGAACCAAAGGGTCATGGGTTTGATTTCCTGTCAAGGGCACATACGTGGGTTGCAGGTTCAATCCCCGACCCTGGTTGGGGTCATGTGAGAGGCAACCCAATCAGTGTGTCTCTCTCACATCGATGTTTCTCTCTCTCTCTCTCTCTCTCTCTCTCTCTCTCTCTCTCTTTCTCTCTCTCTCCCCCCCCCCCCTCAAATCCTCTCTCTCTAAAGTCAAAAAAGGGGGGGGGAAATCAATGGAAAAATATCCCGGGGTAAGGATTAAAAAAAAACAAAAAACACAATGATTCCCCAGTAAAGAATTGACTGTGACTAGACTGAAGGCATTGACTAAAGAAAGACAGAAGAGAGCTAGTTAACCTTGGAAATGAAGGGAAAAGAGACATTCAGATGCAAACTTTGACAATATCCATTCAAAAGCCATACAAAGAGAGGATTCTGGTGCTCGGTTTATTTCTGAGAGTAAATAAATCAGGTCTGCTTAATTTTGTGTTTCTGATATACAATGACATCTGATTCTACACTTACAAATATCTTGATTATCACCTGGCTTGCCAACAAGGAAAGAAATTGCTGGTCAGAGAATATAAGGATCAGATTACTAAATTACTAAATTGCCATTTAGTGATTACTAATTACTAAATTACTAAATTGCCATTCTAGTTTTAAATCTCACATGCTTGGGATTCTATTGCTATTAGACAAATCCATTCAGTATTTTTATAAATCAGGCTTCTGAACTTATGAGTCTGAAGGACAGTCAAAGGGAAGAGGAACACAATTATTAATAGATCTCTGAGGAGCCCTGATCCTTGGGGCTAAGTTTTATAGGGTTGGTGGTAGTGGTAGGAGCAAAAGAACCTTCAGATTGGAAGTTTGGGGAAGTAAGAACAGAGGAAATGTGCCCTACTTTGGGAGGAAGCCAGAGAGGAGGAATTATCAAAGTTCCCAAGGATCAGTCTGGTACAGAAGGAACGAGTTATAGCAGCAGAGCTTCCCAAGTCATGGGAGTAGGTAGTAGAATGAACCCTTTGCCCCTAAGAAGGACATGGAAGTAGCTAAGAGAAAGTCAGCAGACTGGAGAAAGTGTTGTGGTCAGGATGATGAAAATGCAGCAGTGACCTGAATTGAGGGGTGACCACATACCAGACTTGAAAAAAATGCATGAGAATATAGATGTTCCCAACCCATGCCTCTGTGTTCTCAGGCCCCTGCCAACACCCCCATCCTTCAGCCACTTAGACATAAGCCTACTAAAATGAATGCTCAAATTAAAATCAACTCCAGTTTAAAAAAATAATAAAATTATACTTTGTGAACACCTGAGTGTGTGACTTGACATTTGAATAGGATGGAAACTAAACCATCATTTTCCCTAATACATCTTCAAGAGGAAGAAAAAGAAATAACAGAAGCAGTCTCCTAATGTCTTGCTGTCTAGGAAAACTGCATAATAATGATATAGTCTCTGCATCACAGCCAAGATATATCAAAACTTCTGAGTTTTAGGTTTAGTCTAAAATTCACCTTCAGATAGCTTTTTTAAAACTTCCATAACACTAAATCTTGTGTTCCTCCTCCCCCTGTTCCATGTTGTTATTTAACGGTTTATATATATATATTTTAATTCTCATCCAAGGACATTTTTTCCATTCATCTTTAGATAGAGTGGAAGGGAGGGAGGGAGAGAGGAAGAGAGAGAGAGAGAAACATGGACGTGAGAGAGACATGTCGACCGGCTGCCTCCTGCATGACCCCGACCAGGGCCGGAGACAAACTGCAACCGAGGTACGTGCCCTAGGCCGGAATCGAACCCTCGACTCCTTGGTCCGCAGGCCAACGCTCTAACCACTGAGCCAAACTGGCCAGGGCTATAGCTCAAACATATTTACACTCATTATAAGATTCTGAGAACTCACCAAATGTCCATTCTGAACAAGACTGCCAGACACTAAGTAGGTGACATGCAGCGGGGCTCCTGAATTTTCCTTTCGCTTCCGTTCAACATAATCATACAGCATTCTGTTCCAAAGGCACAAGAAAGTCATTAGTAAGAGATTTTACCTCATCAACTCTTAATTTGTGACTTAAAAGTTAGGTATTAGGGGGACCGGAAAGTAATGTCATTAAAGTAATGACATGTTAAGGGCGGAAGTGGAAGCAAATCCATGTCAGACAATCAAGGAACTGTCAAACACTCTTAACCAACCTTGGTCAACCATCCAAGAACATTTGCAGCAGATTGGTAAAGTAAGCAGAGTAGGTGTTTGGGTCCCGCATAATCTGTCCGAAGAAAACAAAGCTAACCGGTCTACCACATGCAACTTATTGCTTCAGCGGCACAATACAGAAGCGTTTTTTGATCGCTTGATCACTGGAGCTGAAAAATGGGTCCTCTATGATAATCCAAAACGCAAAAGGCAGTGGCTCTCTCCGAAGGAATCGCCACGAAGTACAGCTAAGCCAGGTTTACACCCCAAAAAGGCACTTTTGTGTGTTTGGTGGAGTATTTGCGGGGTCGTTCATTTTGAAGTGCTGAAACCTGGACAAACTGAATGCAGACCTTTACTGTGAACAATTGGATCGAGTAAATCAATCTTTAATTGAAAACTGCCCAGCGATTGTCACCAGAAAAGGCATTATTCTGCAACACGATAATGCAAGATCGCACTGCGCAAGATGAACCCTGGAAAAAATTAATGAATTGGGGTGGGAGGTATTGCCTCACCCACCATACTCGCCCAATATTGCGCCATTGGATTTCCATTTATTCCGATCGCTACAACATTTTCTAAGTGGCAAAAAATTTGACAATTTGGATGATGTCCAAAATGCCATCTCCAGATATTTTGCTCAAAAACCAATTGATTTTTATCGATCCGACATTGAAAATTTGCACACTAGTTGGCAAAAGGTTGTTGATAACGAGGCTGATTACATCACTGATTAAAAATAAAAACTTGTTAAAAACTTATCTGTTTGAATTTACTGTAAAAAAAACGACATTACTTTCTGGTCCCCCTAATATATTAAATCTGGCAGTTCATCAAATTTTCTACAGAATTTTTGCTCTGTCCATGGACAGAGAGTTAAGCTGGGGTCAACTTACTGAGATGGCACAGTGACCCAGTTCATAACTGAAATAAAAGAAATCTAGTAATAAGCCCAGAGGGATTGACCTACAATAAAACAGTAACATATAATGAATAGAACACTCAACCAAGTATACGTTCATTACTATGTGATCCTGGATAAGTTAATTTTTCTAGGCCTCTTAATATCCTGAGGTATAAAACAGGAGGGTTGTACTAGATAGATTAGTGATTCTTTTACCATGGGATTCATGTAGCCATCTATAACCCTCCACCCTCAAAATTGGAGGTAAAATGTGCTTTTTTTGTAGGGAGACAATTCAGGGTTTTCAATAGTTTCTCAAAAGTGTTCCAAAACATTAAGAACCACTAATTATATGATCACAAATGTCCAGCTTTGAAATTCCAGTTTTATAATCACTCAGCTTCAATGCTGTTTCAGAACTACAGAATGTAACAGTTTACTCTCACTGCCCAGTGTTCAGTGTCCATTAACCCCAGACTGCCAAACACTCAATGCAGAAAGAACGCTGCTTTTAGTAACATCTCTAAAATCCTATGATCCAGCAAGTATCAGAGGTTAGCTCCCCTCAATAACTTACAGATGAACAAAAACAACAAAAGACATATCATTTGTCTTTTATTTAAAAAAATATATACGGAGTCTGTATAACATGTCATACTTCTGCCAAGGACAGCTAGAAACTCAAACTCAAAAATTCCAAGGGAAACTCAACCTACACTGTTGACCACTCTGTTCTTGAAGCATTTGCTCTCTTAGCATCCAAGATCCCGTGCCCCACTGAGTCCCCCTGCTATCCACCCCTCTAACTGCACCTGCTCCATTTCCTGCAGACTTGATTACCTCCTCCTTTTCTGTAACAGGGTTCTGTCTTGAGTTACCTTTTCACTCTATATATTAGTGACAAGCCACCTGGATTTGCCTGGATTTGAGAGGTTTCCTGAGACATGGACTTCTGGTGCTAAAATCGACAGTCCTGGGCCAACCAGGATGGTTGGGCTATTTCATTCATCCCATGGCTACACTTATTCCTGACAACAACATCTGCCCAAACCACCCAAGCCAGAAATCTGGGAGTCATTATCCTTCAGTTCTCCCTATCCAGTGAGTTGCCAAATCTAGTCAGTTCTCTCTCCCAAGTAATTCTTGACTCCATGCCCTCCAAATCTCTTGACTGGACTATTTCAATTCCAAGCGTCAATTCTGCACCCCACCCCTTCATTATCCACAAAGCTGCCAGAAGAAAATGCAAATCAAGTCATTAGGTCAACAAAACTTTACTGAGTGGCTACTTCATGTTCTATGCTTGAGAGAGAGAGAGAGAGAGAGAGAGAGAGAGAGAGCAACGAACAAAGCAAAGTTCCTAACCTTTTATTTTTTTTAACTTATACTATATATAATTTTGTTGTTGTTGTTACAGATGTTTCTCCTTTTTCACCCATTGACATCCTCCTCCCCCTCCCTCCCCAGCTTTGTTGTCCATGTCCATTGGTTATGCATACATGCATATAAGTTCTGTGGTTTATCTCTCCCCCCCCCACTCCCTCTTCTGGGGATTGTCAGTCTGTACCCTACTTCCACATCTCTGGGACTACCCTGTTCTTCAGACTGTTATGTTCATTGTATTCCACAAATAAGTGAGATCATATGATATTTGTCTTTCTCTGCTTGGCTTGTTTCGCTTAGGATAATACTTTCAAGGTCCCTCCATGTCGTCTCAAAGGATAAGAGATCTTTCTTTCTTACAGCTGCATAGTATTCCATTGTATATATGTACCACCACTTTTTTATCCATTCGTCTACTGATGGACATTTGGGCTGTTTCCAGATCTTAGCTATTGTAAATAGTGCTGCTATGAACATGAGGGTACATATATTCTTTCTGATTAGTCTTTCAAGTCCTTGGGGTATATTCCTAGAAGTGGGATCACTGGGTCAAATGGCAATTCAATTTTTAATTTTTTGAGGTAACACCATAGTGTTTTCCATAGTGGCTGCACCAGTCTGCATTCCCACCAGTAGTGTACTAGAGTCCCCTTTTCTCTACACCCTCACCAACACTTGTTTGATGCTTTGTTGATGGCGGCAATTCTGACAGGTGTGAGGTGATACTTCATTGTTGTTTTAATTTGCATCTCTCTGATTAGTGATGTTGAGCATTTCTTCATATGTCTCTTGGCCATTTGTATGTCCTGTTTGGAGAGGTGTCTATTTAGCTCCTCTGCTCACTTTTAATTGAGTTCTTTGCCTTCCTTTTGTTGAGTTGTATGAGCACTCTATATATTTTGGAAATTAACCCCTTATCTGATGTATCATTGGCAATTATGCTCTCCTATACAGTGGGTTGCCTTTCCACTTTGATGATTGTTTCTTTTGCTGTGCAGAAGCTTTTGAGTTTGATGCAGTCCCATGTGTTCATTTTTTCCTTTGTTTCTGTTGCCTTAGGTGATGTATCAGTGAAAATTCTGCTGCATATAATGTCTGAAATTTTCTACATTTTCTTCTAGGATTTTTATGGATTCACGAGTCACATTTAAGTCTTTTATCCATTTTGAGTTTATTCTTGTGTATGGTGTAAGTTGATGGTCTAGTTTCATTTTTTTGCATGTAGCTGTCCAATTTTCCCAACACCATTTATTAAAGAGGCTGTCTTTCCTCCATTGTATGCTCTTGCCACCTTTGTCGAATATTGAGCATAGTGTTTTGGGGCAATTTCTGGGTTCTCTGTTCTATTCCATTGATCTATATGCCTGTTCTTGTGCCAGTACCAGGCTGTTTTGATTACAGTAGCTTTGTAGTTTAACCTGATATCCGGTATTGTGATCCCACCTACTTTGTCCTTTTTCAAGATTGCTGTGGCTATTCGGGGTCTTTTTTGGTTCCATATGAACTTTTGAAGTATTTGTTCTAGTTCTGTGAAGTATGTCGTTGGTATTTTGATGGGGATTGCATTGAATCTATAGATTGCTTTGGGTAGTATGGATATTTTAATGATGTTAATTCTTCCAATCTATGATCAAGGTATGTGCTTCCACTTTTTTATATCCTCCTCTATTTCTTTTTTCAATGTCCTGTAGTTTTCTGCAAACAGGTCCTTTACTTCTTTGGTTAAGTTTATTCCCAGATATCTTAATTTTTTTTGCGGCGATGGTAAATGGGATTTTGTTTTTAGTTTCTCTTTCTGTGAGTTCATCATTGGTGTATAAGAATGCCATCAGCCCTGGCCAGTTTGGCTCAGTGGTTAGAGCGTCGGCCTGCAGTCCAGAGAGACCCGGGTTCGGTTCCCGCTAAGGGCATGTACTTCGGTTGCAGTTTGTCCCCTGTCCTGGTTGGTCGTGCGGGTGGCAGCCACTCAATGTATCCCTTTCACGTCGATGTTTCTCTCTCTCTCTCTTCCTCCCTCCCACTCTATCTGAACAAAAAATGAAAAAAATATCCTCGGCTGAGGAAAAAAAAAAAGGAATGCCATCAATTTCTTGACATTAATTTTGTATCCTGCTACTTTGCCAAATTCATTTATTAAGTCTAGTAGATTTTTAATGGAGTCTTTAGAGTTTTCTATGTATAATATCATGTCATCTGCGAATAATGAGTTTCACTTCCTCCTTTCCAATTTGGATCCCTTTTATTTTTTCTTCATGTCTGATTGCTGTGGCTAAGACTTCCAGTACTATGTTAAATAAGAGTGGCGAAAGTGGGCATCCTTGTCTTGTTCCCATTCTTAAGGGAAATGCTTTTAGTTTTTGTCCACTGAGTATGAGGTTGGCTGTAGGTTTTTCATATATGGCCTTTATTATGTCGAGATATGATCCCTCTATTCCCAAATTGCTGAGCGTTTTTATCAGAAATGGGTGCTGCATTTTGTGGAATGCTTTTTCAGCGTCTATTGATATGATCATATGATTTTTATCTTTCATTTTGTTTATGTGGTGTATCACATTTATTGATTTGCGAATATTGTACCAGCCTTGCATCCCTGGGATGAATCCCACTTGGTCATGATGAATAATTTTTTTTATGTATTGCTGGATCCGATTTGCTAGTATTTTGTTAAGGATTTTGGCATCTATGTTCATCAGGAATATTGGCCTGTAGTTTTCTTTCTTTGTAGTGTCTTTTTCTGGTTTTGGAATTAGAATTATACTGGCCTCATAAAATGAGTTTGGAAGCCTCCCTTCTTCTTGGATTTTTAGGAATAGTTTAAGGAGAGTGGGTGTTAGTTCTTCTTTGAATGCTCAGTAAAACTCCCCCGTGAAGCTGTCCGGGCCTGGGCTTTTGTTTGCTGGGAGAGTCTCGATTACATCTTCAATTTCCTTCGTTTTTATTGGTCTGTTCAAGTTTTCTATCTCTTCCCGGTACAGTTTTGGGAGACTATGTGTTTCCAGAAATTTGTCCATTTTGCTTAGATTGTCCCATTTGTTGCCGTATAATTGTTCATAATATTTGTTAACAATCCTTTGTATTTCTGTGGTGTCAGTTATTATTTCTCCTCTTTCTTTTTGTTTGCTTTCTAGTTCTTTAAGTTGTGAGGTTAGGTAGTCAATTAGAAATTTTTCTTGTTTCTTGACGTGGGCCTGTAGTGCTATGAACTTCCCTCTCAGAACTGCTTTCGCTGCATCTCATAGATTTTGTGTTGTTGTGTGTTCATTTTCATTGGTTTCCAGGAAGTTTTTAATTTCTTCCTTGATCTCCATGGTAACCCATTCATTATTCAATAACAGGCTATTTAGCCTCCATGTTTTCAAATGTCTTTGCATGTTCTTGTTGAAATTGATTTCTAGTTTCATGCCATTGTGATCTGAGAAGATGCTTGATATGATTTCAATCTTCTTGAACTTGTAGAGACTTATTTTGTGTCCTAACATGTGGTCTATCTTTGAGAATGTCCCATGTGCACTTGAGAAGAATGTGAATTCTGCAGTTCTGGGGTGTAATTCTCTGTAGATATCTATTAAATCAGTTTGATCTAGCGCTTCATTTAGAGTCTCTGTTTCCTTGTTAATTTTTTGTCTAGAGGATCTATCCAGTGATGTCAGCGGGGTGTTGAAGTCCCCTGCTATAATTGTATTGCTCTCAATTTCTCCTTTGAAGTCCTCCAGAAGATTTTTAATATATTTTGGTACTCCTATATTGGATGCATATATGTTTACCAAGGTTATATCTTCCTGTTGGATAAATCCTTTCAATATTATGTAGTGGCCTTCTTTGTCTCTAGTGATGGCCTTCATTTTGAAATCTAATTTATCAGATATGAGTATTGCTACCCCAGCTTTTGTTCCCTTTCCGTCTGCTTGGAAGATTGTTTTCCATCCCTTTACTTTCAACCCATGTGAGTAGTTCCTAACCATTTAGAGCTTACATTGCAGAAAAGAGACAAACAAATACGTGAAGATATGTTAAATGGTAGCAAACCTATGGGGGGAAGTAAGAACAAAAAGTGAGAAGTTTTTCTATTTTATATAAGGTGATTAGGAAAGGCCTCATAAGCAGAACCTTGCAGGACGTATAGAAGCCACCACTGTGGTTATATTGAGAAATAATATTCCAGGCAGAGAGAACAGCAAATGCAAAGGTCCTGAGGCAAGAATGTAGGCAAGGTATGAAGAACAGAAAGGAGGCAAGTGTGCTGAAGCAGAAAAGGAAGAATAGTGGTAGCAGAGACAGCCAAGTGCCAGACATGTAGGGCTTTGTGGCCCTATGTAGAATTTGAAGTAAGGAAGTCATCAGAAGGTTCAGAGCAGAAATACCATGATCTCACCTTTTAGAGAGGTCCCTGACTGCTGTGTGTAAAATATACTGCCAGGCGGTAAGGGAGGAAGCAGGGAGACTAGTTAGGAGGCTACTGCAGTAATCTAGGCTAGAGATGATGGTGGTTCTGACTAGGGTGGTCACAATGGAGGTAGTGTATTAGTGGATGAATTCTGGCAGAATTTAAAGGGAGAAACAACAGTATTTCCTGATAGGCATAAGAGAAAAAGGAGTTATGGATGATTGAATTAACCAACTCAAAGAATAACGTTGTCATTCACTGAGATAGAGAAAAGCAGGAGAAGTAGGTTTTGAGGGCAGAAATCAGGAGTTAGCTTTTGGGGCATGTTAAGTCTGAGATGCCTGTTAGTCTTTAAGTTATGATGAAAAGGTAGTTGGATATTTTTGTCTAACAAATTATTCTTTTTTATTTTTTTTAATCCTCATCCGAGGATATTTTCTAGTTATCTTTATCTTCAGATAGAGTGGGAAGGAGAGAAAGGGAGAGAGAGAGAAACATCTATGTGAGAGGGACACATCGAATGGTTGCCTCCCACACGACTCCGACCAGGGCTGGGGACAAAGTGCAACCAGATACATGCCCTTGACCGGAATCAAACCCAGGACTCACTGGTCTGCAGGCCGACGCTCTACCGCTGAGCCAAACTGGCCAGGGCTGACATATTATTCTTTATTCAGAATTTTTCAATAGCTCTCCATCCACTAAGGATCATCTCCAACTTCCTAGTAATGATATGCAAGACCCTTCTTGTTCTGGTCCCCGGTATCTCTCACCATTCTCTCACACTTGCACTATTTTCAGCCTTATTAAGGCAGGATATAAGAAGCCAGGAAAATTCCTTGGCAAGTGGAATGGGGAAACTGAGACAGATAGCTGAACAAACTGGCCAAACAATTTACAGCCAGATACAGAAGGTTACCTCCCTAGGGGTAACATCTAGGCCTCAGTTGTATTTCATCTCCAAGCCCAGAAAAGCAGCAAAACCAGGTGGGCGATGCCAGGACCAGCTACAATGACTAACGACTCCCTGCCCTGACACTGACCAATCAGTAGAGACTATGACCCTGAAAAAGCTCACCTGGAAAACTAGTGACTATGCTGCTGAAACCCTCCCCTAAGATTCCTGCCTGCAAAAGAAAGATAAAAACCCTCAAGACAAATAACCCAGATCATGCTTTCCCTCTGCAGAGCAGGCCCATGCCTTCCCCTTTCCCCTCTTCTTCCCCCACAGGCATGCATCTCCTAAACTCAAAAGGTCTCCAAGAGACTTGAAACCAGGGCAGCAATGGGCAGCAGCAGTTTGTCCCAGGCTAACCCCCTGAACCTGTCTCCAAGGCCTCCTTTTCTCTGACTTCCCAGTAAGCTAAAGCAGCCCAGCCTGGGTTTTCCTGCTGCTTTTTCTATGCTAAGCCCCTCCTTATTTCATTGTCCCCAGTTCTGTTTTTTTAATCCTCACCCGAACATATTTTTCTATTTATTATCAGATAGAGAGGGAGGGAGAGAGAGAAACATCAGTGTGAGAGAGATACATCGACCGGTTGCTTCCTGCACAACACGACCAGGGCATGGAATGAACCACAACCGAGGTACGTGCCCTTGACCAGAATCGAACCCGTGACTCACTGGTCCGAGGGCCAACACTCTAACCGCTGAGCCAAACCAGCTAGGGCCCCAGTTTTAATAAACATACCCTCATAGTCACCTGGACTCATGTTGTGAAATCTTTCCTGCACAAAATCAAGAACCCACACACTACCATCTGGCCCTAGGCAGACGTGTTCAGGGACAGATCCTCTGTCCAGTAACATCATGAAACATTCTGCCATTCCCCTTGCTCCTTTGCATTTCCCTCCTTCTGCCTGGAATGCTCTCCTCAGGCCTCATCTACCTCATTCCTCATCCAGATAGCAGCTCAGTTATCACCTGCTATGTGAAACCTTCCCTAAAACCAAAGGCCAGCAGACACCCCTGCCTTCTAAGCTCTAACAGAGCCTATCCCAAATCTGTTATTAGAGCACCTACCACACTGTATTCTAATTACTTGGTTTATATATCTGCCATCCCCAGTAGACTCTAAGCTCCTTAAGGACAAAAATGTGCCCTAGTTAGCATTTTTGTTGATTACTCTATCTTGTTCTCTTTAGTGTTTCCTTCTATGTGGCAATTGCATTAGGAAAGATGAGGTAACACAAATTTATGAACATTTTGGTTTACTTATGCTAGTAGAAGAAATGATAGGCAGGAACCATGCCCAAGATGTTCTCAAGCTAGCTGGCTAAATCTTTTATCTACAACTCATGTGTCATCACAGACAACCTCTATGTACATATTTCCCCAAATCAACTCCAGTTCTTTTATATTAACAGGGAGGTCAAAACTGCCCAAACTGGTTTTGAAAAAAACTAATTTCTGCATACCTTTAGAGTCTCTAAGACAAGTTTACCTAATTTGTTTTTTTTATCCTCACCCGAGGACATTTTTGCATTTATCTTCAGATAGAGCAGGAGGGAGAGAAGGAGGAAGAGAAACATTGATGTGAGAGAGACACATCAAGTGACTGCCACCCACACGACCCCAACCGAGGACGGGGACAAACTGCAACCGAAGTGCGTGCAGTTAGCAGGAACTGAACCCGGGACTCTCCAGTCCAAGGGCCGATGCTTTGAGCCAAACCGGCCAGGGCGACAAGTTTACCTAATTTGATTACATCAAACATTTTACCAACACAATATGCAAAATATTATTATTTTTTTAAATATGTTTTTATTGATTTTAGAGAGAGAGGAAGGGAGAGGGAGAAAAAGATAGAGAGAAACATCAATTGGTTGCCTCCTGCTTGATCTCCTACTGGGGATCAAGCCCGCAACCCAGGCATGTGCCCGGACCAGGAATCTGAACCAGTGACCTCTTGGTGTATGGGACGACACTCAAATCAACTGAGCCACACCGGCCAGGCAAAATATTCTTAAATATGAATGGCAACATATATGAATTCTTATAAGATGCACTTCCTACAAACAAGATTTAACTGTATCTTCTCATTTTAATTAATTAATTTTCCCTCCTGATCAGTTCCACTCATAAATTTTCCCAGTACAATGTATATGGTATATTATTGCCTTCCCTAACCCAATTTAATTCCTTCACAGCATTTTTACAACCTGAAATTGTCTTGTATATATCAATGATGGGAAGGACCTTGTCTATCAGGTTTGCTTTTATGACAGAGCCTAAAATAATGCTAAATATATAGTAAAAAAATACTTCTTTAATGAATCCAAGCAAATCAATACCAATCATGCCCAGTCACCGCCCTCGGTGCCAACAGTGATACTTTAAATGCTTCCACTGTAAAAATAACCCAGTCAGAGAAAAACAAATACCATATGATTTCACTTATATGTGGAATCTAATGAACAAAATAAACTAACAAACAAAACAGAAACAGACTCATAGATACAGAGAACAGACTGACAGTTGTCAAAGGGGAGGGGAGTTGGGGGACTGGGTGAAAAAGGTGGAGGGATTAAGCAAAACAAACAAACAAAAAAAAACAACAAACAAACAAAACAATAAAAAAACGAATAGTCAGAGACAACAGTATGGTAATTACCAGAGGGAAAGCAGAGTAGGAGGAGATAGTAGAAGGTATAGGGGGTATAAATGGTGACGGAAGGAGACTTGATTTTGGGTGGTGAACACACAATACAATATACAAATGATATATTATAGAATTGTACACTTACAACCTATATAATTTTATTAACTAATGTCACCCCAATAAATTCAAAATAAAAATTTAAAAAATAAAATCAGAATATTTCAAATGTTTAAATAAATAAATAAATACGTGCTTACACTATAGATAAAATAAGAAGAGGTTACAGGACACTCAAGTCTCAATTTTCTCACCTGTTAAAGAGAGGCTGATAACACCCATCACATTGGATTGTTAAAAAGATGTGAGATAAATGTTTGGAAAAATATCTACCGTACTGCTTAGTATTCAACAAATATTTATTGGCACCTATTATGTGCCAAGCACTAAAGATTCAATGTGGCATACTGTTTGTTTTTTTTTTCCCAAAAATGGCTGCAACAATGTCGCCCATCTGACAAGCTCTTCTATGTCCACCCAAAAAGAAGTGGACTCCATCCTCTCCCCTTGAATCTGGGAGGGCTAGTGATTCATTTTAACCAAAACAATAAAGCAGACATGATACTGCTTGGATTTTGATACAATCAGCCTATACCTTTGGAGCACTAGCCTTTGAAGTCCTGAGCTGCTGTGTAAGAAGTCCGACTACCATGCTCTGATGGAAGCCCAGGCCATACAGATAGACCACATGCAATATCTGGTCAACAGTCCCAGCCAAAGTCCCAGTCAATGGCCAGCATCAACTGCCAGACGTGCACAAAGAAGCCTGCAGATGACAAGGCTCCAGCCATTGAGGTGTCTCAGCTGAGGCACCAGACATCATGGAGCAGAGATAAGTTATTCTCACTGTGCACCTCCTAATTTGAAAGCTATCGTGTATTCTTACTGTGAAGACTGAGGTATTTTTAACATGTTAACAAGCACCTGATATGCAGAAACCTTAAATATAGTGATAATTATTAGTATAAGAACTAAACTCTTAGAATAAAACACAAAAGTGAATCTTCTTGACCGTGGTAGGTAAAGCTTTCTTAGACATATAAAAAAACACAAGCAACAGAAAGAAAAAATATATATATATTGGACTTCAACAATAAAAAGTTTAGTGTTTCAAAGGAGATCATCAACAAAGTACAAAGATAACCCACAGAATGGGAAAATTTTTTTGCAAATCATATATCTGATCAGGGTCTAGCATCCAGAATATATAAAAAACTTTTACAACTCAACAATAAAAAAGACAAATAACCCAGTGAAAAAATGGGCAAAGGCTCAGAATAAATATTTCTCCAAAGAAGATATACAAAGGCTAATAACATGAAAAGATGATCAACACCATTAGTCATCAGGGAATTGCAAATCAAAACCATAATGATACCACTTCACACCCATTAGGATGGCTTAAAAAAAAAAAGACAGACAATCAAGAGTTGAAAAGAATATGAAGAAATTGGAACTCTCAAATATTGCTGGTAGGATTGTAAAATAGCATAGCCACTTTGAAAACAGTTCATCAGTTCCTCAAAATGTTAAATATAGATTTGTCATCTGACCTAGGAATTCTAATCCTAGGTATATACCCAGGAGAACTGAGAATACATGTCTGTATAAAAACCTGTACTCAAATGTTCATAATAGCATTATTTGTAACACCCAAAGTGGAAACAACCTAAATGTTCATCAGCTGATGAATGGATAAACAAAATATGGTTCATCCACATGTTCTGGGTTGAATTGTATCCCCGCAAAAAGATATGTTGACCTCCTAACCACCAGTACCTCAGAATGTAACCTTACTTGGAAATGGGATCTCTGCACATATAATCAGTTAAGATAAGGTCATAGTGGAGGAGGGTGGACTACTAATCCAGTATAATTGGTATCCTTATAAAATGGCCATGTGGCCCTGGCCAGTTTTGCTTAGTGGTTAGAGCCTCAGACTGCGAACCAAACGGCTGCAGGTTCAATTCCAGTCAAGGGCACATACCTTGGTTGCAGTTCACATACCTTGGCCCTGGTCAGGGTCATGCAGGAGGCAACCAATCGATGTGTCTTTGTCACATTGATGTTTCTCTTTTTCTCTCTCTCCCTTCCTCCCTCCCACTCTATCTGAAAAAAAAAATCAGTGGAAAAATATCCTCAGGTGAAGATTAAAAAAAAAACAAAACTTTTTTTTAAAATGGCCACACAGGGACAACAAATGCCACATGACAACAAAGGCAGAGACAGGGGTCATGCAGCCAAGGAATGCTAAATATTGCTGGCAAACCACCAAAAGCTAGGAAGAGGCAAGGAAGGATTCTTCTCTACAGGTTTCAGAGGGGTCATGGCCCTGCTGACACCTTAATTTCGGACTTCTAGCCTCCAGAACTGTGAGACAATATACTTCTGTGATTTTAAATCACCAAGTTTGTAGTATTTTGCTATGGCAGCCCTAAGAAACTAACACCATATAATGGAATAATTCAGCCACAGAAAGGAATGAAGTACAGCAGGTCCAGAAATAAGATCATTTCATTATAATATTGATGAGATACTATAGGAACTTAACTCTTATTTATTTTATCAATTAGCCTATAGTTATGGTTTCATTAGAAGCCATTTCAGATGGTGTTAAGTGAGAACTTACTATCCTGATCCATGCTACAACACCATCAAACCTTGAAAATATTATGCTAAGTGAAAGAAACCAGGCATACAAGTTTACATATTACATGATTCTACTTACAGGAAATGTTCAGAATAAGCAAATCTACAGACAGAGAATATAAGTAGCTGCCTACGGCTGGGGGAAGAGGAGGCAGGATTGCGGGAAAATGGTGAATTACTAAACAGATACAGGGTTCCTTTTGGGACTGATGAAAATGTTCTAAAATTAATTGTAGCTATGGCTGCACAACTCTTTGAATATTCTAAAAACCACTAAATGATACATTTTCAGTGGGTGAATTGTATGGTATGTGAATTCTATCTAAATAAAGTTTGTGTTTTTTCAATATGAAAGAAATACATATGACAGAGAGTTAGGGAGAGGTGGGGATAGCTAAAATAGAGCATTGGGGGAGGGCTATTCCAAGAAGTAACATGTGAAATTTGAGCCGAAACCTGAAGGATGATAACAGGTAGGAGAAGAGCATTCCAGACAGAGGGAATGGTACAAATGTCCTAGAGTGAGAACAGGCTTAGCATATTTGAGGAACGGAAAGGCAAATGTGGCTAGAGTATAAGAGAGGTAGAGAGTGGTATGGGATGAAGTTAGTAGACAGGGATGGGCAAGACAGTGTGTTAATTCTATAACACTTACAGGTAATAGGGTAGCTACAATAAAATCACAGGCAACTTTATTTCATCTCCAACATGTGCCTTTAAACCCCAACAAACTTATACCATAATAGCTACCTCATTTCATATTTAAACATCCTTAACCACAACAAATAATGACTCTTTACAGGTGTCCATTCCCAAAGTTACCTGAACCTCTTGGTTTGGGACAGGACTAGTCTTAGCAACAGCAATCTTAGATAGTCAAAATCAGTCCAAATCCATCCCTGGGCCAAGAATTTTAGGTCTTGGAGACATAAACACACAGTCAAAATCAGACTCCTAAAACTGTCAAACAGTAACTCAAAGCCAAATCAACCCATTGTAGAGATCAGGGAAATTCTAGGACTCATGGAACATGCCTAACACTTCAAGAAAGTTCCGTGACTCAAATAATATGAAAAAAATCAGACCAGCTTTAGGAAAAAAATAAACTAAATGAGTATTTAACTCAATATATGTGTCCTCGGCCCATTCACCCATTCTTCCACTTGGGACATAGACAACAAGTGCACATTTGCAGGTCAAGAAATTCTGAAGTTAATTCAAAAGCTTGTTTTTTTTTTTCTTTTCAGCAAGGAAAGGTGATATGGCAAAATTCAACAAGGGCAATGCTCTGCGCCACCCTAAACATTTCTGTTTTAGTTTCACTTAAAAGGTTCTCCCCTGTCTTATACTGTTACACAGCTTGTGTCAAACACCTGTTGACCTCATTATGGAGGTATCTCAATAACACCCAGAGATGGGCCTAAGGAGCATGTGTGAAATTATAATGAAGATGTAAGATAACAGACATGTAAACCTGAGATGTAAACAGAATTGGCTAGCCCATTTAATCCATCTGAAATAAAAAAGTGATGTTAACCAGAGAGCAAGACTACAAATAAATCCAGTAAATGTATTACTACACATTTGTATATAAGTCTACCTATCTCCCAAATAATAGACAAAAGTAGTAAAAATAGTATTCTTTTCCCATTTCCCAGAAAAAAACAAGTTCTGACCTAGAGGCTATCAACAAAGCAAAACAACAAACAAACAAAAAAACTCCAACATAATTAAAATTAGTAGTAAATGGGACTTACTGTTTGGCCTGGTTAACATGAACTCCTAGTGTATAGCTCAGCCATTTGTATGTCACCTGAAAAAAGAAGGAATTTTTAAAACATTTTATTAGAACTCTAAGGGCTCCTAAAGATTCCTAGTCTTAGATGATTATGCCTTATATATTATAACAGATGCCACCCCAGTTTTGCTAAGAACCATCCATCTGGGCAGGCTAGACTGAGATGTTTTATCTTACAAATACTAAGAATTTTGTTTCACAAACTAATTAATGCAAAGGATCTAAAAAGGAAGGCTGAATATACATCAAAGAAAAAGCTCTCATTTTCTTCACACTGCTTGTTTTACAAAAGGCCCTTTTTTCACATTCTGTCCTTTTTGAAGGCCACCATCAAAAACTATACTAAAACTCACCCAGAAGCTAAATTACCTTGAAGTGTACAACTCAGAAAAACTTCTAAGGAAAGTTGCAGCCATACAAACAAACATCAAAGGGCACAGGTGGTGCAGGGGTCAGGAAATGAATGAGGCGGATGAATACTGTATCACAGGTTAGATTGGGAACTCCTGGATCAAGACTACATCTTCCTTCCATCCTTCCTTGAACTCTCCTATCACTCTTCTCTCAAAGTCCTCCAATTCTAAATGCTGAGTTTCCAATAATTAGAAGTGTTACAGAGGTTAGGCAAAGACAGTGTGATTTATAAGAAAACATTAGCAAAAGAGACTGACCTAGATTGGAAAACTGCCTGTCCCTTACTAACCACAAATAAGTTACTTGGCACCTCTGTCTGCTTCAACTGCCTTTTCTACCCACCTTTGGATGGGTCACTGAAAAGAGCAAATGCAATCATGTGCATCCAAACGTCACTGTTGGCAATCATCATGATTTGCAAATTGCATTCACATCCATTGCCTCACCTGATGTTTACTCCATCCCTGTGAGGCAGATCAAGCCTGTATCAATACCAAATTTCCAGTAAGAGGAAACCGAGACGGTCGGAAGGTTAATCAACTTGTCACTTAAACCCGGTTACAATTTCCTCAACTGTAAATTTGGGGCTTTAAACGCCAAGCACCTTATCAGACAGGTGTAGAGACGCCTTAGAAATATTAACCAATGCCCCTCCCTCCGCGGCCCCTAGTCGGTGCACAGTGCCCAGCGCGCCCACCCAAGGGACGAGGACTTGCGGGCGCGCCAGAATCCCTCTCCCGCGAGCTCTCGCTCGCCTTGGGGCACGAAGCGTGGGGACCTGTCTCCCTTATCCGGTCCCCACCAGACCACACGCAGAGGGGTCAAGGACCCCGCCGCCGCCCTCGCCGGGCCCAGCACCCCAATCGCACGCCCGCGTTCCCCAGTCCTAGCTCCTCACGATCTTGTTCTGGTCCATGACGAACTCGTCTATATTTTCCAGATAAAGCTGGTCCGCCATGGTGCTGCAGCGTTGAGCCCCGCAGCCTCCGAGCTCCCCACGCCGCCACAACCGCAGCTCCCGCCGGCGGGAAACGTCTTTCCCCCCACCCAGGTCCCGGGTCGTTTCCCACGGCAACGGAAGCGACGCGCTACGGCGGCCGTCGGGGGGTCAAACTAGTCTCAGAGACGGCGCAGGCCGAAGTAGGCGGGGCTAGTGGGAGCGGGCGGAAGAGAGGAACCAGGAGAGCGGGCGTGGTCTGGAGGGCTGTGCGTGGGGCCCTGGTTTCAAATCTCGCCTTGGCCGGTTGGTAACTGACCCAGGGCGAAATACCTGACCTCTAGGAGCCACAGTCTTTCCACCTAAAATGTATAAACTAATCCTTGACCTTTCATATCTTTATTAAACAAATATTCATCAAGTACCTATTCTATTCCAGGCACTTCTTAGTCACTGGGGACCCAGCAGTGAAGAATAAATAAGTAATTTTAGTAGAGTGATGCCAGCTGGGTCTGCTTGTTATAATCCCTTAGAATTGAGAAATTAGGGAAGGTTTTCCAGAACGGTTGGAAGAGGGGCAGTGGGTCGGGAAAGGCAGGAGCATTTGCTGGGAAGAGAAAAGAGTTCATTATGGCTGAAATGTTGAGAGAAGAGGCCAATGAGGAGAGATGAGACTTGGGAGAAGCCTACAAGGCTGTGTGAAGGGACACATGAATTTTATTCTAAGAAAAGTTTTTAGGTTGGGGAATTTCAACTAAAATATCTCTTAACATCAGCCAAAAATCCCTTAATAATTGACTTCAGCATAAGCCAGTGTAGTTCAATACAGCTGTATAGTGGAAAATTCAGCAGGCTCTAGAGTTAGACCATGGAATTGAAACCTGGTTTTGATATTTGTTCTTGTGACCTTAAGTAAGTTATTTAACCACTGCAACCTATTTTCCCATCTATAAGATGAAAATAATAATAGTACCCACTTCAAAGGTTTGTTGCAATATGTATTTATTCAAGACATAGCTAGCAAAAGCCTAAGAGCCAAGCACTGTTCTGGGTACTGGAGTGCTGGGCATACAGCTGTGATCAATAATACAAGGAGCCTGTTCACATGTTGCTTACATCCTTGTGAAGATATTAAGTGAAGATATTGTAGTGGCTTAAAATAGGATAATGGTGGTACACTCCCGACCAGGGATCAAGCCCACAACCCGGGCATGTGCCCTGACCAGGAATTGAATCAGCAACCTTTCGGTACACCGGAGGATACCAAACCAACTGAGCCACACTGGCCAGGTGTGTGAAAATGATTTTAATTGTACACTTCTGATATGTATAGTGTTCTGTTTGTATGTTCACACCAATAAAAAGTTTAAGAAAAGTGATCATTTAAGTAATCTTTACCACTGTAAAGATTACTTTTCTCAAACCAAGAAAAGAGAAAATAGGTACAAGTGTTAGAAAGAATGGGTTTAATCTTAACCTTGGACAAAAGAAAATAAATTCTGGGAAGAAGGAATAAGGGGCAAAAATGGACCCCAGGCAAGATAGAAATGGGATTATCAAATTAAGATAAATGATCAAAGGCATCTCCAAGTCTGGATTGAGTAGTGGGATTAGAAAAATAATATATAGTTATGTATCAATAAATGTTTAGCAACCATTTAGCCAAATTAAAAAGCCCTGATTTGTAGTGGGTGCCAACTTCTGTGGTATAAATACTCCCATCACAGAAGATTTCAAGCTACTGATATTGATGTCACAGAATGCAGTTAGGTAGAGATGCACAACATCGCACCATTATTTCCACCATACAAGTACAATAAACATGAGGATGTAAAGAATAGCATAGGGAATATAGTCAATAATATTGTAATAACTATGTATGACGCAGGTGGGTACAAGGCTTATCAGGGGATCACTTAAACATTACATAAATGTCTAAATGTGTACCTGAAACTAATATAATATTGAATGTCAACTGTAATTGAAAAAAATAATAATTTTAAAAAGTACAATAAACAAGTAACTACAAGAGCATAGATGGTAGTACAATGTAGTAAAATAATTAGGAAGTGATGAGATTTGAATATTTATTGTCTTAGTTTTTAAAATAAGTTACTTAATTATAAATTTATATAATCTTATTTTTATTTATTTATTTTTTTTCTTTATTGATTTTAGAGAGAGAGGAAGGAAGAGGGAGAGAGAACGAGAAACATTGATGAGAAAGAACATCGACTGGCCACCTCCTGCATGCCCCCCACTGGAGTTTGGCCCACAACCTGGGCATGTGCCCTGACTGGGAATCGAACAGCGACCTCTTGGTGCATGGTTTGACGCTCAACCACTGAACCACACCAGCCAGGCTATAATCTTATTTTTAGTAATGGCTCTGTTTAACAACTGACTTGCAAACTTTCTGAAACTTTAATGTTCAACCCTCATAAGCAGGTACGGCCAGCTCTAGCATACCACTACAAATAATATCCACTTTGCATGATTGAGGGGATTGAAAGTAACATGTTCTGTACCTGGTAGGTAACTAAGTGCTCTATAAATTATAACTATTACATAACTAACACTTATCTACCACTAACTCTATGCCAGGCTCTGTTCCAAGTGCTTTACAAATATTAACCCACCTAATCTCCGTAAGAACCCTGGAAAGTAAGGCTGTTATTATCCCCTTTTTCAAGATAAGTAAACATTAGCATAGAGAGGTTAAGTAATTTGGCCAAGATCACAAAATAATTGACAGAGCCAGAATTATATAACCCAAGCAGTCTGGCTCCAGCATCCATGATCTTAAACATTGTTTTTTTTGTCTCATAATTAGTTTATAACCATTAGGAAAACCAATAATAAGTACAGGGAACTCTAGTACATTTTATTGTAGAACTTTGGAATCCTTGAGAATATCAGTAAAATGAGAATTGCTTTCAATGGAAGCAAGTAACAAAGGGTATGTACTGAATATCTACAGGATGTGGGAACAGACTCCAGGTAAATAGGAATTAACCTTGGAAGTTGTCAGGGCAGTTGCTGTGGGGTGGGGATGGGGGTGGGGAGATAAGGGGGAGGAAAGTTAGGGAGGACAGATCTTTGATAAGGTTTAGGAAGGGAACCACAACTAGCAAATGCTAGTAAACACTCCTAGGACTGTGTCCAGAATATTAGTGTTTTATCTAGATAATGCCTGAAAGTTTAGTTGTAGGATCAAAAGTAAACCAGAAAAGAGGATCTCCCTGCATTTTCACTCCCACAAACCATAGGTGTGAAAGTCTTATGCATTGCTGGGGTGATAATAACTACATATGTTGAGCACCTATCACATTGTGGGTACCTTCCTAGAATGATTTATTTGCTACTCAAACAATCCTGTTAAATTCTATTATTCCTTCACCAAAAAAGGACCCAAATTTAAATCAATTTTTTGTTAGTGGGAAGAGTGAATAGGAAATGATTCCATATAGGTTCAAAGACATGATTTTCTTAAACTAATAACCAAGTAGGCTTTTAGAACTGGCCTCATTCTAATATAATAATAACTATCACACCAGCATATTAGGCTCTCAGTAAATGTTTATCTACTTAAGTTCAATTACACTGAAGGCAGTGAGATTTGAGGGAGGAAAACACTGGATTAAGAAACAAGGAAACCGTCCGGCCAGTGTGGCTCAGTGGTTGAACATGGACCCGTGCACCAAGAGGTCATCGGTTCAATTCCCAGTCAGGACACATGCCCTGGGTGTGGGCCAGATCCCCAGTGGGGAGCATGCAGGAAGCAGCCAATCGATGTTCTCTCTCATCGATGTTTCTATCTCTCTCTCTCCCTCTCACTTCCTCTCTCTCTAAAAAAAAAAATCAATAAAGGGAAAAAAAAAGCCCTGGCAGGTTTGGCTCAGCAGTTAGAGCGTCAGCCCGCGGACCAGAGAGTCCCGGGTTTGGTTCCCGCTAAGGGCACGTACCTAGGTTGCAGTTTGTTCCCAGCCCCGGTTGGGGTCATGTGGGTGGCAGCCAGTCGATGTGTCTCTCTCACATCGATGTTTCTCTCTCTCTCTCCCTCCCTCTTTCCCTCCCACTCTATCTGAAGATAAATGCAAAAATGTCCTCGGGTGAGGATAAAAAAATAAAAAGAAAAAAAAGAAACAAGGAAACCTGAAATATTGTTCACTCTTACTTATTCATTGAGTATGTAAAGTGGGCAAGCACCATGCTGGGCCTTTTACTTGAATATTCTCATTTAATCTTCAAAACAATTCTATAAATTAAGTAAACATTATTACTGATCTTCTATTATCCCTGTTTACAGATGAGGAAACTGGAGCTCATGAAGGTTAAGTAGCTTGCCCCAAATCATAAGGGTAATAAGTGGTGGTGGGCCATGTGTTTATGCCCAGGTGTGCCCAAAGCTCATGCTCAAATACCGTCATTGGCTTTAGGGGAAAGCATTTGGCTGATTTTTATTCTCTTTTTCTTTTTCTTTTAGATGTTTGAACTTTTATAAGAGTCCATGTCATTTTTATCATCAAAAAAATAAACATTTTTATTTTGAAAAAATTGCGGCATAAAAAAGTAAAAAATAAATTAATTAAAAAAAATATTGGGGCATTTAGCAATGTAAAATTAATTCATCTACTTATTCCAAGCATCTGTAATGTTTTTCCTATTTGAAATGTAAAGGGTAAATCTCCAAAAGGCAAAAGTATCACCATTCCTACCTATACTTTAAATGCTGCTTCTTAAAAAAGAAAAAAAGACAACTCACTCCTTGTTCCTGAAGGATGAGGCTTAACATCAATGTTAAGAATAAGAGCAGTTCTCCAGAAACCAGAACAACCAATCAACCAAAGCATTTGCTAAGCAAAGGAGCCAGACAAAACTGTTGAGGATGGTGGTGTCAGCTGATACCTGCAGTGAGAGCCATCGAATCAAGATTTTTTTAGCCTCTATATCTCAAAAGAGTACCTAAGGCTGTTAGAAGTAGAAGGCTGACCCTCCTCTTTCCACCTTTTCACTCCTACTTCATCCCAGAAATGACTGACACCAGGGAGTCGAAGGATTCTGACAGGGCATGGGGTGGGAAATCTAGATGGGACTCAATATTGGGGAGAGGCTGAGGTCAACCCATATGTAGGCAGGATCTCCAGACTTAGACTAGGGGAAGGGAGCCAGGCCTTCGACCAGGAGAGGAGGCCTGCAGGAGCAGCTCAGAAACTCCACAGGTCTCTGGGAGATAACATTCCAGGCAGGGGAACAGGTCAGAACCAAGGAGTACAAGATTAAGAATTATGACTTGGGAGCCACATAACTGTCCAAGGGTCATTCCAGAGTCTCAGGGGCTCCCGACTTATTAACACCAGGTATTTATTTATTTTTTATTTTATTATATATTTTTTTTGTTCAGATAGATTGGGAGGGAGAGAGAGGAAGAGAGAGAGAGAGAGAGAAACATCGACGTGAAAGGGACACATTGAGTGGCCGCCTCCCGCACAACCCAATCAGGGCCTGGGACAAACTACAGCTGAGGTACGTGCCCTTAGCAGGAACTGAACCAGGTCTCTCTGAACTGCAGGCTGATGCTCTAACCGCTGAGCCAAACTGGCCAGGGCAACACCAGGTATTTAGCACCAGACTATTCATACATTCATTCATCAAACATTACTCAAGGCCTCCTGTCTACCAGACCCTATGTGACTGACTGTTGGGAACACAGCATGGTCTTCATCCCTGGGAATTTAGTCTGTGGGGAGTAAACAGCAACACAGTGTGAGAGGAGCACAGGGTACATGGGAACCCAGCAGAGGTAACCCAGTCTGAGGATCAGACGAAATGTGGAGAAAGACTGGACTTAGGTCTCCAGGATTAGATTCCATATAATCCCTTCTTTAAGCAAAATATATAAAAAAGGAAATCAGTGTGCTGTCATTGTTATAGCTTTTAACAATATACACAAGTCACTATTTCCTCTTTTTGTAAAAAAAAAAAAGCTGTTTTATGAGAACATGTGTACCTTGTGCAGACATTTGTAGACACAGGTACACTGTCTTGTGGAATGTATAGCCACCAGGGCCAGGACACATCAACCTTCCTGACAGCTGGGGAGGCAGGAGTCCAAGGGGTTGTGAGGTAAGCCTCCGGGTGCTATTCTAAAACACAATCAGTTCTATAAAAACAGTGTAAAACAGTTACCAAAACAAAGTGAGTGAGCCAGGGGGCACTCAGACCGCTTCCCCTGTTTCACACCCAAGCTCACACTCACACCCCAGCTTGTCTGTGCCTCAGCTCAATCACCAGAGGTTCACACTGCTGCCTTTGTTGCCTTGGATATTAGGAAAAGAGCAGGAGGACATCTCCCCCATACTGCAGTTGCTTTGTATATTGTTTTCCTTTCTCCATTCCCTTGGGGGTGGGAAGGGTGTTTTAGAGGGGTGGAGGTAAAAGTGAAGATCATTGGAAATTGGTCATGAGAAGTTTTATCTTAAGTAAGCACATCATTTCTGAATTATTAAAATTGAGGGTTGGGGTTGGGGTGCTGGCATTAGGGCTGGAAAGAAGCATGTGTTCCTTTCCTCAGAGACGGGTGCTCTCTGGTTGCCAGCATGGCTGGTTGGGAAGACTTCCTGAGGAAATGTCATGTGGCCTCAGCTTTAGTATCTTGTAAAGAAGGGGGCAACATGCCCTGGCCGGTTTGGCTCAGCGGTGGAGCGTTGGCCAGAGGACTGAAGAGTACCTCGGTTGCGGTTCTGTCCCCAGCCCTGGTCAAGGTCTTGCGGGAGGCAAACCAATCGATGTGGCTGTCTCTCTCGAATCGATGCTTCTCTCTCTCTCTCCCTCCCATTCTATCTGAAGATAAATGGAAAAAATATCCTCGGGTGAGGATATTTAAAAAAAATTTTTTAAAAAGAAAGGGCAAAGGCCATTCCAGACATAGTCTTGATGGAGTGGGTTGCTCTTTCTTTCTCATTGTCTCTCTCCTGGCATCACTGCTTCTCTATGACTGTTCTGTTTATAACTATTCTGTTTTCTTTTGTGGCTTAACCACAGTTTCCACTTCTTCATAATTTTAGTGTGAACACAGCCATAGGTTGCCATGGCTCAATCCCTGCCACTACCTCCATCTTTTGCCCTGTCACTGCAGATTTTCTCAGTAATTCCTCATTTTGTAATTCCTAAATGGTTAAACCTGATTTTCTCAGCTTATCTCAGGTTGGGGGTTCTTTTTAAATCTCAGACTATCAATACCTTTTTCAGCATGCTGAGCAGCCAGTGGACAGGTTCCTCTTAGACAGGTGCTCATTCATTCATTCTTTAATTGTTCATGTAGTTTCTAGTTTCTTCTAACTCACTAGGTAATGAGATACAGGAGAATACAAGATACATATGGTCCTGGTTAGAAACAGGTAAGTTAACAGATACAAGATCATGTTATAAAAGAGGAAATGAACAGCGTACACCCACTAGAGATGTCCAGTAGGCTGTGGGAAGCGTCTGTGCTCGGATGCAGAGTTAGATTGGGGATCCACAACATATAGATGGTAACTGAGGCCATTGGAGAAGACTAGATCACTCAGGGCAGACTGAAGGCAGAACCCCAGGGAACCCCAGAAGTTAAGAGACAAGCAAAAAAGGAAAGGCCTAAACTGGGAACTGAAAGGGAGAAGCAGCACTGGAAGGGGCCAGTGTGGAAACAAAAGGAGAAGGGAGTTTCAAGGATGGAGTTATGGACAGTGTAAAATGCTTCCTCAAAATGGTGTTGGGTAGGGATTGAGAGAAATACATTGAATTTGGCAATTAGGAGGCCTCTGGTGACACTGGCCTGAGGAGTGAGAGGCACAAAAGCCAGACTGCAGTGAGTTAAGGAGTAAGGAAGAGTGAGAAGAGGAACTGAAAATAGAGGGTAGAGCCCATTAAGTATGTGGAAATGGAGAAGTGGGTGGGAGAGAGGGTGGTCATGAACTTCACAACATGTCTTCCTAAGTAACAGAGGTGGGAGGTGACAATGGGTGTTTGTTTTAGGAAACAGTATGATAGACATTCTAGGGTCTTTTCCATCTAGAATGTCCTCAATCAGGGATGCCTCAGAAACTGCAGGCCTGAATCTGCAGGAGGAGGGCAGGTAGCAGAACCTCAGTTCCCACGCAATGGAAACTCTTCAAAGGTCTTTTCATCCCTGGATTTCCAGCTCCCACTGTGGCCACAGCTGGCCAATATTTGTTGACTGAATATCTGAATGGCTGAATGAACTGAATGAATGGATGGATGAAATGGAATTAAATATTGTTCTGCTCTATAATCCCTTTTGTTGATCTACAGAATAGAGTTTGTAAAAGGTGTTGTCTACCTTTCATTCCACCTCTGAAATTGTTACATAGTCTGTTATCAGGGTGAACATTACTCATAAGCTAAATGGGGGAAATCCAGCTTCCTTCAAAGGCCTAGTGATTAATAATGGGGGAGGGAGGTGACCTTTTATGGATAAAAGTTAGGACCAAGCCCAGGTCCTAAAAAGGCTTGAGAGCAGCAAAGAGCACTGCTGCTAGAGACCCTGAAGGGAGGCTTCATACATCCTATATATATAACCTTAACACCCAGTATTTTAGCTACTAAACACTCCATGCATTTGGGATTGACTAACTGGAAGTATCTGAACTCCCAATATTTTCTTCCAAGACTTTAGAGCAGTGGTTCTCAACCTTCCTAATGCCTTCAACCTTTAATACAGTTCCTCATGTTGTATTGTAATAATTCCATTCTGACCCTCAGTTACTGCACGTACACACCCTGGCAGTTTCTTTTCTGTAAACATAAGGGCCTTGAGACACCCAAAGAAAACTGTAAAGATAAGGGTTTGAGGATGGCCTTGGGAAACTCAGAGAAATCATGAGAAAAAAGAGATTAATAGTTACCCTGCTCCTCTCTCCCCCCTTCTCTGTATCAGCCCCCCTTAACGGTGCCAAAAGTGGCGCCAAGAGAATGTAGTTTTTTTTTCTGTAGTCTGTGCCTTTAAAAGCGGGCAACAAAGAAGGCTCAGGGCTGAGGATTTGGGGAAGCTGTACCCCCCCAGCCCACCGGTGACCGGTGTAATAAAAAAAAACCACAATCCAGCCCTGGCCAGTTTGGCTCAGGAGTTTGGCTCATTGGCCCGCAGACCAATGAGTCAAGGGTTTGATTCTGGTCAAGGGCACGTACCTTGGTTGCCATTCCTTCCAGCCCTGGTCAGGTCGTGCGGGAGGCAACCAGTTGATGTGGCTCTATCACATCAATGCTTCTGTCTGTCTCTCTCTCTCCCCCTCCCTCCGACTCTATCTGATGATAAATAGAAGAAAAAAAGTATCCTTGGGTGAGGAAAAAAAACAAAAACACAATCCAATTTTAGAACCCTCCATCACCCCCCAGAACTTTCTTCATGCTCTTACTCCCCATTGATACCATCAATCCCTATTCCCACCCCAGGCCCCAGGAAACCACTGATCTCTATAATTTTGTCTTTTCTAGAAATTTCATATATATAAAATCATACATGTATTTTTTTGTGTCTGAATTCTGCTGTGGACTGAATTGAGCTCCCTAATCATATGTTGAAGTCCTAACCCCAGTACTTCAGCATATGATTGTGTTTGGAAATAGGGTCTTGAAAGATGTAATGAAGTTAAAATTAGGTCATTAGGTCAATATGACTGGTGTCTGTATTAGAAGAGGAAATTAAGATACATATACACACAGAGGGAAGACATGTGGAAGACGGTCATTACAAGCAAAGAAGAGAGGCCTCAGAAGATATCAACCCCATCAACACCTTGATCTAAGTTCTAGCCTCCAGAATGGTGAGAAAATAAATTTCTGTTGTTTCAGACATCCAGTCTGTGATACTATATCTAGGACAGTCCTAGCAAACTGATACAGATACAGCTTCTTTCATGTAACATGATGTTTTTGAGATTCTTTCAGGACATGGCAAATATCATTAGTTTATCACTTTTTAGAACTTAGTAGTAGACGAAGTCTTCACTCAACATCGTTGATAGATTCTGTGCCTTTAAGTGAAATAATATTTAGTGAAACCAATTTTACCATAGGGTAAATGATATAAAGAAGAATTAAGTTTTTAAGGCATCTCATCAACTTTATTATTATTATTATTATTATTATTATTATTATTTTATTTTTAATACTCACCTGAGGATATTTTTCCACTTCAGACAGAGTGGGAGGGAGAGAAAGGGAGAGAGAGAGAAAGATTGACGTGAGAGGGACACATCCACTGGTTGCCTCCCACACGACCCCGACCAGGGCCGGGGACAAACCGCAACCGAGGTACATGCCCTTGGCCAGAACTGAACCCATGACTCATTGGTCTGCGGGCCGACGCTGTACCACTGAGCCAAACTGGCCAGGGCTCATCATCTTTATAATGAAGCAACATTATTTGAGATTAGACAACCTATAGAATTGTGAGCTAAATAAAATGATCGTTGTTTTAAGCCATTATGTTTAAGGGTGAGTCATTTTTATAGCAAGAGCTAGCTGATACAAAGAGTCAGAGCAATTAAGCTTTGGAGCTAAACAGTCTGGGTTTTAATTCCAGCTCTGCCACTTACTAGCTATGTGGCTTTGGGCAAGCTACTCCATCTTTCAGAGCTTCAGTGTCCTCATCTGAATAACAGGGGTAATGGTAGTGCCCATCTCCTGGACAGATGTCAGACATTAGCTCATATGCTGTTTGGCTTAGCAGAATTGTCTCATATAGGGAGCCACTGTTCCGATGAGTAAACTAAACTCCCAGATATTTAGTGACCTTCCCTCTCCCCACTCTCTGCCCCCCACCACACTTGGGACTCTCACTGTGACTTTCTGACCCCTACCCAGGCTAAGATTCCTAACAGAATAGTAGGGGAGATTGGCTTTGGGTGGGTAGGGGCATTCAGTGTCCATCTGGTGACAGATTGCCTTGTGTCTGGTCTCAATATGAAGCCAAAATAGACTGGAGTTAATAAATGATCAAACTGAAGTTTTATCAAGATTAATCTGGTAGCACAAAGTACAACTCTTTGGCAGGCACTGACAGTCCCACCCCTTCATTCTCTGGATCCCATGTCTCCCCACATCTGTTTTCTTTCTCTGCTGTTTCTCAAATCCACTCTTGTCTCTCCATTTTCTTACCTTAGCCCTTGCCACACTCCTGGAGCTCTGCAACAGCCTCCAACTTCCATTGGTGTCTCCCTCTCCAATCCTTTGTCTTCTCCCCATACCCTTTCCCAGACATATTTTGGGCTTTGTGCCAGTACATTTCTGATGCTCACCTGAGGACAGATTCTGCTCATGGGTTCTGGGTATTGGGAGGAAAGATTTCCATGTGCCTTCCAGACGTGACCCTTTCAGGCAGAGGGTGGTGCCCGAACCCTAATAAAGGATTGGCAGATATATACCGTCAATGAGCAGCAGATGGCAGAGTAGCCTCTCCTTTTGTCATCTCCCATCAGCAGCTGCTGGTGCTCCTTCTCACATGAAGGGTAACAATGAACACAGGACCTCAACAACCAATTAGAAAACACTCTGTGGGCCCAACTTTAATTGAATTGATTGCCTGAATTTAAAGAATAGGGGATTTCATATTAAAATCATACTTCAGGCTTTATTTATTAATATAAACATCTAGCTGCCAACTTTCGCCAAGGCATGTGTTGTACCATGGACTTTAGTCCTTATCACGCCATGTGGTCTCCCCAGCACTTAGGCCACACGTCTTTTGCCACTGGCCAAAGTACTCATACAGCTATTTTTCTTAAACCTTTTTCTTATATGTGAAATATTTCTTGACTGTGTCTTCAACAGAAGGAAATAATAAAAGACAGATTGAGAGGAACACAAGTTTTTTCAGAAGGGAGGGGGAAGAAGCCATCTTTTGTGAAAATGAAGTAAGCACAGTATGACTGTTCAAAGAACACAGCCTAAGATGTCATTATGAAAATAGAGCACAGTAAAGACTAAGAAGAATATGGAAAAGATGTGAGATGAAAAGCAACAACATGAACGGACTAAAATCTCAACAGAATGTGTTCTTTTGAACACAAATGTTTCTGCTATAATCTGTAATTAAGTGGGAATAAATTATAAGTAAATAAAATAGAGTAGAATAAGTGAAACAGTAACACCCTACACAGGCATTTGAGATTCCACCATTTAACACAACCCTTTCTCCCCAGCCACCCCACCACCCCTGCTCCCAGCTTTTATGGATAACATAGCTGAGGCCAGAGATATTAGGTAACTTATCCAAAGTTACAAAGATAAAAAGCAGCAAAGATGGAAATAAAAATCATGTCTTTACACTCTATATCCTCTGCTTATCCATACACCCAAACGGCCATAGAGCTTGACAAACATTTGTTCAGTTGACGAAAAGAAGTACAGTGTAGGGGAAAAAATATTAAATTGTGATGGAGAGTCCTAGATTCTAGTTATAGCTGTAACCACTGACTAGCTGTGCGACCTTGGGCAAGTCACTTACCTTCTTGGATCTCATTTTGAACATCAAAGTGTGGAGAAAGCTAAACTCAAGACTTTGAAGGTTAATTGGAAATTTTATCACATTAGCCAATTATAGCCCTTTTGTTCTGGGGTGAAAAACTGGGCCCCAAGGGAAAGGTGAAAAGATCTTATGGTTATGAAGAACAGAAATCAACTCTGGCTGATTTGAATAAGAAATAAATTTGTTAAGATTATCTTCTATACCTCATGGAATCACCAGAAAGCCTGGAGAATTAGGCTAATAAAGTGGGCAAAAAATGAAAACCTATATCCACACAGATACTTATACATGAATGTTATAACAGTATTACAGTATTCATAATAGCCAATATGTGGAAGAGACCCAAATGTCCACCAAAAGACAAATGGATAGCCCGGCCGGTGTGGCTCAGTGGTTGAGCATCGACCCATGCACTAAGAGGTCGCTGGTTCAATTCCCAGTCAGAGCACATGCCCAGGTTGTGGGCCTGATCCCCCAGTGGGGGGCATGCAGGAGGTGGCCAACTGATGTTCTCTCTCATCGATGTTTCCATCTCTCTCTCCCTCTCCCTTCCTCTGTCTCTCTAATATATCAATAAAGAAAAAAAATAAAAAAGACAAATGGATAAACAAAATTTGGTATATAATGGAATAGCATTTGGCCATAAAAAGGAACGAAGTACTGACACAAGCTGCAACACAGATGAACCTTGAAAACATTATGCTAAACGTAATAAGCCAGTTACTAATGATTATATACTATATGATTCTAGTCATATGTAAGTCCAGAACAGAGAAATGTATAGACAGAAAGTAGATCAGTTGTTGCCCAGGGCAGGGGACAGACCAAGGATGTAGGGGAGTAATAGTTAAAAGGTATAGGGTTTCTTTTGAAGATAATAAAAATATTCTAAAATTGACTATGGTGATGATTGCACATACCTATGAATATACTAAAAAAGAAATTGTATATTTTAAATGGGTGAATTGTATGGAATGTGAATTTTATCTCAATAACGTGGTTTTAAAAATTGGCAGAAACAGCCCTGGCCAGTGTAGCTCAGTGGTTGAAGCATCGGCCAGTGCACGGAAGAGTTGTGGGTTTTCAATTCCTGGTCAAGGGTACATACCTGGGTTGCAGGTTCGATCCTGGGCCCCAGTCAGGGTGCGTGCAGGAGGCAACTGGTTGGTGTATCTCTCTCACATCTCTCTCTCTCTTTCTCTCTCTCCCTCCCTCCCTCCCTCCCTCCCTCCCTCTGTCTCCCTCCCTCCCTTCCACTCTTTCTGAAAATCAATGGAAAAAATACCCATCCTCTGGTGAGGATTAACAAACAAACAAACAAACAAAAATTGTTAGAAACAAAGGGAGCCAAGGCAGGTGCAACTGCAGCCCAAATCATGCAACGAACCAATTCAATAAGTACACCACTGCCACCTGTACCCCGGCCCTGAACACTGGACCTGGAGGCCACCACTCACTTTGCTGGCATTTCTGCCTAGAAACTTAGATGTTACTGCCAGTGCCCTACCGCTGCCTACATGGCCGCTCTCCACTGTCCCTGCTTCTTTACAACACAAGTATCTTATTCTAAGTTCTGGGAGAAGGTACCTGATTAATTGAGCCTAGATGATATGTGCATATCCTGGCTGTAGGGACGACTGAGAAAACAAATTATCTGGCCCTTTTCACTTCTATAATGGAAGACAAGATCTCCATCAAGACTCATATGGTGGAGAATTCTCCAAATACAAGAAGTGGTTTAGATGTTGGGCAAGTGAGCAAACCAACCAACCAAGCAACAACAACAAAAATCCTGGCCTCTATATGTATATATAACTCCAGTTAACATGCAAACATTTCAGATTAACCTGTCTTCCAAACACCCATTTATTCATGTATGTCTGCAAGCACTATAAGCACTTTAAATACCTAAGAACTCTTTGCCAGCCCTGAGCTAAGCCCCATGGAATCAGAAACAAATGAAACACTGACCTTGCCCTCAAGGAGCTCACAGTGAACAGGAGGGGAAAATAAAAGAGTGTTATGGATCCGAGGCTAAACGTGTAAGGAGTAAAAAGAGGCACAAGCAAGGGACTAGTCAATTCTCCTTGGCAAGAAGGTTAGAAAGACTTTACAGAGGAGATGACTTGGAAGGTTGGTGCCTTGCTAGGCAGAAGGGAGGAAACAGGGGCATGGACCAGCCAGGTGCATTGGGGGAAACTATGGGCAACACTGGTGGAAGCTTGGCTGTGAGATGGGGCACAGCAAGAGAGGGCTAGGTGGGCCAGATCATGAAGGGCTGCATAGCTCAGACCAGTTTGGCCTTGCCTCTTTTAACTTTTTTTTTTTTAAACCCTCACCCAAGGATATTTTTCTGTTTATCATCAGAGTGGGAAAGAGGGAGAGGAAAGAAGAGAGAGAGAGAGAGAGAAACATCAATGCAAGAGAGACACATTGACTGGCTGCCTCCTGCCAACCAGGGCCGGGGAAAACCGCAACCCAGGTACGTGCCTTTGACCAGAATCGAACCTCGACTCATTGGTCTGCAGGCCGATGCTCTAACCACTGAGCCAAAGCAGCCAGGGCTGGCCTTGCTTCTTTTTAATAGAGAGCTATTGAAGGATATTTTGTTTTCGAAACACTGTTTTGATGCTGTGTAGGGGATGAGCTGAAGGAGAGACTGGGCAAAGGTCAGTTAGTGGGCTATTGCCATGGCCCAGACTTTAGACGGCAGAGGAGAACCAGGGTGATAGCAGTGGCAATGGAGAGGGCTCATGGGGCTTTTGCAAAGATTAAATGAGATAATAGGTATAAAAATGTTTTGTAAACTATAAAATGTGCTCTATGGATACTTGTAATTTATCTTAACAGTGCCTAACACCAAGTGAGGCAAACAGAAGGTGCTCTTTAAATGTTTGAAGTAAGAAAAAAGGATAATAATTATTTTCTGAGCAATTACTGTGTCAGCCACCATGATAAATGGTTGACCAACATTATCTTCCTAATAGCCTGAGGTGACCAATTTTTCCAGTTTGCCTAGGACTCCCCTGGGTTTAGCACTAAAAGTCCCACATCCCGGGAATCCCCTGAGACCTGCACATAGGTTTGAGTACCAAGCCCCGTTTACAGTTAGAGAGATTATACAACATGTTCAAAATCTCATTTAGTAAGTTACAGAGTCAAAATGTGAACTCGGATCTGTCTAGGAGAAAACATGCGGGGAGAAGGGTCTTTCAAATGAAACATGGAGAGTATCAAAGCCCTGCTCCTTCAGCCGCGTGACTCCATCTCAAACCCAGTTTGGTCTCAGGGACCGGTGTTGAGAGATTGCCCAGAGAAGCCCAAAAGCTGAGCCCAGCCTCAGCTTACCTACCCCTCCAGGGTAGTCCCTGACAGACCATGGTACTTTGTTTTGGTTTTTACTTCACAGAAACTCTCCTGTTTCTATAGGGTAATTAAATCCTCGTGCCTCATCCTGTTTATATTTTGACTTTGTGTTTTATTTTGTTTATGAATGAAAGAACAATTCAACCTTGCTAATCCAAATTGTTTGACTCCTTAAAGCAGGTGTTTTTGGGTCCTGAACAATAACATTACTATATTTATATGGAGGTGGGGGGAGGGGATTCTGTGCCCAGCCAGCATCAAAAGCAGAGTATTTCTAGATACTGATGGGTAAGTTTTGCTTGGGGTGTAGAGGATGGGCGACCAGGAGAGAAAGAAAGCCTTGTTAACCTTAGGCTCGAGCTTCCTTTCTGCTCAGATATGCCTGTAATTGCCTCATTTTACCTCCTGTCAATTCATCCTTATGCTGTACTGTTGAATTGAGAGTCTGGAGGCTGGTATTTGGCCCCTAGCTCTGCCACTAATGAAGGTGTGACGTAGACAAGTCTCTTTCTGTCTGAGCCTCAGTTTTCTCATTTGTCAAAGGAAGGAACCAGATTATCAGATTAGGTGTTTCCCTAGGGGTGCTTGTGGTGTTGACACTATCTAGGACCCTGTAATGATACACATAATTGAACTGCTTCTGAAGGCAGCCTCTGGGCTAGGTGGAGTGTGTGAGTGGATGTGAATACCTGCAAGTATGCGTGTGAGAGTTTCAGTGTAAGTGTGACTGTGAGTGTGCACGTAGGTGGTTCTCAAAAATGATATACTCAGGGCATGCTTGGAATTAAAGCCCTGGTGAAAGCCCTCCACCCCACCCTTGCCTGACTCTCCTGAACTGCTTTTCCAGACGTAGCTCTCCCATAAAGTGGGAAGTGTAAGCACTTCTCTTGGTGAGACAGCCCTGTGGACTGGAGTGAGCACGAACTCTAGAGCTAGACTTGGGCTTGAATCCTGGCCCCACTCTGTATTTGGTATGTGACCTTTAGCAAGTTATTTACCTAAACCTAACTTTCATCAGTGGTAACAAGGACCTAACAGTCCCTAGCTCAGCACAGTTAGAAGCCGGAATGAGACAAGTACGTCAAGTACCTGGCTTAGAACCTAACACATGGGACACTCTAAACCATAAACAGCTATGTAAATTTGCGGGGCCCAATGTAAAATGAAAATGTGGGCTTTTTGTTCAGAAATTATTAAGAATTTCAAGATGGCAACAGCAAAGCAACAACAGAGACCCTTCCCACCACAGGGCCCTGGGCATGTACACAGGTCATAGCTTCTCAATGTTCATTTTCTTCTAGGCAGGTTAGCTAAGCTGTTGGGGTGGGGGGTATCATGGGGAAGGTACCCAAACAACCCAGGAAGCAAAAATCAAAGCTTGAAAACTTCTTCCATCAACACCCCCTCCCTGAAATCACCCTGGCCATGGGAAGGCATAGATGAAGGTCAGAACAGGTGAGTCACTCGCTTCCTTAACCGCTGAGAATATTTCTCCCACTCTGTGAATTCAGCCTCCCTCTCTCCCAGAGACGGAGGCTTAACTTAGTATAAGACATCATGCGCCCTGGCCAGTTTGGCTCAGCGGTTAGAGTGTTGGCCTGCGGTCCAAAGAGACCCAGGTTCGGTTCCCACTAGGGGCATGTACTTCGGTTGCAGTTTGTCCCCGGCCCTGGTTGGTCGTGCGGGTGGCAGCCACTCAATGTGTCCCTTTCATGTCGATGTTTCTCTCTCTCTCTCTCTCTCTCTTCCTCTCTCTCCCTCCCACTCTATCTGGACAAAAAATGAAAAAATGTCCTCAGGTGAGGATAAAAAAAAAAAAGACATCATGCATCCTTTCCCAGAGAGTCAGTCTTCATTTCTTTCACCTCTTTTACATCACAAGTCCTTCTGGATTCCCTGGAAAGGAACTGAGGGCCTGGGGCCCAATGACAAGAAAGGGAGGTCACTGAGGGAGGTCACTGTCCACTGGGGAGAAGGAATCCTCCAGACCAGAGTATTGCTGAATACTTGGGAGCTGGGAAGTCAGCCAGCGTTTCATCTTTTGTTTTTTCCTCCCGCAGCTTCCTGTCCCAGAGGTGGATGGACAGGGGTCATGGGGGACTTCCTGACCTCAACAAATAAACCTTTCCATTGTCATTGGTGAGGCAGTACTTCCAGGCCAGACAGACCAGGTTGCTGGGTAGTAACAGAGAGAGACAGCAATACTGCTTGCAGAGGGGCTCACTCCTAGTTCTAGCAAAGGTCCCAGCAAGAGGCGGCTATGCACACCGCCGGGGTCAAAAAGATGGTCATATGAGAGGCCACGACTGACTGTCTATTGTAGGGGTGGGTGAGGTGAATGGGAACTGGGTGGGGAGAAGCATCAGAGAATGTGAAGTTGGAAGGGCCCTCAGAGGTCATGCAGATTCCCGGTGCCCAGAGCAGTTCCCGACACATACTAGGGGCCCAATAAACATTTACTAAATAAATGAGTGAATCTAGTCCAGCATTTTCATTTAATTGAGCCAGGGAAGAAAGGCTCAGAGTGGAAAGGAAAGTTTCCCAAGGACACACTGAGTTAGTAACAGAGCCCAGACTAGAGCTCAGAGAGTTCCTGAATCCCACACCAGTGTTCTTTTTACTAGGTTACAATCAGGGCAAAGGAGATTAGGGGACTTCTAGAGAACCACTCAGAGAGCTTGACATGTGACCCTTAAGTTTGGGGATCACAAACACAGAGTTTGACACATGCTTGAGGAACTTGAAGATGAGAGACTGATGGAACTTTGTAGGACAAAGAGAGAGATAATTGTGCTGAGAACCAACTGTTCTCCCACTGGCAAATACAAATGTGGCCTAGGGACTGACGTGGACCTACAAGAAGAGAGGTGACCTGGGACTTTAAGTCTGGGCATGGCATGACTTAATTCTCTGTTCAGCGTCTCTCTAGGCTGAACATGGTGTTGGTCAGGTCTGGGGCTCAGGGTCTTCTTTCAAGCTCCCTGGTTATTGGCAGAATTCAGTTCCTTGTGGTTGTAAGACTAAGGCCCTATTTTCCTGCTGGCTATTAGCTGAGGACCCCGCTCGGCTCCCATAGACCACTCACACTACTTTGCCATGTGGCCCCTTGTTATCGACTGAATGTTTGTGTCTCATCCTTTCCAAATGGATATCTTGAAGCCTGAACCCCCAGTGTGCATGGTATTTGGAAATAGGTCCTTTGGAAATTAAAATTAAGGTTGAGGTTATAAAGGTGGGACCCTGATCCAACAGGAGTAGTGTCCTTATAAGAAGAGTCATCAGAGCATGCTCTGGGTGCCATGTGAGCATACAGAGAGAAAGCAGCCATCAAAAAGCCATGAAGAGAGCCCAGCCAGTGTGGCTCAATGGACTGAGCGTCGTCCCATGGACTGAGAGGTCCCAGGTTGATTCCCAGTCAGGCCACGTGCCCAGGATGTGGGCTTGATCCCCAGTAGGGGGTGTGCAGGAGGCAGCTGATGGATGTTTCTCACATTGATGTTTCTGTCTTTCTCTCCCTTCCTCTCTCTAAAAAAAAACAATAAAAACATTAAAAAAAAAAAAAAAAAAGCCATAAAGAGAGCTCTCACCAAAAACTGACCATGCTGACACCCTGATCTCAAGACTTTTAGCCTCCAAATTAATGAGAAAATAAATTTCTGTGTGTGAGCCCCCTAGTCTGTGGTATTTTGCTATGGCAGCCTGAGCTGACTAGGTACCTCCGCATTCAGTTCACAGCACACATGTTTGCTTTCTTCCAGACCAGACAGAATGCCTCTCTCTGAGTTCACCTTCTTTTTAATACTTAATGGGAATTGGAGAAGTTTCATTAACTGGACACCAAAACAAACCAAAAATTTATGGAATTTGCCCAAGATTTCATCTACTGGCAAGGAAAGTCCTATTTAGTAACTTGAATTTTAGAAACTGGTATCTTCCTGCATTATGAGACCAGCTCATTCAACAAACTAGTTGCACTTACATTGTAACAGAGGAGGTACAAATATAGTAAAACAAGTACACAGCACAATAGCAAAAACGTAATTGTTTAGGAAGTGGCCGTAGTGGAGAAATCCCCAGACTGGAAGTTGGGGGATGGGGTTGTAGTCCTGATTCTTTCATTGACCACTTAAGTCGCAGTGTGGAATGTTTGTTTATAAGACAAACTACCTACAGATAAAAATGGGCAAATGATAATAATATAAACAGGCAATTCATAGAAGAGGAAATGCAAAGAACAATAAACATATGAAAAAAAGCTCAAACCCATTATTTGTCAGGAAAATGAAAATTAAAAAAAAAAAGGATATAGTTTGTGAACAATATGTCTGACCAAAAAATAAATGTTTGAGAACATCAAGCTCTTGTTAACAATAAGGAAATGGATATCACTACACATTGCTGGTGTGGGTATAACATTATATCATAATATATCTTGGGGGAAAATGTATTAAAATTTAAAATATATGTACCCTTTTATCCAGTAATTTCTCTTTTTTTTTTTTTTTTTTTTATCCTCACCCGAGGACACTTTTTCATTTTTTGTTCAGATAGAGTGGGAGGGAGAGAGAGGAAGAGAGAGAGAGAGAGAAACATCGATGCAAAGGTGACACATCGAGTGGACGCCACCCGCACGACCAACCAGGGCCGGGGACAAACTGCAACCGAAGAACATGCCCTTAGTGGGAACCGAACCCAGGTCTCTCTGGACCGCAGGCCGACGCTCCAGCCGCTGAGCCAAACCAGCCAGGGCGTAATTTCTCTTTTAAGACTTTATAGTATTGGAGTAAAAGTATCAGTACCTAAAAATATTTATGGGAATATTTATGATATTCATAGGAACCATGGCTATAATAGTGGCAAAAAAACTGGAAATAACCTGACTGTCCAACATAGAGAAATGATTGAATACATTTTTATGCACTTACATTATATTATAAAATATGATCCAGATATTTTTTTCATTATTGATTTTAGAGAGAGAGGAAGGGAGAGGGAGAGAGAGAGAAACATCAATGAGAGAGAACATTGATTGGCCACCTCCTGCATGGCCCCCACTGGGGATTTGGCCCACAACCTGGGCATGTGCCCTGACTGGGAATCGAGCTGGCGACCTCTTGGTGCATGGGTCGATGCTGAACCACTGAGCCACACCAGCTGGGCTGATCCAGATATTTTAAAAATTAATTAAATCTATATGTGCCAACCAGAAGGGATGAGTATGAAATATTAAGTGAAAAAGTAAATCACATAGTAATGTGTATTTTATGTTCCTATTTTTGTTAAGAAAAAGGAAACTGCTTTCTTATGCTTATACAGTTGTATTAACAAAAAAAGATAGGGAAAGATATACAACACAGTGTTAGCATTGGCTACCTAGGGTGAGGCAGAGGTTGGTGGTAAGAGAGTGGTGAAGGTATTAGAGGGAAAAAAGGGGATATTATTAACGTGATGTATTCATTAATTTTTCTATTGTTTTACTTACTATAAAATATATGTATTACTCTTCTAATTTTAAAAAATGTTTATGCAAAAAAATGAATCCACCTTCTTACATCATATATAAGAATAAACTCAAAAGGGACTGAAGACTAAAATGTAAGACCTATAACCATACAACTCTACTACAAAACATAGTCAGTAAACTCTCTGACATCACTCTTAGTAATATTTTTTCTGATATATCTCCCCGGGCAAGGGAAACAAAAGAAAAAACACCTGCCCTGGATGGTGTGGCTCAGTTGGTAGGAGCGTCCTCCTGTACACCAAAGGGTCACAGTTTCCATTCCTGGTCAGGGCACACACTTAGGTTTCAGGTTAGATCCCCAGCCCAGGATGAGGTGGTGCAGGAGGCAACTGATCAATGTTTCTCTCTCGCATCAGTCTCTCTCTCTCTCTCTCTCTCTCTCTCTCTCTCTCTCTCTCTCTCTCTTTCTCTCTCTTCCCCTTCCCCTCTCTCTCTAAAAACATCAGTGAAAAATGTCCTTAGGTGAAGATTAAAAAAAAAAGAAGAAAAAAAAATGAAATTACATTAAACTAAAAAGGTTTTGCACAGCAAAGGAAATCATCAACAATACAAAAAGACAACCTACTGATTGGGTGCATTGAAATGGTTTGTTGATTGGTGGTTAAGGGGTAAGGAGGTTTCTCAAAGGAAATGAGCTGAATTCTTTAGAATTCTATATACGCTTCATTTATTTAAAAAGAGGAAAAAGAATCTCTGGCTATGAATAGGGCAATGAAACTTGATAACTGCCCAAAAAGACATTAAACATGGTAGACAAAGTGAAGAACAACAAGAACATTCACACTTAAGGATGACCTACCAAATTGAATGTTATGTGGAGCTTTGGCTATTTATGTATCAAATAGTGCTTGGAGTTGGGTGATCAGACTGAAAAGTTAGATCCCCACCCCCCACTAGTACTTCTAATGCTATTTCATAAGTGCAAGGAATGTGTTTTGGAAGTCACCAGGACACCCAGAGAAAAGTAGCTCTGATTTTCTTTACTTGTGCCACTGGCCAAGCCTCAATGCCCTTCTCTTGGCTTGTTTCAATACTTATCATCTACTGCCATCTTCCAAGATCTACACAGTCTAGCTCAAGCCCAGCTCCTATTTGAAATCTCTCTCGTGTGTGAAACATTGGCACACAATGATCTGTCTTCTATACTGAATGCACAGAGCTGACTTTAACAATCTGACTATCTGCACCCCATTTCCAGTGTCTACAATTATAGCCACCCACAGGAATAAGCCACACTCACATGAAAAGAATAAATATAATGTCTATAACATCTGGGAGGATATGTGAATACAGATCAGTACCAGGAAACATTTTACCATTCTCTCTCTCTCTCTCTATCTCTCTCTCTCTCTCTCTCTCTCTCTCTCTCTCTCTCTCTCTCTCTCTCTCTGGTTTCCCTCCCTTATCTCCTCTCTGACCATAATCTTCTGCCTCCTTATAGGGTCCCTCAATTGTGGAAGAAGGAACATCAGATCATTGAGAAGCTATACACCATTGGAAGAATTTCATGTTCTTCACTGATTTCCTGCAGAATGAAACTCAAAAGACAAACAAAATCTTCTTTGAAAATATTGACTATCACTCAAAACATAACTTTATTGTGTTACAATGCAAACAAACTCTCTGTCTTTTTACTCTTTTCAATGACCACTCCTCCCTATTGGAATGAGGTAAAACTCAGATTTGACCCTGTAGTAGACTGAATAATAGCCTCTAAAGATATCAAGTCCTAATCCCTGAAACCAGTAAATGTTACCTTATATGGAAACAGGGTCTTTGCATGTGTACTTAAATGAAAGATCATGAGATGGGGAGATTATCCTGGATTATCAGAGAAGACACTAAGTGCAATCACAGGTACCCTTATAAGAAGGAAGCACAGGGAGTTTGATGACCCACAGAAGAAGAGAAGGCAATGTGACCATGTAGGCACAGACTGGAGTGATGTGGCCACAAGCAAGTAATGCTGGCAGCCATCAGAAGCTACAAGAGACAAGAAACATTATTCCCTAAATCTTCCAGAGGGAGGTGTGACCCAGCCCCAACAACTTGATTTTGAGGCATGCAAAGAAACAGGAAAATGTAGTCTATACACTGGTTGTTGTTTTTAAGCAGCCAACAGAAACTGCCTATGAGGAGGTCTACATGTCAGATATAACAAAGACTTCAAAGTAGCTATTATGTTTCATGGATTCAGTATTCAGCATTCAAAGTTCAAAGAACTCAAAAGAAACATGCTTAAAAAGTAAAGGAAGAGTGATGACAAAGTATCATCAAATAGAAAATGTTAACAAAGACATATAAATAATTAAAAATAGCCAAATGGAAATTCTGGGGTTAAAGAGTACAATTAATGAAATAAAAAAATCATGAGAGTGGCTCAATAGTAGATTTGATCTGACAGAAGAATGACTGAACTTGAAAACTGATTGATAGGGATTATGTAATTTGAAGAACAGAGCAAAAGAAGAGTAAGGAAAATGAACAGAGTTACAGAAAAATGTGGGACACTATTATGTACACCAACATATGTGTAATGGGAGTACCAGAAGGAGAAGAAAGAGCAAAAATATATATATATATATATTTGAAGAAATAATGGCTGAAAACATCTCATAGTTCATGAAAAACATTCATCTACCCATCCAAGTAGCCTAGTGAATCCTAAGATGGATAAATAGAAAAAGATCCACACTCAGGTCTATCATAGAAAAGAAATGCTGAAAGACAAAGACAAAAAGATCCTGGGAAGATTGACTCCTTGTAAGATTTAATGAAAGCCAGAAGTCAGTGGGATGGCATGTTCAAAGCACTGAAAGTAAAAAACTGTCAACCAAGAATTATATCCAGCAAACCTATCTTTTATAAATGAAGGTGAAATAGAGACATTCCCAGAGAAATAAAAGTTGAGCAAAATTTTAGCTAGAGACTCACCTTACAAGAAATTCTCAAGTAAGGTTTTCAGCCCGAAAACAACTCTAATCTATGTGGTCATTCAAATCCACATTAAAAAAAAAAACAAAAACAAAAAACAAAAAAACCACTAATAAGGTAATTGTTACCTCTTATAATTATAACTGATTTTAAAGGCAATTATATTTAGCAATATTAATATTTCTTAGATATGACATGAAAAGCTAAAACAACAAAAGAAAAAATAAACTGGCCATCATCAAAATTAAAAACTTCTGTGCTTCAAAAGACATCATCAAGAAAGTGAAAACAGCCCGACCGGTGTGGCTCAGTGCTTGAGTGTCGATCCATGCACCAAGAGGTCGCTGGTTCAATTCCCTCCGGGTCAGGGCACATGCCCAGGTTGTGGGCCCAGTCCCCAGTGCGGGGCATACAGAAGGCGGCCAATCGATGTTCTCTCTCATTGATGTTTCTATCTCTCTCTCCCTCTCCCTTCCTCTCTCTCTAAAAATCAATAAAGGGGAAAAAAATTTTTTTTTAAAGAAAGTGAAAACACAACACACAGAATGGAGGCATCAAATTGTTCTTTCCACTCTTATGATTTTCTAATTTGAGTACTATTCTTTTTTTTTTTTTTTTTCATTTTTCTTTATATATTTGTGAGTGGGTCCTGATTCCCCTCAAGGGCAGGAAGTATGTCTTGGTCATTTTAGCATGGTTCAGTGGGTATTTTGATAATAATCATTGATAGTGAAGATGTCTGAACTCACCACTGCAGGGAAAGAAAATTTTGAGTAGGGGAATGGTTATACATGGACTTGGTAGACTATATGGGAAAGTTTGCCAACCCCTTTTGTAATCTCCTGTGGGAGCCAGACAGGAGGTACTCTGGAGCCAGCTATGACTCCATCGATGTTAATGGATTATTCTTTTACAAAAACAATCCCACAGGCTAAGGAATCTTTCTTTCCTGATAACAATCTGCCTACTTTAGTTCCTAGTAAAATGCTCTGCAAAGTCCAGACAGGAAAAGGGGCATTGGCCGTGGACTCCTGGGAGTAACTGACAGCAGGTGCCATGACTGTCTGGTGGTGTCATATCTAAAGCACTCAGCGCAAGCATGGCACCATGTAGACAGGTTTGTAAAATGAATTGAATGCATGACACTTCAAGCGAAAATAATTCAAAGCCAGAAATAGAATATGTAAGAGAAGCTTTTAAAATAGAAAAACTTTAGCCCTGGCCGGTTTGGTTCAGCGGTTAGAGCATCAGCCCGTGGACCAGAGAGTTGTGGGTTCGATTCCAGTCAAGAGCACGGGCCTCAGTTGTGGGGTTCGGTCCCAGTCCCCAGCCCTGGTTGGGGTCATGTGGGAAGGCAGCCAATTGATGTGTCTCTCTCACATCAATGTTTTTCTCTCTCTCTCCTTCCCACTCTGTCTGAAAATAAATGGAAAAGTATCCTCAGGTGAGGTTTTAAAAAAAGAAAGAAAAAGGAAAAGAAAAGAAAAACTTCAGCCTCCATGAGAGAACATCAGGAAAAGATATAATAGTCATCTTTAGGTTTTTCTTTATATCCTGGGGCCAGTGGTGCTGGTTAAAGTTTAACCAATCTCTAAGAAAAAAAAAGCCTACATTTGTAGGTTAGCTGATTTCAATGGTGTAAATACTCCTTCAATGGCCAATTTCAAACTACTAACATGAATACAATCAGCTCTGAGAACCAGTGCACTACTGCCTGTATCATAAAATATTCCAACACTGGGGCACATGTGTGTGGCCACATTGTTTTTACTTTCTTAGTTTATACCTCTCCTGGCTTTCTCACCACTTTGCACTTTCAGTTCCATGATCTCATTATCCTCCAGCCTTTTTCCAATGTTTAACTTTCTATGTCTTTAAAGGCTCAGTTCAGGAATCACCTCCTTTGGAAGAAGTCATGTTTTGACTATCCCAACTGGATTAGGTGTCTCTTTTTACACTTCCACAATCCCTTGATGTTCCCTTTGTCACAGCGCTAATCACACCGGTATTGTTTTATTTGATTACCTCCCTTTCCTGCCCACCATGTAGTCCTGGTGGGAGCTGCCCATTACAATATACCTTCCCCTTAGTCCAGGGACGGTGTACAACCCAAGATAGATGAATTTGAGTCTTGCCATAGGAGCTTTTGAACTGGAGCTGAAGAATTAAGGCTGTAAGGTATAAGATGGGAATTTTGGACATCAAGGGGAAGAGAATCTGAGAAAATAAATCCAATATGCAAAATAAAACATAAATGGATGGACAGATATGTGATAAATCAAATACAGCAAAATGGTAACAGTTGTCAAATCTAAGTGATGGCATATATGTGTATAAATCTTTCAACTTTTCTGTATATTGAAGTTTTTTATAATTATTGAAGGGGTTGGGGGAGAAACCAACAGGAGTCAGATAGTGAGAGAACCCTAGGGAGATTCCAGCCCCTGGGTCCAGTTGTCCTAAAAGCCCAATTGCTTTCTTTCCCTTCTCATGATTACCTGGGAGGAAAATTTTTTTTACTATGCTGGGTCAAATTGGAATTCTGTCACTTGCAATCAAGAATATGACTAAAAGAAGAATATAATGCAACTGTTTTCACACCTATATCCTCTAGTAAATAAATCCTGAGAGGGCAGGGATCCTGTATTATCTATTTTTGTCTTTCTGGACCCTCCAAAAACAGGCAATTTAGTGGAGTGGTAAATAGCATGGATTCAGCAGTCAAACAGACATAGGTATGGTCTAGGTCCGTCATCTTACTGTGGGATAGTGGGCAACTACTTAAATTTTCCCCAGCTTCAGTTTCCTCGCCTGTAAAATGGGGATAATATTTGCCAAATAGAATGTGAAGATAAAATAGGTAAGGCGTGCAGAGCATTCAGCCAAATGTCTGGCCTGCAACAAATGCTTGATAAGTGTTAGCAATACTTCTTGTTATTAGGCCACTCATGTGACCTCACATCCTCTTATCCTCTGTGCTAGTTTTTAAATTATTAAATTTTCTCTATTTAAACTGTCATTGATTATAAACCACACCATAGATTTGATAGCAGCTAAACATAAAAATAAGGAAATAATAACACTTTAAATATATAGTAAGGCAGTACAATATAATAGTTTAAAATGTGGGTGCTAGAAACAGACCACCTCTGTTTAATGACCTTTGATAAATTAGTTAACTTCTCTAAGCTTGGTTTCTTCATTCAGAAGTTGGAACTATTCAATAAATGTCAATAAATATTTTTATTAATATATTCATTGCAACATATAGTAATTTTTCAAATTTTCAATAGGGAGAAATAACTAGAGTTCCCAAGGCACTGAACAGAGAGGAGTGAACTTTGCACAGACAGAACTCCAGATATCTACAGAATATCTTACTTAAATGTCTCAGCTGAGCAGGAGTGGGGTGGGAGCAGGGAGGATGGGGTCAACTGGGGAGAAAAAGAGGGGACATCTGTAATACTTTCAACAATAAAGATTTTTTTTTAATCTTTCAGCTGAGTAATGATCAGTGCATGCATGTGAGGAAACTACCAGGGCTGAGGGGGAAAATACCCCAATGGACTAGCGGTAACAGTGGCCAGAAATTCCCACCAGCCAGACTGGAAAAAAATTGTATTTCATGGAGCACTGAATGGAGTAATCAGGAAGTTCTAGACTCACTAGAGGAAATGATTAGCCCCAGAATAAGCAATACTCCAGATCCACCTAAGAAAACCATAAAAGCAAGACCCAAGAGGATCAAATAGCTTCTAAGTAAATTCACTGTATCCCAGAACAAAGCTAAAGAATATTTATAGAAATACAAAAATATCCAGCCCTGGCTGGTTTGGCTCAGTGGTTAGAGCATTGGCCTGTGGACCAGAGAGTCCCGGGTTCCATTCCCGCTAAGTGCACGTACCTCGGTTGCAGTTTGTCCCTGGCCCCGGTTGGGGTCGTGTGGGTGGCAACCACTCAATATGTCTCTCTCACGTCGATGTTTCTCTCTCTGTCTTCCTCCCTCTCTCCCTCCCACTCTGTCTGAAGATAAATGCAAGAAATGTCCTCGGGTGAGGATAAAAAAAAAAAGGAAAAAAATATCCAGCAGTCAACAAGGCACAAATCACAATGTCTGACATATAATAGAAGATTAAGAGATGTGCAAAGAGACAGAAAAACATGACTCATAATGAAAAGAATAATTAACCCATTGAAATTGACCCAGAACTGACATAGATCTTACAATGAGCAGGTAAGGACATTAAAACAATGGTCATAAATGTATTTCATATGTTCAAAAAATGTGTGTGTATACACATATATATAATCTCCTCAGTCATTAGAGAAATGCAAATTAAATCCATAGTAAGATACCACTAGATGCCTATTAGAATGGTTAAAATTAAAAGACTGATCATACCAACTGTTGATGAAGCTGTGGAGCAACTGTAACTCTCACACTCTGCTGGTGGAAATATAAAATGGCACAACCAGTTTGGAAAACATTCTAGCAGTTTCTTAAAAATTTGAACATACTCCTACCATATGATCCAACCATTTCACTCCTGCATAATTCCCCAAGAGAAATGAAAGCGTATGCCCATACAAAGACTTGTACACAAATATTCATAGCAGCTTTATTTGTAATAGTTCTGAACTAGAAAGAACCCAAATGTCCATCAACAGGTAAACATATACACAAACTGATATATCCATACAATGGAATATGACCCAGTAAGACAAAGGAATGAATTACTTATTAGTGCATGCTAAAACATGGATGAATCTCAAAATAACTACATGGCGTGAAAGAAGCCATACAAAAAAGCATACATACTATATGAATTCATCTGTATACGATTCTTGAAAATGCAAACTAATCTATAGTGACAGAAAGCAGATTGGTGGTTGGTTGCTTGGGAATGAATGAAGGCGTCAGAGGAAGGGATTCTGAAGGGGCATAAGGAAACTTTTGGGGGTAACAGAAATCTTCATTATCATGATTGCAGTGATGATTTCACAGGTATGTTCATAGGTCAATACTTGTCAAACTGTGCATTTTGAGTATGTGCAGTTTACTGTATGTCAATTATACCTCAATAAAGTGTTAAAGAATAAAAAGTAAAATGAACCAATTCTGAGCCCTCTCCAATATTTCTAAGGGTTTGAGAAGGTATTTTACCTCCTTCTAGTCAGTCCAGGTTGCACTGAATTGTTTCAGCAGCTCTGCTGTGTCCTGTTTCTGACCATTGCCTTGGCCCCTGCTGTACTCTGCTTCTGACCCACTTGACTCCTCACTGGACACCACATCCACCTCCCCACTGCCCCCACCCCACATCTATCCTCCTTTTTCCCAAAGTGGCACTAACACAAGGCTATTACTGAAGAGTTATAGGTGATGGAGAGTGATTACATTGCAGACAAGAAAGAAATGGAATGTCAAATATTACTTCTCTAAAGATTTATTAGCCATCCCTCGTCAGAGGATTTCCCCTCTGGCTAAATCTTTCTTCCTCTTTAAAATGTACATAACTCTCCCCTCTGTTCTTAAGCTTCTTACCTTCTAGTCTCTCAAGCTGTCCACGAGAAACACCCACACTCTCATTGTTCTCTTATACAGTACAATTTGGACCTTTACCCCTCCAGATCATACCCCATTCAAGGGGTGAGGAAGAAAGGCTCACCTTTCACATCCAAAAAGGCTTACCATGGCATCTGTCTAGACAAGTAAAATCTTGTCTCTGCTGATGAATATAACAGTCCCTGGAAGACAAACATGACTATGGTAAGTTCTGTCTTCAATGTCTATTTTTTCCCCCTTCTTGTTGTAATTCATGAAGATATATTACAATAAATGCAATCTCAGGAAATATCCCGCTCCAAGAAGCTTAATCTGGCCACAGGTCTCACGTCAACATTCTGGCTACAACTTCAGAAGCACAGAATGTTAAAGACAGGATTTCACCAAGCACCATGGCACACACACCTCCACCCCATTTTACAGAGTGTGAGGCCCAGAGAGTTCAAATGACTTGTCCAAATCAGACCCTGTAGTGGCAGGGCAGGGGCTGGAGCCCAAGTCTCCTGACTCCATTCAATTCCATTCAATACGACAATCACCTCAGTGAGCCCCTGGGAACCTGGCCAAGGAAAAGGAGTGGTGGGGTTTTCTGGGAGGGGGCTCTGGATGGAGGTGACTTCACTGGGTGGAGGCTCAGAGCCAGAGAACATTTGATTGTTCCCAGGCCCCAGATAAT